>JAPVLO010000234.1:292500-1492500 GCA_027257055.1 Cephalopachus bancanus
ATCCTCTAATTACACAACTCAGAACTCAAGAGTACTTTACTGTTCCGTCTCTGTATTACAGATGCCTAAACATCTTGCCTCAAAATTCCTTGACTTCTTCAAGTCCAGTTATTTTTTTATATTTACTTCTACCATCCTCTAAACATGGCAATGTCTTATAACTCATCATCAGTTAAATTAGGGGTTATTAAACAGCAAAGTGCTTCCAAAGGACCTGGAGCACTTATAAGAAACACAGAATCTTGGGCTTAATCCCCAGAGATTCTTCTGTGGGTCCATATTGGGCCTGGTAATCTGCATTTTAACAAGAACTCCAGCTGATCACTGTGTGGGAGTCCCAGAGTTCCCATGGTTTTGAATGCTGACTTTACCACAACTCATTATATGATCTGGGAGAAGTGACTAGATGTCTTTAAGCCTCAAGTACATCTATACAATGGGCCCAAGAGTACATCCCTCTCAAATTTCTTGGTTGCCTAACATTTGTGCAGCTTAGTGATAAGTATATAGAATGATATGTCCAGTGATTGTGATTGATAATAAACACTGTAGGAATTTGGATGAGGTAGAGATTACTATGTGGTGAAGCGGTTAGGGAAAACCTTTTGGAATTAGTAGAAATTGAGCTGGTTTCTAAGGCATGAGGGAGAAGAAGAAGGACTTTGATGTCTGCTTAACTGGAGTTAGAAAAAAAGCCATAGGTTAGAAAGTAGTGTTCTAAACAAGAATGGTTTTCAAACTGTGTTCAGTAAAACCCTTGGGTTACTTACATGCAAATCAGACATTCAGAATTAAATTTTATTTTAAGATCTATTTTGATCATTAAAAAAACCTATAACAGAAAGTATACACTCAAATTTGGTATTTGCCACATTATAAAATAGTAAATATCATTTCTATGTCCCTCTCTTTTGATACCAATTTATTAATTTTGTTCAGGCCTGGAACAAAACTTTAACCATTATTTGACTATATTTAGAAAGCAATGAGAGCTTGTTAAGAGAGCTAATATAAAATTTATGCCTCTTGCTACTTATCAGTGTGAATCAGGTTTTTTTTTTAGTGAAGTGCAAGAAATAAATTTGGATGCTGAATTTGATAAGACTACATCTGTCATTTGATTTCTTTAATTTAAGGTTTTCATAAAATGTTTTCCTAGATTTTACTTGAACTTTCTATTTGATAAAGTGAGTTTTGGGAGGAAGCCATCTATGAAGGAGCAAAATGAAATTCTGCTGCTAAAAAAATGTTGAAAGCCATAGTTCAAGGTCATCTAGTCTTTATTCAATCTTAAAGAATGGAGTCAGGCATATGGAATATTTTAATGGCCTATTTGAAAATTTTAGCAGTGAAATTACACATTGATAGCTGGAAAGATGTGATAATATGTGGGGGATTGAAGAGAAACAAAATAGAGACACAGAACGTGTGTTGGAGACAACAAACTGCTTAACATACCAGGAAGGGATAAGGGCCTAGACAAGAATAATGGTGATACAAATAGAGGAGAGGGACGTTGAAGAATTATTGCAAAATAATAGCTGAAAATTCATAGTGCTGACAGGAATAATGAGAGATTGAGGAGGAAAGGACAGAAAACAAATGATACCCAAATTTTGGAGAGGATTTTAGAACAGGAGTAGAGAAGAAAGAAGAGTCAGGCTTGACAAGACAATGATGGTTTTAGCCTTAATTGTTCACTAGGCAGATGTGAACATGGGTAGAAGTTTCAGAAAGAGTGAAGTTTGAAGTCGTCATAGCAGATGAGATCTTTGAAAGGCAGTGACAAAAAGACTTTGGGCTTTAGAGGATACTGACAACATTCTTCTAAAGAGGAACAGAATCACAGCAGGGGGTATAGAGTAGTTGAAGAAGCAGGAGGACAGTCATGAAAGAAGAGCGTTAATGCATGGATCAAAGTATAGACAAGCTCGAGTCTAGTCTGTGGAGCGTCCGTCATTATTGTATCTTCTTATGGTCTGTGGCTCTATTCACAGGCTACATGACAAACACATTGTATCTTCCTCTCTCCTCTCTCTGTCCAACTGTCAATAGCAGTCGTGGCCACTTCTGAGGCCTGTTCTGTTGGCCATGGCCTTCATAAGGTTAAGGGAGTCATCTGCAGTAGACTGAGACAAGACTGACTGATACAATGTCAGGATGCTTTCTGGGCCTCTTGACACCATGGGCACCACAAAGCAGGCAATTGCATCTCAGACTTAGATCTCAGGGGTACATTGTGCTAAGGGTTAAATAGACCATGTTTTTTCCCACATCACATACTTTCAGCCTCTGTCCCTATCGTCATTACAACCTGTACCCTATGACCAGCACTATTAGTAGGAAACATAAGTGAAAAAAGCCCGAAAATTCAACCTTAGCATCCTGTTGGAGACTGAGTTTAGGTTAACTGTGGTGCTCAGATCATATTTTGGTTTGTTTCTGACATTCTGGAAAAATACCTGGATAGATCCAAGTATTCCTATTTTGCATTGTTTAGATCTTTGCATGTATTTATCTTCATTTCATGCTGCTGAATATGATGACTAACAAAATGGTTAAACTACACACATACTACAAAATGGACAAAGGAATGAAGACAGTTAAGAGATGTAAAATCGGGCCGGGTTTGGTGGCTCAGCCTGTAATCCCAGCACTTTGGGAGGCCAAGATGAGTGGATTGCCTGAGCCCGTGGGTTCGAGACCCACCTGGGCAACTTGGTGAGACCTCATCTCTACAGTAAATTAAAAATTAGTAGAAGGATTGCCAGAGCCTATCAGGTCGAGGCTGCAGTGACCGGGAGCATGCCACTGCACTACAGTGTGGGCGACAGAGTGAGACTCCAACTCAAAAAAAAAAAAAAAAAAAAAAAAAATGATATAAAATCACTCTTTGAGAGACAAGGAGAAAAATACAGGCCTAGGAATCTGATGTCTCTCACCCTACACTAGATTTCCAGAAGAGAAGCCCAAAGATGGACATAATGCCCTAAGAAACGTTTGTCACAAGCTTTAAACACAGCTCATCCAGAGGCTCATGGAAACATACCATTTATAGAAAGAAAACTGGAAGTTAGGGAAAGTCTATAGGAAGAACTGACATTTATTGAGTGCTTACTATGTGCCGGGCATCATGGTAAGATTTTTACAGACATAGTTTCTATGGGCTAATTATTATTCACATTTTAATTACCCACAGAGCTTAATGAACATGTTCAAAGTCTCACAGCAAGTCAATTAGTGGAAGCAGGATTTGAATTCCCTTCTGCCTGACTTCAAAGGACATAACTTCTCTGCTGAAAAACTTCTGGATGGGAATAGAAAAACACACAAAAGCAACGTGTCCTTCTAAGGGCCATAGAGCTAAAGTTGTTCGTTGTCGTTACACCATTTCAAACTGCACTGAGAGTCTTGCTTACCCTGAAATTGACACCTGCAAAGAGTAAAATCTTTTTTCCTGGATCTGTGTGCTTTTTCACTATGGTGAGCTCAAAAGTAATAGCTTTTCCAGTCACGACACTTGCAATTTGGCTGGAAGACGTGAATGGTCCTTTCTGGACTACAAGCCCAACAGCTGTTCACATTTACACAGTAGGTTGAAATTTATATTTAAAAAATAGTGGCTCATAAAGAAAGAATATGGAACAATGACAACTGCAGAAAGAAAAGGGATAATTGTATTCATGAAAAATGAACTGGTGAGCGATACATTATTTTTTAAAGCAAAACGTGTTGCAGCATTAAATAATGGTGTCTTTAATTAATTTTGCCCAACATTAAAAGAGTAAGGTCACTCATACCAAAAAATTGTTGAATAAAGCAAAAATGTGTGAAATATATACTCTCTGATGTTACTTGTATTGAAGAGCTGTTATCTACTGGTCAATATACCACCATTATTTCTTAGTTAGCGGTATTATGGTTGAACATAGACAGTGGTTATAATAACCTAATGTGGGTATTGCATAAAATATACTTTGTTGGAGATAAATTATCCAATCATAACTCAGAGTTATTTCTAAAGAACAAAAGCAGTCTCTCTGAATTTCTAACTAGAGTTAAAGGACCACCCACATCACCCACAGAGAGTACCCATGCATGTTGATTTTGCATGTGAGCAAGATTAATATATGAATATTGCTTTGGGGTTTACAAAGGACTTTCACGTGCATTCTGAAGCTAACAAACATCCCATCTGACAGATGAGAAAGTTAAGATGTCCAAGGGCAGAACAAGTAAACAAGATTTGAATTCAGGTTATCAACTCAGATTCTGTGCCAACAACTCCTCTGCTTTTTCTCTAATAGTTTTTTTCTAGAAACATTTGAGGAACTTTTTGAATGAATTGTATGGATAGGCACACTGTATGAGTTGTATATGGGGATAGATGTGAGTATAGGTAAGAGATAACTTGTCTTCATGCTCTTTGGAATTGATTAAGAAAAGATAGTGACATTTGAATGTCCAGGGAAGGCTAAAACTTTCATGTCCCTGGGAACTAAGCATTTCTTTAGAGGAGAGTCTGAGCTCTGAGAACATACAAGGAGATAGGGGGACTGCTGGTGGCTTCTCCAACTGCTGTAGCTTGGCTTTTCATGGACTTTGCAGCCTGGGAAGAAAGTGTAGCCTCACTTGTGTCTTGAGAAAAAGGATGTCCTTTTGAGAGGTTAATCAACATTTGTTCCATTCTTATAAAATAGTCTTCCTGAGAAGAGTTATGGTAAATTCATTATTTCCTTCTTATTATGTCTTCACAAGTGTCTTTGGCACTCCAGTAATAATTAAATGCCCCTTATAGAATGTTATTCTGGACAGTTGCCAGTCTACTGGTTCACTCTTTAGTCAAGCATTAGATTTGATAACAAATGTTTTCATTTTGTTATTATTCTCAAAATGAGAAGAATCAACCAAGAATTATTTATCTATGCTTGTTATGAGCATTGGACTTTCCTGAGGATACAGAAAATATTATTGTTCTCAAGGAGTTTATAACTCAGGGAAGATAAAACTAATATATATGAAACTATCATGTGAGATTTAACTAGTGAGCTATGTACTATTGAGTTCAATGTCATGAGAGTCCAGAGAAGGAGATAGTGTTTAAACCAGACTTTAAGACACAGCTAGAATCTCGCAATATAGAGTTGGAATGGGAGGGAGGAGCAACAACATTCAGGGAAGGGGAATATGAGCAAACTTCCATGAATTTTGTGCATGAAAGGGACAGTGAAGAGCTGGCTTGGAAGACAGATACTGAGGGAGAATGAGGAAGAGTGACTAGGTCCTAATCAAATCAGAAGCTCAAGAAGAAGAATGTATTGGATCTGATAGAAAAGAGAGATTTGTCATAGTTGACTTGCTAGGGAAGTGAAGGAACTTAAAGGGGATGAGTCTAGCATGATATTCATGATGGCCATTTGTGATGGGTCATGGTGGGAGAGATGGACTAGGAGGTGGAGAATGGAAGGAAATGCAGAGCTGGGCACTGAGAAAGGGGGAAGGAGCCTGTCACAAGAATCTAGGCATGAGGCCTAACGAAGTTAATGACTGCCAAGCAGAGGAACAGAGAGTAAATGTAATAGATTTGTCAAAGGCAATAGGTAAACATGGAAAGTGGTCTTAACTGTGTTCAGTCAAGTTTTAGAAAGCATGTAACATAACCGATTAATTCAAGGTCTGGTGCAAATGCCTTCTCCCCTAAAAAGCCTTTCTAACCTATTTATGTTAATCAGGTCTTCAACAAAATGGCTGATGAAACCCCCCCTTTTTGAGGCGGAGTCTCACTCTGTTGCCCAGATTGGGGTGCAGTGGCATGATCATGACAATCACGGCTCATAGCAGCCTCAATCTCCCGGACTCAGGTAATCCCTTCTCCTCTGCATCCTGAGTAGCTGGGACCACAGGCATGTACCACCACATCTAGCTATTTTTTGAGTTTTGTAGAGATGAGGCTTCACTATGTTGCCCAGGCTGGTCTCAAACTTTTGGGCTCAAGTAATCTGCCAGCTTCAGCCTTCCAAAATGCTGGGATTACAGGTATGAGCCACTGTGCCCAGCAAAAACCCCTTCTTCTTCTGAGCCCTCATCATTTAAAAAATATGATTGTATTATAAAATATAAGATCAAGAGCCATGTCTTATTCTTTTATGACACCCAGTGCTTATCATGGTACCAGGTGCATAACAACATTTAATAAGATTTGTGAATGAGTGAATGAAACAGGAAAGTATGGTGCTCAGATGACAGATGAAGAAATTCCTCACTGACGTTCATAGGACCAAAATCCCTCCCTGTAATTATTTAAACATAGCTATCATGAACTCTCAACATCCACTCTTTTTCTCTTAAGTGTAATATTCTTTGTTCTTGCAATCTTCTTCATGCTTACTGCTTTTGAGATGCCTGTCACCCTGGTTGCTCGCTCCTAGAGCAAGTCTAGGTTAATGATGTCTACTTTTAGGGGTGGTAATGTTAAGCCCATTACTTCTGGTCTGATTTTGGCAGTAAATAATCAGCAAAATGATAAACCTTTTGATGGACACACTATTTTTCTTAATGTATCCTAATGTTTTCTTAACATTTTTTGTTAACTCATATTGAGCTTATAGTCAATAAAAATTCTGACTCTTTTTATCATGTGCTCAGATTTGTACAATTGTTTTTCCCTATTGGATTCCATCTAATTATATTCTGCTCATTATTCTATTCAGATGTAGTGATTTTAAATCTTAACCTTATCATTCAACATCCTAAATATTCTCTATACCTTCCAACTCTGAACCTTTGAAACCTTGATATGCAGAACATATGTAACCCTCTATGAATTATTGATAAAAATATTAAACATGACAGCTTCAAGATTAATGTTTGTTTTGCTTATCATTGCATTTCTAAACACCTAGCACAGTGCCTGGTAAATATCTGATACCTAATAAAGACTTCTGAATAAATGAATGCATGGACAAATAAATGAATAACAGAGTTTTCCCTCCAGTTGATTATAATAAACCAATCAACACTTTTATTTAAAGTACTCTCATTCTACCCAGTGTACACCATTTGGCTGTATACCATCATTCCCTGTGTACAACTAATAGCCAATATTCCTCTATATTTATTGCAAAGATTGCATGAAATTCTTTGTCAAATGCATTGGTTTAGCCAAAATAATCTTTAAACATTTCTTTTGGTTTTAAATATGTGGGGTACAATTCAGGGTTTGGTATACAAATGTTCATTATGCAGGTACACTTGTTGATGAGGTGTGCCCCCCTTCCCCTGGCAGTTTCCCACCACTGCCAATCCCTTTCTTATAGTATTACAATAGTTACTCAAGGTCTGCTTACGAGTGATACTCAGTTCTTTGTTTCTATGATCGATCACTTAGTATTATAGACTCTAAGTTCATTCAAGTTGCTGTGAAGTTCATAATTTTGTCCTTCTTTATGGTTGCATAATATTCCATCGTGTATATGTATCACATTAAAAAAAATCCAGTCCTCTTTTGATGAGCAGCATGATTGGTTCTATGTTTTTACTATTGTGAATAATGCCGCAATAAACATGTGTACAGGTATCTCTTAAATCCTAAAGTGATTTGAGTTCTTCTGGGTATATTCCCAGTAGGGGAATTGGGGGTCATATGGAAGGCTGATTTTCAGATCTTTTAGGAATCACCACACTATTTTCCACAGAGGTTGTATTAGTTTACACTCCCACCAACAGTGTAGAAGTGTTCCCTTTTCCTTGCATCCTCTCTAGCATCTGTTGTTTTTTGAGTTATTGATGATGGCCAACCTGACTGGAGTTAGGTGGTATCTCAGTGTGGTTTTAATTTGCATTTCTTTGATGACTAGTGGGGCTGAGCATTTTTTCATGTATCTGTTGGTGGCTCATATGTTTTCTTTTGAGAAGTGTCTATTCATATCTTTTGCCCGCTTTGTAACAGGACTATTTGTTTGTTTCTTTTCAGCATATTTGAGTTAATTGTAGATCCTAGATGTTAGGCCTTTGTCAGATATACAGTTGGCAAATATCTTTTTTGCAGTAGATGTTCCAAAAGGCACTTGGTCCCAAGAGAGGGAAAAAAAGGAGTAAAGGGTCAAAAGTATTTGGGAAAGACTTCATATTAAAGCCTTCTAAGAGATCCAATACACATTATCTTATTAAAGACTTCAAGAAAATATAACAAGTGAATTAGCTTAACTTTGTTATAGCCAGAACCTCCCAAACTTATTTAACATGGTATCTTCTTTTGTTCTCACAATAGCTATTACCATCTGATAGGACTAGTGTTTCATGGAACAGATTTTGGAAGATGCTGATATACATACTCTTCCCAATTAAAACAAAAGTGAAATTTGTCTGGTATGGTTTGCTATTCATAAACATATTTAGACTCCTAACAATCACCTGTTCCCTCTTTATGTACTCACAAACTGATGTTTCACACAAGCAGAATAATATGTTCTAAAACTTGGCTGGAGGTGACATCAGGCTCATGCATTTATAGTAGTTTCAGCTCTGGCTTTGCATCAGAATTACCTGTGAAGATTTTTAAAAAACCTGGATGCCTGTAATTCAGCCTTAGCATTCATGATTTCATAGAGGCGAGTGGGGCCAGAGACCTGAAAGCAGAGTTGCTGACCCTTAGGGTGTGGTTTGGGGTGCTGCCCTTTCCTGGCTGGAAGTTGAAGTATCACATTTTTCTCATCACCCGGCACTGTTCCTGTTTTCCACACAGTTCTCAGAGGCCTCTAACAATGGCTGGCAGAAACTCCAACACGTTTAGAACAAGGCTCTCTGTTGTTCTTTGCATTTGTCTTGGCCTTCAGTTCTCTCATCCCAATATTTGCTCTACCTTTTCCAATCAATTCTTCTCCTTGACTTAGAAGATGAAAGCAAAATAAAAATTGAGTAGCTCTGCTTTCTCTTTGCTAACTGTCAATGTTATTACATCGATCCCCAAAATCATGCCTCCACCTTCCAAAATTAAAACAGGCTTTTTGTTTTCTATGACATGCTTTGTGAGTCTCAGTACATTCCAGGATTTGGCTTTCTTAAATTATTATTCTCTCTTCTTCAATATTCATCATGTTGCGTGTGTATACAGACGTAATGATTTTTGAAATGAAATTTCATGTTGGCATTATGAAAAAGTATTAAAATATTTTATATGCCTAATTAATATTATCAGAATGCATTTCTTAAGAACTCTTTGTTTGCTCATTCATCTATCATTGTAGCCTATGCTTCATGTCCTCTGTAGGAAGAGCAGAAGATAGAAAACCTGAACGAAGCTTATAGGTTACAGATACAGTGGCCAATGTGCAACTTAGGAAAAAAGAAAGTTGCTGTTATTGGCAACCACACAAATGCATAGTAAAATAATGTATGAGGGGAACCCCAAAAGATCTGGAACTATGTTTTGGAGTTCAGGGCCCTTGTAGTACAGGCTTCCCCACTAGGTGAATGTTCTGGGAACTCACTGGCATCACTGTACCAGCAAGCACAGTTGTGAGAGGCTGCATTCAGCTTCAGTGAATTTTTTTTGGAGATTCTTTGAGTGAGTTTGCCCATTTCATGATGTGTGATTTATGAGCACACACTGCATTGAGTGTTTAGCACTCAGTTTTTGACCCCAAACGGCATGACCTCCATGCCCCACCCTCTCTATTAATCCGATCTCTCCTCTAGAGACAATTTTTTTTGTTTCCTCAGTTGAAAAAAAGTCCTCAAAAGGAAACACTTTGCCAACGTGGAAGAAGTGAAGCAAAAAATGGCAGAAACACTAAAAGGCATCAAAACTGATGAGTTAATAAACTGTTTTGAGCAGTGGAAAAAGCGTCTTGATAGGTGTATTGCATCAAATGGAGAGTATTTTGAAGAAGACAACTTAAATATGTAAGAATAAGTACACAATTTTTAATAAATAAATTCTGTTTTTGGGGGGTTCCCTTATAGAATAAGCATCTATATATAATTTATTTCCCCACTGCCTTGAATTGAAGTCAGAAGCTGTTAATGTATATTACAAGAACTTTTGAGTTTCTGGTCACTGCTTCCTATACATTCTATTCATTCCTTGTTTCATTTTCTTTCCACCTATTCTTGTCACACACTTTCACTAGGTGTCTAGATAATTCTTCCTTGTCATTCAAACATCAATTTGATCCCATTTCCCATGCAAAGACAACCCTGACCCCAAAGTGGAATCTTTCCCTTGCGTTCCTATGGCAGTAGATGCTTTCCTGTTCCTCTCACTCATAATCTGTTTTCTTGCCTTTCTCTCTCATTGGAACATTAAAGGTTGTGTGTCATTCATTGCTGTTTCCCAATGTACCCAGTGTACTCAATAAACATGTGTTGAATGAAGGAAAAAAGAAAATATGGCACTTTTCCCTACGTTTTTGATCTTTCTTATAAAATACAGCTTTGGATATATTAGCAGGTTGGAGTCAGGGAATCTGTGGAAGAAAAAGCTCTCTTTACATGTCCTCAGCAAAAATGCAAATGAATGTTCTTAGTCCTCTGGCTGCAGATAATATGAGAGACAGGAAGTATATTGTGTATTTTTTTTCAATTCCCAGTTGGAGCTGGCAGTGCAAAGATTTCGGAAAATAATTTTGCTATTTGTAAACTGAAGGAATGTGATATGGAAGTAAATGAGGACGAATAAGCAAGGAGCTACACAGGATGGGTTTATGGTCACTTTTGGGGAGATTACACTGTAAAAAAAGGATATGATCCATTAGGGGCTAAAACTATTAATTTTTTTCTCACAAGATAATTCAGATCCAGAACTATTCCATACATTAACCTGTGAAATCTCACTGCAGCTTTTTGAATTTTGTGCTTAGTTTATGTGAATTTTCCTCCTAGCTTATTCATGAATAGTTTGAAATAAAATTGCACAGTAATTTATAAATTGTACATATTTAATATTAGCACACATAAAATATTGAGAATTATTGTTCATAAAATATGAATTTGCACTCCACTTTGGTTACCACAAATCTGAGGACCTAAGTATTTTTGAGATTTAGCTTAAGTCTGATCCATTTTAAGTTCCAATGATAAATACAAAGTGACCCCTTTCCTTCAGATCTGTTACAGTGAAACAAGTCGCTCTGTCCAGGAACTCCCTTTTTCTCTACAGTGTCAGGAATCATGAGTTCTGGGTTTTGAGGACTGGGGTTCTGTCCCATCTACCTCTGTGGCTCCAAGCTTCCAGCCCAGAGACTGGAACAGAGAAGGGCTCAGAAGATGCTTTTTTGTTAAGTGAGTGAAGTCTGTTTAATGTTTACATATCACAGAGGATTCTTCCTGGGTCTGTTGTGGTCTCTCACATCTAAGGTCCCATTTGAGTTCCACCTCAGGAGTAGAACACAGGTTGCGTTTCTAATAATAGTTGTCTTAGTCAGCTCACACTGCTATAAAAAAATACTATAAACTGGTGATTTAAACAACCAACATGGATTTCTCAGAGTTCTGGAGGCTGGGAAGACCAAGGTCAACGTGCCAGCAGTGTCTGTTGTCTGGTGAGGACTCACTTCCTGGTTCATAGACAGCAGTCTTTTCACTGTGCCCTCACATGGTGGACACAAGATGTCCTCACATGGTGGAGAACGAAGTAAACTCTTCTGAAACTCTTATGAGAACACCAATCCTATTCATGAAGGTTCTCCCCTCATGACTTCATTTAATCTTAATTACCTCCTAAAGACCCCACCTGCTAATACCATCATAATAGGGGGTAGGGTTTCAACACATGAAATTTTAGGATTCAAATATTCTATCCATAACAATAATCATGTTCCAGGGCCTTCCCCAGTCTCTGGTGTCTCTTGGGAGTACTGTGTCTATCTCTGTGATGACTGGGTTCAACATGCATAGAGAGCTCTATTCCCTTTGGGAAATGAGACAGCAAATTGTGTAAGGTTCCCTGGATGGCTTTAAAGCTAAATCATACTTCCAAGAGCTGCCCTCCTCTCATCTTTGTCTTCTCCATGTTCACCTTTCTACTTTGTTCCTCTCTCATGCCTTTGGTGTGGCTTTTGTCTTCTCTTGCTCTTTTTCTCTGACTAAGGATATTCTGGTGGGCTTCATTCTTTCCTCCCAACCTACGATGAGGCATCTCTGTGCTTGTGTTGCCCTCTTCCTTCTTACTTTCTTCTCAGGCTCTACATCTTTCATCCTGTTTCATCTCCACCCGTTGTTCCCTTCACCAGCTTCCTCAATGCTCTTTTCTTACCATCACACAGTCCCCTTTAAAGTCACCTCCTAGCTGTTGGTGCTTCCACTGAAGTGTATTCACTTGGGTTGTAGTCCCATTAACATGCCTCAGACAGTTTTACAATATAATGTACATTTGCCTTTAGAAATCAATGTTCACACAGTTAATCTACCTTCAAAAAATACGTTTCAAATTTCCATTTATATCTGTTCATGTTTAGTTGTGATGGATGCTCCAGTCTTTGTTAGCTCCTCCAAATGCATCATCATTATTTTGGAAAGGGGCATTTTATTACATTTTCTTTGAAAAAGTTCGCATTAAGAGGAATCTCTTTAAAGTATACCATTCAGTTTTTAAAAAAAAATAGTTATACATGTTATAGAACAGTATCTGTTGAGTCTCAATGCAATTTTCTGAGATTTAATTAATATTCTAAATTAGTGTCTGGAATGCTTTATGTGTGGGTTGGAGAGAGACGACTATTGAAATCTTGACTGGTACAAGGATTTATGTGTGTATAAGACACAGGGAGTTTATTACTGCTGCTATATTTGAGGTGGATGCTTTTGGAAGCAGGATTTCTGGCCAAAAGCTACATCACATACCCTGGCAAATATGCTTCCTTATTTTGTCTCTTGATTTTTCAAATGAATCCAAATTAATTGCATTTTTATTGATTTTATTTGTTTGACTTAGCAGGGTCATTAGAAAGGGATCATTTTAATTTTGATCTCCATTTTGAGATGTGTCTCAAGGCCACTTGTAAAATAAAAGATACTAGATTAGTAGCATTCAAGATATCTTTCCAAAGTGTTGAGTAGTAAACAGATTTGGAGATTTAGAGGAAACCTGCAGCCAGAGGAAAAGTATGCTTAAATTGCTGCTTCCTCCTTTAGGAGAGTCACAGATGGATGTAATACACAGAAAAGCATCTGATTCTTTTTCTTCTAAAACATATGTGAATTAATTTGATATCTTAAACTGCTTGGGCTTATTCACACTCTCTAAAGCTTTCGCTGTTTTATTTTTCTTATCCTTATTAAACCTAGATGGAAAAAGTAGATGAAAAAGGATAACAAATGGAGGTTTTAAAACATGATATACAGAGAGTTAATGAATATTAGATAAAGCATTAAAAGTAAATGTAGGTATGATAAGAGGAAAGAGAGAGAGAGAAAGAGAGAGAGAGAGGAGGGAGAGGAGGGAGAAAGAGAGAAAGAGAGAGAAGGAGAGAGGGAGAGAGAGGAGGGAGAAAGACAGAGAGAGAAAGAGCAAGAAAAAGCGAATAGGAGAGAAAGAGAAGAGGAAGAGAAAGGAGCAAGAGAAAGATAAAAAAGAGAGGAGAGAAAGAGAAAAAGAGAATGAGTGAGAGAGAAGGAGATAAAGAGGAGAGAGAATACGAGGGAAGGAGGAAGGGAAGGATGGGTGGGGCCGGGGGGGGGGGAAGAGAATGAATTAGGATGAAAATACCCAGAAAAACACACATATCAGAACTAACCATATTCACTCTTTTTTCTCTAAGTAAACCTAGTAGAAGCTAACACTTTCCCCCTCTACTTCAAGCAAAGGTAGACAAGAGCAGTAAGAGATCAGCAAAAGTATTTAAAATAGTGTCATCTAACTCTGTGACCTTCTAGCTAGCATCTCAATTCTTACAGAGCCTGCCTTAGGGTTGATATCCTCAGAGCAGGTTCTGAGATGAGGATTTGTATAACTGTTGGGAAATGTTCCCTGGGAAAACCAATGGGATTGGGAAGTGGACTCAGAAAGAAAGGAGGCTGAACTAGAGTAGCAAGCCAGGTTCTGCAGAGGTGATTCTCAGGGGACCCGTGAAGCCAGCGTGTGTCACACCCCCAAATGGTCAATTAAGGACAAGAGAGCTTCACTGTTGACACTTCTTCACCTGTGGTTCTTAAGTTGAGATGATCTGCTCTCTGAGGAACATTTGATAGTGTCTGGAGACTTTTTGATTGTCACACTAAGGCAAGTGTGATGTGACCAGTGAGAAGGGGACAGGGATGTTCCTACAAACTTTTTTTTTTTTTTTTGAGTTGGAGTCTCACTCTGTCGCCCAGACTGGAGTGCAGTGGCCGCTCCTGGCCACCACAGCCTCGACCTGCTGGGCTCCGGCGATCCTTCCGCCTCAGCCTTCCAGGTAGCCAGAATTACAGGCATGCGCTACCACGCCCGGCTGATTTTTTTATTTATTGTAGAGATGAGGTCTTGCTGCCCAGGCGGGTCTCGAACCTGCGGGCTCAGGCAATCCTCTCACCTCAGCTTCCCAAAGGCACGGAGTTACAGGCTGAGCCACTGAGCCCGGCTCTTCCTACAAATTTTACAGTGTGCTGGACAACCCCTTCCTCATCCTAATAAGTAATCATTTGACCCCAAATGTCAATAGTACTGAGACTGAGAAACTCTGGTCTACTTGTCAGTTATTGGTTCAGGGTTACTATCAGGATGTACACTTAGGGTCCCCCAAAACATTTCTGGTGGGTTGAGGGCAGGAGATGCTGTCTTTTGGGAGTGAAAACCCGCCTGGAATTTGTGGGCATGGAAATGGTAAAGGAATCCCAGGGTGCATGGGTGCGTGCTGACAGAATCCTGCAATTCACTGATGCGTTTACTTTAAAAAAATCTCGGTCATTTCCAGTTTCACAACCTTCTCTCTCTTAACAATTATCTGGGTTGATATCCTTGGAACAGCAAACACTTTCTTGATCTATTTCCTTCTGTGCTTGGGAATCCAAAAAAAAAAAAAAAAGCAGTCTCCTTTGGTTGGACACATAACTTGAGCCACCTCCCCCAATGCCAAGACAAAATGTTTTTTGACATTCTCTTTCTGACTTAAATAATGAGCTACATTTTCACTCATCTTTTGCTCTGAGGCCAGGCTAATATCTCCTGAAAGTATTCTAAATTGATATTCAGTAGCTTTCTAAGGTCATTTAAATTCCTAATGAAAAGTCACTCAAGGCCATAGTACAAAATAAATACATTGCTATTGATCATGCAATAAGGTATTAGGCTAATTTAATAAGGCTTCTCCCTGAGATGTACTTAATTCACCAATATTGTCATTTCTCAGCCATCATGGATCCTGCTGGTTCCTCACAGCCTAGAGACAGTCACCTTTGATTTGCCCTAGTCCATGTTGCCACCTGGCTATTCCAGGATGCCTCTTCCCTGTCAAACTTCTTCTCCCTGTCGACAAAGTACAGTGACAGAATAAGGATTCATTACTCTTGAAATGACCCTTTCCACAATATCCTCCTTTTATCTCCTTCATCAGCAAAGTGGTACTCTGAGGACTGGCAGGTTCACTGCCTAGAGACACATTTATTACCAAGATACAAGCTGAATAATTGTGTATTTACCAACTTCAATTTAGCCTCACCATTTGACTGTCTTCACGACAAGGTGAGCAATAAGACCAAATCGTTCCTCTTCCTGTAGCTCATCAATAACCATTCTTCCTCAACCCAAGCTGCTCTCTTGCACACATGAGTTGATGTGCTTTATCATGTGATTTTTATCTTCCAAAGAAAAAGTTGTGGGTGCCTTGGTCAAAACTTTCAGTCTTAACTGAGTAGGTGGCATTTCCTGTCTTTCTCTCAGAAAATGCATGCCAATGCTCAAAGGAAAAAGGGATTTATTTACTTTTCAGAGAAAGGATAGCTAACCACATGCCCCATGTCAGTATTTTGTTTGTATCATACAAAGTGTCCACTGAAAATTATAGTAAAAATCTGATATTTAAAACATGTATGATCTTGACCTAGCAATTCCTAAGGAAATAACAGAAGTGTGCCAAGACACAAGACATATATGTAGGTTGATTTATTGTAGTGTTACTTTCAAATGAAAAAATTTAAATAACCAAAATGACCATTGGTATATAATCATAGTGAACTCCTACAGTGAAATTAAATATGCATGTTAAAAAATAAGGTAAATTTATTGTTATTGACATGGAGAGGTGTCTATGATACATTAAGTGAAAAAAGACAGTTTAAAAAATGAGATAGATTTATGTATCTTGATACAGAATGAGATTCACTGCATATCATCAAAGGAAAAGAGCACATTATAAACTAATATGACTGGTGTGCTCCTCTATGGTAAACATACTCTTATATAATCACTATCTCTATCTATCTATCTTTCATGTAGGTATAACTATGTCCGTACAAACTTGGAAAAATTCCATAAGGATTGATTCTAAACTTTTTAAAGAGTTACTCAACTCAGACCTTAGAGTTGGAGGGGAGATTATGGGGGTGATTATGAGTTATTTTATTTTACTTTTATTAATATATGCATATATACATAATGCCTAAGCCAGGTGGTACATACTAAAACAACTGTAATTGTTTTTTGACAATATTTACCAGTAGAGAATCAGGTGTGAAATATGTAAATTAATTTTGTAAATTGAGTCTTCATTGACATTTTTTGAACATAAACAAGTTACCAAAATATGTTAAGAAGATGGGTACAGAAATTAAATAAATGTGCTGCAGTCCATAATTTTTTTCTTTTTAAAAAAATCTAGGCCCTACTAATGTTTTCAGGTGGTATTAAAGGAAACATTGGATATGCTTAGTGTGATGAAATAACACTAAGCCTACTGAGGACTGATTGTGTCCCCACTCCCTGAACTTTATTTGCGAAGCCTTGAACCCTGATGTGATTGTGTTTGGAGATGGGACCTTTGGGAGGTACTTAGTGTTTAGTATGGCCCAGTGTTTAGTATGAGCCAGGTAGTGCTGGTCAAAGTGCTTGATTGTCACAGCAGTCCTATGAAGTGGGTTCTATTTTATTTCCATTTACCCAGCGAAGCCAACTGGAGCACAGTGAGGTATCTTATCAAGCAAATAAGGAGAGTCATGATTTCCATCTGAGCAGCCTGGTTTGGGTTTATTTGGATGATTCATTAAACAACTGCAAAAATCCATCATACTTAAAGTAAAACTCAGTGTGATGGGTCCCACAATGTAATCATCAAACCTGAAGCGTCACTGCAAACTCTCCCACTTCAAGTACCACTAGATAACTGAAGTAAAATCTTCTATTAGAAACTCAAAACAGTCAAAGGACAGTGTGTAAACACTACAAGCACTACCACCTACTCACACTTCAGATTTGACTTTAGGAAAATCTTTCTTTTTTTGACCAGAGTCTTTAGATGCACAGAAGGTAATTAAAATTTAGAATGACTTGGGTAGAGCCTTCCAGTAAAAGGGGGTGAACCAGGAGAACTCTGTTACCACCGCTAATCAGTATTCTTCCCTGTTACCAACAACCCCAGACTGGCAGGGAAATTTTTTTTCTATGAATTCAGTTTAGCATCAAAGTTCTAAATGATGCATAGAATTCTGCGGTCAGCCCTCTAGGCTTCAATGCTATGATCAGAGACAAAGAAGGCTCCTTTCACCTCAGAGAGTGAGAAGAGGAACCATCAGGCTAGGGGTCTTACTTTTTCTTTTTTAAAAGGGCAGCATAAACATACCTCTGAAAAGGCTTTCATAGTCCCCCACTGTGAGTAGAATTTTTGTAACTCTAAAGCTTGTGGAAGCAGACTATACAAAACACAATTTTTCTCCACGCTTCTGTTCTTCTAAGCTGCCAGGAAGACTTAATAAAAACCTGTAGGTGGTTATAGGAACTGAATTGAAAAGAGGAGCTTTAAGAGAGTTTATTTCTGATTAACCATGTGATGGTTCTCAGCATGCAAAAACATCACACTGGTATTTATTTTGCATCTCAACCAACGTGGGTATTTCTGAATTTGATCTTGTCTTTTGAGGAATGTAATTAATGGAATTTGGTGGAAAGCAAAGAATGAGAAAGCTAATGAAACAAACAAATATAGGCACCCCACTCTGTAGCATTGTTTGCCAATTTGGTGCCTACTGAGGACTGATTGTGTCCCCACTCCCTGAACTTTATTTGCGAAGCCCTGAACCCTGATGTGATTGTGTTTGGAGATGGGACCTTTGGGAGGTACTTAGTTTTAGATAAGATCATTAAGGTGGGGCCCCCATGATGGGATTATAAGATTATAGTGGTGGTAACAGAGTTCTCCTGGTTTACCTCCTTTTGCTGGGAACCTCTACCCAAGTCATTCTAAATTTTAATTACCTTCTGTGCATCTAAAGACTGGTTAAAAAAAAAAAAGATTTTTCTAAAACCAGATCTGAAGTGTGAGTAGGTGGTAGTGTTTGTAGTGTTTACACATTGTCCTTTGACTGTTTTGAGTTTCTAACAGAAGATTTCGCTTTGGTTATCTAGTGGGGCTTGAAGCAGGAGGATTTTCAGTCTGGTCCTGCTGACATCACCAAAGTTATTGCTTCCTTTCTTTATTTCTACCTGCACACACTGAGAGAAGGCCATCCAAGGACACAATAAGAAGGTGGCCATTTGCAACCCAAGGATGTGTGAGCATAATCTGATCCTGTTGGCCTCTTGATCTTGGACTTCCAGGCCTCATAACTGTGAGAAATAAATTCTTATTGCTTAAGCCACGCAATCTGTGGTATTTTTTTTTTTTTATGACAGTCTGAGCTGACAAAGACAGTGCCTTGCTTGTTTAGGCATGTTTCTGCCTACTGAATGAACTTTTAGCCAGTATTCTCTTGATTACACTAAGAAGATTATATTTACTGTTTCGGTTGACCAATTTGAAAACCAGCCCTGTATTGGTAGTGTCACTATGACAGTATATTTGTGAATCAGTGTGCAAGGGTTTTAGGTAGGCTGTTGTTATGATGGTTGTTAATGACCTTGGCTCCCATTGCATATGTCCCTTCTGCTCATAAAGTACACTTACCAGTCACCTGCATATTACCTTAAATATCCCAATGCATCTTATTTTTTTAAAAATTTCATTTGCCTATGTGTTTTGACATACGTGAGCCTCAGTAGTTTGCCTTTGTCTAGAAAACAGGAACTTATTTTTAAGCATAACTTAGCAACACTGAAAAGTTGTTCCAGAAGAAACTTTATAGACTCAATTAATTTTGTTATTAGAGAACAAAAGGCAAAGAAACTTTATACTCGTGGGGGAAGGAAAAAACAAAAGAATTAGAGATAGGAGAAAAGACCAACTATAAAACAAAACAAATGGACAAGAAACAAGAACAAATTCAAATACTTGATTTTTTAAAAAAGACCAATGAAATTAATAAACATTTTTCAGAATGTTTAAGAATAAAAGAATGTAAGTAGAAATATCCAATGTCATGAACAAGAGAGATGGCATGAATACAGTGATAGGAGCATTTGAATATGTTATAAGATAGCATTGCATTCAATTCTATGACAACGAATTTGAATATATAGAAACTTCTTTAAAATATATAAATCACAATAATTAATTCAACAAGAAGTGGAATCCTTGAGTTGTCTGATCAATGTAGAAAGTACAAATCTATCACTGAAAAAGATACCAGGACAAGATGGGGTGTGGCTGAGTTATATCTAACCTTAACTAATAAATAAAATCCATATTATTTAACTTATTTGAAGCTACAGAAAAACTGATAAGCACAGTGAAACTTATAAAGCAAGCATAACTTTTTAAAATATCAAAATCTGATACAAAGAGTGTAAAAGATAACCATAAACTAATCTTCTGTAAAATCTAGAAAACAAACTTCTAAATGTTATGAATAAATAAAATTGTGTATAGTTAACTGCTGGAGTACAAGGATGGCTCAATAAAAGAAAATTCCAATATGTGATACCTTAATTAATAAATTAAGAGAAAATATTATGATAGAAATGCATACTGGCAGATGTTTGATAAAATTAAGCACAAAATCTTAATGAGAACACTAATTAAAATAATAGGAGTAGAAATTGCTTAAATATAACAAAGCTTATTTACTTTTAAAAAGCAACTATTATTCTAAACACTAAAACCACTTCAATTAAAATTAACAACTAGACAGATGCTGGCTGTTACTTTTACATAGTATAATCCTGGAAAGTTTAGGTAGTGTGATAAATAAAGAATAATAAAATAATTTCTGTAAACAATAAAAATAGATTAAGTTAATTCTTTTTTGCTAATATGAGTATGTATCTAGAAAATCTAAGATGCTCTAATAAAATGACCTACTTGAATTAATGTTAATTTTATAAGCTGACTTGCCATAGGAGTAAAAGGTCAATAGTTTTCTCTATGCCAAAAATTAAAACCCAAAAAAGGAAACAAGAGAAAAATATTTTTTTCATAATAGTAGCAAAGACAATAAACTATTGAGGAATAAATTTAGCAATTACAGCCAGGACTAATAGTAAGTGGACAATAAAGAAATCATGGGAGCAGAAAGATGGCAGAATAGAAGCTTTCTATCATCATCTCCTCACCTCCCACCCCCATAGAAGCACCAATTTTGGCAACAAATTCACAGACAAGAGTACCTTAGTGGGAGTCCAGGAGTCCAGTGGATAATTTCCAATACTTTTTTTGAGAGAAAGAACAGTTTCTCTTTACCCATGTCAGTCCTCCTTCAAGGCAGCACCAAGAAAGACCCCACAATCCACATTTTCATCTATAGGGGAAAGTGAGAGTGCGGTGAGTAAGTGCCTGGCTTGTCCAGCTTTGTGGAATGTGGCACAAGCAGTCTACTTCTTTTTTATTACACCCAGAATTTTGAGGTAATCAGCATGACTGAGTGGTTGGGAAAGGCCAGGAGCTGGAAAGAGAGGTTGCAGACTTTACTTACTATTCTGTAGACTCCATCAGGAAACCAACTCATGAGTTGCTTGGGATTCCTGACCTGAAGACCTCCTCAACTGGTCCATGGGCACCCCAAACACTCTGCATGCTTTACCATCCTCCTTCCCAAGGTGAACTCCCTGAGAGCAACTGTGGACATCAAGTACAAGCATCTTGCACAGACATCTGCCTTGACACTGTGGAATTGGGAGATGACACACAAACTTGAGCATTTCAAGGCACTGCCTTAGGTACAACTGTCAGGAGGCTCTCAGTAACTGGACTGACTTTGCAGGATAGGGAAAAATCATACAATCTTAGAAATTTTCCTCACCCCCAAGATAAAAAAAAAGATTGTGAAATGGGTGCAATCATAACAAAGGTGTGTGGGTCTCAGAATTTCCCACCTGAAGTAACTGATGAAGGCATTTCTTACCAAAGCCAGTCAGTAAAGAATGAAGGTGACTGCTTTTTCAAATGCAAAAAAAAAAAAAAAAACCACAAGATTTCAAGAAACATGCACAAAAGATCAAGAAAACATGACACCACCAAAGGACCATAATAATATTCCTTAAAGAAATAAAGCTCTGTAAATTGACTAACAAGGAATTAAAAAATAATTGTTTTAGGGATGCTCAGCCCAACTACAAGAGAAGACAGATGATAGACTATTCAATAAAATAAGGAAAAAATAAAATAAAAAACCAAAAACCATTAACAAAATGAGAAGTTCAATAAAGAAAAAGAAATTGTAAAAATCAACCAAACAAAAATTCTGGAGGTAAAGTGTAAATGAATGAAATGAAAAAATGTGCAAAGAAAAAAGATCTGTGACTCAAAAATTTCAGACAGGTCATTTGAAAATATCCATTCAGAGGGCAAAAATAATCAAAGGCATGAAGAAAACATACAGGACTTATGGGACATAATCAAAAGAGCTAACATTTGCATTCTAGAAGTTTTAGAAGAGGAGAGAGAGAGAGAAGAGAAAAACTTATTTTAAAAATGGAGTGGGCACATCCATGGAAGTCTGAGGATCTCAGAATCCCTATCTAGGAGAACTGGTAAAGGCATTTCTCTACCAAAGGGAAGATATCTCAATTCAAGGGTCATATGGACATCCAGGTACATGAAGTTTATAGATATTCAAACAGATTCAACTTGAAGACTTCACCAAGACACATTAAAATCAAACCATCAAAAATCATAGTCAAAGAGAGAATTTTGAAAGCAGCGAAAGCAAAGTTTGTCACATAGAGAAAAACCCTTGATAAATTTTGATAAGGCTATCAGTAGATTTTTCAGCCCAAGCAGTATACAAATTCAGTGCAATTTCTACCAAAATTTCTATTTCAATTTTCACCAAAGTGGAAGTTAAAAAAAAATTCTAAAATTAAATTGGAACCACAAAAGACCCCAAATAGCTAAAGCAATTTTGATAAGAAGAACAAAACTGAAGACATCACATTTCCTAATTTCAAATTATATTACAAACCTACAGCAATCAAAATAACATTATACTAAGCTAAATACAGTTGCATAGAATAGAACAGAATAGAAAGCCCAGAAATAAATCAATGCATTTATGATCAATTGTTGACAAAGGTGCCAAGAACGCACAATTGGGAAAAGACAATCTCTTTAATAAATGATGTTGGGAAAACTATATATCTACATGCAGAAGAATAAAATTGATTTCTTATCTCACATCATCACAAAAAATAAACTCAAAATAAATTAAAAAATTAAATGTAAGACACAAAACATAGGGAAAAAAGCTCCATGAATTGGTCTTGAGAGTAATTTGGATCTGACACCAAAGTCATAGGCAGCAAAAATAAAACTAAACACTCCTAACTGAGAAGTTTCCAAACAGCATAGAAAACAATCAACAATGTGAAAAGATAACTTAAGGAATAGGAGAAAATATTTGTAAGCTATGCATCTGATAAGGGGTTCATATTCAAAATATATAGGGAACTCAAACAGCTCAACAGCAGAAGAAACAAATTACCCAATTAAAAATAATAGATACTCATAATCCTAGACAGATCATCAGGACAAAAAAATCACCAATGAGATCCAAAACCTCAATGTGACTCTTGATCAAATGGACCTAACTGATACTTACAGAACCCTCCATCCAAAGACCACAGAATACACATTCTGTTCATCACCACATGGAACGTATTCTAAGATAGACCACATACTTGGCATAATCAAGCATAAGCAAATTTAAAAGGACCAAAATTTTACCATGCACCTTCTCAGACTACAATGGAATAAAAATAAACATTAACACCAACAAAGTCCCCCCAAAACCCAAAAAGACATGGACACTAAACGGCACGATGCTAAACAACTCCTGGGTCAATGATGAAATCAAAACAGAGATTAAAAGATACCTGGAAACAAATGAAAATGAAGAAACATCTTACCAAAATCTCTGGGATGCCATGAAAGCTGTAGTGAGAGGGGAATTTATATTCCTACAAACGCACATGAAGAAAATGGAAGGATCACAAATTAACAGCCTAACAAGCCACCTAAGGAAGCAGGAAAAGCAAGACCACAAATACCCTAATTTCAGCAGAAGAATCAAGCTCACCAAAATAAAAGCCCAAATCCAGGACATAGAAGACAAAAAGATAATACAAAAAAAATCAATGAAACAAAAAGCTGGCTCTTTGAAAGGATAAACAAGATCAATGGTCCCCTAGCTAGACTGACCAAGAAAAAGAGAGAAAAAGCCCAAATAAATACAATCAGAAACACAGAAGATGAAGTCACATCTGATCCTGAAGAAATACAAAAGATCGTTAGAGACTACTATGTACACTTGTATGGAAACAAATTTGAAAACCTTAAGGAAATGGAGGACTTTCTGTCATCACACAACCTGCCTAGGTTGAAACAAGAAGAAATTGAGACCCTAAATAGACAAATAACAATCAAGGAAATTTACTACATAATAAGAAAACTACCTACAAAAAAAAGCCCTGGACCAGATGGCTTTCCAGCAGAATTCTACAAGACATTTAAAGAGGAGCTGATACCAATCCTACTGAAGGTATTCCAGGTGATTGAGAAACATAGAACTCTTCCCAAATCATTTTACGACGCTAACATCACATTGATACCCAAGCCAGGTAAAGACCCAACAAAGAAAGAGAACTACAGGTCAATATCTTTGATGAACATAGATGCTAAAATTCTCAACAAGATCCTAGCAAACCGAATTCAACAACACATCTCAAAAATCATCCATCATGACCAAGTGGGCTTCATCCCTGGGATGCAAGGCTGGTTCAACATTCATAAAACCATAAATGTAATTAAACACATCAACAGATGACAAAACAAAAGCCACATGATTATATCATTAGATGTAGAAAAAGCTTTTGATAAAATCCAGCACCCCTTCTTGATAAAAACCCTCGAACATCTAGGCATATGGGGAACATACCACAAAATAGTAAAAGCCATCTATGAGAAACCCACAGCTAGCATACTCCTAAATGGACAAAAATTGGAACCATTTCCCCTGAAAACTGGAACAAGACAAGGATGCCCACTCTCACCCCTCCTGTTCAATATAGTATTGGAAGTCCTGGCTAGAGCAATCAGAGAAGAAAAGGCAATCAGGGGTATCCAAATAGGAAAAGAGGAAGTCAAGTTATCTCTCTTTGCAGATGACATGATTGTGTACCTTGAAAACCCAAGAGAATCTGTCAAAAACCTCCTTACACTGATAATGGACTTTGGCAAAGTCTCAGGACATAAAATAAATGTGCAAAAGACAATCGCATTTCTTTACATCAGTAATAAACAAACAGAAACCCAAATAAAAAACACAATTCCATTCACAACTGACACAAAAAAAGAGAAATAACTTGGCATCTTCCTAACCAGAAACGTGAAAGACCTTTACAATGAAAACTACAAAACACTGCTCAAAGAAGTCAAAGATGACACAAACACGTGGAAAAATATCCCATGCTCCTGGATTGGAAGAATCAACATTGTGAAGATATCTTTGACGAACATAGATGCTAAAATTCTCAACAAGATCCTAGCAAACCGGGATCCATCCTACCTAAGGCAATCTACAGATTTAATGCAATACCCATCAAATTACCAGTAACATTCTTCTCAGACCTAGAAAAAACAACAGAGGAATTCATATGGAAACACAAACGACTAAGAATAGCCAGAACAATCCTCAGCAAAAAAAACAAAGCAGGTGTTATCAAATTACTTCAAACTTTACTATAAAGTCACAGCAATCAAAACAGCTTGGTATTGGTATAGGAACAGGTATATAGACCAATGGAAGAGAATTGAGATTCCAGAAAGAAAAACCTCAATTTCTCAGCCAACTCATCTTCGACAAAGCCTCCACCACCTACCACTGGGGAGAGGAGAACCTATTCAGTAAATGGTGCTGGGAAAACTAGCTGACCACATGCAGAAGATTGAAACAGGACCCCTATCTATCCCCATACACAAAAATTAACTCTAAATGGATCAGAGACCTAAATGTAAAACCTCAAACCATAAGAACCTTAGAAAATGAAGGACATAACCTCATGGAAATTGGAACAAAACCCGAAGCCCACAGGCCATAAGAGAGAAGATAGACATGTGGGACCTCATTAAACTGACAAGCTTCTGTAAAGCTAAAGAAACCATCAAGAGAGCAGGGAGACAGCCTACAGACTGGGAAAAGTATTTGCCAACTCCAGGTGCGACAAAGGCTTAACATCTTGGATCTACAAGGAACTCAAATGTGCTGAAAAGAAAAAAACAAACAGCCCCATTATAAAATGGGCAAAAGATATGAACAGACACTTCTCAAAGGAAGACATCTGAGCAGCCAACAGACACATGAAGAAATGTTCAACCTCACTAATCATCAGGGAGATACAAATCAAAACCACACTGAGATACCACCTAACTCCAGTCAGAATGGCAATTATCAATAACTCAAAAAATAACAGTTGCTGGAGAGGGTGTGGTGAAGAGGGAACACTGCTACACTGTTGGTGGGAGTGCAAACTAGTGCAATCTCTGTGGAAAACAGTATGGCGATTCCTAAAAGCTCTAAATATTGACTTCCCATATGACCCTGCAATCTCCCCTGGGAAGATCTCTACTGGGAATCTACCCTGAAGAGCTCAAATCACTCTATTAAAAAGATACCTGCACACGAATGTTTATTGCAGCATTGTTCACAATAGCAAGAATCTGGAACCAATCATGCTGTCCATCAAAAGAGGACTGGATTAAAAAAAGTGGTACATATACACAATGGAATACTATGTAGCCATCAAAAAGAACAAAATCATGAATTTCGCAGCAACCTGGATGGAACTAGAATCTATAATACTGAGTGACCTCTCACAGAAACAAAGATGTGAGTATCACATGTTCTCACTCACATAGTGGACCTTGATCATCCAATGTATTACCTTAAGAAAATGACTGACAGTGGTGGGAAACTATGGGGGGGAGGTGAAGGGAGATGGGATTAATGGTAGTAAATATCTGTCTGGGGACGGGGAGACACCTCTTATCAACAAGGGTGCCTGAACGAAGCATATTTGTATACCTAACCCTTAACTGTACCCCACAATATCATAACAAAAAATATTGATTATAAAAAAAAGTAATGGACAAAGGATCTGAATAGATATTTCTTAAAATAAAGCACAAAAATAGCCAACAGATATATGAAAAAAATGTTCCATATCACTAATTATCAGGGAAATGCAAATTAAAACAATGCAATGTCATCATACTCCTGTTAGGATGGCTATTATTAAAAAGGTGAGGTAAATATTGGTAAAGTTATACAGTAAAAGGAACCCTTACACTTTGTTTTGGTGGGAATGTAAATTGGTTCAGCCATTATGGAAATTTCCTTAAGAATTAAAAATAGAGCCAGGCTCGGTGGCTCAACCTCTAATCCCGTGCTTTGGGAGGCTGAGGTGAGTGAATTGCCTGAGCCCGCGGATTCGAGACCCTCCTGGGCAACTTGGTGAGATCTCATCTCTACAATATATAAATTAAAAAGATCAGCCGGGCGTGGTAGCGCGCGCCTGTAGTTCCAGCGACTTGGAAGGCTGAGAGGTAGGATCGCTGGAACTCAGCTGTTCGGGGTTGCGGTGGCCGGGGGTGGCCACTGCACTCCAGTCTGGGCGAATGAGTGAGACTCCAATGCAAAAAAAAAAAAAAAAAAAATTAAAAATAGAACAAATATAATATCCAGCTATGTCACTTCAGGTATATATCCATAGGAAATGAAATGAAATTAGTATCTTGGCAAGATATCTGAACTCCTATGTTCATTGCAGCACTATTTGTAATAGCCAAGACATTGACAGATGAATGGATAAAAAAAATAAAAATTGTGTATAAAGTGATATACAATATATGTATATTCATACATAAATGTATATGTATATATGTACATACACACTTATGTATGAATATTATTCAACCTTAAGAAAAAGAAGGAAATCTTATCTGTGACAACATGGATGAATCTGGAGGAGAGTATACTAAGTGAAATAAGTTAGGCACAGGAAGACAAATACTATATTATTTCACTTTTATGTGGAATCCAAAAAAGTCAAACCCATTGAAATAGAAATAGGATGGTGGTTGTCAGGGACTGGAGGTAGGGGTGGTGATGGTGGAGTAAATAGGAAGATACTTGTCAAGGGGCAAAAACTTTCAATTATAAATTGAGCAAGTTCTGGAGATCTAATGTAGAACATGGTGGCTGAGGTCAATAATAATGTATTGTATAATCAAAATTTGCTGAGTGCGTAGATCTTAAGTATTTTTTACTACACACATACACGCACGCACACACACACACACACACACACACACACACACACGCACACACACACTTAACCATGTAAGGTGATGACTAGGTTAATTAGTTTGATTGTAGTAATCAAAACATCACATTGTACACCTTAAATATACATACAATTTTGATTTGTCAGCTAAACTTCAATATAACTGGAAAAAGCATAGTTTTGTCATAGGAATAGACAAAAAGATCTATAGAATGAAATTGAGAATATAGACATAGATATAACTATGAACATTTAATATAAATTTAATATTTACAATAAAATATTTAATAAATGGTGCTAGTTCAACTGCTAGCCTTCTGTAATAAAATTGAGTTGAATTCTCTTATACCATATATAAAAATAAATTCCTGATGGATTAGAGACATAAATGTGAAACATAGAGTAATTAAATCCCTTTGAAAAATCTGGGGGACTACAGACTTTTCTCTCATAATGACTATCCAGTTAATGACTTGGTCATAATTGTTCTTAAACTGTTATATCATTTTTTTGGATAAGACTTCCTTTACTTTTTGGTGCAAAGCAGTATCGCCCAAGACCATATGAAATAAATGGACTAAAAGAAGTGATATTTCAACATTATGGTTTCAGGCAAAGGCATACCATTTACTCAACATAGTAGTTTTCAGTCAAAAAGTATCATATAATAAATTTGGATTCTATGCTTTGTTTGGGGAAACATCATATTAATTCTATATTCTTAAATTTTTAATTGTATAGTACAGTAGTGTTAATTATATGCTCATTTTTGTATAGTTCTCTAGAACTTTCTCATCTTGCATAACTAAAATTTTATCCCCATTTTTCTCTCTTCCTGCCTCTCCCTGGCAACTGCTATTTTAACTTTTGCTTCTATGAGTTTACATGCTTTTTATTTAATGACTTTTTACCTAGTAGCAGAAGTTTTAAAAACAATTTAAGATTTTAACTAAGAAACAGGCTTATTAGTACAATACAGGTAAGAATGAGGATAGGGTGTAACTATGTTCTTAATATTAACTGTAAATCCAGAAGCTAGAAAAGAAAACATGGACTTATTTGCTGTGGTATATTTAGAAAATATACCGGGGGGAGGGGGATGGGATTAACAGTAGCAAATATCTGTCTGGGGATGGGAAAACACCTCTTATCAACAGGGTGCCTGAATGAAATGTAATTGTACACCTAACCCTTAACTGTATCCCACAAAACCATAATAAAAAATATTGATTAATAAAAAAAAAGAAAATATACCATACTCAAAGACAGAGGATTGATTTTATAACAATATTTACAACACATATAACAGAGAGTCATCTGTAGTCATCTAAAGCAGAGGGCGCCAACTATCAGGCCCGTTAGGAACCTGACTGCACAGCAGGAGGTGAGTAGCCGCCAGTGAGTGAACCTTCAGTTGTATTTACAGCCCCTCCCCATTGCTCACATTACGGCCTCTCCCCATTGCTCGCATTACGGTGAGCTCCACCTCCTGTCAGCTCAGCGGCAGCAGGAGATTCTCATAGAACTGCAAACCCCATTGTGAACTGCACGTGCGAAGGATCTAGATTGCAGCGGGTTCCTTATGAGAATCTAATGCCTGATGATCTGAGGTGGAGCTAAACCAGTGATGCTAACACCGGGGAGTGACTGCCATTACAGATTATCATTAGCAGTGAGGTTTGAATGCACAGAGACCATCATAAATCATCTGCATACAGACTTATATCAAAAGTCTATCAACGAGTGGCAAGTGAGTCGATGTACTTCAATTATACAGCTGCATCTGGTGGGAGGCTTTAAGTCAGAATCTGACACATATTTTAGTCCTCATGTGGCCTTCTCATTGTTTATTTACCTCATTGTTTTATTTACAGGCATCTGTGCCTCTTTTTTAAAAATGGTGAGTTGCATAATTATTTCATTATATATTACAATGTAATAATAATATAAATAAAGTGTACAATAAATGTTATGCACTTGAATCATCTTGAAACCATTTCCTCCTACACCCCACTGTCCTTCCATGGAAAAATTGTCTTCCACGAAAATGGTTTCCAGTGCTAAAAAGGTTGGGGACCATTGATCTGAAGAACTCTTCCAAGTTGGCAAGTAAAAGAACAAGTCACACAGCAACAAAAATAAATGGGCAGAAGATAATATACTATTTTTAGAGGAGCAAATACAAATGGTTAACAAACATGTACAAACTTCTAGAAGAGAAGAATATGCAAATCTGAGTAAAAATGAGCTGGCATAGTATACCTACCAGGTTGACAAAAGTTTAAAAAGTGAAAACTAGTGCGGGTGAGCATTTGGGGAATTGGTTTCTCTCACAAATCACTAGTGAAATTGAATTACTGTAGCCTTTTGGGAAAATAATAATTAAAAATAAAGTGCATATTTCCTTCAACACAGATGCCCTACTCTCAGAATCTATACCATATAAATAAAAGCACCAGTATGAAAAGATAAATGCTCAAAGTTTATATTAATTCATCATTTGTTTGGCAGTAAGCTAAAAAAAAAAAAGTGAGTGACAATCCATGGAGAAATGATTGAATTTTCATACACTTATCAGGAATATTATTGAGGCTATGTTGAATTTAGAGCTATATAAGTTGTCCTGAAGAAATTTCCATGCAGTACTGTAGAATGAAAAAAGCATGGTGCCAAAAATGTGCATGACATGAACTCATTTTTTGTAAAGTCATAAAAGTTACATAGTTAAGTACCAATAGGTATGCTTGTATGTGTTCATATATACACATATATATTTATGTGTCTTTGTAGAAAATTAAGTGTACATAAAGAAAAATACAAAAGGACACACACTAGATCATTAATTTCGAGTAGTTCAGATTAGGGCTAAGTAAGAGAAGATTTGGAAAAGGAAAAGGAAAAGAAAGAGAAGGAAGAGAAATCAAATAGAAAAACTATAATAGACTGTGTTTTTTAAAAAAGTACCTATAATGTATCAGCAAGGCTACTGCCAGCCATAGTTAAGAGTGCTGATTTAACTGACTTAATGAACATATATGTACTATTTCACATAATAAAAAGTATTGAAGTAGGATACGCCCAGTTTGATTAATTCCAGGGATAAATGATGTTATTAAGGAAAGAGACATCTGCTGGCTTTCTGCTCTGTCATTCCCAGGTTGATGGCTTTGCCCTCAGCTACCTCTTCTCAAGGTCACAATATGATGGTAAAAACCCCAGGCATCACAGGCCATTATGAATACGTCTATGTTTTATAATTATTTTTAGAAATGAGGAAACTTATCTCAGAAGCCTGTCCCCAAATTAATGATCAACAAGGGCTATGAAATTTCCAATACTGATTTCACTGTCCAGATTTGCCATTAGACTGTGGATGGTATCTCCATCTAAAGTGTGGGCATTTAAATAAAGCGGGGTTTCTGTTAGCTAGGAAGCAGACAGTGGTAAGCAAGGCATATGTAGTCTGCTACATATGAGCTAATCCAATGTGTACTGATGTCAAAAATATATGTGTTGTATATTGTATGAAGACATTCATGTAATTAAGTTTCCAAAAGAAAGCAAATGTTTTCACTGAGCACAATCATAGCAGCTGTTCAATGTATAATTTTAGAAGTGCAGTACAAGGACTTCTTTTTATAGCTTTTAGGCTTCAACCCAAATGGAGGAAATTTGCTAGAGAGCATGTTACTCCACCACTATGAGATATAATCCTGCAATTTCTTTGTGTCACTTAACTGTTTAAGACGCTAACCTTTTGCTCCATCCCCCCAAACAAGCAAGCCATTAATCTTCAAATAATACAAATGGTTTTCTCTTTATTTCCCCCTCTTACAATTTATTTAAGGAGAGCTTGACTGAGTCTCATCCATCCCTGTGCAATGTGTAGGATTACACTTGGTGAACCTATTGTGTTGACTCTTAAGACTTTTTAAACCATCAAGCAGTATCCATCAGAACAAATAAATGAGAGATTGCTTTATTCTTTTCAAGCAGGATACATTCTGTGACCTATCTTTTCCGTGACCTACAAGGCTTTAGGAGAAGAGCTTCCAGAGTTTTATTGGCAATGCCACTATTAGACAGACTTCCCTCTCTCTTCCATGCTTTTTGGGGGTCAGCTTTAAAGTGAGCATTAAGTGAATGGCTAATGGAATTAAGGGTATAATAATAGAAGGATATAGTGAGACAATTGTATTAACAAGAAATAAATCATGTTGAATGTAAGGTAAGTGTTTTTTAATTGATTGATGGGAAGGATGCTCTGCAGGTTTTGTCGGGGACTAACAGCCATTTACCTTCTCATCTACAGTAAAAAGCCAAAATGCGGAAAAAAAGATAAGAAAATTATGCAGTAGAAAGATAAATTATTCAGAGAAGATGGCCATTTTGTGCTGACATCACTAATGTGAAAAGGCATTAAATCTTTGACACTAGCTTCATTCCTTAGGAGATGTGGGGCTGAAATAACGTTTTGTACTAGAGATAAAGACTGAAATGTCTACTACGAAAGCTTTCTTCTGTGCCATGAATGGTTTTCAAGGTACCGGGATACTTGAAGACATAGCAGGTGCTGTGATTTCCAAGCTGAAACAAGTCTTGCACTCTGAAAGCCAGTGACTCTGCATACAGTAGCATACCAATCTAGCTACAAATATTTTTCATCCAGTTAGAAAAGCTTATGTGCACTGATTCCAAGGATGTGGAGAAGACATTTACAGTACTATTGAATGTAGAAAAATTTGATGCTGAATTTCATAACTGAATGTTTTTAAAAATATTTTCAGTGTTACCATGTTTCCTCCTTGTTTTCTTTTATAATCTACTATAATCTTTATTCTCTGCAATTATTCTTGCTTGTTACTAGTACAGCTCAGACTAGCCATTCTCTAGAGATTTTCTTTTGTAAGATTTGGATATAAAGGAGAGTGGGTAGATCCAATATGTATATGGAAGAGAGGCCAAGATTTTTGCTACAATTGCTTTAATGGTTATTTTAAATCTTCCCTCACCTCCACTGCCTCCACCATGATTTTTCTGCTACCTTTGATTATTTTACTAACTAGGTTTGCAAAGTATCACCCAGAAAACTTTTTCCATAAATTACAAACAACACATATCACGAATATATCAATAAAGAAACCCAACTTTTATCAAAATCTCTAAACTTTCCCAGTTCTGATTTTTGGAGGAGAGTAGATTTATTTGTAAATTATTATCTTTTTTCTTCTTCATTTTTTCTGGCATTGAAAAGGAGTAGAATTACTAATTACTGAATACCTGTTATAAGCCAGATGCCATAGTAAACATACATTTATTTTTCATATCATTCTTTGCAATAAATATTATTACCTCATTTCACAGATAGGAAAATAAAGATTTAGAGGAATTATGTTCTTTACCCAAGTACAAACTGCTAATCAGAGGTAAGAGGTGGAATTAGAACCCCAGGGCTGTGTAGAGTACAAAGCCAGTACTCTTTCCTTCACATCAGACTGTAGTGGTGCTATTTAGAAGTACTATGAACTGTTGCAGTTGAGTGGGAGGTCTGGCTAACAACCTATGAGATTTTTACAAATCTAAATGTCAGAGCTTGGGTTATCAGGAAGCAGAGACTGAGAAGGAGCTTGGAAGCAAGGTACTTATTAAAGTAAAAGAAAAAGAGAAGAGACATGGGACGAGGAAGGAGTTGAACTGCCATGCTGGCCCAACCATGCCTTGGCCAACTTGGTGAGGAGCTCTGGTTCAAGTATTCCATTTGAGTGTCCTGTAAGGAGCTGATGGGCCTTTGTTCTCCCACCTTGCTCATCAGGCTGCTCCAGGAGGGTTATGACCTCCAGCAAAGAGGCTTGAAAACTTCAGGAAAGAGTTGAGTAGGAGGAAGAAAGTTCTTGAAAAAAGGTATCTGGACAGAACATCTCTATGTCTATCATCAAGTAACTTCACGGTTTATATAAGGGGCAGTACCAAATGGGCTGTTAAATGGTTTCTTTTGATGATATTATCCAATGGATGAGGAAAGTGAGAACGAACTTGAATAAACAACTCAATCCTGGATTCTTTGCAATAAGATTTCACTCTAAGTATAGCCTTCCCTCATTTTCTCCTGAAAGAACTGAGCAATTTTACTTTGATTTTGTGTGCAAAGACCAATGACTGTTCCAGTGATCCCTCTTGATGCTTATTTCTTTTCAATGCAAAGATCAAATTTAAATTTCCAGATTTTTTTTAACTTACACCCTTCAATTTTCCACATTTTATTTTAAATACGCAACATTCTTAACTGAATCAGTTTTCTATAGCTTACATATTTACTAATTTCAAAACTAGCATATAGTTTTTGCTCAGTTGATTTCTAATTACATTATAAACTTTAGCCAATAAAAATATTAATTTAAAAATACCTGATGTGCTCTCCCTAAATGCTTTTTATAGTGAGGTGGTCTATGCATAAAATAGGCCATGATCTGGTTCTATAAATATATTTCATTGTGAATTTTTCTTCATTGAACCTTAAATTTCCCTTAAGCCAGTATTATGCCCAGGTGCTATAGTCTGAATGTTTGTGTACCCTTGAAATTTGTATGTCGAAAATCTAACCCCTAAGGTGATGGTATTAGGAGGAGAAGTCTTTTAGAAAGCAATTAAGTTGGAAAAGCAGAATGCTCATGAATGAGATTAGGGATCCAAGGGACACAGCAAGAAGACATTGTTTAGGAACCAGAAAGTGGGTCCTTGCTAGACACTAAATCTGCTGATACCTTGATTTTGGACTTCCCAACCTCCAGAACTGGGAAATAAATTTCTGTTGTTTATAAGCTACCCAGTTTGTGGTATTTTTTTTATAGCAGCCTGATGGTCTAAAAGACTAGGTATGATGAAATGGATGCCATTGTTCATCCTATTGATATCATTTGTAAATAAGGCAGGACTCACACTTCTAACTCCTCAGTGTGTATCACTTGCTCCATCTAAACTAGACTTTTGCCTTCTGGATATCCGATTGCTTACTGCAGCCCATCATCCTATTTACCATTACTGCTTTGTGGGTCTAAAGCATTCACTAAGTTTGCATAAAATATGTTATTTCTCTACCAGCTCTTTCAATACATTAACTCAATGGCTGTCTCAAAAATTCAGAATTTTTTTCTTAAAAGTATGCACAGAGTATATGTCTTCCTCAAATTCATAAATGATGGCAAGGTTGGCAATTTTCCCTCCACTCTTGCTCATTATAGCTGAATTCTGAATGTAATCAATTCCAGTCCATTTCCAGGGTAACAAACAACCTTTCAGACTAATGTAGAAGTATATATGTAATTCTGGAAGGACTCAGGTGGACAAAAAAATATATGAAAACTTTTGTATGTAGTAATGGGAGAGCACTCATGCCAAAGGTAGAATGGACTTCATGCTGGTGGAGAAAAAAGTTCACTTCTCATTTTGAATCTTCACCTCTATATTATTGACATTGGCCTCACACACTAGATGCCAGAAGCACTACATTCTCCAGTTTTGCAACCCCAAATATCTCAGATATCCCTGAGGAGCAAGATTGTCCCAGGCTGAGAACCACTACACTTCTCAGGGATAGTGGTTGGGGAAGGAGACCCAAGGAAGAGTTGTAAGGCAATCTGTGAAAGGAAGATCTTGGGAAGGAAAAGGAGAGCCATGTCTGCAGTAGGGGAATACTGTCCATAGAAGACCTCCTTTCTCTCAAAAGGTTTAGGTCTTAAGGTGCATCCTTTTGGCAATTTAAGTGAAAGTTTAAGTGCACTAGAACTTGAATCTTTCTCTTCATACACTTTAATTATTTTCTGCATTTCCCTTCACTAATCATCTGCCTTCAAAATTTGATCTTAGACTACACTCCATAAATCTCTGTTTACTGGTGTCCTGATGAGAGGTTAAGTCATTTATTGGGAGTTGAGATGGTGGTGGGAATCAAATTACAGCAGTGGGAATGAGATTGGAGCCTTAAAAAATGTGATAATGCTGTCTAGCAGTGTACACGAAGAAAGCAATAGGGAAGAAAATAACAGAAAAATAAGAGGGTGGTTGAGGAACGAGGGACAAAGTAAGAAGAAAAAAGTGTGCAGTTGGCCCAGTCATCGTAGTTTCTGATTTTCTCCATCATAATAAGAAAAAGAAGTCAAGACACAAAGAATTTTAGGATGCTAGAGGCAATTTGGAAATTGGTGATCATGGATATAGAGGTAAATAAGGAAGCAAATGAAACCCTGAAGGAGCTGGTGGACTAAGAAATGGGTTGGTATGTGGCCATATATGAGACAGAATGTTGAGTTTGGAAGGAGGGCACTCCAAGTGTGAGATCCTGGAAGTGTGATGAAATCCTCTCCCTGCTACACCCCTGCCTGAATGATGGGAAGTCTTATCTTTTACAATAGGAGAAGGGCTAGTTTAAACTATAATTTGGGTTGTTACACCACTTTCTAGTAATCCATATTGTTCTTGCATTTTTTTCTCAGAGGACTTGATGAGAACTGTTTCTAATTGTTTAAATATTTGAGGTTCCATTCCCAGGCCTGTCATTCATTTCCCTCTTGCACAACGAAACAATAAACAGTGAAATAATTGTGTGTTTTAAAGCTGAATCTCCATGTTTAAGTTTTGTTTTTCTTACTAGCAGTGTTACCCTTGGCAACTTACATGAAGATTTTGAGCCTCAGTTTCTTCATCTGTAAAAAATAAAATGCATTTTTTTCTGCAGAAAGTTCTATAGATAAAATAATGTTTGTGAAAAAAATTTTGCGTATTGTGAAGAGTTATAATTGGCTTTATTTTAATACCTTAAATTCTCTCTAAAATTGGCTTGGTAGATTTAACCAAGAAGGCCACTGAAAAGTTGTTTGTCTTACTTATCTCTATTACCTTAGTGTTAAATATACTGATTGGACCCACAGTGAATGGCAAATATTTTTGAAATGAATGATTGGATTAATAAATAAAATTTACACTAAAACTATTTAATATGGTTTGAACATGGCATTAAGGTAGGCCATCTTGGATACAATCTAAGGGACTTTAGTAATTTTTAAAATGCCAAGAGGATTGTTTTATGTTAAGATATTTTGGTCTTTAGGCATGAGTCTGTGGGAGAATGTTAAAGTAAAACATTGGAGTGTTATTAGTAAGTTTGAAATCCTTACATTAAAGACCCTGAAAATGGTTTCCTTAAGTTTTATAAACTTCTTTTAGCTTCTTTTCATTCTAAATGATCCTTCATAATTATGGAACATTCTAGCAACATCTCAATATCTGGTTGTTACTAAATTGATTGCAGCCATTCTTAATTTGTCTTACTCCTTCAGAGTGTCATTTTCTGTGAGTTACTTTAGCTTTGCTATTAACTAAGGATCTCAGGCTGAAAATGCAATTTTGCCCCTTAAAGACAATAACTTGGCAAACTCTGAGATACCAGTCTTAGTTTTACCTCGAGATGACTTTCTGTATATCTTTTGTGGTATATTGAATTATACAAATTTGTAGAATCATTTATTGTTTAAAGGTCTTTATTTGTTGGACTTCTTAAGATTGTTAGAGTCAATTCTAACCATGGAGCTTTTGCTTCTAGCAAAAGGAGGATTTGGAGCAAAGAGTTGCAATCTAGATGGGAGCACTCTAAGCTTAAGTCATGCTATTAATATTTTAAAATAAAAAGACTATTTGCAACCTTACCGGAATGTTTTAATATTTAATACACAAGATCTGTAATTTTTCATGGGTAATTGAAGCTGAATCTGAAGCATTATAAAAATTAACCACAGCAAACTGGATTTTCCAAATGAAAGATAACGTCTACTGTTGAGGAGAACTTTCTGTTGATTAATGAAATGATTTGGCAGTGGAAGCTGTGGGAGGGGGGAGTTTCCTATAACTTCATTTATTTTGAAAATGGGATTTTGCATTGTTTAAAACCTTCAAGAGCTGGTTTTTGAGCCATGAGTTAACGAAATAAAGGAATTGAATTAGTATGATGAGCTAGTACAGCTACTACACAAGTCCATTATAACTAGAGAATTCACACATTCTATTTTCCTTTTTTTAAAAATCAGAGTCTCACTCTGCTGCCCAGGCTGGAGTACAGTGGCACGCTCCTGACCACCACAGCTTTGACCTGTTGGGTTCAGGTGGTCCTTCTGCCTCAGTCTCTCAAGTAATTGTGACTACGGGTGTGCGTCACCACATGTGACTAATTTTTTTGATTTATTGTAGAGACGAGGTCTTGCCAATTTGCCCAGGCTGATCTTGAACCCCTGGGTTCAGGCAATCCTCTTGCCTCTGCCTCCCAAAATGCTGGGATTACAGGCATGAACCTCCACTCGTAGCTTCTATTTTCCTTTAGTATCATGTTGAAGAAACTGTGTAGGGGTAGAATCATGGATGTAGAATTAGCCTGCCTTGGTTCAACTCATACCAATTATGTGAACTTGTCCAACTTCTGTAACTTCTCTGTGATTCAGTTTTTTAATCTAGACAATGAAGATGGTAATATTATAGATTCCATAGTTTGCTGTGGGGATTAAATTCACTCATAAATGAAAAGTGTTCACAACAGTGTCTGGCACAAAATAAGAGCTAGAAAAGTGTTATCTATTTTTATCTCGTTTATGTGGCACCCGAATAAACATTTGCAGGGCTGTTTTTCTTTGGGCCATTTTAGTTTTCAGTCCTCTTCTGCAGATTGCAATGGCCATGTGTCATTGACTAAACTTCATTCTTAAGTTAATCAAGATCATGTTTTCTGTCACTGATTTCACAGTATTGATAGAACCAGATTTGCAAGGAGATGTTACCTTAGAACTTATTTTAAGTTTTGCTTTGTAGCTAGCTTGCTTCTTAGATATAGATACTACTGAAACCTATACTACTTTGTGCTAGGGTCTTAGCTAACAACACTTGTGGAACAATGTTTAAGTGTGGGAAGAAAATAAAAATCTTTTTGAAGTTGAAGATAGGTTAGTCAGATAAAGATTACAGAAGTAGGGGAGTGTCACAAGATGTTTAAACATAACTAAGTTATTTCAACAATGAAATATTATTAGTTGCCATGAATATTTACTAAAATCAATGATTGTGAAAGCTTAAACTTTTGGAACAAAGGCTGCCATGTAATGACCTCTCTATAAACTTTTGGTATTGTTATATTTATTCTCTCATCTAATATGACATTATGATAAAGTGAATTGTTTTTTCTTTTTAAAATGTGGAGACTGTGGTCTAAAGAGGTTAACCTGTCCAAGACCTTACAGGAGTAAGTGGTAGGATAGGAACCTGAATGCAGGCCTGACTCTAAAACCCAACTTCCTTTTTGTTATGCAATATTGCTTCTCAATGCTACAACAGTTTGAGGGAAGTCCTATCATCTGCTGTTCATTATGGACAGTGTGGTAATATACAGTAGAGGCTTCATGATAAACAGTGATGCTGTAAGGACTTTGTTATGACTACCGCAAATTACTTAACCCCTTTTCTAACCTCAGTCTTTTATATGTTTTCCATTTTGTTTGTGGTGAAAGCATTTAAGATTGACTTTCATAGCAAATTTCAAGTGTACAATACAGCTGCTCAACTATAGTCACCATGCTGTACATTAGTTCTCCAGAATGTATTAAATCTGTACAATGGACACTTTGTACTCTTTGACCAACAGCTCCTCATTTACCCATGACACAGTCTCTGATAAGTATCCTTCTGCTCTTTGTTTCTATGAATTTGACCTTTTCAGATTTTGCATATAAGTAATATTATGCAGTATTTGTCTGTCTATTCCTGACATATTTCACTTAGCATTCAGGTTCATCTAAATTGCCACAAATGACAGGGTTATTTTTTAAAGACTAATTTTGTTAAATATGTGTGTGTGTGTGTGTGTGTGTGTGTGTGTGTGTGTGTGTGTGTGTATGTTTTATTTACCCACTCCTCTGCTGTTGGATGCTTATTTTGTTTCCATATTTAAGCTATTGTGAATAAAGCTGCAATGAACATGGGAGTGCAGATATCTTTTTAAGATACTGATTTTGTTTTCTTTGGATATACACCCAGAAGTGGGATTGCAAGATCACATAGTGGTTCTATTTTTACTTTTTAGAGGAATCTCCATACTGCTTTCTAGAATGGCTGTCTAAATCACATTCCTACCAAGAGCGTATTTAAGGATCCTGTGTTTCCATATCCTCACCAATACCTGTTGTCTTCTGTCTTTTTGATAGGAGCTGTCCTCATTCTAACATGTTTGGGGTGAAATCTCATTGTGATTTTGATTTGCATTTTCCTGATAATTAGTGCTATTGAGCACCATTTTATATATCTGTTGGCTAAATTGAGTTACTCATTTATTTGCTATTGAGTTATATTATTTTCTTGTACATTTTGAAGATTAACTTCTTATTAGATGTATGGTTTGACAGTATTTTTCCCATTGTCTTTCTTAAGTTGATTTTTTTTTTTTTGCTGTTCAGAAGCATTTTAGTTTGATGTAATTCTATATGCCTACCTTTACCTTAGCTGTCTGTGCATTTGGAGTCATCTCCAAAACATAATCGCCCAGGCCAATACCAGGAAGTATTTTCCCTATGTTTTCTTCTAGTAACTTTATAGTTTCAGATTTTACATTCAAAATCCATTTTGAGTTGATTTTTGTATATGGTGTGAGATAAGAATCCAATGATATCCAGTTTTCTCAACAACACTATTAAAGAACACTATTCTTTCTCTACTGTGTGATCTGAGCAACTTTAGTGAACTGTGAATGAATGTACTTATTTCCAGGTTGTCTACTTTGTTCCATTGGCCTATATGACCTTTTAATAATGCCAGTACCATATTGTTTTGATTATTATACCTTGGTAATATGACTTGAAATTAGATAGTATGATTCCTTCAGCTTTGTTCTTCTTGTTCAGTATTGCTTTGGCTATTTAGGATCCTTTCATTATGCAGATTCCATATTAATTTTGAGGTTTTTTTTCCCTTTTCTGTAACAAATGCCACTGGAATTTTGATAGGGACTGTACTGAATCTATAGATCACTTTGAATAGTATGAACATTTTAACAATTTAATTCTTCCAGTCCATAAACACAGGATATCTTTCCATTTATTTGTGTCTTTTTAAATTTCTTCAATCAGTATTTTATAGTTTCCAGTGTACAGATATTTTACTTACTTGGTTAAATTTATTCCTAAACCTTATTCTATTTGTTTATCTTATTGTAAGTGGGACTGCTTTCTCAATTGCTTTTTTGAAGTATGTGTTAGTATATAGAAACATCAGGCTTTTATGTATGTTGATTTTGTATCCTTTACCTTTACTGAATTCATTTATTAGTTCTAACACTTTTTTTGGTAGGGTCTTTAGGATTTTCTATATTTAAGATAATTTCATCTGCAAACAGACAATTTTACTTATTCTTTTCTGATTCAGATGCATTTTATTTCTCTTTCTCATTGATTGCTGTAGGTAGGACTTCCAATATTATATTGAAGTGGCAACAGTGGGCATATTTGTGTTGTTCCTGATATTAAAAGAAAAGTTTTTAGCTTTTCACTCTGAGTATGTTAGTTGTAAGTTTGTGTTATGTGACTTTCATTGTGTTGAGGTGCATTTCATCTATACCTAATTTGTTTAGCGTTTCTAATCATGAGAGGATGTTAGTTTGCCAAATACTCTTCCTGCATCTTTTGAGATAATCATATAATTTTTATTTTTCATTCTGTTAATGTGATGTATCACATTTATTGATTTGTATATGTTAGACCATCCTTGCATTGCAGAGGCAAGTTCCACTTCATCATGATACATGATTTTTTAAAGTGTGCTGTTGAATTTCATTTGTAATATTTTGTTGAGGATTTTTGCATCTATATTTATTAGAAATATTGGCCTGTAATTTTTTTTGTAGTTTTCTTGTCTGACTTTGATATCAAGGTAATGCTATCCTTATAAAACAAATTTTGAAACATTCCTTTTATTACAATCTTTTTGAAGAATTTGAAAAGATTGACATTACATTTTCTTTAAATATTTGAATAATTTACCAGTGAAATCATCAGATTCTGGACTTTTCTTCATTCTTTTTTTTTTAATGAAGTTTTCATTGTTAATTCAGTTTCTTCACTCCTTGTTAGTCTGTGCAGATTTTAAAATCTCTTTTATGACTTAGTCTTGGTAAATTGTATGCATTAAATATTTATTTTTTCTAGATTATCCAATTTATTGTTATATGATTGTTCATAGTGGTTTCTTGTGATCTTTTCTATTTCTGTGGTATCTTAACCAATAAGTTATTATTAAATCATTTTAGTAACATGACAATAGATAGGTAAAATATACAGATGACATTACAGTATTGAATATATGAATAGGAGACTTCTCAATAAAGACTACTCTAATCCTTGTTATTAAAGGACTGCATCCCCTTTTTCCTGCCATTTACTAGATGAGGATTCATTCTGGAACAGTTGCGGTTCCATTCTAGCTGCAGTCACAAAGCCTTGGCCACAAGAGGCATACAGGACATAAATATTTCCTCTTTGATTCTAAGAAGAGGAAATGAACAGGATATTGGCCATCTTGAATTTATGTAAAAAAATCAATTTTCCAACTTTACTAATCAAGTTAATGAGAGGTCATTCATTTTTTATTTCTCCTGTAATTTTCTAGCATATCAATTTTTGTTTAGATGAACCAGAACACTTAGACACAGAATAATTAAACTGATCATCTGAGAATCTAGATCATTCTAGTTAATGTCAAATTTGAAATTTAAATTTAGGTTACCAAAGACTAAATCTGGGTATCATAAAGAAATTTATTTCACTGATAACTATTTGCTTGATTTCTTCAATATACTAAATACCTTAAAACTTTTGATGCAAGTGTTAAAATCCAGGCAGGTATTATAAAAAATTTCTCAGAGCAGATTCACTCTTGATAATAAAGCTAAAACTATTTTACATTTAATTTAAAAAAATTAATACCCTGAGTAGTGACAAAATTATAAGTTTTTCTGGTATATAATAAAAAGACAAAGTATCCACTTTTAAAAATGCATGTAAAAAGGGTTTAAGAACACTTTTTATGGTTAATGTCTCCAGACTAAATGAGCTTGGAGTCTATTTTCCTAAGTCTAGGAAATTTGGATCTAAAAGTAAAAACAAACAAAAAAGACTTGTAAGCTTTTCCTATATGTAAGTAATCAATGTGTAGTTTCCATGCTGAATCTCCATTGCTTGTTTTGTTCTCAGGAACGGACGTTAGATTGCTGAATAATAAACAATATTTCTGAATACTTACTATACATCCATTGTGTTTTTAAGTTTTTTTTAGGAATCGAGTCATTTAAACTCACAGCAATATCATCGTTATTTTACAGATGAGGAAACAGAAGTCTGAAGACTGTCAAAACTTACAAAGTGTTACACAGCACGTGGCAGAGCTAAAATGCTGTTCCAGGTAGGCTAGCTCTCAAGGCTATGACTTGCTTCTTTTTGGCACAGTCTCTGCAAAGTTAGGTCCTGACCTTTATCTCAAACTCAGTATTTCAGGAAACTCACTCATACTGCACAGATCCTCTCCAGTGACATCCGTGTGAAGAAAAGAAGCTGAGCATCGCTTGCGTTGGGTTGGGGCTTGAGGGCCTATGCATTTGCTGACATTTCAAGGTCTTGGGTACCACGTTCACCCCTTCTCAAAGTAAGCTGTAATTGCTTTCTTCTTTAGCTTGGTTTTTACCCCAGCCTGCCTTCATTAAACCACCTGCATCCTTTTTCTCTTCTGGGGTTTTATGGATGATTAACTGCTTGACTTCTGTGAAGACGACTGCTTCCTACTAACAAAAATGGTTCACTGCCTGGAAAAAAAAACTTGTTCGGTGCTATATTAAATTGGCCCTCCATGCTTTTGTTTTATTCCTATGAATTGAGAGCCACTGTAGTGATGAAACAGCAGGAATGGCAGGACATGGGGATATTGCCTGCCTTGTCACTAATGGCCCTACTACTTTACTCTGCCACCTCCTTCCTGATGCTCTCCCAGGAAAGCAGCAGGCTCTGGAGTCTACGTCTGGGAGAAAGGTGCAGAATGGAGCTTCACGCTGGGAGTGAAGGTTGAGTTCTGAGTGGTGTTCATGCAGAGGGTTTAAATGGGGCCAATTTGGGATGAATTTGTCTTGGAGGTCTGCTGAATCCCACCTGCTCTTTCAATGAGCACTGGTAATTACCTCTGAGTGCACCCCAGAGGTTGCTTCCTTCATGGCAAATATATGTGATTCCATCAAATATATGTAACTTCATCCATTGTGATCTGCTTATTCATTGTGGGCTGCTCACTCTGCTTTTCCAAGCCCTTCGTCCCTCTGACTGACTTGCACCATTCATGCTTGTGATCTCAGACTTATGCCGAAATGCTTTGTAAAAGTAAGGGAAAACAAAGGATTAATCTGGTGGGTGGAGACAATCACTCAGACATCTTTTGACTTAAAAGGTACTATGACAACCTTAAGTCATTATTATTGACTTCACTACTACCATGCTGGGTAAAAGGAGTTCAAGTTCTCAGCATGGCTTTGCTGTCACCATTCAGTGCCAAATCCATGTGAAAAAAATATTATAGATGAATTGGTTCCCTGTTGGGTTGATAATTGTCAGGTGGAGTTTTCCTTACTCCATAAATAGGAAGATGTGCTTTTAAATTTTCTGTAAAAGAGAGAACTCTGGGCTTACACATTGTTTCAAATCTTCCTCTGGCAAGTAAAAAACAAATGAAATCTAAATTAAGTTTTATATTATCATCACTGGTATTTATGCAATTCTGTGTGAAAGCATTGGAAACTGATCCTCATGGATGTGTTTGGCTCCAGACATGTTACATAGGCAATAACCGACTATTTTCTCTTTAAATATGGTTTTAAATTTTTGTTCCATTTACTCCCAGAAGGCAGAGAAGCAGTAGAAAAGCAGTAGAGGCTCCAGGGAGATGAATATGAGGATGCAGGACTCTTGCCCTCTTCATTATAGCAACAGAGTTCTCATAGACCCTCACAATGAGAAGGAAGCTAGAGCTACAGTGAGAGATAAACAGTGTTTTTATGAGGGTGGTCAGGGAATAGAGAAAATAAAAAAGATCAGGAATTAATATTCTTTTACTATATGAAATTTTTGAAACATAATTTTAGCTTGAAAAAGTTGCAGCAGCTGAATTAACTAGAAATGGCATTTATCCATTTATCCAACAAGCATTTATTGAATGTCCCACTGTGTGCCAAGCACTGGAGTTGATTAAAAGATTAAATCTTTGACCTTAAGTTAAATGCACTCTGAGCAGATAGACTTCAAATGAGTAACAAACAATCAGCACCCTGCATGTTTCTCTGTCTGTCTCTCTCTTTCTATCTCTTTCTCTCTCTATCTCTTTCTGTCTCTGCTCCCTTTATGTGTCTCTTTTTCTCTTTGTCTCTCTCTTTCTCTCTTTCCTTTTGGAAGGATATCAGAAATTAAATAAATAGAATCGGGTCTTAAGAATCCTTAACTTCTCTGCTCACAAGCCTCCATTTTCTCACTCTCTCATGATCTAAACCACGTAGGTGTTGACTTAAAAGTTTTCATTTCAAAATGATATAACTGAGGCTTAGTGCTCTGAATCATTTGTCCTAGAAACTCCTTCACTTCAAGAACGCATCGATATTGGTGCTAGTTGGAAAGGAACATTTCTATCTGCTACCAAGCTTCTGCCATGTTCTACCAGGTACTGCGCATTTTTTGTATCTTTAAAACTTTGCTCGCCTCTTCTACCTTGTTTCATTTTGCTTATATTTCTTAAAAAATCATGACTTTATTCTCTACCCACTCCCATCCCCCCCTTTTTTTACTTTCATTAGGCTGTGCTAACATGAGGAATGCAGTTGCTTGATAGTGACAGGAAACCTAACAGTGGCTTAAACAAGTGGGGCTAACAGGGGTGGGTTGCTTATGGCTGGCATGATTCTTCTATGATGCAATTAAGTACCAAGTCTTTTCTCTAGTTTGCTCTGCCATCCCTTCTACGTAATTTTTATCCTCTTGTTTACTGCCTCATGGTTATCAGATGGATCTGCACCTTCAGGTCAATGTCTGCATTCATAGCAGAAATATGAGGAGGGGGGAAGAAATAGAGGGCTATGCCAGCTGAATTCATCCCCTAATACCAAAGATTGCCTAGAAATACCACCTAACAAACTTAAACTTATATGTTATTGGTCAGAACTTTGTCACATGGTCAATAAGGCAGGCTGGGTCATTTGGAGATCACACTGTACTCTTAAATTTACCTGTTGTATTCAAAATTTCAGGGGCATCCTATAGGGAAAATCTGAAAAAAGTTTGGAGAAAACAAATTTGAGTTGGTTTAATATTAGACCTAAAATAATGTTGGTACATAATGGTGTTCTCTCATCTGACCAAAAAAAAAAAAAAAAAAAAATTTCCAAAAAACATTAGTATTAATTAAAAGCATTTTTTTAAAAAGGAAAACTGATTGGGACTTGTCTTAGTCAGTTCAGGCTGCTATAACATAATACCATACACTAGGTGGCTTAAACATTAAACATATGTTTCTCACTGTTCTGGAGGCTGGGAAGCCTGAGATGAGGGTACCAGAAGATCTGGTGTCTGGTGCCCTCTTCCTGAAATGTAGACATCTACTTTCTCACTGTATTTTCACATGGCAAAAAGAGAGAGAGAGAGACAGAGAGAGAGAGAGAGAGAGAGAGAGAGAGAGAGAGAGAGAGAGAGAGAGCGCGCTCTGGTCCCTTCATCTCCTAATAAGCTCCATCATTAGAGCATCACCCTCAACTCATGTAAAACTGATTACTTCTCAAAGGCCTCACCTCCAAATACCATCCCACTGGAGATTAGGATTTCAATGTATGCATTTTTGGGGAACACAAGCATTTAGTCCATAACATAACTTTTTTTTTTTTAAATACAGATTATCTTGAAACTGAAAGAACATAAGCAAACATTCTCCAAGTATCATCAGATTCCGAAGAAAACAATTAAACATGGAAGATGAATGTGATGCAGGTGAACTTAAACAATATATTTGAGCACTGATTCCTGTTAGTCTTTTGCCTTGATTTCTTTACAGCCCTTAGCCATTTGAGCTGTTGTAATTTTTTAGCACGTAAGTTTCATAGTACTATCAGTTGTGTCTCCGTATGCTTCTCATAACTAAAAGAGTTATGTTTGCTGATGAAACAAGTTGCTAATTTCTTCAAAATAAGAGAGGAACCACAATTACTCGCCTTTAATTGGTAAAAAATAAATCTACAAGTATATCTAATTTTTTTTGCATTATGTCAGATGCCTTAGTTACTATGAAAATATTTTTTCAAAACACAATTTATCCTTTTATGTTTACAAATGGAAGATTTTCATTATGTACATAGCATTTTTCTCTTTTATTGTGTCTGAATTTGCCTTTCTTTGGACCAAGAAAGATAGTGTTTAAGACTCAGAGAGATTAAATTTGAGAGTGACATCTTCTTGGGCACTTCAATCCATCACATCTGAAAACCCAATTACCTTAGTAATCATTGACTAACTACGGGTAAGAGAATTTCCAAAATGTTGTCCTTCCAAACCAAGGCCAAAGTACAAATAAAGCTTCCGACTAACCACAGCACCTTACAGTTTCAGCCTCCATTTGCAAAGAGATCCTTTAAAAGTCTGCTGCTCTGTTTCACTTGTTTTCAACAGAAAGACCAATGCCAGGGAACAATCACTTGTCCACTCTAGGTTCTAGAGCTTGTAATGACTGCCACATATCACTGTGCTTACATGTACTATTTCACTCATGGTATCCCAGAGGAGGAATTCAGAGTCAATCAGTTAGAGTGAGATAATCGAGTCTTCTCTACATCTAGAATAAAATAAATTCTGAGTCTCCAGGCAGAGAAGGCGGGGCAAGTCTTTCCTCAGAAGATATCTATCTAAAGTCAGAAAAAATGGGTATAATAGTTAATCCCCTTTTTTGGTGACAATTAAACTGTCTAACCTATCTAAAGCACACAACACAGTAATGACAACATCATAAATATGGTGCAAGTTTTGATTATTATCATTATTGCATGGAGGCCCAAAATAAGGAGGATCAATTTTCCTCCAGTGAGGAAGGTTTCATTGACACTTGACCTCTATATGACATTTGACCTGGGTCATGAAGAGTGAACAGAGGTTACCAAAGAGGACCATGGGTAGTGGGACATTTGAGGAAGATGGGGAAGCATGCGCAAAGGCCCAGTAGTTCAGTATGTCTGATCCTAAGTCTGCATTTAGGATGTGGGAAAGAGAGAGGTTGAAGTGAGGCTAAGGTGTGAGCCTTTGTAGTGTACCTCATATGCTATGCAAAGGGGGGTCTGGACCTTAAAATCATGTACATAAAGGGGAAGCTATGAATCCATCTATATTGGAATCATAAGATCCAATTTGTGTTTCTGAAAGCTCACTGCAGAACCATGAAATAAAAATGGATTGGAATGGTGTGAGCCTGGAACATTCTTTAATCATCATTTACCCCTTGCCTACTAAATTCTGGGCACTAGAAAATATGTGTAAGACATAAAATTCTTTAAGGGTCTAGAACCTAACTGAGGATACAGAGACACAGACACTCAAGTATAGCACTATTAGATAAGCGTTATCCTATGGCATGACCAGAGTATTATAAGAACACCAGGGGGCCGGGTTCGGTGGCTCAGCCAGTAATCCCAGCACTTTGGGAGCCCGAGGCAAGTGGATTGCCTGAGCCTGTGGGTTCAAGATCGGCCCAGGCAACTTGGCGAGACCTCATCTCTACAATAAATCACACACAAACAACAACAACAACAACAACAACAACAAAAACACCAGGGAAAAGCAATTAATTCTGGAGTAAGTATGGGAATCAGAATATTCCCAAGGGAGGTGGCCTATTGACTGCATAATCACACGGTGTTCATGGACTAATACACGTCGAGAGTGGTTTGAGATGGAGTACAATGAGAGAACATGTAGACAGAAAAATTGAAAATCTGAAAGCCATATGAATTAGCACTGGTCTTTATTCAATAAGAAGTAGGGAGCTAGCAAAGATTTCTAACATATGGAAAAAAGCATTAGAGCAATGGGGAAAATTTTGGGCTTTTGAAATGGATAGTCTTGGATTCAAATCCCAGTGCAGTCATTTGCAAAGTGTGTGACCTTGGCAAGTCATGAAACCTTTCTAAGACTGTTTCCTTATGGGGATGATAACAGCACCTACTTCATCTTATAGGGCTTCATGAGGATTACATGAATAAACACATGGAAAGTACTTGGAATGGTGCCTGGGAGGTGCCTAATGCTAAATAAATACTTGATGTTATATTTAATTAATCTGTTCTTTGGAAAGATAATTCTGACAGGGGCATGGTAGCAGAAAGACTAGAAGCAGGAATCCAGTTAGGAGGTTGTGAAAATCTAGGAATGGTCAGGAGTGGAGTCTCTAAACGGGCAGGACAGGGTGCACTTGAGGGACTTTTCAGTGAGTGGGGCTGGCTGGGAGGCGGTGGGGGAGGGAATGAAGAGAAAGAGCAGCAAGTGAGGGTGATACTAAAGACTTAGTTTTTTTGACTGGGTCGTTAACACCTATAGTGAGACCCTTGCCTGAGATACAAAACAGGAGAGACTGTAACATGAGTTGGGTTTGGACATCTTACACCTTAAGCCTCATGATGACAGCCAACTGAAGGGATCCAGGAGGGAGAAGGGGCCAACAGAAACAGACCAGTAGAGGGATCTGGGCTGGAAATAGATATTTTCAAATATCTATGGCTTATAAATAGATCAGGGATTGGCAAGCTTTTTCTGTAAAGGACCAGAGAGTAAATATTTTAGACTTTGGAAGCAGCACAGTCTTTGTCATAATGACTTGACTGCCATTTCTGTGCCATTGCAGCCACAGACGTTAGCAGGGAACTTGACCTAAACAAATGGGTGTGACTGTGTCTCAATAAAACTTTATTTATAAAAATAGGTTACTGGTTAGAATGGTCCAGGGATTGCAGATTTCCAACCCCTGTAATAGATGGTAATGACCCAGGAGAGGATGGACTCAGGGAGTAGGATGAATTGGAGAGGGATAAAGGGGACACCAACAGGATGGGCGGGCAGAGAAGGTCAATGAGGTCACGGTTGGGTATGGACTATCTTGGTGATAGCCTTTCTTAGAGTCTTCCTGGTAGCACTATGATTTGCTGGAGAAGATACTGAAACTAAACCTTCATGCCTTATTTTGTTAATCTTAAAGGAAGGCCTGTCAAGAGGTGGTAGAGAAAGTAGGAGTGATGTCAACATGTTTACAAGGAAGCCAGCGTACACACGTTACAAAATTTAACCTCATATGTCCTGAGCAAACTTTCTTTCCCTATCCCTCACCTTTTCTTCTCACAGCTCATATTTCTTCCTCCTTCTTCCTTTCTAAGGTTGCCTCTCTTGCTGTCTCGTTCTTCACTTTGCCATGCCCACCACAAAACCAGGCGAGTAAGATGATAATCATTGAGCCAGCTATTATGAGCAGTATAAACAAATGACAAATCTCTGGGCACAGGAGAGGTAACAAGAGGCTGATCAGTAGTTCTAGTTATCTTTCCTTCATGTTTATTGCAGTCTGGTGCAGTTATTTCCAAGGGCCTGACATTGATCGACAGCTTCTATTAAGGCCTATCCAGGGCAGCTGGATTGAACAGATACATTAAATAAAGCAGTTATTGCTTTTCATTGCCTTTCTGTAAAATATCACTGCTAAATAGCTTCTGCCATCAGATGCAGTTAGGTACATGGTTTTAATTTGAGGGACTGCTTTATAACACCACACAATTGACACTGGCCTTTGTTTCCCCTACAATAATGATTGTGTACATCCTGGAGAATTGATGGGCTGTCCTTTGAGATGGAGTTGGGAGGGGGTGAGTAGGAGGGGGCCCTGGCTTTGTTGTTCTCCCTCTCTCTCTTTTTATACAAGCCAGGTTTGTCACTTGTTTGCAGCACTGGCAGGAACAATGTCAAGCGAGGGCCCTTATCTCAGGATGTTGTAATGTAGGGACTGTAAGCCTTCGCCTGGAGACGAGATAAGCGCAACCTTACAAGCATGGAGGAAGACGCGTGGAGGGTGGGCGGTTGCGTGATTGAGACAACAATGGAAAGCTGTCTGGCGCCTATTACAGCTCTTTCTGGTGCCACAGAAATATATGCATGCAGAATGGTGCATAACAAGCATGAAAATAAAAGTCTGGAATGTTCATCTAATAATGATGTATTTGGAGCAGGATTATGCTGCCCAATGATAGTCTTGTTTTATCTCTGGGCTAAACGCTGGGGCAGCTGTGTGCTTTGGCACAGTCTGCAGTCCCTCCTTTTGTGTGCTGCATATTAATCCTTTATTGAAGTAATTAAATGTGTGCTTAATGGCAATGAGCTGGCAGAATGAATGTACAATTGAATTAGCAGTTATGATTGGGAGCATGCTACAAGATGAACTAAATGCAATTACTGTAGGCATTTCTTTCTCCAAGTCGAATCTGGCTACATGACATGACTTAATTAGAGGTTGTTAGATACACTTACCCCTTGATCCTCTAGTGTGCTGCCGGGATTGTAGTTAGCGCTCTCACCCACCCCCATATCTGCCCCCTGCTCCACCCACATTCAGATGTTGCTCAGCAAAGACTCCAAATTCCAGCTCTCCTGCTGTAAAGATAAAGTCTGACTTTCCACAGACAAAACAGGAGCCATGAGTGACATCTTTAGTGGGATTCTCCCTTGGTAGAATCTCTGGGGGCCACTGGTCCAGCTGTCTGTTCAGGTGAGTGACAGCCAGGGCCATGGCAGGACCTAGAATGCACCGTGAACCCAGGAGGGTAGGTGCCCTGATATCACCAACAGTGTTCTACCTGGAAAATGGACTGCACATCCACATTTCAGCCTCTCAGCCGCTGAAGAGACTCCTGGGTGGAGGGTCACCTTTTATTTCAGTGGCCTCCTGCAGACGCAACTTGAATAGTCAGACTTTCAAGGGGAATATCAAGGCCAGCACCTAATGCTTGTAACACATTACTCCATGGAGAACTCTGAATAAGAAGAAGTGACCAATGTGTTGCACCATCTTAGTGCTTTTGTAGCTGCTCTTAAGTATTAGTCACATTAATGGTTCTTAATCCTGGCTGCACATGAGAATTCCCTTGGAGCACTTTAAAAATACTGATGGCCAAGTCCTATCCTTCAAGATTTAATTGGCTAGGCCTAGAACTTGCTAGTTGATAAAAGCTCCAGGTGACTGAAAGACTGAAAAGCACTAGCTTAGCTAGAATAACTTTACTTTCAAAAATTTAAAAATCTGGTTTCCCATCTTTTTCTCTTTTTTGCAGTACTTCTTGGCATTCTGCAATATATGTATTTTTGGAGGGATAGGGAACTTAACTCACAGGGACATGAGTAATGGGGCTGTCAGCAGATCATCATGGAGTAATAGATAGTGGTTACCTTAATCTGATATACAGAGCTATCACTTCTTCTCATGCCTATGTTGATCCTGGGGCTACTTTGGAAATGCCATGCTAGGATTTATAATTTCATCAATGACTGACCTCCCAGATCTGTCCAACAAGCAGGGGCTCTCATTAGTTGTGCCTCTCTGTTTTTCTTAGAGTTATTTACCAAGAGACCAATCAATATTCCAAGAGCAGACAGTTGGGATGTGAAGGCCCCATCAATCCATTCCATTTTCTCTTCTCAAAATGGTGGATGGAAGCAGGAGGGACAACTCACCACAAAACAGAAAGCAACATCCATTGTCACTTTTGAGCACCTAAAATGCACACTTTGTTTGATTTTTGTTTGAGCGTCACAATGCAGGATGTCTGGTCATTGGGAGCTCCTGGGTCTATTTTACAGCCTTCATTCTCTTTCCCAGGGACATAAATGAAATCCTTTCAGCCCTAATGACCACAATGACTTTCCTCGATCATGTTATTGCTACTTTGGCACATTTATTGCTTTCACATGCACTAATGGATGAGTTTGGATATGTTAACAATTTATATATCATTTGATCCTAAAAAAGGAACCCTACCAAACTAACTTAGCCCCCACGATTGAGTAGCTTTTAAGGAGTATAAATGAATTTAATGCTTTAGAAAGAGCTTCTGTAAATTATGAACATGACACCTATTACATTAAGCTGCATTAAGCATTAATACATCTTCATTACTGGCAGGTTGCCCAAACCTCCAAGGTTGAAAAAGCTGCCTGAAAATGTTCAATGTGACAGTCACCTAGACGGAGATTGATGGTCCTTTTTTGGGGGGATGTGAGGGATGCCTATTGACCAGGTCCTTCTTCCACTTCCAGACAAAGAAATGTAAGTGGTGTCAACTCGAGTTCCCCAAAGGCTGAGTTTTAATGGCCAGGCGAGAACTTCTGTATCCTCAGCATGTTGTTCAGTTGCCATTACTGGAGGAGGGCCCAGACGGAGTTGGGAGGCGCCAGGTGTTCCACCCTTTTAAATTAAAAGCTTGTGAGTGAGGCATAATATTTCTTTCTGGAAGAGTTATATTAATTTCTATTATTATTATGCAGTCTAAAATTATTAAAAACACTTACCTACATTAATAGCTACCATTTCTTGAATATTTGCTTGTACCAGGGCTGCTACACTCTTGGTGTACTTCATGTCATTCAATTTATTTAGTGACTCTGTGATTTAGACATCATAATGTATTGCCCAAGGGTACTGTATTAGCTTCCTGAGGCCGCTGTAACCAAATATCATGAACTGGTTGTCTGAAAGCAACAGAAATGTATTCTCTCACATCTCTGGAGGCCACAGGTCTGGAGTCAAGTTGTTGGCAAGGCCATGCTCTCTCGGAAAGCTCTAAAGCATCTGGTCTATGCCTTTCCTTTAGCTCTGGTGTTGCTGGCAGCACCCATCATTCCTTGGCTTGTACATGCCTCACTCCAATCTCTGCCTGTCTTCACGTGGTGTTCTCCCAGTGTGTCTGTCTGTGTTTCTTCTCTTCTCATGAGGACACCGATCATATTGGTCTAGAACCTCACTCTACTCCAGAATGACCTCATTTCATCTTAACTAATTACATTTGCAAAGACTTTTTCCAAATAAGGTCACATTCTGAAGGGGAAAGAGGAGACACAACGTGTGGACACATGCGCATGCGGGCATGCACACACACACAGAATAGTACCTTGAAAAATATTCATTATACTCTAATTTGATCAATTGTTAATGAAAGGGCTTTATTTCAACACCAAAGTTCATTGGTGTTCAAACAGCTAAACAGTAGTGACACATGTAGTATACTGTGACTAGAATTACTGAGTTATGTTTGGACGTGCTAGGGTATTGCCTAATGTGGAAAAGCATCTTAGGCTCTTAATGATTCTACTGGCTCAATTCTATCCTAAGTCGTTTAGTGACATCATAGGTCAACATCATTAGTAAACGCAGATCTTAACATGTGCCTTGAAAAGTTCAGGGAAGGACAGTTAGGCTGAACCTGAGTGTGAGGTCCATGAGCCAAGAAATAATTTCTTTTAATGAGGGTAAAAATTCTTAGCTGAAATTGGTTGGGCAGAGGTCAGTGTATTTGACAAACATCTATGCAGCATCTGTTCCATAGATAATAAGAGGACAGGCTCCCAGACTCACAGGAAGAAACAGAGAAAAACTAATAAAAGTGTCCAGGTGCACTGATAGGAGGAAGTGCTGTGGAGTCAGACTGGCTGGTCTCGGCAGCCCGAGTGCAAGTCTTGGCTCCACTAGTTCCTGATGACCAGTTTTTAGGTAAGTCACATGATCTTTCTGAGTTTCTTAATTTTTAAATGTATAAGTAGGACAATAGTATCTACTTCATAGTGCTAATTTGCATATTAAGTGAGAAATCACTTGTGTATTAGTAAGAATTTTTTTTGGTCATTAGTGACAAACTCAGTCCAATTAGTTAAAGCATAAAGTGGAACTTGTTGGCTTAAATCACTTGAATGCCCACAGGTACATGCGGCATCAGCCACAGAATTCTCTAGATGTTCAGTGATGCTGCCAAGATGTTATCTTCATCCTGTGGCTGACTTCTTTATTGGACTTCATTTGCAGGCAGGCTTTCCCAGCATAGTGGCAAAAAATACCCAATAGCAGCTCTAGACTTTTACCCTAATGGTGGGAGGCAAATGCTGGTCTACCAGTTCCTGCAGAAGTCCTGGGTAGGAACATCACTGACCAGACCTGGAAAATGTTGTCACCCTTCACTAGGGCTGGGAAGGGAGGTGGGACCGACCTTGAGATTGAGGGAGCAGTGGCTGATGCTGGTGTCTACCATGTAGACATGCAGACCTCCAGACTCTTATTATGACATGCAGACCTCAAGACTCTCATTATGGCCTCTGGGAATGGTATTAATTCTCTATCATTATCTATTACTGTTTTTCAGGCCAGACCTACTGGGTGCTCATCTTGCCCCTAAGTGAGAATTCCAGATGTGAAGGCAGTTGTGAATAAAATGTGCTGAATAGCTGAATTTGAAATAAAGAAATAAAAATAACATTGAAAAAGCTTGATGCGTCTCGTTTGTCAGAGTCCAAAGAGGCAAAATTTTTATCCATATATTAATTATTTTTTCTGTTCATAAAATATAGAGAAGAAGAAAGAATTTTTGAATTATGTTTGAGTATAGTCATGCTTTTCTTAAACAAATGGAATTTTTTGTATTACAGAAAGAATAATAATATCTAATAGTTATATAGTGCTATGTGCTAGGCACTGTTCTAATTAGTTTATTTATATTAGTTCATTTAACTGTATGGGGTTGGTTTCTATTAGTATTGCCATCTTATAGAGTGAGACATTTGAGTCCAGAGAAGTTAAGAAATGTGTCCAATTCAGTGGCAGGAAACTACCAGGGGTGGGGGGTGGGGCACACAACATCAGTAAGGGTGCCTGATCCTAATGCAGGCAAAGTGAGGTCCAATGGGAGACCCCAAACTTCACCTGTACCTACACCACTTATGTACGTAATCCTGACTTGCACCCCACAACTTTAAAATTTAAAAAAGGGAAAAAAGTTAAAGGATAAAGCTAAAAAAAAAATTTGCCCAATACCATGCAACTGGTAACTACAACACTAGGGTTCAAGTTCAGATTGTCTAGCATGGGAGATCATGCTCTTTCTTTGCCGTATACTATATGCTCATTTCAGGAAGTGTGAAATACATGTAACATCAAGAAAGAAATTCCTGATTATTCTATTGATGAAATATAATTGCTAACAATTTAGCACATTGCTGTCTACTCTTTTGAAACATTCCTGGATTATATATTTTGCATTGTTGGAATTAAACTGTGTGACAGTGAATACTTTTATATTGCCTTTAATTTCCATTATATCTCATAAAGATTTTTCCTCATCATACAGTTATCTTTTTTTGTTTTTGTTTTTGTTTTTTTTTTTTCAGTTGGAGTCTCACTCCGACATCCAGACTGGAGTGCAGTGGCCGCTCCCAGCCACCACAGCCTCGACCTGCTGGGCTCTGGCGATCCTTCCGCTTCAGCCTTCCAGGTAGCTGGAACTATAGGCGTGCACCACCACACCCGGCAAATTTTTTGATTTGTTGTGGAGATGAGGTCTCATCAAGTTGCCCAAGTGGGTCTCGAACCGGCGGGCTCAGGCAATCCACTCAACTCAGCCTCCCAAGGCGTGGGATTACAGGCTGAGCCACCGAGCCTGGCTCGGTTATCTTAAGTAGTGTTTTTAACATCTGTTGAATATTTTAACATGTAGGCATGCAGAAGTGTATGTACTATTTTTAGTAGATATCAGATTATTTTTAATTTTTTACCCTAAAACAACTCTATTTGAATTTTCTCTTTATACTTTATTATTAGTTGACTTGTTTTAACAAGCAGGAATTAGTTTTATGAATATGATTATGAATGGAAGTATATGCTGTAAAAGCAAAAATAAAACTTCTGCAATGAATTCACATATTTTGAAATCAGACAGATGTGGTTTGAATCTGACTCTGGCAACTCAACCAAATGTATGATATTGTATAAGTTATTTAAACTTTTTAAGTCTCAGTTTTCCGATCTATGAAATATCAAGTGCATAATATGTGAGATTTATAGAGCTTTGTAAGAGTCAAATTATTATAATTCTGCTCATAGTTTTTCATTGATTGCATTTATGTATCAACATTAATTTTTTAGAAAATTCAGAAATTATGACAAAGAAAATAACATTTTCTGTAGTATTGTCACTTAATAGTTGATATACATATTTTCTTATATTTCCTCCCAGTTTCTTCTATGTATCTAGCTATGTTTAAAATGTGTGAATACATGTTTTTATATGTATATATAGTATAGTAAATAATATACATTAAAAGATAAATAGATTTGAATTCCTACTCTTTTTACTTAACTTTATATTGTATTATATTACTGGATTTAAAAATAGTCTTATGCTTTTCTTTTTTTTTCTTTTATTTTAAAGATGTGGGGTACAACTAAGAGTTAAGTATATAAATGTTCATTATGCAGGTACCCTTGTTGATGAGTTGTGCCCCCTCCCCTGACAGAATCCCAGTATTATGCTTTTCATGGTTAGTTAGCATGCCACATTTAGAATATTCATAATAGCAAATTATCCATTTATTTTTGAACTTTAGTTTATTGCCACTATTTTTGCAATTATGCAGTGAAAAATTTTCATTTATGTACATCAGATATCTTCATATCTCCTGGTCTTTTAGTTTCTGAGTTTAGATGTTACCTTATGAAAGATCCTCCTCTTCCTTATCAAATGCTGTTGAACATTCTTGCCAGCTATATTTTAGAACATAACTTATTTTACATTCTTCATAGCTTTCATGACTACCTGAAATTATCTTATTCATTTATTACTCTCTCTCTCTTTTTTTAACATTATTTGTCTTCCCTGCCTTCAGAAACTTGAACTCTACACTGATCTTGAGGCTTACAGTGTTGCCTGGAATGTCATAGAAGTTAATAATGACATGCATGGGCTCTGGCACCAGTCTACCTGGATTCAAATCCTGACCCACTGAGTATTATATACTCTAAATCCATCCAAGTTGCTGCTAAGTCCATAATTTTGTCCTTCTTTATGGCTGCATGATATCCCACCGTGCATATGTGCCACATTTTTTTAAAATCCAGTCCTCTTTCAGTGAACAGCATGGTGGGTTCCATGTTTTTGCTATTGTGAATAATGCTGCAATAAACATGCATTGCAGGTATCTTTTTTATAGAATGATTTGATTTCCTCTGGGTATATTTCCAGAAGGGATTGCTGGGTCATGTAAAAGGTTGATTTTAGAATTTTCACTCAGTGATCTATCACAGAAACAAAGAACTGAGTACATGGACAGTGGACATTAATCATAATATTATAAAAAAGGAATTGGCAGTAGTGGAAACTGCCAGGGGAGGGAGAGGGGGAACATAACATCAATAAAGGTACTTGATCTCAAACCAGGCAAAGTGTGGGCAAAAGGGAGCCCCAAACTTTACTAGTATGATGACCACTTGTATACTTAATTCTGAATTGTACCCCATATCTTAAAAAAAAAAGTCATGGGCAATCTATACATATGCATAATTGAAAACTGGGTAAATAAAATAAATACTATTGGAAACAAAGCAAAGAAACAAACAAAGAAATCCTGACTCAACTGTTTACTTGAGTATGTTCACCTCCTTTAGCCTCCACTTTATTGCTCTTAACATGAAGATAATAATAGTACCTACCTTATAGAGGAGCTGTGCGAATTAATTAAACGAATTAGTACAAATAAAGCATTTAGAACAGAAGGTAACACAAAATAAAAATGAAAGCACATATAGCACTTCATAACATGTGCCAGGCACTGTTCTAAGTGCTTCATAAATGGGAATTCATTTAAACCTCACAACCAAACTATCATCGTTTCCATTTTCACATGAAAAAACTGAGACAGGGTAGGTTAAGTGACATACCCTAATGAACATAGATGCAAAAATTCTCAACAAGATTCTAGCAAACTGGATCCAACAACACATCTCAAAAATCACCCACCATGACCAAGTAGGCTTCATCCCAGGATGTAGGGTTGGTTCAAAATCACAAGACTATAAATGTAATTAAATACATCAACAGATGTAAAGACAAAAAACACATGATTATATCATTAGATGCGGAAAAAGCTTTCAATAAAATCCAACACGCCTTCTTGATAAAAACCCTTGAACATCTAGGCATAGATGGAACATACTTCTAAATAGTAAGAGCCATCTGTGAGAAACTCATACCTAACATATTGCTAAACAGATAGAAATTGGAACCATTTCCTCTGAAAACTGAAACAAGACAAAGATGACCACTCTCACCCTTCCTGTTCCATATAGTTTTGGAAGTCCTAGCTAGAGCAATCAGACAAGAGAAAGAAATCAGGGGTATCTGAATAGGAAAATAGGAAGTTAAGTTATCCCTCTTTGCAGATGACATGATTCTATACCTTGAAAACCCAAGAGAATCTGTCAAAAACCTCCTTGCACTGATAGAGGACTTTGTAAAAGACAGTTACATTCCAATACACCAACAATAAACAAATAGAAACCCAAATAAAAACCACAATCCCATTCACAATAACCCCCATTTAAAAAAAAAAAAGAAAGAAAGAAATTCCTTGGCATCTTCCTAATCAGAGAAGTCAAAGGCCTTGACAACAAAAACTGCAAAACACTGCTCAAAGAAATCAAAGATGACACAAACAAATGGAAAAATATTCCATGTTCATGGATTGGAAGAATCAACATTGTTAAGATGTCCATCCTATCCAAGGCAATCTATAGATTTAAGGCAATATCCATTAAGTTACCAGCAACATTCTTCTCAGACCTGGAGGCAACAGTACAGGAATTCATATGGAAACATAAATGGCCATGAATAGCCAAAACAATCCTTCAGGAAAAAAAAAAAAAAAAAGCAGGAGGTATCACACTCCCAGACTTTAAACTTTATTATAAAACTACAATAATCAAAACAGCCTGGTGTTGGCACAAGAATAGGCATATAGGTCAATGGAACAGGATAGAGATTTGAAATCAAAACCTCAGTTTCTCAACCAACTCATCTTTGACAAAGCCTCCACCATCAACTACTGGGGAGAGGAGAACCTATTCAATAAGTGGTGTTGGGAAATCTGGCTGACCACATGTAGAAGATTAAAACAAGACCCCTAAATAGATCAAAGACCTAAACGTAAAACCTCAAACTCTAAGAACCTTAGAAAATGCAGGAGACATCCTTATGGAAATTGGAAGTGGCAACCAATTCCTGATCAAAACCCCAAGTGACCAGGCCATAAGAGATAAGATAGACAAGTGGGACCTCATCAAACTGAGAAGCTTCTGCAAAGCCAAATAAACCATCAAGAGAGCAGGTAGACAGGCCACAGTCTGGGAAAAAATATTTGCCAACTTTGTATCTGACAAAGGCCTAACATCTAAGATCTAGAAGAAACTCAAATGTGCTGAAAAGAAAAAAAACAACCAGCCCCATTGAGAAGTGGGCAAAAGACATGAATAGACACTTCTCAAAAGAAGACATATAAGCGGCCAACAGAGACATGAAAAAGTGCTCAGCCTCACTAGTCATCAAAGAAATGCAAATTAAAACCACACTGCAATACCACCTAACTGCAGTCAGGATAGCCATCGTCAATAACTCAAAAAACAGGAGATGCTGGAGAGGATGCGGCAAAAAGGGAACACTTCTATACTGTTGGTGGGAGTGTAAACTAGTACAACCTCTGTGGAAAACAGTTTGGTGATTCCTAAAAGATCTAAATATTGACCTTCCATATGACCCCGCAATCCCCCTACTGGGAGTATGCCCAGAGGAATTCAAATCACTCTATGAAAAAAATACCTGCACATGCATGTTTAGTGTAGCATTATTTATAATAGCAAAAACATGGAACCAACCATGCTGCCTATCGAAAGAGGACTGGATTAAAAAATGTGGTACATATTCACAATGAAATATTATACAGCCATAAATAAGGACAAAATTATGAATTTCACAGTAACTTGGATGGACTTAGAGTCTATAATACTGAGCAATCCATCACAGAAACAAAGAACTGAGTGCCACATATTCTCATTCATAAGCAGATAATTTGAACAATTATCATAATATGATAAGAAAGGGATTGGCTGGGGAGGACTGCCTGGGGAGGGGATGGGTAGGATTAGCAGTAGTGGGAAACTGCCAAGGGAGGGGGAACACAGCTCATTAACAAGGATACCTGCATAATGAACTTTTGTATATCTAACCCTGAATTGTACTCCACATCTTCAAAATAAAAAATTAAAAAGAAAGAATTTCCACACATACCAGGTTTTAAAAGTTATCTTATTATTGACTCCTGACTTGCTTGAAATATAACCAAAGAATATTTTTTTTGATTAGTATTTACTTAATATATCTTTTTCTATTACTTTTGAGCTATGCTACTTGTGTCCTTAGATTTGGGGCATATCTCTGCTAAGTAGCACATAGCTGGATATTAAAAAAAAATTTTTTGTCAATCTATGTTTTTACCATAGGGAACTGTTTATAGATATGTTTAGATTCACTTTAATTTTGTACCCTCTTTATTTTTTACTTTTCCTGTTTTTTCCCCCTTTTTAATAATTTTTTTGAATTGGTATAATTTTTTCCTCCATTTCTTCCCCCTCGTCTGCTAATTTGGAAGTTTCTCACTCCATACTAATTGAATTTTTTTTCTACATTTGAAACTAAATTCCAACTTGATGCCCAATTCTTTCTAATATGTTTGTGTGTGTTTTCTAAAAGCAGTGAAATTCTCATACACAATCTAATACAATCATCAAAACCCAGGAAATTAACATTGGTGCATTGCTACCATCAACTCCCCAGACCACCGTCAAGTATCACCACATACCACTAAAATGTCTTTTGGATGAAGGCGATGCAGTTCAGAATCACATATTGGTTTCAGTTGTCATGTTGCTCTTGTTTTCTTCATTTTGGAACAGTTCCTCAGTCTGTCCTTGGTTTTCATGATCTAGACACTTGAAGATTATAGGATGTCCCTCAGGATGGATTGTGTGATGCTTCCTCATGATTGGATTCAACAAAAAGGGATGCCGTGGTCTTCTCATTGTATCCTGGCAAGTGGCATGCCATCTTGATGTGTCCCATTACTGATGATGATACTCACTTGACTAAGGTAGTGTCTGCCAGATTTCTTTACTATAATTATTTGTTTCCCTTTGTAACAAATGAAATCAATGGTTTGAAACTATTTAAATATCTCATCAAACTTTCCATCCAGTCAGTTATTTTATGCCAGTATGGACTCATGGCTTCTTATTTTTTTCAATGAGACATTCTTGTTATTATCATCACTTATTTTGATATTGTGATTGATTCTGATGGGGTCAGTACCAGCTTCTTCAAGTTGGCTTGTATTTCCTTTTGTTGTGTCCTCACCCTTCTTTGAACATTTCCTTGCTTTCTGACAAAACAGAATGTTCCAGGTCCACCTTGAACTCCCTCTGCCCTAGCACTGGAATTGTCTGTTTCTCAGGAGAGTCTTCATAGACATGTATACACTAATATCTCTCTTCTTTCTATATATATTTACCTTTATATTAAAAACTTTGATTGATAACAATATCTCAAATCCCAATCCAACACCACAGAGTTCATCCTCTTTTTTCATGTTTATAAGTCTATTTTCTGACCGTGAGAAGCCTGCTTCCTGTTAAAATTATTATAACTTTACCACCACTTTTATTGGCAGTTTTCTACAAATCAATCTCCCATTACCACTCCTCCCTTTCCTTTCCTTGCTACACTCAGGCCACATCACCCTACCCAGGCTGCCAGTTAACAGAGATGCCCTCCTCATTTCAAATGGGCTCCAACATCCTGTTCTTGTTTTCTTCTGGGGTAAATTCCCTTTTCTCACAGTATTAGCGCTGATAGCCCATGCTGGGCTGTCTACCCAGTTGGATGCTCTCCTCACTCTGCTCAGGCTCTGATACCCAGGCCTGAGGTACTCCTTGCTGGCATGCCCTTCTCATTTTGATCCACTTCTAGATTCAATCTGGGCATCCCTTGCGCCCTTGCATGTTTGTCCTCCTTACCCCACTGTGGCTCTGACTTTCCATATAGGAAGAATATCCTTCTGTATAGACAACTTGCTTCTCTGCCTGGGCTCTGATAACCTTGTCTGGGTCTTTGTGACTCTCCCAAGCTTGCCATTCCTGACTCCTTAGTTTTAGGATCAAAGTGTACAAAGAGCAGAAGATTGACTCAAGTAATTTTAACTTGTATACTTAATCTAACAAAACCTTAAGCTAATCAATATCTTGATTCTCCTCACAAATGTACAGATGCTTTTAAATACCTTAAGATAACTTTCTCTTTTACTTGTATGTGATAGTTCAGTCTTTAGTTCTCCTGGCATTTTACAGCAGCTTCCTTTTGGGTGGCATTTGTTTGGTATATGTTTTTCCATCTTTTAACTTTACTTTTCTGCACAGTTCCTGATAACCTCACTGGGCATTGGGGCTCAAACAAATCATATAAGGCTTTGGGCCTCACTTACATTATTTTGCAATTTGAAGATGCTTGGATTAATCTTTCAAAGTTTTATTTGGACTGAAAAATTCTGGAAATCAAGCTACCTATAAGAGATATATGTAGCCGGGCTCGGTGGCTCAGCCTGTAATCCTGCGCCTTTGGGAGGCTGAGGTGAGTGGATTGCCTGAGCTTGCGGGTTCGAGACCCGCCTGGGCAGTGAGACCTCATCTCTACAATAAAATCAAAAAATCAGCCGGGTGTGGTAACGCATGCCTGTAATTCCGGCTACTTGGAAGGCTGAGGCGGAAGGATTGCCGGAGCCCAGCAGGTTGAGGCTGCGGTGGCCAGGAGTGGCCACTGCACTCCAGTCTGGGCGACAGAGTGAGACTCCAACTCAAAAAAAAAAAAAAAAAAAAAAAAAAAGAGATATATGTGACAGTAGCTGCAAAACTGAAAAATGTTACACAAAGGATATGCAGTACACATGAAGATCCTCAAAACATGATTAGCTTCTGTTGTCTTTGTTATATATAAGCTCATACCACTGTGGCATGCAGTACAAAGCAAGTATACTGATTGCTCAAAGTAGTGGATACAGTATAAAACGCCCTGATCATGACAAGTTTTTGTGCACTTACTGATCATTTCATATCATCCACATTTTGGTTCTTTACCTAGTATTGCCATGGATCTCCTCAGAGCATTCATCTCTCAGAATGTGGGGCAAGGTCACCTGCTAGAGTGAATGGGGCAGGAGCTCAGAATAGGCCAGGAGGGAGCATGTGAGTGGAAGCTGACTCAAGGCAGGTGGGGAAATAGAGTGGAGAATTCAGCTGAGATCAGAAGCCCTCAGTTTGCAGGGACTCCAGCTTGCAGGGCTGTGTGATTCTCTCCAGCCGTGTGGTTGGCAGTCTCGGAGTAGGCATGGAGAAGACAGATTGCTGGAGGCATCTGGAGTTGGAGGTTAGCAGGGGGTACGTGGCAGAAGGCAAAGGGTTGAAAAGATTGAAGGTGCTGACAGGAAGAGGTTAACGTGATGCACCAAGGAGTCCTGGCTCAGGAGGAAGGAAACCAAGCCAGAGGGAGCTGATGGACCAGCAGAGAATGGCAGGATCCAGGGAGTGGAGGTTTTGTGAGGTCAACAGGCTGGTGAAAAATTGGAATAGGGAGCGAGAGAGCTGGACTTCCTTCTCTTCATTCCAGATTCTGCTTGACTGTAATTAGTTAGTGCTGCTGTCATGACCTTCCCGAGTGTACATTTTAGTGAAAAAAAAAACCCCCAAAACAAAGATGATTATAAATGGGCACTAAAAGTGCCATTAAAATAGTTCTACTCTACATTCAAGTGTGCTCAACAAAATGTACCAGACTCAATTGACTATTGAGAAAGGAAGGAGAAATTATAGGGACCTGGCCAAAAAAATTTTTAAAAAAACTAAGTCACTTTTTGTAAATTGCTTAAAACCATTAAATAAATTAAGCTGCTGTGGGATCTATGCACACATTTCATGGAGTTCCAGTTTAGCAATTACTGTTCCTGCAGCGAAATCAATAAAATATGCATCCACCATCAGACAGAGGAAAACATGTCCAGAGACTCCGTGTTTGAGTCTTGATTCAGACAATAGTCTTAGATGAGGTTAACTGACAAAAATGTATCATCTTTAGCACTGGACTGTGACTGATGAAAACTTTTTTTTTTTGATATTTTTACTTTTTGAATCAGTAGTAATACATGGTTCAAAAATAAAAAATATGTTAAAAGCCTATCAAGATACTGTGAAAGTAATGAACATCATGCATAGGGCTAGGACCTGTACTAGTATTTCATCCTGAACCAAATCTGTGAGTTTTTTTTGTGATAACCTAGGTAGGCACAGGATATGACAATGCTGCATCAGCAATTCTAACATTTGTAGATAGACTTTTAATTTATAAAGGATTTCAGCATTCATCCATTTAACATACACTTATTAAGCACCTACTATGTGCTTGACAGATGAGGAATATAAGTGTTGCTTCTTTCTCTCTTTTACACATAAAGTTGTCAAAATTTGCTCACATGTACCCTTTAAGAGAATTTTGAAAAACTTAGTATCCCCTTATATGTTTTAAGAGAGTAGTCAGTGTACTCCAATCTGGGAAAGGATGGATTTTTATCATGTGGTAAATACTGACTTTTAAAATAAAATATTATAGTTATTGGATTTTTAAATAAAATTGTTACATCACCCTTTAAAATGCATTCAATGGAATCTAAATACTGATTGGATATCAACCATCACCTATTTAAAAAATACATGAACAAACTCTCTTTTAACAGGCTGAACATTTACATCATCATTTATTTTTCTTTTGAAGTCATTTTCCATTCCTCTTTCCTCAGGGAATTTTATTTTTATGCTTTAAGGTGTTATAGACCACTGTATCATAATTCTTTGCTACAAAATATGTATATACATTGACATTTTAATTAATTTTTTCATGCAATCATTAAGATGTAAATGTTAAAATATTGACTGAATTATTTTTATGACTATTAATATTACATAATTGACCAAAATAACATAAGCATATTATACACTTTGATAAATAATTTTAAAACACAAAACTTTTGCTGAAAATTTATCTCTTACAAGATGACTAGAGCTATATTTATGTTTTCAGTTCAATTAAATTTTATTTCAATTGACTTGTAAATGTCTCAGTATTGATAGAGTGATGCAGAGTTCAGTGCCATTTCTATCCCTAGATTCAATTTTTATAAATGCAAACACTAAAAAATTTGTTTAGTAAATAAGATTTATTTTGTTATAGTAGCATTTCTCAATTGTCTAAAAGCTTGATATCCACCCAATCTAATAATCAAAAATTAGCTTTAATGATTCATGAACTGACAATTCATTTAAGTTCTCCTTCAATGTGGCTGAAAGGAAAGTGCTGGAAATTAGAGATAGACACAAATAGTTTCCAATGGTCTCTTCGTTTGGTAGCCTTGAGGTCTTTATGCAATTGGTCCGTGCACCTGGGAAAAGAAAGAACAACATACTTTCTTTTTTGTAAGAAAGGAGAAATGAAAGAGGAAGTAAGAAATAAGAGTTTGTTCCTTTTCAATAAGCTTTCTCTTGGCAAATTAATTTTAGGAAAGAATATACATAAAAACTGAGGTTCTGGGAACTTCTTTTCCTTAAAACCTCCCCAACTGCACATCCCTTAGAAAATCCTTGTGTGTTTCTGGAGGTTCATACATTCCAATATTTACAATATTTGATTTAAAAAATCAGTATTTACAATGTGATGGAATATGTATCTGACATCCGGCAGAAAGAACAAGTTCAAAACAGGTTACCAGGTAGTGGAAGGCCAGAGTCAAGGAATAACACCAAATGAAGAGTAGTTAAGAGACCAGGCAAGCTAAGATGGGGAGGAGACACACCAGTTGGGAGAGGTACCCAAAGATGCTTCACTGTGACAATGTTGTGGACTTCTGATGGGGTTCAGCACAGGTGTCCCGGGTGGATCAGGTTCATTAAAAAAAAAGAAAAAGAAAAAAGGCATAAAATCTCCAGAGGATGCATTTTACCAAATCTACTCAGTATATTACAGCAAGTCATTCATTTACATGCCTACTATATATGCTAAGATCTAAGATGGTCAAGAATAAGATGTGTCCTGGTCAAGAGTTCCAGATTTCGAGGCAGGTGCCTTGCCTTGAACCCTAATTGCAACTAGTTCGTGAACTTGGGCAAGTTCCTGAACTGTGTTAAGTACCCCTTTGTGTATTTGCTATTAATTTGCTAATACACAAGGATTTTCCAAGGGATGTGTGGTTGGGGAAGTTTTAAGGAAAGCTGTTCCCAGGTGGTTATAGTAAGAACTAAGTAAAATAATCTAAGTAAAGCTACGAACACGGTGCCACCATTCTTTCAATATTTATTCAACCAAAACCACTAAGTCAGCTAGATACAAACTAATAGAGGGAGACAGCTATGCAAACATAGGAGGGTAGTAATGTGTTACATAACAGATGTATGAGGCAGGTATTATTCATCCCATTTTACAGATAGGGAAGAGGAGGAACAGCAATGTCAGCTGAACTTTGGGCTACCTGTGGCCTCTCCAAATGTGTAGAGGCTGCAGACTGCTGGGTCCCATAAACTAATATGTGACTGTACTGTTCCAGCTGAGAGAATGCTTCTGGATGCACATCCAGCACTGACTGTCTGCAGCCGAGCCTTTTGGTCCCCTGCCTATAAATGTCTCGCCAGCTCTGTAGGCCAACAAGAGCATCCTCTTAAGCGTGAAGGGCGGTCCAAGGTCAACAAAGCGCTTCAAGCTTCATAAAGAAAGCAGCTATATAAATGGGGATTCTTGTTAAGATAATAAAGCTCGAAAGGCCACTTTTTAAAAAGAGAGGTCACCTGGAGGGTGACCAGGAGAAGCCAGATGCTGCAGATGTGCTATTTAACCTCCGGTTTTCATAAAATATACACACCCTATAGGCATATATCTTTAATTATTTTACTTTTAGAAAATGATGACTCTAGCATTGTTTAAATAAATTAAGCCAACTCCTATTATTAGAAGCAAAGTGTGTTGTGTTTTACAGGTGCTGAGTCTGGTAGGAATGGATTAATCAGGGGCTAGTTAGCTGGATCACTACCATCGGCCAAGCCTATAAACTCTTTGGAGTATGATACGGTTCCAACCGTCTACTGTTGTGCATTAATAGTGGAGAGTGCCTCAGTGTATTTCCTTGTTTTGAATAAATTGTGGTATTAAATTCACAGCCTTCCTTCATCAGAAAGGGAAAATGATTTGACCCTCACATTCCTCAGAGCTGAACTCAAACTTTGGAGGCACACTTCAAAGCTCTGTAAATAATATGAGTAACACTCTGGACCCTTCTGAGGTGGGAGGGAAATTCCCTTTCTGAAGAACACCCAAGTCTTTAAAAAGAAATGGTCAGGTTTAAATATCTCACTGTTTTTCTTGCTCGAGGCTCCATGCTGTGGGTTTTATTTTGCTTCGCGAGGCTTATGCTGCCTGTGCGCCTTTCTCAGAGGCTGGCTGGCGTGAGTGCGCGGGCCTGCTCGCAGATTCGGTGGGGCAAGTTTATTTGTAATGTGGCTGGGGCGGGTTGAAGATTCCATAATGATGCAGGAGGCTCCCCCAGTTTGGAATATCAATGGCACTTCAAAGGGCTGGAGCTGCGAATTAGCAACCAGGCTTCTTCTCAGGCCCCAGAATGGAATAAAATAACACCAAGAGATGTGTTTCAAGATACGAAAAGTGGAGCGTTTCCTTTAAGGACTCCAACTGTAAAGTGGGCACCCCAAGTCTCCATCCGTGTCCTGGCGTCTCTTTGGGCACAGGAGGCTGTCATGAATTTTGCAGAAGTCCCTCGAGACTCCCAGGCTGAAATCTTAAACACAGTGCTGGACACCTCCCCGATGGGCCAAGTCCTTCCCGATTCCTTAATGTTAACCCCTACTGAGCCTTAGAAAAAGAGTAATTCAAAGCTCTTTAACCTACCTTCCAAAAGGTCAAACATCATATTCATCTCAAGGTTTTCTGAAATATTATTTTTCCCCTAAAACTCTACCCTCTTGTCTTTTTCTTTCTTTGTCTGTCTTATGGTAAAAATAAGGGAGAAAGAAAGTTAGGGTTTGTTCTTCATGTCTTCAGTATGAGTCAGCATCAATCTGCTACAGTCAGGCAAAGAAAACAAAATAAAACAAAACAAAACACAAAAAAACTTTACCCTGAACCCTTTCATCATTTTGTTACACGATTATGTTTATGATGCTCTAGAAGGACAATCAATTTGACTTAGAATACACTAAAGATGTACAGCTCTAGGAATGACCACTCTGTTCTTGCACCCCTCCAATTGTATTGAAAAGACAATGAAAAGTATGCGTAGATGGTATAATCTCTGGTATTGATGTATGCCTGGCCAAACGTTACAATCATGGTTATATACCCAGGCTTGGTGTTTTCCTAATGCCTTAAACCTAATTTTAAACCTACCCTCTCCCCTTGAGGAAAGAGCTACACCATCAGAAACAAGATAGGCGAGTGGCAAGTGCCTTGGACTGGGACTTACCTACAACTGCAGGTGATCTCCTGACCAACCTCCTCCCTGATTTTCTCTTCCCCCAACTCCCCAGCTTCCTGTTGGCTGGAGTTGAGTGGTAGCATCCAGTGTAGACTGGATAACCTTTTAAAAATGGGGCTGTCAGATGCCCATTGATGGTGGTCTGGATAAAGTAAATGGGGTATGGGGTACATATACACTATGGGATACTACTCAGCCATAAAAAAGAGCAAAATCATGGCACTTGCCATAACCCGGGTGCAGCTGGAGGCCATGTGGATTATCACAGAAACAAAAAACTGAATATGGCATGTTCTCACTCATAAGTGGGTACTGAACCCTGGGCACACATGGGTACAAGGAGGGGAACAACAGACACCAAGCACTGCTAAAGGAGAGAGAGGGGTAGGAGGTACCATGCCCACCAATGGTGGGGCTCATCAGAAGCCCAAGCTCCACCTTCATGCAACATGGGAGGGATCCAAAGAAAAACAAGACAGAATTATCTTTTGGAGGGCGGAATCCTTGTGGTACAGGCTTCCCCCGCTAGGTGTGTTCTAGGAACCCATCAGCATCTGTGTACCTGCTAACCTTGTTGTGAGAGACTGCATTTGGCTTCAGTGAATTTTTTTTGGAGATTCTTTCAACACATTTGCCCATTTCATGATGACGGATTTACACACATACCTGCCCACACCATGCTGAGTGAGTGTTCAGCAGTTTTTGACTTAAAATAACTTGACCTTCATGCCCCACCCTCCCTATTCACCTGATCTTTCCCTGACTGACTTTTTTTTTTCTGATGAAAAAGGTCCTCAAAGGGAAATGTTTTGCCAACGTGAAGTGGTGAAACAAAAAACAGCAGAAGCACTCAAAAGTATCCAAATTGATAAGTTCAAAAACTGTTTTGAGCAGTGGAAAAAGCTTCTCTATAGGTGTATTGCTTCAAACAGAGAGTACTTTGAAAGTGACTGAAGTTTAAACATGTAAGAATAAATATACAATTTTAAATAAATAAATTCTTGATTTTTTGGGTCCTCCCTTGTACTCTGTGTAATGAATCTTCCAAGTAACCCATAATTTTAAAATTAAAAAAATGGGGTTGCTTCCTGTCTTTATTCATTTATGTTGTTCACCTGGCTCCTATAGGCATTTTGATTTGTAGCCTCTGACCCTGGATCTCACCTCTGGGCCTTCTCCCCTGTGGTTTTGCCAGGAATACTCTTTCCTTTTCTTTACTGACTGACTTTTAACAAAGATTTCTTGCTTGACCAAACTTCAGGCAGGGTCCTGGAACCTTCTCCTAAGTCCATCTGTGCATTACCTGTAAAGTTTAGCTTTAGCCAAGAACCCTGCTCAGTCAATTCATCAGGAACCCTTTTCCTAGGTACCTGATCACCCTCTATATCTGACTGGACTCCTCACCCCCTCCATCCCTGGGTGATGTCTGACCATCCTGGCCTGGCTGCAGCAAGAGTTCTGTTAGGTCAGTTTATCCAGAATACACTTTGTGCCTGATGTTTCCTCTTACGATTTTTCATACAATGATCCTCCACCCTGCTCCTTGGTTATACATTCCCACTTGTCCATGCTATATTCGGAGTCAAATCTAATGTCTTTTGCCACTGCAAAATCCCATTGCTGTAGTCCCTATGTCTATTGCAGTTGTCCTGAATAAAATCTGCCTTACTCTCCCCCGTCTCTGTCGTATTGGTCCTGAATAAAATCTGCCTTTCTCTTTCTCTATCTCTGTTGTGATGGTCTTGAGGTTTTAAAAAGTATCACTGAATACTTTTTAAAAAAATCTATAACACTCCAGTGAAGGTTCTTCAGGTCTTAGTGTCTGTCTTCCATCCTCTCCATTCTCTTAGCATCTTGCATCTTTCTTTCATAGCTCACATTGTGCTGTCTAATTATTCATGTGTCTCCTCCCTGGACTGTGAGCTCTATGAGGACAGAGATGGCATCTTCTTTGTTCATTATTATATGCTGAGTACTTAGCATAACCCCTGGAATCTAGCAGGTTTTTTTTTTTGCATTAATTAATGAATTAAAGAATCAGTTAGCTAATGTGAGTTTTGAACTTCACTTTGCATTTCATGAGATTATTAAAAGAAATTCCTCCCAAAATTATTTACAAAAACTTAAAATATATTGAAACATTGAAAGAATAACACAAAGAACAGCACTGTAGCTTCCGATTAGATTCAACAATGATAAATATCTTTTGGCAGATTGCTGTAGTCTCTCTCTGTATAGAAATGAATGGTTTTTGCTGACCTATTAGAGGGTAAATTGTAGATTTCATGATACCCCTACAGACTTCTGCACTCATCTTTGAAAGCAGAATAAAAAATGTCATTCTCCTGTATGTATGACACAACACCATTAACACACCTAAGAAAATTAATCATTCCACAGTCATCTAATATCTAGTTTGTATTTAAATGTCACCAAAGCTCTTCACAGATTATCTTCTTTTAAAAAATTGAGGTGAAATTCACACGTTTACATAACATAAAGCTATAAAATCATTTAAAGTGTATAATCCAGGGCACTATAACATTTACTATTGCTTCCATCATGTTCTAAATCATCTTCCTCATCCTCACAAGTAGATGCACCCATAAAGCTGTCACTACCTATTTTCTTCTATTTTAGATATTTTGTGTATCATGGAATCAATCATGCAATGTATGACCCTGCATGTTCTCACAAATTATAACCATTTTTAGTAAGAAATTTTGCATAGGAATATAAATAAAAAATAGAATAAACATAATTAAATAGCTCACACTGTGCTGCCTAATTATTTATGGTTCTCCTCCCTGGGCTGTAAGCTCTATGAGGGAAGAGATGGCATCTGTTTTGTTCCTTATTCTATCCTGAGTACTTAGCACAGCACCTGAAATCTAGTAGGTGTTCAAAAAAGTTTTTTACATTAATTAACTAACTAATCAATCAACTAGCTAATGTGAGAATAAATAAATACATAGAATAAAATAATAAATACATAAAAATAGAAATAAGTTAAAAAGTATTCTTTTCAATGATGGGTTTAAAATGAAGAGATTTCATTTTGATCTAAAATCTCGGTCCTCTCTTGTCTTTTACTCAGTTACAATAAAGGAAAACATCTTTGAACTGTGCCACCACAGTCTGAACTTCAGGAAAAGAAGACAAGAATTTTGCCTCCGGCCTTCTGTGGCTCTTAGGGATATTAAGGTCTCACTGGCTATGGTTGCAGATACAACCCATGGTCAGTCTAGCTCATACTGATGTGAGTGGACAATGATTTGCTGTAAAGGAAGCCTCCTCGGGACTGATTCTACACTGTCTGAATCCATTCTCTTCTTTGCTTCAGTTGCCAAAGATACAGCTGCAATATTCTTTGCTCTATAAAAGAAAGCTCATTTGAGAGATATAGTAACCGCACCTTCCCCTCTTAACTTGCATTTCTGTTCATCTTTAGTGCTTTCCCAAGATGATTTTCTGTGTTCAATCATAATTTCAAATGACTCTTATGCCTGAACACTAGTTCAAGAGTCATTTGTACGTGTGTGTGTGTGTGTGTGTGTGTGTGTGTGTGTGTGTGTGTTTACTGGGCATGACAGCTTGAAAAGTGCTAGGATGTACAGGTTTAGAAGAACTGCTTGGCTTAGCATTGAGCTAGTTCCACTCAGTTACTCTTTATGGCCTTTGATTGGTGATGTGTTTCATAGGCCCAGTGTAGATACCAGAAAGGGCAACTGTCTGCCATCATGTCCCACTTCCTCATTCCTCTGCGCATGACAGATGCCACTATTTGATTGCAGGATTCATTCCCATTGATCTTAAACACTAGCCCAAGTATTTCTCAATACTGGGTTCTAGGGAGCCATAGTCACTCAACTGGACTTGGCATTCAAGAGGACACCTCCTTTTCTTACAGTCTCCGTGGTATAGTCTTCCCAATTCTCAGTCTGTCAGAATAAACATATACTTTGAGCAATCAGAAATTAAAGACTCCCTCAGCAAGAGGCCAAGAGTGTTTATGTTTATTAGTTGAACTCTATCTCCAGCAAGTCTTTAAAATGCTAATCCTTCAACTTGCTGGGTAATGACTCCACATTTATGGAAAAAATAATTATGTGAGGAGGTAGTGTGATATATAATATTCAAAAGTAGACACATACATTTACATGCCAAGAAGCTTCACCTCCCTGGAGATCTAGCACCAAAAGTGATGTGCATATCTTTTCTAAGATAAAATTTGTTGTAGGATCTGATTCTTAGATGTCTCACTAAATGACAGTGAGACATCTGAGTGAGACACATTGCTAAGCCTGGAGATCAGTAAAGGGATGGGACGAAAGATGTTAAATGTGATGTAAAAGGGAAGTTTGCAGGGCTCTTTTAGGCCAGAATCAACTAAGGCCACATTATTCTGGTTCTTGGTACTTGTGCCCCAGACACTAAAGTTTATAGTAGCCTGTTTCCTGATAACTGGTATTTTCATGGGAGCAAGAGCAAGAGTCTCTGACCTGAAGTGAAATAAAAATGAAGTTTTAATCTTCCCAAGAGTCCTTTTTAGTGTTGCTAAGTTGTGCCTTGGTTTTAGTTTCTGTGCATTTGATGAGTATTTTATGAAGAAGAAATGCCAGTTTTAATCTGATAAAAACCACAGAGTGAAAATGAATTCTTTGTTAATAAAAAAATTCCTTTATTTTGATCCCTTTTCTTTTTAAAATCTGCTTCTGACTTGTGTTATTTTGCCATAGCTTATTTATTTTTATAGGCCACCTTACATCTTGGGACAAAGTAGGTTATAAATAAATAATCAATAGTGGTAGTAAAAATAACAAATGATAAGCTATCATTCACTGAATGCTCACTTTGTTTTAGGTGTTGTTCTGTATACTTAAATGTTATTTTATCTCACTCTGCCTAGGATTCGGCAAGGAAGGCGTTTTTTTTTTCCATTTTGTGTAAGGGGAAAAACTTGACTCTTAAGGAAATTATGTGCCTGGTGAACAACTGATTGGAAATTTGAACTCAGATCCTACTGATGGTAGAAACTTGGTTCCCTAACCATTGCACTGACTTTTCTATGAACAAATAACTGTGGACTTTTGTCACTGTCGTTTCCTTCAAGTGCTGCCTGGGTTAGTAGACCACAGTCTGCTCGTTTTGCTGAATCTTCCATTGGGAGACAAGTCCCATTAGTCTCATCAGGATTCCTTTTTAAAGACATGCTCTTTTAAAAATATTCTATTCTATAACTCTTGGGTATTATTATGTTAAAATAAATTTAGGAAATTAATTTATCTGGCTCTGCTAGCTACTACTACTACTACTACAAAAAAAAAAGAAAGAAAATCTAGGTTTGCTTAATATATTTAAAAAAATAGAAAAATCACTGAACATAACTGTCAGGGGTGGGGGAGGGCACACCTCATCAACAAGGGTAACCGCATAATGAACATTTGTATACCTAACCCTGAATTGTACCTCACATCTTTAAAATAAAAAATTAAAAAAAAAGAAAAATCACAAACTTGATAAGACCAATGCCAAGAAGAGTAACAAAATAACTCTTTGTGGTGTATTTACATTTTGATACGGTCCATTACCCACTTTGTTTTATATGGCCAGCAGATGTTAGAACTTACAGCACCTGCTAAGACAAGTTGCTTCTTTATGACCACAGCCTGGTCCCATCTCCATGGGATTTTATATCCCCCTGCCGTCTTGCTGGGGCCCAGTGGACTCTGTGCTCTTAGTTCCTTAGTGCAGCCAGAGTCTGTGGTGGGTCTTGGATTCCCCATTCAAGATGAGCTGCTGGGCCTGCTTTGATAGTGCAGCCAAGCAACCGCTGCTTGCCATGTAAAAAATGCCAGGGGCTTCTTTTCTCTGTAGAAAAATCATCTAAAAACCCAATAGCACAAGAAAAGCATAAGTTTTCTTGCCATAAAACTTTCAAAAACAAGTTTGGGAAAGAAGGCTTAGACAGTAACTATGGCCTATTTCAGTCTGCCCTAACATAGATGAATGAACCTGTATTTGGAAAAACTGCTTCCTCCCCTTCTCCCTCATTGAAACAGCTATTGAGACAGGTTTAAAATACCTTTTAAGGACAGGCATGGAGACTCAAGCCTGTAACCCCAGCATTTTGGGAGGTGGAGGTGAGAGGACTGCCCGAGCCCAGGGATTTGAGACCAGTCTGGGCAACTTGGAGAAACCTCATTTCTGCCTGAGCCCAGGGATTTGAGACCAACCTGGGTAACTTGGAGAAACCTCATTTCTACAATCAATAAAAAAATTAGCCAGGGCATGGTGGCACATGCCTGTAGTCCCAGCTACTTGGAAGGTTGAGGCAGAAGGATCGCCTGAGCCCAGCAGGTCAAGGCTGGGATGACCGTCATCATGCCACTGCACTCCAGCCTGGGTGACAGTGAGACTCCAACTCAAACGAACAAGCTAACAAAAAACAAAAACAAAAACCGGCAAAAAATACTTGTGAAAAGTGAAAGAAGTGGATGACTGGAGCCTCTCTTCCTGCTTACTCCTTAATTTTGTTTTCTGAGGCACTGAGGAAAGAATCATATTTGAGCTCTGGGAAATTCAATTCAAGCTTTGTAGCCTTCCAGGTGGAGCACTCCAGTTCTGTGGGTCAGTAGAGCAGCGCCAGGAGAATCTTAAACAGAGATATCTTACCTTCATTTTATTTTTTATCTTGGGCTTCTAGTATGTCCAAATGAGCTATTATTCCCAGTGTACCCATCATCTGCATGGCATCCTTCCACTGTGCTTAAGTAAAGAGACCGCTTCCACTTGAACAAAAGCTGCCAGTTAAGTGTTCTGTAGTTGAAGCTTGTTTGTGTTTTAAACTAGTGATGGCTTCTTTTTCTGTCTTTGTCTTTTAGATCTAAGAACTAGCCGTATTTATTTAGCACATAAGACTCACTGTGTCTTTCCTGTTCACTGCTCAGAAAAATACAGAATGACAGGAAAGAGTTTATAAAATAACAGGAAAGCTTCTAGAAGAACTAAGGGGAAAGGAGTGTGAGATACGCTTATGTTGTTTAAAGGGGTGAAGATTTCTTTTGTGGTTGGCTTGCTGTCCAACCACCATACATCTCTTAAGGACAGCTCTAGTTACCAAAGACCTTGCTGGAGATGGACAGGAACGACCAAAGCAAGAATGAGTGAGCTCAGGCGATGCTGAGGTGCTTTTACTAGACCTGTATTTGTAGGAAGAAAATCCCACAGGAACTGTTACTTTCTCCTTAAGACAACAGGGAGATCATTTTGCAGAATAACCAATGAAACTTTCACTTGCAATGGAAGACACACATTATTAGCATATGAATGTAGATTTTTATATTTTTGGAGGGTAGGGAGGGATCTAGAGAATGATTAATTATATCAATACAGTTTCTTCAACAAATAAAGCAGAACGAATTGCCTTTTTAAAACTTGTTTATGTTGAAGCTTTTGGGGGCAAAAATTAAGGATGTTAAAACATTGTTCTTGGAGTGACATGTTCTGGTTCCTAGACCCTACTTTGCCACTAAAAAGTGTGTATGTTTTATCATTTAATGATACAGCAATCCCTCATGCTTTATTTACTAGAGAAACCATAGCATATAGTACTAAAAATAAAACTAAAAACAAACTCTGAAGCAAAATCCTAATTCCTTTCTAATTTCCTTTCACACACAATGATTTGAAAGACAGATCAATTGTCCTTGGACAATTTTAAAAACACAAAATTCAAGTGGCTTATAAACTTTTAAAAAATGAAATAAAGTTCTAGTAATTAAATACATGCAAATCAGAAAGCTACCATCTTCTTTGCTTGTCAATTAGGAAAAAGTTTCAAAAATACCGTTAATGATGAAAGTGTGACAGAAGTTAGTATTGATACAATTTTGATGGGGGCTTGACTTGACAGTTTAAAGCATTTTTCCATTTAAACCAGTAATTTCACATTTGATGATATATTCCAAAGAAATAGAAATGTACATAGAGATTTATACCTCTTTAGCACAGTATTTCTAATAATAAAATGTTGAAAATTACTTAGATGTCCTACAATAGGGATTAGTTAAATAATTTATGATGTATTCATATTCTGAAATACTAGGTAGTTTTAAAGAATGATATAGTAAAACAATAATGCTAGCGGGACATGGTGGTGCACGTGTGTAGTTATAGCTCCTTGGGAGGCTAAGGAGGGAGGATTGCTTGAGGTCAGGAGTTTGTGATCAGCCTGGGCTACATATCAAGATTCTGTCTCTAAAAATCAAAACAAACCAAACAAAAAATGCAATGGAAAAGTTCAGAGTGTATATATTACTATATGAAAACAAGAACAGGTTATAAAACAATATCCACAGTACCAGTATGATTCCAATTTTGCCTCCCCAAAACCTTTGAATTATTGAAGCTTCAATAGTGATTATCTTTGGGGTACATGGATATGCATAATTTTTGCTTTATTTGTACTTTCATGCATTCTCCAAATTTTCTGCAACAAGAACATGATTTGCTATGTAGTCTTAATAAAAATGAATAAATGATATGAAAAATGGTCTGAAAGTCTGGTTACCTGGTGGCAAATCATTTAAACTTCCTGGAAGCAAGATTGTAAAATGAGTCAATTGAATAGACTTAAGTTTAGCGCTGAGTCTGTGATATCAGGTTTTTCAGCAGCAGCAGTAACATCTTCAGTTAAACTCTTTGACATTTTGGCTAACAGGTATTGAGAGAGAAGGTAAAAGGCATTATTCATTTTTAAGCATTTGGCATGTTTCCGAAACACTAAGTCAATTTAATGTAATTACTTTTTCATAATTATTATTTCAGAAATGCTTCAGCTTCAGTTTCAACTAATCTTTAGTCAGCTCTTTATATTTCCTGCCTGTGAACTTGGGGGCTTCAAGGACAATAAACAAACATTTAGGCACACTGGATACCTGCTATTTAAAGAAAATCTATGGAGCCTACTTACTTCAAGTGAGTTCTCCACTGCTAATGGTAGTAATAGCCACTAATGTCTATTATGTGAGTTGAAGGGCTTACACTAAGATTGCTTAAAGTGGGGTTGTCTGGCATTCTGCAATTATCAATTGCCTTTGAAGGGCTCTTGGCCACATGCCACAGTGACTTCTTGGGGCAACCCAATGATAATAGCAAGATGGTGCCTAGAACGTGTGGTAAACTTACAATTATGCTGTGCCACAGAGAGCTGGTGCTATGATATGTTTTATTTTTACCTGCTGTGGGTAGCTTTGAAAAGTGGTGACAATAGTCCCCTGTTATTTACAGGAGATACGTTCCAAGACCCCCAGTTGATGCCTGAAACTGCAGATAGCACCAAGTCTTACATATACTGTCTTTTTTTCCTATACATACATACGTACCTATGATAAAGTTTCATTTATAAATTAGGCACAATAAGAGATTAACAACAATAACTAATAACAAGAAAACGGCATACTTTAATAAAGTTATGTGAACATGATTTTTCTCTCTCTCAAGTGGAATTTTCCATTTAGTATTTTCTGACAGTGATTGACTGTGAATAACCAAAGTCTCAGGAGGCAAAGCTGCAAATGAGGAGGAGTTACTGTACTAGATTTTCCCCCCTGAGGTTCAAGTGCATTTTCATTTCAAATTGTTTTAAATAGTAATAAGAGATGATTAGGATAGAAAATAGTTTTTAATAAAAAATAACTGATTTTTAAATAATTCTGTCTCTTATGTTGCCTGGGCAAACTTTATTTTGTATTCTTCTAAAAGTTAGAGATGTTCATATAATTTTTATTAAGTTTAAGTTAGTCATGTTAGTTTTCATCCTCTCTATCTCTGGACTATTGATTTTTCTAGTTCAAGGACTCAGGTAACATTCTCTGGCACATAACCCAAGAGTGCATTCTGATATTTCCATTGAAGCGTGGGAGAGAACCTCCGAGAAGCCTCCCAGGAGCCTGATTTCTGCCAGGTCCCAGCTGAGGCCAAGGCTGCAGAGCTAACAGTAGTATTTAGATGGAACCAGAACTTCTTCTCTGTATTGTTCCAGTGATCAGCCTCATACTCTCAGTTACCCTTGATTGACTCAACAGGACAGGGGTAGGGAGAAAGGAAAGGACCAAGAAGAGATTTTATAGAGAGGTAACATTTGCCAGCCTGAGACCTTGCATGAGATGAGGATCACACCTGAGCAGCAGGGTTTCCACAGGTGCTAATGGAAAAAGAATAGGTAAGCTCAGGCCTCAATTCCTCACCTCTATTCCCCATTTCTAAAATGAAAGTGCTAAGTACCCTCTAACAGGAAATTCTGCCTAATGGCTAGATCACAAAAAAGTTAAAAATTCTTATTTTTTAAACATACGAGGTCTGACAATTAGGTTTGCAAACCATCCTATAACTTTGATATCCTGAATGTCATCAAAATGTCTTCCTTTCAATATTTCCTTTATCTTCAGGTAAAGAAAAAAGTTATTGGGGGCCTGATCAGGTGAGTAGAGAGAGTGTTCCAGTACAATGATTTGTGCAGTGCTGACAACGTAAGTGTAGATGGCAAGTTTGCAAACTTAATTCTCAGACCACAACAAATAACAACATCAGCTCTGATGGTTATTCTAGAAAAGAGTTTCAAAATAGCTTTGATGGGTGGACTAGGTGCTGGCATCAGTGCAGAACTTCCTAAGGGGAGAACTTCAAAGGTGACTATAGTGATATTCAGCAATGAGGTTTGTAGCACTTTTTCAAGGGTGTTTCTCAAAAATTATTGTTGGACCTTGTAAGCTTGTTACATTCTCTCTCTCTCTCTCTCTCTTTCACACACACACACACACACACACACAACACACACACACACACACACAAGTAATAGCTTGTTTTTGATATCAGCTGTTATGATAAAAATACTTCCTTGCATACTATCTCCCTGCTGTTTAGGGATGGGATATGTGGGAGGAATACTAGAACAGGTCAAAGGTTAACCGTAGTGGTACCGAGGTTTCCACGGTCTTTGAAATGTTTGTGACTTTTCATTCCTCTATTTACTTATTGTTTAAACATTATTTCAAAAAAGCATTAAAATAGGATGAAAAAAATGGCAAGATGTCCACTAAAATAAGAAAAGTGACCACACATTCTCTAAGAAACTAAATGATATATAATTTATACTATTAGTTGACCAGTGATTGTGCACCATGATGTTCCCTGCAGCATTATTTATGGGAAATAAACAAAATAAAAACGGAAAAATATAAAAATGGAAAAGAAACAAATCTTCAAAAGAAAAGGATAGATTAAGTCAGGGGTTTTCAATGTCGACACTACTGACATTTAGGCAAGATACTTCTTTTTTTATGGGGGCTATCCTATTCCCTGTAGGAAGTTTAGCAGTCTCCCTGGTGTCTGCCCACCAGATGCCAGCTGCATTACCCCCAATTACCAAAAACTTTTCTAGACATTGTCAAGTGTCCCTTGGAGAGCAAAATCACCACTGCTGAGAAACACTAGGTTAAATAAATAGAAGTTATATTAGTTTGGTTGTTGCTGGCAATCCTTGGTGTTCCTTGGCTTGTAGATGTATTCCTTTAATCTCTACTTCCTTCTTCACATGGTATTCTCCCCTATGTGTCTGTGTCTAAATTTCCCTCGTTTTGTAAGGACACCATTACACTAGGGACCATTTGAATTCAGTGTGATCTCACCTTAATTACATCTGCAAAGACTCTACAGACCTGCAAAACCAGATAAAGTCACATTGACAGGTACCAGGGGTTAGGACTTGAACAAATCTTTTGGAGGGACATGATTCAACCCACAGCAGCAACGTACACTAAAGGCCTTTAAATGTTTTTGGATACTGCAGAAGTATCATTCAACTTTTGCAAACAGTTTTTATTTAGAAGTATTGTAGAAGTAGCACATGTAGGTAGAACAACAACAGCAACAACAACAAAAAACCCACAAAACTAAAAAACACAACTGAAGTTACCATTAACTTGAAAGCAGATGCTTCAGACTGAAATGTAAAATGTTTTCTCTGTGTAAATTGTGTGTGTACATCGTGGGGTAATTCTTTAGTAGATAGTGAGGAAATCAACAGAAGTACTTTTACTTTAGTATAGGTTTCATCTGGTCGGTGATTGAAAACTTTTGTTCTTGAAAGATAGATGTGTGTATTTTGTTTAAATATTTGGTTTTAGGAGATGGTGAGACCAGACCAAACCAGAAAGAACTTGTAGGCTGACTCCCTGCTGAAGAAAAACATAAAATATTTGACTTGGTTTTGGCACCGTGCCACATACATAATCCTGACTTCGGGAAATACAGGGTCAGTTTTTGTGATCACTCTGGACCATGGAAGCCAGTCCATATCATCTGAGTGTGGATGGGAGTTTTCTCGACCAAAAAAGGTAGGGGCAGTGATTCTAGTCTTAACCATTCTGGTGAAGAGACAAAGGGGTCTTGGAAAGAGAGGGAGAGAGAATGACTCTTCCTCTGAAGCCAATGAGGAGCTGGGGCTTGGACTTTGGAGATGGAGAAGCCTGGACATTTCTGTTGGTGGCCCCCTCCATGTGGAGAATTCTAGAAAAACCCATCTGGTAGCAAACTATTCTGTATTATACCCATGTTAACTGTAAGCTTTTGTTAAAATTCTGTGTAATGCTACAGCCCAATTTTAGCTGGATTTCAGAAACATAAGGAAGGAGACTGTGTTCATGTTCAGACATAGGGATAAAGGCACGTGGCAACACGCTGGGTCCCTGGTCCACTGTCGAGGGAGAGAGGACCTGCCAGAAACCTAAACTCAGTTTCATGCAATCTACTTATGGAATAAATCCTTACTTGTACCCTACAATTCCAAAATTAAAAAAGAAAAACCTAAAAACAAAGCAGTAACCAACAACAAAAATGTGTATCATGGAGCAAATACCAGGCAGCTCTCCAAAAAAAAAAAAAAAAATCGATTCAGGGAGCATGTCTTCTCCACTCAGCCCTGATTTTGCTCCTCTTAGCCGTGTGGAGCTGGCTGTATTATACCAAGCAGACATGGGCCCAATGTCTTTGAGTGGTGGTCTGTGTCAGAACAGAGAGCAAAGGTTAGCACAGAGCTAATAGTGTAGGCTGTAGGCTATGGTGACACGACACACAGGATACTACTTTAGGAATGAGTAGGCATTCTTGGGAATTTCCAGCTAGTATTGTGTGAGGAAATCTGAATATCTTGCATGGCAGGTTGGGGAATTAGACAAACGTTACTTCAGCACTGAAGAAAGAGTGATCCCCAAAGCTGGGGAGGTTGGAAGCATAGGAATTATATATGGTGGGATATCATAACATTGTTTAAACTGTGTTACTAAAAATTGTTAATAGTATAAAGATATGTTCTGTGGTATAAGATGAAGTTAAGAAAGATCACTAACATATAGACAGTCTGATTCCAATTTTGTTTACTAAGGTATTGTAAGAAAGAGCTATATCACATGCCAAGATGCTAACACTATTTAGACGTGGAGGTGTTGTAGGCGATTTTTCCCTCCTTTTAAATTTTCTACAGTTTCCAACATTCTCAATGAACACACAAGAATTTAAGAATACAAAATATACATTGTAGAAAACAACATTTAGTTCTGCTGGCCAAAGCAGAGGGGGAAACACAGAGAGTAATAGCATTTTTATTAGTACAAAGAAAAATAGTATTTCTAGTAGCTGTTAAATAACAGTCCGGATGGGATAGGTATTCTCTCACCTACCAGAGTTGAAGCCTCCTTTCCCTGGGCCCATAGGTTACTGTTTGTGTCACGTACTAACTCTGATGTGAGCACCCGGACTCCTCCTCATTCTTCCCCTCAGGGAAAGTCAGCTTCTTTCGTAGGCAAAGTAGCCACCCAGGAGCTGTAATGGCAGGCCTTACTACCAGCGAAATCCCACATGACAAATTCGTCCTTTGTGCAGATACAATTGACTTGTCACCTCATTTTTACAGCTAATTAGCTCTTTAGTAAGCAATGGCTAGTGTCAGAGGTCATCTGATACCTGATTCTGGTAAATTGACCGTAAATATTTCTGTCCATCTGTATTTGCTGTTCAAAACATTGCTTAGTGTCCAGATTCTAAACTCTTTTTTGGTAGGAGACCCTGCTTATATCTGTGGGCTAGATAAAATTTCTAGATAATGCTCATGAAACATATCCTTTCTTGAAGTTATCTGGGGTTGCTGTTCAATTAGCCCTTTCAATTGGTCTTGCCACACACAGGGTAGGGTGGGGGAGCATCAACACAGTTCCCAACTTTTCCCTGAGTTTCTTTTGTTTCCTCCTCTAAATCAGAAAGTCACCGAAGGAACTCTTACTCTGATTCTGTCCATCACTGCCATAAGTTTTAGGAACATTTTATTAATTTATAGCAATAGCATTGGTAAAGCTAAGAGCAGCTAGTCACGATTCAGGGATTAGACACTATGCTAAAATGTCCACATGTACCAAATCCTTTATTTCTCTCAGCAACCCTATGTGGAGATATTTTTAATCTTTAAATAATGGATGAAGAAACTGAGGCTTGGGGACATTATACTTTTTGCGAAATATCATATAGATAAATAGAAGACTGAAGCTTTGCTAAGTTCCGAAGATCTTAAGCTGTATAGGCTTGTGGATCTATTTGTAAACATAACTAACTAGTTAAAATACTAATGATGAAAACATCCATGGGGTGAAGTTTGTGTGTGAATAGTCATTTATTACAAGACATTTAGAGACTGTAATAGTCAGGAGATATATAACATCACCTAAAAGTTAGAGATAGACCTATGGTTTTGGTTTCAAAGGGAGTCACAGGTGATCTGGTGTGAGGTGGCAATCAGAGCTGAAACTGAGACAAGTCTGGCGAGCAGTGTTTCTTCTCCCTGGCTGTGCTTGGAAGGGCTGCATTCTTTGAGCTGTTCAAGTGTTCCCAGGAACCAGGCCAAAGGCAGTATATGTCAGATGCAAACAGATAAAAAGCAGGAGTTTTTTACGTCAGAGAGAATGAATGGAGAAGGCATCCTGGCTGGGTTTCCAAAATGCTGGTGAACACATTTCTGCCAAGACTCACTTGTTTCTAAACCCAACGTTTATTTTCAGTGAGTCTGGTGGACTTCTCCACATCCCCCGCCCCTGTATTCTGACCTTCCTAGGGAGAGTGGGTAGTAAAGAAGGCTTCTTGGAAGGCTTATTAAAAGGATTAGGTCATTGATCACCAATGAGATGTTCAGAATTTAGTAACAAGTAGACAGGATCTAGGACCCTAGGCTAGCCCAGTGTGGGCGAAGATGGTAACAGAAACCAAAGAATACAGAGACTGCAAATTCCTTTATGATAAGCTGAACAGATATATTAATAGCATTGATAATAATAAAGATAAAATGAGTAAGATTTAACTTTTTCTTTAAAGCAGACCAGAACTGGGTGTGCCTGAATGCTATGAAGATTCAGATTGCAGACTTAAAAGTATGAGAGGGTTAGGTATGCAAATGTGGAGCTACAGCATAATCAATCAGCCACCCCTAAGTATATTGAATAGCTCTGTGTAATAGAGTCAGCACTGTGTGTGATGCCAAATGATGACACAGTCTGTGACCTTATCCAGAAAGGCAGCGTAGGTGCAGAGGAGACAAATGAGGGGATCAAGCTCTTCATCATAAAGCTCAGCTGAAGAAGAGAGTCTATCAGGGTAGGAGAATTTTAAAAGTTAGCTTGGATTAAGAGGAAAGAGGATTGATGGAGAATCAAGAGACTTTTATGCTCTGTTCCTGTTTTTGCCACTAAGTGACTGAGTGACCTTGAACAGCAAATCTGTTTCTCTGGGTCTTGATTCTCAGTTTTTCATTTGTAAAATGAGGGAGTCAGCGATGGGGATCTTGAAGGTCTTTCCAGAGCTAATATTCTAATATCAAGATTAAAACTATGTGGCCCTAAATAATTGGAGGAGATAGCTCAGAAACAGAGGATTAGAAATGGGCAGGTATGCACATGGTGTGTGTGTGTGTGTGTGTGTGTGTGTGTGTGTGTGTGTGTGTGAGAGAGAGAGAGAGAGAGAGAGAGAGAGAGAGAGAGAGAGAGAGAGAGAGAGAGAGAGAGAGAAACCCTGGAATTTATTTACAAAAATTGTATGTTTATTCTTACATGTTCAAGCTTCTCACCTTCAAAGTACTCTCTGTTTGATGCAATACACCTACTGAGATGCTTTTTCTACTGCCAAAACAGTTTTTGAACTTGTCAATTTGGATGCCTTTTAGTGCTTCTGCTGTTTTTTGTTTCACTTCTTCTACATCGGCAAAACAATTTCCTTTGAGGACTTCCCCCCCATTTGGGAAAACAAACAAACAAACAAAAAGTTGTTCAGGGTGAGATCAGGTGAATAGGGAGGGTGGGGCCTGGGGGTCATTCTGTTGTTGGTCAAAAACTGCTGAATACTCAGCGTAGTGTGGACAGGTGCACTCATCATGAAATGAGCTAACCATGTTGAAAGAATCTCCAAAATCTTTCACTGAAGCCAAACACAATCTCTCACAACAATGCTAACTGGTCCACTGATGCTAATGGGTTCCTAGAACACTTACCTGTGTTGGGGGAAGCCTGTGCTACAAGGGGTTCGACCACCAAAAGACAATTCTGGGGTTTTTTGGGTCCCCCCTCATATGTATACATTTGAGGAATGAAGCCTATGAAGAGAGGAGGCAGGAGAGGAATTGTTTTTAGAACTCTGCATGACAGAAATGGAGAGGTGATGTACTCACTTCATATTGAAAGCAAAAGCCAGTCACTGTAGACTTCAGCTCCTTGGCGTGAAGCATCAGAACACTTAATCAAGCCAAAAAACAGAGAGTCCTTTTTGATTCTCCTCTTTCCATTACTAATCACATATGAGTCCATCAAGAATACTCAGATCAATTGACGTCTTTCCCTCTCCATCACCACCCACCTAATCTGGCTGCTCCCATCTCTCTTCTGGAGGGAAGCAGCGGCAACATCACTAGTCTCCTCAAATCTGCTTCAGAGTTGGCCCCTTATGAAGGAGCCAGGACAACCTTTAAAAGTTATCAACGGATCCTGCCCCTCTCCAGTCTAAACCCTCTAATGACTTTGGATTGCACTTGAAATGAAAGCCATCCTCTCCTTCCCATCATCTCACCCATGGGGAAGTAAGCGGCCTGGTCCAGCCTTCTTCATCTCCACCTCCCCCTGTCCACTCTCCCAGTCTCCATGGCTCTCTTGCTCATCCTCAGACATTTCCATGCCTCAAGCTCATGCCTCAAGTCTCTGCGTTTGCTCTTTCTTCCGCTTGGGATGTTCCTCCCCTATATCTTTTCATGGCTAACTTTTCCTGTTATATCCATATCTACACCCAAAGGTCATTTCCTTAAGGATGCCTTCTTCAACCTCCTATCAAAGGTGGGCTCCCCCTTCCCCAATCATACTCAATCACAGCACCCTGTTCTATGGATTCCATAGTAAAGTCAGAAACTACTTTGTGTACTTATTAGCTTATTCCTTGTTTCCCCCACTAGAATGTAAACCTCAAGATAATAGAGATTTGTTCTGAATTGTTTCCTGCCCTGTAACAGGTACCTAATAAATGTTTGCCAGATGACTGAAAGAATGCCTAAGTAATGAACAAGCATAAAACATAACAATATGACACAGTAGTTTCATGTTAAGCTTTTTTTGTAATGGATCAATGCTGCACCATGGGTCAGGCAAACTTGGATTCAGATCCTAGGTCTGCTCCTTCCTTGGCAACTGCATGATCTTGGGCAAGTTGTTTAACTTCTGTGACTCTCGGTGCAAAATGAGGAGGGTGGTGTCCACATCACTGCATTGTGAGGTTGATCACAACCAATATCCTTAAACTTCTGGGCCCAGTGCTTCAGAGAATTAACTACTTAAAAAAAATTTTTGCTTAGGGCCTGTATTTCTTTAGGACTCAAAAATCAAGATTTACTTTGAACAAGGCAAGAAAATCATAGCTAATACATAAAGGGATTCCCCCCTTCCTCTTTCTACCATTCTTTACTCTTTCTTTCTCTTTCTTCCTTCTTCTCTCATTATTGTCCTTCCTCTCATCCTCCTACTTTTTTAATATCTTTTATTTATTTATTGTGCATCAGAGAAGTGCAAGTCTGCTATAACTCCTTTTATTGTTGTTATTATTAAAATTTCTTCGTGAAAAAACATGACAAATACTATGTTGATTATGTTAAATCTGCCCTTCACATGGATATAATAATTTAAAAAATAGTTATAACTATTTATATAGTACTTTGGCTTATAAATTGAATCCAGTGCATTGTTTGATTTGATTTAATGCAATTCCCATATTACACACAGGAAAATAAAAAGTTCAGGGTAGCGAGTTGAATTGTGTCTACCTAAAAAGATATGTCCAAGTTATTTCCTCTGGTACCTGAGAAAGGAATCTTGTCTGTAAATAAGGTCTTTGCAGATGTAAATAAGAGCTGGAGAAGAGATCATCCTGGACTTAGAATGGGCCCTACATCTGATTAATATGCCCTTATAAAAGAAAGAAGAGGGAACTTTGAGACATAGAGGCACACAGGGAAGAGGGCCAGGTGAAGGCAGAGGTAGAGACTGGAGTGATGTCTTCGCAAGCCAAAAAGCCAGAGAGTGCCTGCAGAAGCTGGGAAGGTGACATGGGGAAATGGATTCTCCTTCAGAAGGAACAAACTCTGCTGACACCTTGATTTCTCTCTTTGGGTCGCTTATATTACAAAGAATAAATTTCTGTTTTTGCAGGCCACTAAGTTTTAGTAGTTTGCTCCAGCATCCCTGGGAACTTCATATATTCAGTGAATTCACACAGGTTTAATATAAAGAACAGAGCCATCCATGAAGCCAGCTGGCAAAGTACATGTAAGATTCATGGATTGATAAAGATTTTTCCTGGCTGGAGGCTGATCTTACCCTGACCTTAACAAGTTACAACAAATCCAATCTGTCTGGAAAATGCACTTTGAATATTTTCTATCTCTATTGTGGACACCCTGGTCCGTTCAGTTATCTCTCACATGGACCCTGAAAGGGTCTTCTTTTTTTAAAAAAAATTATTTTAAAGATGTGGTGTACAATTCAGGATTAGGTACACAAGTGGACATCGTACAGGTAAAGTTTGGGCCTCCCTTTGGTCCCCACTTTGCTTGGCTGAAAGGGTCTTCTAACCGGCACCCCTATCTCCACACATGACTCTCACCAGTCCATTCTTTACACAGCAACAAGAATGGATGAATTGGCATGAACCCTCAATGGATCATTTTATTTTAAGTGCAGTGAGAAGTCATGGCCTCACACATTCAATGGCTTTCCATTGAAATCAAAGCAAAACACCCATTCCTTGCTGTGACCTCCAAGGTTCTTCATGACCTGGTGGTTTCTCTCTAAACCATCTGCAGCCTCCTCCCCTTGCTCACTCTGCTTTAGCCTTTCTTGAAAGATTATACACCACAGAAGAGAAAAGACTGTATCTGTCTTGTTCATCTAGTATTCTCACTACCTAGTAAACTGCCTGATGCTTAGTAGACACTCAGAAGGTATTTCCTGATTTGGTAGATGAATAAATAGCGGACTTAGGAAGGTCTCTGTTCTTTTGTGGCTCTTCTTTTGATAAGGTCCTAGAGTCTTTGTGATGGGAGTGCATTGGTTTTCGATCATATTTTTGCCAGGATGCTTGGATTATCTATCAATTGTCACTGGAGTGGTTTTTGTACTCGAACAACCAACTGTTCTTTGTACAGAAACCCAGCCAGCTGGGATGATAATCAGGATATTGCTCATTAAAATGGGAATTGATAAATCTTTCCAATTCTTTAAAAGCCGCCCCTTTTCATTTTTCACCTGTCTTGTCCTTGTCTTATGAATTGTTTCTTTCCTTTCTCCTCCTGGCCACTGCTTCTTTTGTGCTTTGCTCGATGCTCCTGGGGGCCAACCAGCAGGGACAGATCCACCCTGATTCCCTTGTCAGGTGGCTTTTGTTTTGTTTGGCCGGTGGAAGAAACTGGCAGGAAACTGGATGTGTAGAAGAAAGAGAGAGAGGTCAGAGTTTTTCTTTCCTGCTCACTCCATATTCTGGACATATTTTCTGGCCATGGCTGTGTCCTTCCAGGATTATAGTTCCTTTCAGTCCTATGATAGCTCCTCCTATATGTTACCAGTGCTCACTGGCCTCTGGGAGCACTATTTCTTCTCCTTGTCCTTTCAGGAACAAATGATAGGTAGTAATAGCTTCCTGCTCTTGCTGGTATCTGGCTACCTCATCACCCATTGCTGCTTCCCTCAACTCTGTTCAAAGCTTTATAAATACTTCCATCATTAAAATCTCCAGAACTATCAGTGATGAATTCTGTTTTCTATTGGAAACTTAAGTCTGTACCAACTACCATGACAGAGAAGTAAGGGTCTAGAGTTAGACAATGTCTACTTGTTATTGGTTCATGACCAGTTTGTAGCTCTCACTCTGTCCTCATCGATTGAGCTTCATTTCACCTCCTTTTAACCTTCAGGCTAAAGTAAGAGAAGATGTTCCTTGCCTGCTACTTAGGCCAATATCAAGTCTAATTAATGGAACAGACTTAACTTTCATGTTCTAGACAGAGCTCAGAGTCAGCTTCACAAGTTGCCTTCATGTCTGGTGGCAGAAAATGTTAATGGTCACTCAGCATCTTTGTGTTTCAGTTAGACTGGGGACTTGTGAGTGGCTTCTGGTCCATGGGAGGTAGGGGTCATTGATGCTAGTCTCAGGGATGGTCTTTTAAAATATCTTCCACTGTCCTTCCACATATGCTTCCTTGGTTGTAGTAAGTTTGGAGACCAAGTTTACAGATGGTCCAGCTTTGAGGTGCAGGAAGGTCACTCAACAAGTTTCCGACTTTGCATGACTGTCCAACACGTCTGTATTGTGCTAATCCCTGAGATTTGAGGTCATAATTGTTACTCCAGCCCTGCTTACTCTAGCCTTATTGATACATGTACCAAGTAGATTTACTCATTCCTGATATTTTAAAACTTTTTGGGTCTAAATACACAATAAAAAAATTCAAACCATCCAGTCTGTTACCTCCTTTCCCTGACATTCAGGTCATAATAGACTTTGTTAGTCAACTAGGACACTTTTTCTAGGTGTCTTGTCTGTTTGGGCTGCTATAACAATATATCATAAACTGAGTATCTCATAAACAACAGAAATTTCTTTCTCATAGTTCTTGAAGCTGGGAAGTTCAGGATTAAGGTGCTAGCAGATCTGTGTCTGGTGAGGATTCTCTTGATGGTTTGTAGATAATTGCTTTCTTGGTGTCCTCACAATGGGGAAGGGGAAAGGCAGCTCTCTGGAACTTCTTCAATAAGGGCACCAATTTTGTTCATGGGGGCTCTATCCTCATGACCTAGTCATCTCCTGTACTGCTCAGCTTCTAATCTCATCAACATCTATGTTCTGGGGAGACAACAAACATTCAGACCACAGCACTGAGTGAGCCCAGAACATCTTCTGGATTATTCTCACTCAAGGCTCCAAGCAACCTCCACCAACCCACTGATGAAACCTGGTTCTAGTTCCTGTTCTATGTGATGAGGTTTACTTTCTGCTCTATACAACAATTTAATTTATTGTAATTTTGCAATTTTTTGGTATTTATTTTTATTATAGAAAATAAGCGATATTTTCACAGTCTACTTTCAATTAAGGGATTGTTGGTAAATTTTTGTTATCTTTTCAATAGTCATAAATAGATCCTTTGCTTTAGAATCAAATATTATGGCATAAAGAAATTACCTTTGGAAAGGTTAGTAATACCTTACTGAAAATATGTATCTTAGCAAATACATTTGTGTTTCATGTCAGATTCTAGTCTTTGATATACATCTGCATATGGACAGTGTTTTGTTTCTTCATTTATAGAATTTTATGGTCCTGATAGCAAAACAAGTAACAAGTAGTAGCAATGACTTTTGGGCACAATGATCTCTTGACATCACTGGGAGCTGCTGAATCCAAAAGTGAAGCAAAAAAGTAAACACTCAGAGAAAGGACCTTAAAATAGAAGTGCTACTTAAATTGAAACTTTCCTTTGAATCAATAAAGGGCCAGGAGAAGGTTTTTGTTATTTAATTATTTCTAGAACTATTTTGCACCAACTTGCCCCTAGAATATGTTTTTAGAAAATGTATCTACTTTTATGACAGGGTTCTCCTGTTATTTGGTGTGCCTTAATTTCTCTTTTTTAGTATTAAGACAAAAGAGAAGTTGGCTGAGATTTGGGAGATCATGTTCAATAAAACCTTCACAGCAGACACTGACATAACTTAATGGAGTAAGCCTTGCATGTATTATAAACAGAAACTAGTATTATCTTAAGTAGTCAAGGTTTCCTTAGAATAAGAGTCTATCTATTACATTTCTATGAAAATGACAGCACATTCTGGTCACCCAAAATTCCAGCCTTTGAAGGAATTTCTTATAAACATGTAGACCGTCTTAAAGGATTTCTTGAACCACATGATGTGTGTGTTCAATAATGAAGCCTTGGGTAATCTTCAGATATCAAAACACAAAATCAAAGTAATTACATTTGATTATCTTGTCACTCCAGTGTTCTTATTTAAGCATTTCCTTTGCACCACTTTCTCCTGATCACAAATCTGAGTTGGGATCCAGTCCATCTATAGATTTTGATCATCGTTGTCATCGGATATCACTGATTACTCAGCTTTCTGTAGTAATTTTCTTCTGATTTCTACCCACTTAATGTCCACACCCACTCATTCTTTTTCTCTTTAGCTATGACCAAATCTGTGCCTCAGGCTACCTTTTGATTGAGTCTTCTCAACCCTCAGACTGAATAGACTGAGAAATGTATACTTTCTGTTTGGAAAAAATAGACCCCAGTGCCTGATAAAACCCAGAAAGTTTTAATAGTTAAGTATAGAACCACATAGTTCTAAGTCCCCAACAGCAAAGATGTGGGCTTTGATGTGGGCATACTCCGACCTTGAGTATGAGGTCTCATTTCACAATAACTGCTCCATCCTGGAGTGAGTCAGGATGGGCTATTAAATATAAAGATCTAATTGCTTAACCTTCCTAACTGGCTTCTTCATCCTTGATCTATGATGCACATGGCTATTAAAAGTAATTTTCTCCATGTTCAGGGACTTCTTATCATTCTTTATTTAGGAAATCTATCTCCATTTGCACATAGGGAAGGCTGGCCTAGCAGCAATGATTTTATTAATATTTGAGAACAACTCAACTATCATGTTCAGAAAATAATAACATATTTGTACTAGCCTTAATATGACTTATAAGATCATGTGGAATGTCTTGTACATCAAGGATTGTCCATTGAACCCTCAGTGGTTTGAAACAACTATTACAGACTTTTGATTTTTGGAGTGATATGGAGATTAGGAGTTAAAAGAATCAAACAGCTTGAGTTTTAGTTCTGACATCACAATTTTACTTCCTTACTCTGTGACCTTAGATAAGTGTCTGAAAATCTCTGTGCCTAAATTTCCTCACCTATAATATGGGGGCTAACAATAATTCTAACCCTTCATATTGTCATGAGAATTAAATGAGATAACCTGTGTGATGCACTTAGAACAGTGCCCGGTATATAGTGGACATCAATAAAGGTTAGTATTATCAAACAAACAATGCAGAGGTGGGAAGGAGGCAAGATGGTAATGGAACAGGTCAGAGTGGGAGAGGCTCCACAAAAGTGAGTGTTCATAAAGACTCTCTGTATGAGTGGGTGTGTGCTGGTGTGTGAGTGAAAGTCCATCTGAGGGGAAACTCGGGTTCATGCATCCGGGACTCATCTTTGGAGGTAACTGCAACCCACCACTGCCCTGAGATTGGAGTCCCCAGTGCATAGGATTGTCTGCTGTTCTCGGGGTTCTCTTGAGAGGAGGCAGCAGAGAATAGCAACTCCTCACCACTTGGCACCCGGCAGCAGATGAGGCATGAGCTCCAGAAACTGTGGAGAAAGCAGGGCATGCTAATCTGGAATGAAGCCCCACTGTCAGTGAGGAGACGCTGACCAGTGTCATCTTCTCTGTCAGAGATCTGAATTGTTTCACACAGCTCTGTCCAGCCTCCAACCTGGGACCCAGAGGTTATCCCCCTCATTGGACTCAGAGTCCCGCTCATTGGACTAGTACTCCTCATTGGACTCAGAGAGACAGATGCCCCTCCCCCATGCTGGAACAGACAGACACGTCAGATTTGAGTAGGAGACTTGACAGCAACTGCAGAAGATGAATGGGTGAGTCTGGATCTTATCCATCCTCCTCCCACAGTAGTCTGTGGGGGCATCTGACTCATGCTGAGAGCAACCCTATCAGCCTGCACTGAGAATGGAGGGGATGGGCTAGAGACTGGAGTTGCTCCTTTAATATGGCTGTGGCAGCAGAAAGGGATCTGGAGTTACAGAAATGGCCACAGAGTGAGTTTTCTGTTTATTTGTTTTAGTTTTAGTTTCAGTTTTTTTCTTCTCGCTTTCTTTCTGTTTTTGTTTACATTTTCATACTTGCTTTGCTTCTGTTATTTTACTTTTTTAAAAAGACTTTTTGCTTATGGATGAGTATTTTTGAGGGCAAGTACATGAACAGGGTTTTTTCTTATTTGCATGATTGTCTGTATGCTTTTTTCCTGTCTTTGTTTATTTCTCTGTTTATTCATTAGTTGGTACACCTGTCTGTTTTCCCTCTTCTCATTCTCTCTCCACCATCCTTTCATCTTCCTCCTTCCTTTTTCCATTCTTTTCCTTTTCCTTATCTCCCCACTGCATGGACAGATTGTAAGGTGGTGAGAAGTGGGTTCCAGGGGACTCACACACCTGTTAGAAGATACTGGGATCTGCAGATAACTTTTGAATCACAGGTCCACCCTTAATTAAATCTCAAAACTACAAAAAGCACAGCTCTCCACCCCCAAGGCCAGCTTCAAAATTGAACAAAATCAGAGGATCTACATAAGGAAGAATAGAAGACTGAACAAACAGAAGTAAAACTATCCCCCATCATTGAACAACAGAATTAAGGAAGAAGTAAAAAAAAGGGGGGGGGAGGGAGGAGAGAAAAACTAAAGGAAGAATAAGAGTCCCATACAGACTTCTGGAAGGACAACTGAGAATACAGACTTTGGAACTCAAACAATGAAGAGCTCCCAGAATGACTCGCCTCAAACCACAAACCCAAATATCAAGATATTAATAGAGAGAACAAATAGAAATGAGGAGAGATAAGAGGAAAGAATAAAGGAGTTGATTACTGAGTTAACAGCAATAAAGAATACAGTGAATGAAGTAAATATCAAACTGATAAGCATGGAAGCAGAATCAACTAAGCAGACGAAAGAATCTCAGAGCCTGAGGACCAAAATATGAAACTATCCCAAACTGTTAAAAACATAGAGAAGAAGCTTAAAAAGACAGAACAAAGCCTCCAAGAGATGAGCAATTATATCAAGAGGCTGAACCTAAGATCAGTTGGAATTCCTGAGGCAGATAGAAAGACAGAGTCCACCCTGGAACAAACAGTCTGTGAAATTATCCAAGAAAACTTCCCTCATCTCATCAGAATTGTGATCATTCAAACACAAGAGATCCAGAGAACTTCTGCAAGACAACAAATGAGAAGACCAACTCTTAGACACATAGTAATTCACTTACACAAAGTAGGTATAAAAGAGCAAAATCCTAAAGCCAGCAAGAGAGAAAGGTCTACCTACTGGGGAAGACCAATTATAATAGCAGCTGACTTATCTACAGAAACACTTCAGGCTAGGAGAGCTTGGAACCCAATCTTCAAAGTTCTCAATGATAAACAATTTCAACCAAGGATTACCTACCAAGGCTATCTGCGTAATGAACATTTGTATACCTAACCCTGAATTGTACACCACTTAAATAAAAAAATAAAAAAAAATTACCTACCCAGCTAAGTTTCATCAGTGATGGAGAATTAAAATCCTTCCCAGACATTCATTCTCTAAGAATTTATGCTCCCTCCACACCAGCACTACAAGAAACACTTAAGAAATTATTAAACAAAGAAAAAAGAAAAAGAAGAATGACAACACCTTTCATAAGAATGCAGGAAAAATATTGAAAACATATATAAATCAACTCAAAAATCAAAAGAAAGACTACAAACAAATAGACACATAAACAGCAACAGCAGGAACAAACACTGTAAGAACCTCATGATAGGGAGAAACTTTTTCATCTCAATAACTAGCCTGAATATGAATGGATTAATTCACCATTGAAAAAACATAGGCTAGAAAATTGGATAAAATATGATGCAACAATATGTTGTCTCAAAGAGACTCATCTCATCAGAAAGGACACTCACAGACTTAAAGTTAAGAGGATGGAAAACAAATTTTCAGGTGAACAGAACACAAAAGAAAGTGGGAGTTGTGATCTTAATATCAGATAAAATATTCTGTAAGCTATAAAAAATTTAAAAAGATATAGAAGTTCACTACATAATGATAAAACTTTCAATCCATCAACAAGAAATATACATCCTAAAAATATATACACTTAACATAGGAGCACCAACTTTCTTTTTTTTTTAAATCAATATTTTTAATTATGATATAGTGGGATACAGTTAAGGGTTAGGTATACAAATATGCTTCGTTCAGGCACCCTTGTTGATATGAGGTGTCTCCCCATCCCCAGACAGATGTTTACTACCATTAGTCCCATCTCCCTTCCCCTCCCCCCCCATAGTTTCCCACCACTGTCAGTCATTTTCTTATGGTACTACGTTGGATGATCAAGGTCTACTATATGAGTAAGAACATGTGATACTCAGATCTTTGTTTTTGTGAGCGGTCACTCAGTATTATAGACTCTAGTTCCATCCAGGTTGCTGCAAAATTCATGATTTTGTTCTTTTTTATGGTTGCATAGTGTTCCATTGTGTATATGTACAACATTTTTTTAATCCAGTCCTCTTTTGATGGACAGCATGGTTGGTTCCAGGTTCTTGCTATTGTGAACAATGCTGCGATAAACATTCATGTGCAGGTATCTTTTTAATAGAGGGATTTGAGTTCTTCAGGGTAGATTCCCAGTAGGGGGATTGCAGGGTCATATGGGAGGTTGATATTTAGATCTTTTAGGAATCACCACACTGCTTTCCACAGAGGTTACACTAGTTTACACTCCCACCAACAGTGTAGAAGTGTTCCCTTTTCACCACACCCTCTCCAGCAACTGTTATTTTTTGAGTTATTGATAATTCTGACTGGAGTTAGGTGGTATCTCAGTGTGGTTTTGATTTGTATTTCCCTGATGATTAGTGAGGTTGAACACTTCTTCATGTGTCTGTTGGCTGCTCAGATGTCCTCCTTTGTGAAGTATCTGTTCATATCTTTTGCCCATTTTATAATGGGGTTGTTTGTTTTTTTCTTTTCAGCACGTTTGAATTCCTTGTAGATCCAAGATGTTAAGCCTTTGTCGGACCTGGAGTTGGCAAATACTTTTTCCCAGTCTGTAGGCTGTCTCCTTGCTCTCTTGATTGTTTCTTTGGCTTTGCAGAAGCTTGTCAGTTTAATGAGGTCCCACTTGTCTATCTTATCTCTTATGGCCTGTGGGTTTTGGGTTTTGTTCAGGAATTGGAGGCCAATTCCAATTTCCATGAGGGTATGTCCTTCATTTTCTAAGGTTCTTATGGTTTGAGGTTTTACATTTAGGTCTCGGATTCATTTGGAGTTAATTTTTGTGTATGGGGATAGATAGGGGTCCTGTTTCAATCTTCTGCATGTGGTCAGCCAGTTTTCCCAGCACCATTTACTGAATAGGTTCTCCTCTCCCCAGTGGTAGGTGGTGGAGGCTTTGTTGAAGGTGAGTTGGTTGAGAAATTGAGGTTTTACTTCTGGAATCTCAATTCTATTCCATTGATCTGTATGCCCGTTCCTATACTAGTACCAAGCTGTTTTGATGATTGTAGCTTTATAGCAAAGTTTGAAGTCTGGTAATGTGATACCGCCTACTTTGTTTTTTTTGCTGAGGATTGTTCTGGCTATTCTTGGTCGTTTGTGTTTCCACATGCATTCCTGTATTGTTTTTTCTAGGTCTGAGAAGAATGTTGCTGGTAATTTGATGGGTATTGCATTGAATCTGTAGATTGCCTTAGATAAGATGGACAACTTCACAATGTTGATTCTTCCAACCCATGAGCATGGAATATTTTTCCACTTGTTTGTGTCATCTTTAATTTCTTTGAGCAGAGTTTTGTAGTTTTCATTGTAAAGGTCTCTCACATCTCTGGTTAGGAGGATGCCAAGGTATTTCACTTTTTTTGTGGCTATTGTGAATGGACTTGTGCTTTTTATTTGGATTTCTGTTTGTTTATTACTGATGTAAAGAAATGCGATTGTCTTTTGCACATTTATTTTATATCCTGAGACTTTGCCAAAGGCCTTTATCAGTGTAAGGAGGTTTTTGACAGATTCTCTTGGGTTTTCAAGGTACACAATCATATCATCTGCAAAGAGAGATAACTTGACTTCCTCTTTTCTTATTTGGATACCCCTGATTGCCTTTTCTTCTCTGATTGCTCTCGCCAGGACTTCCAATACTATATTGAACAGGAGGGGTGAGAGTGGGCATCCTTGTCTTGTTCCAGTTTTCAGGGGAAATGGTTCCAATTTTTGTCTGTTTAGGAGTATGCTGGCTGTGGGTTTCTCATAGATGGCTTTTGCTATTTTGAGGTATGTGCCCATATGCCTAGATGTTCGAGGGTTTTTAATCAAGAAGGGTGCTGGATTTTATCAAAAGCTTTTTCTGCATCTAATGATATAATCATGTGCCTTTTGTTTTGACATCTGTTGATGTATTTAATTGCATTTATAGTTTTATGAATGTTGAACCAGCCTTGCATCCCAGGGATGAAGCCTACTTGGTCATGATGGATGATTTTTGAGATGTGTTGTTGAATCCGGTTTGCTAGGATCTTGTTGAGAATTTTAGCATCTATGTTCATCAAAGATATTGACCTGTAGTTCTCTTTCTTTATTGAATCTTTACCTGACTTGTGTATCAATGTGATGTTAGCTTCATAAAATCATTTGGGGAGGGTTCCATCTTTCTCAATCGCCTGAAGTACCTTCAGTAGGATTGGAATCAGCCCCTCCTTAAATGTTTTGTAGAATTCTGCTGGAAAGCCATCTGGTCCAGGGTTTTTTTTGTAGGTAGTTTTCTTATTATGTAGTCAATTTCCTTGATTGTTATTTGTCTATTTAGGGTCTCAATTTCTTCTTGTTTCAACCTAGGTAGGTTGTTTGAAGACAGAAAGTCCTCCATCTCCATGAGGTTTTCAAGTTTGTTTCTATACAAGTGTACATAGAGGTCTCTAATGATCTTTTGTATTTCTTCAGGGTCAGATGTGACTTCATCTTTTGTGTTTCTGATTGTGCTTATTTGGGTTTTTTCTCTCTTTTTCTTGGTCAGTCTAGCCAGGGTACCATCAATCTTGTTTATCCTTTTGAAGAACCAGCTTTTTGTTTCATTGATTTTTTTGTATTGTCTTTTTGTCTTCTGTGTCCTGGATTTGGGCTTTTATTTTGGTGATCTGGATTATTCGACTGAAATTAGAGCTTTTGTGGTCTTGCTTTTCCAGATTCCTTAGGTGGCTTGTTAGGCTGTTAATTTGAGGAGCACCAACTTTCATAAAGCAACTCCTAGGTATACTAAAAAAAAAGATATTGACTCTAACACTATCATAGCTGGGGACTTAAATACTCCACTCACAACCCTAGACAGATCATCAAAGCAGAAAATCAACAGGAGATCTGGAACCTTAACATGATGCTTGACCAAATGGACTTAATTGATACCTACAGAACACTCAACCCAACAACCACGGAATATACATTCTACTCATTACTACATGGAACTTACTCTAAGATAGACTATATCCTAGGCCACAAATCAAGCATATACAAATTCCATAAGATAGAAATTCTGCCATACATCTTCTCAGACCACAGTGGAAAATAAATAAATATCAACACCAACAAAGTTCCCTCCAAACCCACTAAGACATGGACACTAAACAGCATGATACTGAACAACTCCTGGGTCAACATGGAAATCAAAATTGAAATTAAAAGATTCCTGGAAACAAATGAAAATGAAGAAGCATCTTACCAAAAATCTCTGGATGCCATGAAAACAGTAGTAAGAGATGAATTCATATCTCTACAAACACACATAAAGAAAATGGAACGATCACAAATTAACAGCCTAACAAATCACTTAAGGGAGCTTGAAAAGCAAGACCACCAAAATCTAACTTTAGCAGAAGAATCCAGATCACCAAATAAAAGCCTAAATTTGGGACATAGAAGACAAAAATATAATACAAAAAAATCAACAAAATGAAAAGCTGGTTTTTTGAAAGGATAAACAAGATTGTTGGACCCCTAGCTAGACTGACCAAGAAAATGAGAGAAAAATCCCAAATAAACACAATCAGAAATGCAAAAGATCAAGTCATAACCCCAAAGAAATACGAAAGATTATCAGAGATTCCTGTCTATACTTGTATAGAAACAAACTTGAAAGCCTAAATGAAATGGAGGACGTTTTGATATCACACAACCTCCCTAGGTTGAAACAAGAGGAAATCGAACCCCAAATTTACCAGTAACAACCCAGGAAATTGACTATGTGATAAGAAAACCACCTACAAAAAAAATGCCCTAGACCAGATGGCTTTTCAGCAGAATTCTACAAAACATACAAGAAGGAGCTGATATCAATCCTACTGAAAGTATTCCAAGCAACTGAGAAAGATAGAACTCTCCCTAAATCATTTTTATGAAACTAACATCACATTGATACCTAAACCGACTGAAGATCCAGGAAAGTAAAATACAGGCTAATATCCTTGATGAACATAGATACTAAAATTCTCAACAAGATTCTAGCAAATCGGATCCAACAACCCATCTCAAAAATCATCCACCATGACCAAGTAGGCTTCATCCCCAGGATGCAGGGCTGGTTCAACAACTGTAGGATCATAAACATAATTAAATACATTAACAGATGTAAAGAAAAAAACCACATGATTATATCATTAGATGTGGAAAAAGCTTTTGATAAAATCCAGTACCCCTTCTTGATAAAAACCCTCAAACATCTAGGCATAGATGGAACATACCTCAAAATAGTAAGAGCCATCTATGAGAAATGCACAGCCAACATACTGCTAAACAGACAGAAATTGAAACCATTTCCTCTGAAAACTGGAATAAGACAAGGATGCTCACTCTCAACCCTTTTATTCAACATAATGTTGGAAGTCCTATCTAGAGCAATGAGACAAGAGTAGTAAGTCAGGGGTATCCGAATAGGAAAAGAGGAAGTTAAGTTATACCTCTTCGCAGACAACATGATTTTGTACCATGAAAACCCAAGAGAATCTGTCAAAAACCTCTTTGCACTGATAGGGGTCTTGGGCAAGTCTCAGGGTATAAAATTAAAGTTCAAAAAAACAGTTGCATTCCTATAAACCAACAATAAACAAACAGAGCCAAATAAAAAGCACAATCTCATTCACAATAAACACACACACACAAATGAAATACCTTGCTTGGCATCTTCCTAACCAGAGAAGTCAAAGATCTTTACAATGAAAACTACAGAACACTGCTCAATGACATCAAAGATGACACAAACATAAGGAAAAATATTCCATGCTCATGAATTGGAAGAATCAACACTGTTAAGGTATCCATCCTACCCAAGGCAATCTACAGATTTAATGTAATACCCACTAAATTACCAGTAGCATTCTTCTCAGACGTGAAAATGACAATATAGGAATTCATATGGAAACATAAATGACCACGAATAGCCAAAACAATCCCTCAGCAAAAAAACCCCCAAAAACAAAAATGCAGGAGGTATCACACTTTAAACTTTATTATGAGGCTACAATAATCAAAACAGGTATTGGTGCAAGAACAGGCATGCAGACCAATGGAACAGGATTGGGATTCCAGAAGCAAAACCTCAATTTCTCAGCCAACTCATCTTCGACAAAGCCTTCACCATCAACCACTGGGGAGAGGAGAACCTATTCGGTAAATGATGCTGGGAAAACTGGCTGGCCACATGCAGAAGATTAAAACAAGACCCCTGCCGATCACCATACACAAAAATCAACTCTAAATGGATCAAAGACCTAAACATTAAATCTCAAACTCTAAGAACCTTAGAAAATGCAGGATATGCCCTTATGGAATTTGGAACTGGCAACCAATTCCTGATCAATAACCCAAGAGCTCATGACATAAGAAATAAGATAGACAAGTGGGAACTCATCAAATTGACAAGCTTCTGCAAAGCAAAGAAATCTTCAAAAGAGCAAGGAGAGAGCCCACGGGCTGGGAAAAAATATTTACCAACTTTATATCTGACAAAGGCCTAACATTTAGGATCTACAAGGAACTCAAACTTGCTGAAAAGAAAAAAAAGTAGTCCCATTACAAAGTGGGCAAAAGCACAGACTGGGAAAAAATACTTACCAACTGTATATCTGACAAAGACCTAACATCTAAGATCTACAAGGAACTCAAATGTGCAAAAAAGAAAAAAAAAGCCCCATTACAAAGTGGGTAAAAGATATGAATAGACACTTATCAAAAGAAGACATATGAGCAGCCAACACATACATGAAAAAATGCTCAACTTCACTAGTCTTCAAAAAATGCAAATTGAAACCACACTGAGATACTAACTCCAGTCAGGATGGCCATCATCAGTAATTCAAAAAACAACAGATGCTGGAGAGGATGTGGTGAAAAAGGGAACACTGCTCCACTGGTGGGAGTGTAAACTAGTGCAACCTCTGAGGAAAACAGTGTGGCAATTCCTAAAAGATTTAAAGATTAATCTTCCATATGACCCCACAGTTCCCCTTCTGGGAATATACCCAGAGGAACTCAAATCACTCTATGAAAAAGATACCTGTACACACATGTTTATCGCAGCACTATTCACAATAGCAAAAACATGGAACCAACTGTGCTGCCCATAAGAGGACTTGGTAAAAAAAAATGTGGTCTATATATATGATGGAATATTACACAGCCATAAGGAAGTACAAAATTATGAACTTCACAGCAAGTTGGATGGACTTAGAGTCTATAGTACTGAGCGATCTATCACAGAAACAAAGAACTGAGTACCAAATGTTCTCAATCAGAAGTGAACCTTGAACAATTATCATAATACTGTAAGAAAGGGATTATTAGTAGTGGGAAACTGCCAGGGGTGGCGTTGGATTGACAGTAGTGGGAAACTGCCGGGGGAAGGTGGGGAGAAGGCACACCTCATCAACAAGGGTACCGCATAATGAACTTTTGTATATCTAACCCTGAATTGTACTCCATATCTTTAAATTAAGAAATTTTAAAAAAGGTTAGTATTATTATTATTGGTAGATGTGAGTAGAGTTGAAGGACTTTCTTGAAATAGACCAGTAGACCCAAATGTGAGGTCTCCAGGTAAAATATCCAGATCTGGCAGGGCACAGATGCTTGACTTTTGTAAAAGTAAAGCGACTATTCAATTGCTCTTTGAGACATTGATGGAATGAAGGTAGTCATTCACAGCTAGGTGTTTCCGCTCACTGAAGGGGGGAAAAAAAACAGAGAAAAACTAGAAACCAGTGACTCGAAATCTTTAACAATGTACCATAACAAGTTAGTGTTTGGGAGATTATGAGTCTGCCACCTAGGAAAACCATTCTGCATCTTCCTTTGGTGAGGTTAAAGGGAGGAAATGCCCATTTGACTATCTTCACATTGTTTCCACCACTGATGCATGTTTGGTCTGAGATCCAAACTTCCCAAATCCTTCCATGTTTTATAATCTAGAATTGAAATGTTTACTCAGGTTGAAAAAAACAAACAAACAGAACAGATGAATGGTTTTTGTGTGGAAGGATCTTTCTCGGAGCTCTCCAGGGCTTTGCTTATTTTTAGCTGTAGTATTGCAAATGGTGCTTCCAGTCTCTGTGACCCATCTATTCATTTCCCCAGTGTTGACAGTTGTCTACTCTTTGTATCTTGTTTAGTAGGATAGAATTTCCTTATTCAATCTGCTGTCCTGGGATGGTAGGGAACAACACAGGTGTTGGAGACTAGCAAACCTGGGTCCAGTGTCTGGTTAACCCCTGTAAGCTGTGCAACTCTGACAATCAACACAATTTCATGAAATGTCAGTGTCCTTGTATATGAAGTGGAGGTATTTTATAAGTAGGTAACAATTTCAGAAAATTGTTATGGGGAATTACAAGGGGGTAAAAAAAACACCTGGAATTCATTTATTAAAAATTGTGTGTTTATTCTTACATGTTTAAACTTTTGTCACCTTCAAAGAACTCTGTTTGATGCAATACACCTATCCAGATGCTTTTTTCCAATGCTCAAAACAGTTTTGAACTTATCCATTTTGATGCCTTTTAGTGCTTCTGCTGTTTTTGTTTCACCTCTTCCACATGGGCAAAATGCTTCCCTTTGAGGACTTTTTTTCATCCAGGGAAACAAAAAAAGCCACTCGGGTGAGATTGAGTGAATAGGGAGGGTGGGGTATGGGGGTCTTGCCTTTTTGGTAAAAAACTGCTGAACAATCAGGGCAACGTGGGCAGGTGTGCTCATAAATCTCCCATTATAAAATGGGCAAACACGTTGAAAGAATCTCCAAAAAAATTCACTAGAGTTGAACACAGCCTCTCACACCAACGCTCGCTGGTACATGGATGGCAATGGGTTCCTAGAACATTTATCCAGGGGAGAAGCCTGGACTACAAGGGGTCCACCCTCCAAAAAACAATTCTGGGTTTCTTTCGGGTCCTCCCTCCTAGATACCATTTACATGTGATATAAATAATGGTTGCTCAGTAAATGTTAACTTCTTCCTTCAGTGCAGCATTCTCCTGATACCTGACTACTTCTAGAGCCTGGATTACACCAAAGAATCCCTTTCCTGTCCTTGCTGCCATCCCTGGTAGACAAGCTAGAGATAATGGAGGGAGAATAAAAGAAAGAGTGACAGCTGATGAAGTTCCTTTCCTCCAGTCCTCTAGCTAATATTGCATTCCGGTAACATCACATGGGATGTAGCCAATGCCTGGAATCCCAGTCTGGTTGAATTTATGATTCTACTGTGCGTAGCACATGGTATATATATCTCTACATAGGAGCAAATGCTGCTATGTCATGCATAGAGGTTAATTCAAAAGAAAGGAATATAAGCTCCTGCCATCCAGTTACAATGTAGCTGAGAGACCAGGACTCACACACAGATGACTGAAGAACTTTTACATTGCATCAAGTGAATAAGGACAAAATTACTTATTATGAATCAAACTGTGCATTAGTGCATTAAGATATTTAGAACAGGAGAGATGAGCATTGACTCAGTGACACTGAATAACACTGAATAGTTTTTACATGGCAGGTGCTGAGCTTGGAGCAGGAGATTAAAATAAAAAGGAATAAGACATGGTTTGGGCTCTCATGAAACTCTCTTTCTGTTTAGAGAGGCAGGCATGTAACCAAACAGATGCAGTGCGCACCAAGAAGTACTTATACAAAGCACAGGAAAAAAATGTTTTTTGAGTTATTGTGGGTTTTTTGTTTGCTTGTTTTTAGAGAGTGAGTTTCACTATGTTGCTTAAGTTGATCTCCAACTCCTGGTTTCAAGAGATCCTCCTGCCTCAGCCTCCTTAGTAGTTGGAATTACAGGTGCATCCAGTGTGCCTGACTTAGTCTTTGAGTTATTGTTAAAAAGGCTGTAGATTTGGTCAGGCTAGGGATTGCAAACTCAAACTCCCAAGCAGCCAGAAACATAATGTAAACAGAAAAAAAATTGTTTTTAAATATAACAAAGGAGCAGTTCAGTGTCAGATATTCACTGTCATCATTTTATCTGTATTAACTAATTTAATTTTCACTACTATTATTATTACTATTATTATCTCTATTTCACTAAGATCACATAGCCCTGATGTATCTTGGTCAGGACTCAAACTCAGGCAATCTGGACCTGATGTCCATGGGATTCACTACAATTTCTGCTTTTCTGAACACAAAGATGACAGCATAAATGACATGATCAGTGGCATGGATACTCAGCCTCAGTATTCCGGGAAGCAACAGGAAATGATGGAGACCCTAACTAATTATTGCTTTCAGAAATAATGATTAGATAACCCTCTTTTTTTCCCTAGAGGAACCAGAAATAAAATTCCCCCTCCATTTAATATCCAAATTTATGAACACTGAAAAAATAATTTTAAAACTAAACTCTCTATGGACCAAACAAAACATGATAAAAAAATGCTTATAGCTCACAAACTACAAGGTTGAGATCTCTGGATTAGGCAGGCAAAGAGGGAAGGGAGAAGAATTAGATGCAAAGGAAACAGGTCATACAAAGGCCTGGAAGGGACTGTGAGCCATGTGAGGTGACAGAACACCAAGAATGACTGAGGCTGGTAAGGCCTTGGCGCATCACAGCAAAGAGTTTACATTCCCTTCAGGTTGCCAAGGAAGCTGGTGCAGAACGTGTCCCTGTCGCACTCTTCAAGGTGGCTTCACCAAGGTAGACATGACCCTTCACCTGTCTAACTTTGTTTCTGCCTTAGTTGCCATCACCCAGACTGTCTGTAGAAGCCTGAATATAACAGTAGGATCCACACTTCCCTGCCCTTGCTCACATCCTCTGCCTGGAATGTTCTCCATCCAGTTGGAGAACAGATACTAGTCTATCAAGATTTAACTCAAAGACTGAGTACAGTGGCTCACACCTGTAATCCCAGCACTTTCGGAGGCTGAGTTGGGAGGATTGCTTGAGCCCTGGAGTTAAGACCAACAACAACAAAAACCTAATTGGGCATGGTGGTGTATGCCTCCAATCCCAGCTACTCATGAGGCTGAGGCAGAAGGATTGCCTGAACCCAGGAGGTTGAGGCTGTGGTAAGACCGGATTGTGCCACTGTACTCCAGCCTGGGCAACAGAGTAAGACCCTGATTCAAAAAAAAAAAAAAAGGTTTAACTCAAAGGGATTTACTCTTTCTGAAGCATTTTCTGATTCTCTCAGTCTCTCCCAACCTGCCTCCTGACCCAATATGTACAGTATTGGCCATGCCCTCTTGGGGGCCTCTGCTGCCTGTTTGTCATGGCAGCTGAAACGCTTTGTTGCACTTATCCCTTTATAGGTCTATGTCCTTTACTAGACCGTAAACTCTTTTAGGTCAGGGAATATCACATTATTGTCTGTATTTATAGAGTACAGGATAATGACAGATACATAGTAGACACTAAAATGTTTAATGAATGAGTGAATGAATGGATGGATGGATTAGTACTTTCTGAGACTGTGGAGTGTGAGCTGGGTTTTGAACATACTGAAGGTTCTGAAAATATCATCTTTTAGATGTTTTGTGGATCTTAGGAGATATTTTGGTTATTTTAATCACCTGTGGGGGTCATTTCTGTTTCTCCTCCAGTATATCCACAAATCCAAAAAAACAATATTTTTTCAAGTTGCTGATATTAGATAACCATTGCTGTATAACAAAGTGTTCCAACATTAATGCTTATAGCAGCCAGTTATTACTGTTCACAGATCTACAGGTCGGATGTGTTGTACTACTGATTTGCTCCAGGTACAGACAGTTTCATCCGGACTCATTCAGGCATTTGCCACTAGCTGGTGGGTTCACTGGTCTCAGATGTCCTCAGGCATGTGACTGGCTGTTGGCTGGAACAACAGAAGTAATTGCCTGTGTGTCTCTCATGATCCAACAGGCCAGCTCGGGCTGTCCACGTGGCAGTGGCAGGGTTTCATGGGGGTGAGAAGTATGCAAAGCCTCTTGAGTTCTAGGCTAAGGGTGAGCACACCACCACTTTTGTCACACTCTATTTTTCAAAGCAGTCACCAGGTCAGCTTAGATTCCTGGATTGGTGTCACAGGTTCCACTTATTCATCAGGGAGAGATGTAAAATCACAGTGTGAAGAGAGTGAGCCCAGGGAGATGTGAACAACTGAGGTCATGTCTGCCAGTCATTTACCTCAGTGTCAGATCCCCCTGCTCTTGTGGACTGTGTGTGCTCCACCACACTCACAACGCTGTTGCTACAAACGTGAATGATGCATGAGGACCACCCATGTCAACGACCGTGAATTCCTCCTAAGGTGCATCATCCATCCATTGGTTTATTTATTAAATATATAATAGTTTAAGACCAATTCTGTGCTGGGCATGGTGCAAGATACTAGAAATAGATAATTATGTATGACTAAGTCCCAGAACGACAGAAGCTGGAGTCTAGTGAGGGAGAGAAATGCACAACTGGAAAATTACAGCCTCAGTGTATGGTGATAGAAGAGGTCTGAGGTGCAAGTGAGAGAGTGGGCAGGGAGTGACAGAGCCAGGTAGGAGAAGGTTTCTTGGAGAATTGAAGACTGGACTCTTACCCAGATAAGTACTTATTTATGTCTCGGTTCCTCTAGCTGGGATCATTAGATTCGATGTTATATAATGTATTCTTAAGTTATTGGTCTTTCATAGGTACAATAATAGCTTGACTGGATTTGTTATTTGTATTATGCAGATGATAGCCCAGCATGCTTTTCTCTGCTAGGTATTTGTCAATATCTGGGTGAAGAGTGCTGGTCCTAAACTGCCTGCATTTGTATCTTAGCTCCATTGTTTTTAACTGTGCCTCAGTTTCCTTATCTGTAAAACGCTTAGTAATGTGGAGATTAAGTATATTGATAACTGTGAGGGTAGGGCCTAGAACATAGAAGCTGTTCATTAATTATTAGTGATTTTTAAGAATTCTGTTTTCCTCCCTGGACTTTTATTCCCCTCCCTTATAAAGTGGAGATAAAAATTAACCCACTTACTAGGGCTGTTGTGAATATTTAATGAAATGGAATATATGGAAGACACTTTGAATGGTAGCTTGCACATTGTAAGTACATTGTCATTATACATGGTTCTATTTCTGTTGATATAGTATCTGATCAAAAATTAAAGTTATATTTTGGTTCCTAGGAGCTCAAAAACATTTTACTTTTATTTTATAGCCTTATCTTTCACCAGGCAGAGGCTATAATTTTTTTTAACTTATTTCCATTTGGGATCATGGTAGGATAGAAGGAGAGTCAAGATTGCCTGAAAAAACTCCAAGGCAGTGTTTGAGTGGAGGGGGCTTTCTGTGATCCTGAAAGTTGAGATGTGCAAGAAAAATGGCACCTCAGCATACACAAGTTCTGGAAGACCCGCACACACCTCCCCTACCTTGGGGAGGAACCCGTCATGTGACTTGTTCCCCCACGCCCCCATCATCTTGTGCCACTTGCCTTTTGATTATGCAGAGGAGCTGGTCCTCACATTGTAGTGTTTACTGTCTCCAGCAGGTATTAGCAATCTGTTGGATAGATGCTAACAAAAGTAATCAATAGAGCAAAGAAAGATGAACCACTGAAAAGAATATAATTAGATGGTAGAAGTCACCTCAAATATATTGTGGTTGCATAATTATAGAATTTTTCTGGCTAAATTTAAAGTTAGTTAAGTCATAGATAAAGTGTATTCAAAGAATATCTGGCACACAGTGAAAACAGATTAACTCTTAAATGAATGAATGATTAGATTATGAAATGCTTACTAACATTGATTACATGCTATCAGAGAAAACTATTAAGGGTTATGTTCTGATTATTCTACTAAGAAAGAAGAGATTTTTCAGCACTTTGAAATATCTGTCAGAGTTGTTTCCCTAAACACTTAATGAATTTCATAATATTGTGGTGGCCTGATGGAATTTGTAATTTGAAGGCCACAGATAGGAAGCAAAGGACAACAGGCTGAAGTCATACTCTTGAATTAAGAGTGCGGTCTGAGTATTAAGCATTCAAGATATAACAATTTAAATGCCCATCTATGGCAATGCCTTGCAGAATAATCACTGTGTTTGATTATGCTGTAAGGACATTTGATTCTAAGGCTTTGCAGTGGAAATAGTACTGGATTTGAAGTTGAATAGACCTAGCTTCACAGCTAGAGCTGTGGTGTCATTTAGACAGACTACAGTATGCATAGTTCTTCATGAAGTTAAGCAAAGAGGTGTCCCCTTTTTTTTGCTACCTACTAGATGAGTGACATGAAGCAAGTTAGTGAACCTCTCTGAGTTCAGTTTCTTCTGCTGCTAGCCTGAGCACTAAATTGGATAACAGAGGTAATATATACAGTATCTAGGATAGCGTCTTGTTCAGATTTGGTGACTACCACTGTATTGCCACTTGTTAATTAATTACAGGAAGGCATTGACTCAGGGTCAGTGTTAGTTGAGATAACTTTGCATCTTGATATTTTGTCCCATCTCAGAGGAAGTTTCATGGAGTGAAATGGTTAAGTACATAGACTTAGGGCTCAGACCACCTAGATTCACATTCTGGTTCCACCACTTGACCAGCTACGTGACATCTGGTGAATTACACAGCTTACTTCAACCTTCTTTTCTGTAAAATGTGGGTAATGGTAGTATCCACCTCCTGAGGATGTTAGGAGGTTTAAATGAATTAACACTTGTGAAGTACTTGGAACAGTTTCTAGGACATATATTTACCATCACATAGATATCTGTTAAAAGAAAATCTGATGGGGACTCAGCTATTGTAATTTGTTGAGATCTAACAATTAAGTTCTCAAACTTGTCACTGGGTGCTTAGGTTGGCAGCACTGTACGAATAACTATTGGAACATCCTTCCTAAAAACCTGATCTGCCCACCAATGACTTTTTTCTATACCCGAAGATAAAGGAGATATTGAAGGAAGACATTTGATGACTGTCTGGACTGTATTCTTTAATACAAAGGCCATTCCTAAAAAAGAGTTCCAAAATTGCTTTGACAGGTGGACTAGGCACTGTCATTGGTTCATTGCTTCTCAAGGGGAGTACTTTGAAGGTAACCATAGTGATATTGAGCAGTGAGGTATGTTGTAATTTTTCTTGGATAAATTTGTGAACTTAATTGTCGGACTTCATTGTTATGAATCTGTGTATTTTTGTATTTATTATCTGAATAATTTGCTACCCCTCTTTTCCATTTTGGCAATTATTGTACTGTGTATAGTGTGAATATTTTTGCTTGATTGTATATTATGGTTCTGGGTATATTTATAATTTATATAAAGCCTATTGTGCAATATATATTTCATTTTGTTCCCCAATTTTCTCTCACTCACTGCTTACTTTTAGAGTAATCCATGTTGCTCTATGTAGATCTTGCTTCTAATGGCTGCAAGCACCCCGTGAGGTATATCTGTCACATGTTACCTATCTACTTGCCATGTGGTGAACACCAGGGTTGCTTCAAACTTCCTGCCACCACAGTGAGCATTCTCATCCATGGCCCCTGATAGATCAGCCTGCCTGAGAATTTCCTCAAGGATTTTGAAGTTATTATTCCACTGTCTTTTAGTGGCCCATGGAGTTAAAGAGAATTCCAATAACAATTTGATTATCATTTCTTCATGGATATGAAAAGAAGTTCTCTTTTCTAAAATATCCGGGGTGGTACTTGGTTAGTTAATTGCAAAATAATTTAAGCAGAGGATCTGTAAACATCACATACAACTTAAGTAGTTGGTTTTGCTTAAAATGTTGTGTACTTTTATTAGCCATATGAAATGGATGTCCAAGCATTTCTTTTGCTGTATATATGGGTGTGTTTGCTTTGGTTTTGTTTTAGCATGTGACTGCTTTTGAAATTCGTTTTCATGTTTTTGATGTCAGCAACTGCTGAATGCCTTAAGTGTTTTCCTACTTTGTTTTCTTTAAAATGAAATAAGAACTCAAATGTATTGCAAATAAATCAAATGCTGAATTCTTTCTGATTTAAAATTTTTTTTCTCTTTTACAGTTGTTCCACCAAAACTACTTGGCTTTATCAAGCACTTCCAAAGCAATCAATGAATTTTTCAGAATAATGGAAACTTCTCACCCTCACATTTTATTGGTTGACATATGTAGCTGATAGCTACACAGAATGATATGAATGGACTCTACAAAGGTGATTTTGTTCTGTTTTAATTTGGAGAGGCCCTGGTTATTGATCCTAGTTTCTGGGCCTTTGTTTGTTTGTTTTATTTTGTTACTTGGGAACTTGAGGACTTTGATATTTTTGTTAAGCATAAAACCATGCTTAGAATGTTAAAGAGACAATAAATGTGGGAAACACATCCTATATTGCATATACATACACATATGGTGGTTTTAAGTTCTGCGTCGGTATTATCCCGACTAGAACCTCCATGTTTGACATAATCCCTATCTCATATATAAAGCCCCAAAACAAAGTTTGCTCAATAAATGAATGAATGAACACTTGGAGACAGTCTAAGTGTGAGTTTTGTTGTTATCTGATGCCATCTTCAACACTTTGATATTACACATGGTATTCAAAGGATATTTCTGGGTTATTGCATTTTAAGTAGAAATGCAAGAAGTTTCTTTTGATTTCCTAATAAAAGAGAGGTACTACTCATTTCCTCTATATCAATGATATTTATATCTAAGCAGGAGCTGCTAAAATATTCTTTGTACAGTTTTTTAAATATAGGATTTATGCTGACTGGATTACTTTGGTTTTGGATAATGTATAAGACAAATAAAATTAGAATGAATTTTTATTCCAAATTCTGAGAAAAAAAAATAATAAAAAAGGATAGATGGATCGATACAAAGTGCTCACATTCTTATTTATTTACTCATTCAACAAATGGTTATTATTATTCTACTATGAACCAGTCATTATGATGAAAATATTGACGAAGTTACTGCCATCAAGTCATTTACATTCTAATCAAGTAGAAGCTAAAAAAAAATTAAAAGGAACCAATATATGAAGAAATAGAACAATTACATATCCAGACAAGGGCTAGAAAGGAAACGAATAAGGTGCAAGGATACAGAACAAGGGGCGTGGTCTGGCTAGTCTCCAATGGTTCCTGAAGAGGTGACATTTATACTGAGACCTGAAGAGTAATAAGAAAACAGCACTTGAGGGACAGGAAGACCACGATCCCAGAAAAAACTTCAATTCAAGGTGCTCTGAGACTTCCACTGATTGATTCAAGGCAGTCATGAGGCACGTGAAATCTTTACAGATCATCAAATTTAAAAAAATAAAATAAAAAGAAATGGCATCAGTGGAGATACCCCTAAATACCAAGGCAATTTAGGATTTACCCAAACGCTATTCACATCCCTCCTCTGCAAAACGATTTAATGCAAATGTTTTCATTTCATTTTTTTCTCAGTGAATCTTGTCTGTAGTGTTGGACGTTCCCCCACCACTTTAAAAAATATGTATCCTGGTAAAGAAAAAAAAAAGGAACAATGTAGAAGAAACAAAAGATGACCAGCCAATTTCAAGCATCAGGATGATACATTCTCAGATTTTAGCTTGCTCCTCAGTTTGTGAATTATTCTGTTCTGCAGATTCTCTTACTTTTTCTCCTTCTGCCTCCCTTTTAGTTATTACACTGCTCATTAGCATTTCTATTAAGCCATCCTGAAGAGAAGAAAAATCAATCAAGGAGAGGAGCTTCAATTTAAGGCTTGGCGGGTGAGAAGTTGAATCTATTGGCTAAAATCAGCTTAATTTTGAATTCTCCGTGGGTTTCCTTTATCCGTGTTATTTCTTTCCCCCAAAGCAAAGGCTTGGAGCACGGACATATTTCAACTAAAACCTCTAGGTGACAAAGTTATTTAAGTTATTACAATTTGGAGAATGTTGAGGTGATGCTGACAATAAAAACAAAGATTTTATGCAAAAAAAAACAAAAAACACATTGTTGTCTGTAGCGACAGGGTCCAACACCATGCAGTGAGAGACTCATCACATCCCACAATTAAGTAACCCTGCATCTTAAAATACCAAGTTATGTTCTTGGCCTTTTGCTTTTTCTGATAATGTCCTTCAGTCCACACAAACTGAAATGTTAGTTAGGGTCTAGGGCCACAGAAGTAACATGTTTGAAATACGAACCATAAATGTGAGTAAACTCCAAGCATACACTCTAAACCTTGGTCATCATTTTCTTCAAGTTTGTAAATCTCTTACAAGCCTCCGATTTCTTTCTTTTGAGGCCTGAAGCTGTTTCTGTTCGTATGACCATTGGCCTACTGTTTTCCCCAGGGGTCGAGGAGTCATATACCCTTGGCTTGCTTGAGGAAAGGAGAAATCTACGACTAGGTTTCATGGGTAGGTCAGAAAAGGACAGAGATTCTGTGTCCTTGGTGGAGATAGGTTTGTGCTGAACTTGCAAAATGTACGAGTTCAGTGTCATCTGTTTTCAGTATTTCTTGAACAATTGATTTATTCCACATTATTAATGAACTTTGCTGCAGTTCCACTTGTCAGAGCCTACTCTGTAGGGGTCAATAATGAGAGGAAACCTGATGTTAGTGAATCCAGCTTAAGTGATTCTGTCATGCTAACGATTCAATATATCAGGACAAATGTCAGCTCCTTCCAATATGTTAATTCCTCTGATCCTATTTGCATAAACTACAGTCAATGAAATACAAGCTCCCCCTCTAAGATAGTTAATGGAGATTTGTGAAGGATTTCTAATTTACTTTTTTTTTGGTATTCTCCAACATAAAATCTTGAGTTGAAAAAGAAACAGAGAAAGCAAGGATCACAGATTGGAAGGAGAAGGAAAGCGTTACAAAAGCTAAAATGTAAAGGAATATAAAATCCATAGGTATTATTTAGTTGCATTTTAACATTTCTGTGTATTTGTATTTACTGCTTCCAAGAGGAACAATTTGTTAAAAAGAAACTTGAGAACGAAGCATTAATGAATGCTTTTTATATTTTGTGTTGTGTTTTCAGTTTCTCGAGTTTCCTGAAGTAATTCGCCAGTTCATTAGTTTCCCCAAAGGACACTAAACCTGTGTTTCCCATCTTTCCTGCTAACCCATAATAATATCTCCCTGAGACCACTGACATGTGACAGCAAAGTTTATTTTAGAATCAGCATTTCTTTTACTTCCAGGTTCAAGGTGCATCTATATCACAATTTGAAATGAAGATTAAGAAATTAAAGTTTCTTTTTCTGGGATGAAATACATAGTTATCTGATTTATCCAATGAAGTCATTTCCTTTTTTAGAAAACAAGCTTTCAGGGGTTTATTTGTTTCTGGGATCCAATTATTTACACTGCTGGCAACTGCCGTTTTCATTCATACTGTAAACATCTCTCCTGTCTACCAATTTTCTTGGCTTTTAGTGAGGCTCAACATTTTACTTGTCTACCCACAATCTTTCATATGGACTACTTTATTCATGTAAACTTGATAGAGATTTAGAAATCCAAGATAGATGTAGAATTTTATTATTAACATTGGTTAAGCAGTTTAATGTCTCCTACATGGTCCATAAGCTGGTTTTAGTCTCACTTATAGTGCAATAACAATGATAGAGCTAATAGCAGTGAACGCCATCAATCAACAAAGCAATATGGACTGCAGTTTCCATTTTACTGAAGTGCATATCTTGCCATCAGCTGGTACCTGTTCATTTTTGTAGGGTACAAGATGAGTTTAATAAAGTTATCCAAAGCATTCCCTTTAGCTGAGTTGCTATGTTTCTTCTTCTTTTTCTTTCCACTAATTTTACGTATGCATTACTTAGTACTTTGAAAATTCATACGATAAATTGTTCAGACTATATTTTGCTCATTTTCCCTAATACATAAAATTGAATTAATATTTTTACTCGTTATCATTTATGATAAGTATATAAGGGTAATTTATTAAGACATTTGTACTATTTGAAGGAGAGAATTGTGGCCCAGGGTTATAGTTCCAGTTAGTAAGTCAGCCATTACCAGCACCTCAACTTTCTAAAGGTTGCTTCTGATTTGTGAATAAGGGAAGCATTTCGTTTTTAGTTTTAAAAAAGTTATATATTCAGGGGTTCAAGTGAAGTTTTCTTACATACATACATTGCATGGTGGTGAAGTCTAGGTTTTGATTGTACCTATCACCCAAATAGTGAACATTTTACCCATTACTTAATTTTTCGACCCCCACCTTGCTCCCACCCTCCCACCTTTTCTAGTCGCCAATGTCCATTTGTCCCGTTGTAGATACGTCCATGTGTACCCATTGTTTAACCCTCACTTCATATGTGAGAACATGCAGTATTTGACTTTCTCTTTATGAGTTACTTTACATAACATAATGGCTTCAGGTTTTGTCCATGCTGCTGCAAAAGACATGATTTTATTCTTTTTTATGGCTGAGTAGTAGTCCATGGTGTGTGTGTGTGTTTGTGTGTGTGTGTGTGTGTGTATACCAAATTTTCTTTTTCCATTCCTCCATGGATGGATACTTAGGCTGATTCCATATCTTTGCTATTGTGAGCAGTGCTGCGATAAACATACAAGTTCAGGTATCTTTTTGGTATGATGATTTTGTTCCCTTTGGTTGTACACCCAGCAGTAGAATTGCTGGATCAAATGGTAGTTGTATTGTTAGTTCTTTGAGAAATGTTCACACTGTTTTCTGTAAAGGTGGTACTCATTTACATTCCCATCAACAGTGTATAGGTGTTTTCTTTTCTCTACAACCTCATTGACAACTGTTGTTTTGGAGTTTTTTTTTTTGAATTGGAGTCTCACTCTGTCGCCCAGGCAGTAGTGCAATGGCACACTCACGGCCACCCCAGAGTCGCCTGCCTGGGCTCCAGCAATCCTTCCACCTCAGCCTTCCAAGTAGCTAGAACTACAGATGCATGCTACCACGACTGGCTAATTTTTGATTTATTGTAGAGACGAGGTCTTGCCAAGTTGCCTAGACGGTCTTGAACCTGTGGGCTCAGGCAATCCACTCGCCTCAGCCACCCAAAGTGCTGGGATTACAAGTTGAGTCACTTAGCTTGGCCTGTTTTGGACTTTTTAATAGGCATTCTGACTGGTAAAAGATGGCATCTTGTGGTTTTAGTTTGCATTTCTCTGATTTTTTCATAAGCTTGTTGGCCATTTCTGTGTCTTCTTTTGTAAAAAATGTCTATTCATGTCCTTTGTCCACTTTTTAATGGGGTTATTTGTTTTTTTCCTGTTGATTCTTTTGAGTTCCTTGTAGATTCTGGATATCAGCTCCTTGTTAGATGCATAATTTGCAAATATTTTTTCCCCATTCTGTAGATTACCTGTTTACTCTATCGATTGTTTCTTTTGCTGTGCCAAAGGTTTTTAGTTTAAAGTCCCATATGTCTATTTTTGTTTTTGTTGTATTTGCTTTTGATGACACGGTCATAAATTCTTTGCCTCAGCCAATGTCCAGAAGAGTGTTTCTTAGGTTTTCTTCTAGAATTTTTGTAGTTTTGGGTCTTACACTTAGTTCTTTAACCCGTCTTGAGTTAATTTTTATATATGGTGAGAGATATGCATCCAGTTTTAGTCTTCTGCTTATGTCTGTCCAATTATCACAGCACCATTCATTGAATAGAGTGTCATTTCCCCAGTGTATATAACTTTAAAGGATTATTTATCCTACATATTTACCTTCATGAGTCAGCTAGATTTTAAACTTCATGAGAGCAAAGACTAATTTTCCTTTGTTTCAATATGATGTTGAGCACGAGGCTATATGATTTAGTAAATTTCAATAGAATGTCTATAGTAAATGTCTTATAGAACTTTCCAAAGGGTAGTGGATCTTCTTTGCTGCACCAATGTTCCTAAAAAAAAAAATTGTATTGAGGTATGATTGACATACAAAAGCTGTACATATTTAATATATACAACTTGATGAGTTTGAAAATAAGTATATACTGTGAAACAATCTCCACAATCCATGCCATAAACATATTCATCACCTTCCAAAGTTTCCTCCCCTTCTATATTTATTATTTGTATTTTCTTTGTGTGTGTGTGTAGAAAAATTGTTAACATAAGATCTATTGTCTCTGCAAATTTTTAAGTATATAATCCAGTAGTGTTAACTGTACAGCACTATGCTGTACAGATCTCTAAGTCTTACTCATCTTGCATACCTGAAACTTTGTATCCTTTGACAAATATCTCCCTGTTTACCCCTCCCCTTAGCCCTTGTCAGCTACCATTCTATAATACCCTCTGCTTCTAAAAGTTTGACTATTTAGATCCCTCAAGTGAATGATATTATGACATATTTGTTCTTCTGTTTTTGGCCTATTTCATCTAGCGTAATGTTCTCCAGGTTCATCCATGTAGTGGGTGGAAACAGCAGAACTTTATTCTTAAAGTTTTAAAGCTGATCAGTATCTCATTGTACGTACATAGCACATTTGCTCTGTCTGTTTATCTGTTGAAGAACATTTAGGTTGCTTCCACATATTGGCTCCTCTGAATAATGCTGCCATTGGCATAAAAATGCAGATATCACTTTGAGATGCTGATTATAAATCTTTTTAAATTATACCTGGAAGTGGGATTGCTGGATCATATAGTAGTTTCATTTTTATTTTTTTGAGGAAACTCCACATTGTTTCTATAGTAGCTGCACCAATTTACACCCCTACCAGCAGTGTATAAGTGTTCCTTTTTCCCCCCACACCCTTGCTGATACTTGTCTTTTATTTTTTAATACCATTCTAACAGGTGTAAGTGACATCTCATCATGATTTTAATTTGCATTTCCTTAATGCTTAGGGATGTTAAGCACCTTTTCATATACCTGTTGGCCATTTGCGTGTCTGCTTTGAAAAAATGTCTGTTCAAGACTTTTGTCCATTTAAAAAATCATGTTTTAAAAGAATTGAGTACCACATGTTTTCACTCATAAATGGACCTTGAACAATTTTCATAATACTATAAGAAAGGGATTGGCAGTGGGAAACTGCCAGGGGAGGGAGGGCACACCTCATCAACAAGGGTACCTGCATAATGAACAATTGTATACCTAATTCTGAATTGTACCTCATATCTTTAAAATAAAAAATAAATAAATCATGCTTTATACACACAGTCTAATTTAAAATTTCTAAAATTTTTATCAGTAACTATATTTATATATTATTAAATTTAATATATATTTGAAATTTTTAAGCATTTATATATATTTGTTATTAAGTTGTTTGAGTTTTTAAAATCTATTTTGGTTATTAACCTTTTATTGGCCAATTGCAAATATTTTCTTTTGTAGGTTGCCTTTTCATTTTATTGATTGTTTCCTTTGCTGTGCAAAAACTTTTTAGTTTGATGTAATCCATTTGTTTATTTTGGTTTTTGTTGCATGTACTTTTGGTGTCATATCAAAAAATCATTGTCAAGACCAATGTCTGAAGTTTTTTTTCCCTATTTCTTCTAGGAGTTTTATAATTTCAGGTCTTACATTTAAGTCTTTAATCCAATTTCATTTTTTTGCATGCAGATATATAGTATTCCCAGCAACATTTATTGAAGACTACGCCATTTGTATTCTTGGCAACTTTGTCAAAGATTAGTTGACTATATGCATACATTTATTTCTGAGTTTTTCATTCTGCTTTTTTGTTCTAGTGTTTGTGTTTTTTTGCCAATATAATATTGCTTTGGTTATTATAGCTTTGTAATATAAGTTGAAATCCGAAGTGAAATCAGAAGTGTAATGCTTTCAGCTTTGTTGCTTTACTCAAGATTTTTTAGCTATATGGGGTCTTTTGGCATTCCATATAAATTTGAGAATTTTTTTTCTATTTCTGTGAAAAATGCTATTGGAATTTTAATAGAAATTGCATTGAATCTGTAGATTGTTTTGGGTATAAACATTTTGACAATATTGATGTTTCTGGTTCATGAACATTGGATATTGTTCAATTAATTGTATCTTCTTCATGTTTTAATAGTGTTTTATGGTTTTCAGTGTACAGATATTTCACTGTCTTGGTTAAACTTATTTCTGACTTTTTAAAAATGCTGTGTAAATGGGATTGTTTAAAACAATTTTTTTCAGATAGTTTGCTGTTAGTGTATAGAAACACAACAGGTTTTTGTAAATTGACTTTGTACCTGCAACTTTGTTGAATTTGTTTATAAGTTCCAAGTTTTTTGCGTATATATTTATGCTTGTGTGTGTTTGCCTTTTACCAATGAGATTTATACTTTAATCCTTTCATATTGCTTTTTAGTGTCCTGTTGTTTCAACCTGAAGAACTTCTTTTAACACTTCTTGTAAAAACAAGTATAGTGGTAACACATTCTCTTAGTTTTTGTTTATCAAGAAAGTTCTTTTCATTCATTTTCAAAGGACAGTTTTCCAAATAAAAATTTTATGAGTTTATGATAGACTTTATGAGGATTTTTTTTACCAGCACTTTGAATTTATCAGTCCACTCTCTTGACTTGTAAGATTTTTGCAGAAAAATTCAATCTTATCATAGTTGCCTTGTATGTGGTGAGTCACTTTTTTCTTGCTGCTTTCAAAATTGTTTTTTGTTTCTGACTTATGACAATTAAATTATAATGTGTTCAGAGTTGATGACTTTAGGTTCAACTTATTTGGGGACTTTTAGGCTTCATTAATCTGAATATCCATTTCCCTCTATAGATTTAAGAAGTTCTCAGCTATTTTTAAAAATAGGGTTCTTTTCTTTTCTTTATCTTCTCCTTCTGAAATTCTCACAATGCAAATATTGGTTCACCTGATCATATCCCTTAAGTCCTATAGGCTTCACTCTTTTCATTCTTTTTGTTGTTGATCCTCTAAATAGATCATTTCAAATGACCTGCTGTTCAGTTCACTGATTCTTTTTTCTGCGAAATCAAGTCAGTTTGTATTGAAGGTCTCTATTAAAATTTTCAGTTTAGTCATTAGAATCTTAAGTTCCAAAATCTTTGTTTGGTTCTTTTTTTTATGGTCTTTATGTCTTTGTTAAACTTCTCATCTTGTTCATGTATTATTTTTCTGATCCTATTTCGTTGTTTATCTGTGTTCTTTTGTAGCTCACTGAGATTCTTTAAGATAATTATTTTGAATTCTTTGCCAGGTAGTTTGTGGTTCTCTATTTCTTTGGGATTGTTTATTAGAGCTTTATTTTGTTCCTTTGAATGTATCATGTTTTTCTGATTCTTTGAGATCTTTGTAGACACAAATGCATTGGTATCTGCACATTTGGAGGAGCAGTAGTCTCCTTCAGTATTTCCAGACTGACTTCAGCAGGGAGAACCCTTTACCAGTAAGCTTAGGTGAAGATTATGAGTGTGTCTATTGCCTGTGTCCATGGGAAGGCAGGACTGTTGCCAGGAGCTGTGGGCTGGCTATTGAGATCCATGCCTTTTCTGGCTGAACCCTGATTGATACAACAGTCTATTGTTACTTCAAACTGAATTTACTTAAAAACCAAACAATATTCACCTCTCTGAACTAGCTCTTACTTCTGACATCCTTAAACATTATCACCTAATGTTATCTTTTTTTCTCTTATCTTTTTCTTTCATAGTGAATCAAATCCTTCAATATTTCTCTGTTTTTAACACCTCCTTTCCTAATTCTCATGCTAGCATCAAGACTAGATATTACCATACCTTAGATCTGGAATATTTAATACATCTCTGTTTCTTTCTACTTTTTAGTCTATCATGCCTCTAAATGTCAAGTTTATCTTCATAAAATATTGTCTTTATCATATTGTAGTTACTCAGTGCATGGCTTAGTCTTCTTGGTCTTCTATATTACCATAGAATAATTAGCATACAGACTGGGTGACTTAGACGACAAAAACATTTATTTCTTACATTTCTGGAGACTGTGAAGTTCAACATCAAGTTGCTGATCGAGTTCCTGGTGAAGGTTCTCTTTCTGGTTTGCAGATGGCTGTCTTCTCACTGTTTCCTCACAAGGCGGAGAGAGAGAGAGAGAGAGAGAGAGAGAGAGAGAGAGAGAGAGAGAGAACTCATGCTTTTTAAAAACATGTTATTTTCATCATGAGGGCTCCATCCTCATGGCTTAATTACCTCTCAAAGGCTCCATCTCCAAATACCATCACACTGAAGATTAGGGCTTCAACTTGTGAATTTGGGGAGGACACATTCAGTCTATAGCAGTGCAACAAATCTTAATTACTGATTTTTCTAGACTTCAGCCTTGTATTCAACTTATTTATTCAAATGTATCTTCTTGGGTGTGGGTAATTTGTAAAGACTCTCCTATGTAAGTGATATTTTGTTATATGCTTAAATAATTTCATCAGAGCTCAACAGCAGTTCTTCAAGAACTCAATTTTCTATTTTCCAGGTAAGAAAATTTCAACTTGGGTAAGGTAAGAGTTTTTCCAATGCAACTTAGCAAACTAATGGCAGGTCTTGAACACAAAGCTTCACCGAGTGCTTCTAACACACAGCAGAGTGTGTATATGCATACATTTCTCCCCAAAATGTCCCAGGAGCACGCATATCCCCATGGTTGAACCTATGCTCTTGTCTTTCTTTCTTCTTTTTTTTTGAGTTGGAGTCTCACTCTGTCACCCAGACTGGAGTGCAGTGGCCTCTCCCGGCCACCGCAGCCTCGACCTGCTGGGCTCTGGCGATCCTTCCGCCTCAGCCTTCCAAGTAGCTGGAACTACAGGCATGCGCTACCACGCCCGGCTAATTTTTGATTTATTGTAGAGATGAGGTCTCGCCAAGTTGCCCAGGCGGGTCTCGAACCTGCGGGCTCAGGCAATCCACTCACCTCAGCCTCCCAAAGGGGTGGGATTACAGGCTGAGCCACCGAGCCCGGCTGGTCTTTCTTTCTTCTTTGTTTTCATGTAGAATTGTCTTTCCTCCCATTCATCTTACTATGTTTTGAATGCCTGTCCAAGTCTTCTTTTCTCTATGAAGCCTAGTTTGAGTTTTCCAGATAATTTTTGAAATTCAAGCCATTTATTTTTTGGCAATGAGCCTTATGAAATCTCATATTGGCATGTGATATTTTCTACTTAACTTATTTAACTTTTCATGCCATGAATTTTGGCTCCTTAAGACAGATGGCAGGCAATAATTCTGCAGCTCCTCTATACACTCAAGGTGAAGAAGTTACACTGAACTTGGAACTAGCAGGAATAGTCTTCATGCCACCACTTATTAGCCTTGAGACCTAGACAAGGCAATTAATTTTGAGGGAAGAGGGAAGGTTTTTTTCCTTACTTATAAAATAAAGCTAATAGTGCTTCCCTTCTCTTTATCACAAATGCATTTGTTTTCTTCTCTTAAGATCCCAGTGAAAATTATGAACGTTCTCTTGTGAACAAATGCACTTGGCACAAAAACACAAATTATTTATACAACTGAAGGAATTTCTGTGTTTCTTGATGCTATTCATAGACTTACTTAGGTTAACATTTCTTTTCATAGAATTATTGTGAGGATAAGACAAAATATTGTGTGGAAAATCTCTGAATAAACTTACAAAATGAAGTAAAATGTCACTAAGCAAAGGATTACATAAATAAATGAATTAATATAACTTTAGATTGTCGGTGATCTCAGGAATTCATCTAGTTTATTTTTCCTGCTTTTAATAACTTTTTCTTGTAACTGTTTTATATGATCATAATAAAAAACTTCAGAGAAAAGAATTCTTATAACTCAGACTTACTGCAAAAAATTTCTCTTTCAGCTATAAACTAGCATATCTTCATAAAAGATAATATACAAGTGTCCATTGAAAATGTGAAAAAAAATTGTCATACTGATAAAAGAAATGCAAATTAAAACCATAGTAAACTAGTCTTCACGTATCACATTGTAATTAGTAAGCAGAATGATAATAGTCAGTGCTGAGGAGACAGTGGTATCTCATATATTGTTAAGGGGAGTAACTTGATAAGCTTTCTGGAGGATAACTTGGTGGTAGGCAAAAAAAAAAAAAAAAAGAAGGTTATAATTGCATACTTATTTAATAAGTGGTTCTGTGTTAAAAAATTTTCCCCATATTGTGCCCCAATCCCTCAGTTATAAAAAAGTGTCAACATATTTTTACAAGGGTGTTACTTAAGCATTATTTATAAATATAAAAATTGGAAGACAATGTAACAAAATTGGTTACTTAAATTTCAACATATTCATGTAGGGGAATACTTTGTAGCTCTTTGAATATTGTTGTAGAATATTTAATAAAATAGAGAAACATTAACAGTAAACTGCTATGAAAAAAGAAAACTTGTAAAATTATACACAGAGTACAGAAGAAATATTTTTATGCATAAAAAACAAAGCCAGAGAGGACATTTACCAACATGATAATATTGGATACCTGATGGTGAAGAGAAAGGGAATTTATACGTCTATTATTCTTGTTCATTTGTGTTTTTACCTTTTTGAAGAGCAAGCATACATTAATTTTATAATAAAAATCAAGTTGTTAAAATGATGTTTACATCTGATCTCAATTTCTCTTGCTTTTTCTTAAGTTTCATGACAATGTAGTACAATTGATGACCATCTTCCATATAAAACATCAACATAATTTATGATCTTTTAAAATTTCCCTTATTCATGTAGCTAATTATGACAATTACAGGTTTCTTACCTTCTCTTCTAATTTATATCTTACTTGTTTTTCATTTCCTCATTAGTATAGTCATATCGTACCCCAAAACTTACGTCTGAAGATAGTAACTTCTGTTTTTCATGTTTTTGATTTCTTTTACATGAATCCAGGTGGAAGATAAGATTATTTTCCTGAACTGAGATTTCCATTGTGCATGAAGGTTGGGGTAATCAGTGACATACTGTGGAATAAAAAGTTATTGAAATTTAGAATCTACAAACCTGGTTTGAGGCCCTCACTCAGTCTTCTTTTAATTATGCAAACATTTACAAAATCTTTAACCTCCCTCAAATTTAGTGTTTTTAAATCTGAAAATGGCAATAATGATACGTGTATACATACATTCATACCTAAATGAATCAAAGGATTGTGCTAATGACCAAATGGGATAGTATTCAAGAGAGCCTTTGTTCTCTTGTTGAACAGATTGGCACAGGAATGTGAACATGTGAGTGCTTCAGAGAAGCAGAGAGGCCTCGGTCTTCCAGAGTCATGGAAGAATGATATTATACACCACAGTCTGATCATGTCAGAGCTTCCTGTTCACCTCTATGGCTTTGCCCTTCCTTTCCTCCACTTCCCTATCAAATAATTAAGTGTTCTGAGAGAAAACTTCCACTTTTTAAACAGCCTATCTTGGCATGGCGTTACTTTTCACCATCTCTGAAAATTGACATGTGACCAAATCATTTCACCTCTGGTAGCGAAGATGTATGGCTGATGTGCTTCTCTAATGCCAGAAAGGCATAATCCAATTTAGTAGAGGTAAGGAAAGAAAGGAATGGCAATACATTTCTACATAAATGGCTAGTATGGGCATGAAGTCATTGACACCCCACTTATTTGCCAAATTTTTTAAAAAATGAGATTTAGGAAGTTGGAGTCACTTTTCACTATACAGTTTGTGGCAGAATCAAGACTGAAGTCCAGGTCTTCAGAACAAAGCTCAGTGTAGTATATTCTTGTTTTCTCTTGGGACATTTCAGGGACTCACCAAAGGCTTCAAGACCAGGGTGTATAATGTGTCATCTTATACCTTACTTAGAAAATACCATCAGTCCTTTTGTGTGTATGATTGTGTGTGGGGATAAGTAGAAATGTAAAACGACCTTAATTTGGCAGATTTCCCCATAGTCACACGGATTAAAGTCATCATTATCCAACAAAAGCATTCCTTGGGTCTTACAAGTTGACTAAGACTCAGTGATACATTATATATATCGGTCATGTATCTGATTCTGTTTATTTAGTTGTCTTACCTTAGCGTAGGGAGATGAATCTGGGATGGCCATTTTGAATTTTTCCTTTTGGTTATGTTCCAACCCTCACTCCAGGTTTTGCAGTAATTAATGCAAAAGGGATTTTCTTTCATTTTTGGGATTACAGATGTGATCGTGTTAAAGTTTCTAGGGACAGAAAAGATAAGTGGCTGCTGCTTTGTTTTCTCTTGCTTCCTCTATATATGAAACCATTCTGATAGATCTGTAGGAAGAGATTTAGTTGCAGATGGCAGAGGTCAGTGTCTTGTGTATTCAATGTAGTCAATAATAAAGTCAGGACTTATGCTAACTGAATGTTAATGAGGAGGCACAAGGACCTTGGAAAGTCATTATGTCTGGTCATTTGCTTCATAATATTACTCCAACAGGCTCAGGAGGCCAATGCAAGGAGATTTTTAAAGCAAGTATCAGGAAAAGGCCAGAAAAATAAGGAAATGATTGAAATGCTGTATAGATTGTAAGATTCATGTGATATTCTATAGCCTAACAGAAGCAGAATTTAAAAATGTAGTTTCTGTGTAGCATTACTTCTTACTAAGGGAAATCTGGTCCTTATCCAAAGCTACATGCTATGTTTTTCTTGTTTAAACAATAGGATTCTTTCTAAATATATAATGAACTTCTATAGGCACCAATTACAGGTCCTTTGGGTGAAGTTAGTTACATAAAACTAGCAATGTTTTTCATGGGAGACTATGTATGCATTTGGGTAGATAGGGAGAAAGAAGCTAAGACTGAGTGACTGGTACAAGAAATGCATATAAATGTAAACCAGTACCTGTCTCTCATTCTCTGCATTTTCCTCTTAAATTTTGTTTCTTCCAAGTGTGAAGATTGATGCTGTCTCTATGCTTGGGTTTAATCATTTGTCTTTTTTCTAATCCTTCCTTTTTTATCCTCCATGGACATTTCTTCCCATGAAACTGAGAAGAAAACCACAATGGCACAAGTTAGACACACACACACACACACACACACACACACACACACACACACACACACGCATGCACGCACAAAAGAATAAACTTGTCATTATGCAATGGTAGGGCCCAGACAGAAGCACTGTCATTTGCACAGTCTATAAGGAGAAAACATCCTAGTTCCTAAGGGAGGTAGAAGCACAATGACACCTTTTCTAGGTTCTGATTTATAAGTCCTAGGAGATCTTTACTTGATCAAAGGCCTTACCCATCACCTAATGTTAAAAGAGAATCATATAATTTTAGAATTTAAAGTCACTTCAGCATTTCTACTGCTTGGTCTTGTTATTTTATATATCCATCCTTCCATTTATTCAATATTTATAGAACCTCTATACCAGAATCACAGATATGAAGATGCAGCCTTTGAGACCCTCATTGTCTAATGAGAGAACAGACATAAAAAATTAGAACTATGATGCATTCCATATTAATAGCCATATATCCAAAGTGGTCCAAGATCACAAAGAGAAGAGTAACTTAAACTCAGGCATTCGAAAACTGACATTTGAGGTAGATTGCAAAGGGTGAAATGTTAAAGGCATTATGAGAATAAGGACAGTTAAGGAAACCACAGAACAAAGGTATGGAGACACTTTGGGTAATGATGAAAAGCAGTGAGATGCTTGGCAGTGGGCTGGAAAGAAGATGGAGGATGAAAATGTTCTCTTGAGCCACGTGGTGCAAACCTTGTTTGCAGGGCTGAAGTGAAGAGACTCTGAAACCTAGAAACATTGAGTGTTTCATGATATCTTGCAGAAGATAATGGTGACACCCATGATGAAACTCTAAGTCTTTATCTTCCATAAAGTTCTTTCTAACAAATCATCAAATCTAGCTATCTCATTTTAGCAGGAAAGTGTGGAATAGATAGTCAAACTCAAATTCCTTACAGTCTTCTAGATCAGAGATCCCCAGCCCCTGGCTGCAGACAGGTACTGGGCCATGGCCTGTTAGGAATCAGGCTGCACAGCAGAAGGTGAGGAGACATCCAGCAGAACTCTATCTTCTGTCAGATCAGTGGTGGCATTAGATTCTCACAGGAGCAGAACCCTATTGTGAACTGCACATGCAAGGGGTCTAGGTTGTGAGCACCTTATGAGAATCAAATGCCAGATGATCTCCCCCTCACCTCCTGTGCCTTCCCCTGCCTTCCTGTGGAAAAATTGTCTGTCATGATACTGAACGGTTTCTGATGCCAAAAAGTTTGGGGACCACTGTTCTAGAAAAGACATACCCAAAGTTTCACTAAGACCCTCAGAAATAGTACTTTGTGTTCATTAATCACTTTTTAAATTGTATCCCTCATTACACACACACACACACACACACACACACACACACACACACACACACACACACATACACACACACACACACGCACGCACCCTCCTTCCAAAACAAGTGTGGAGCTTAATTAATAATTTTGAGCCAATTATCATCATAACTGTTATTCAGGTCAAGAAGTAGAATTTTCCATCACTCCAGAAGTTTCTTTAGGCATCTAATCCCAATTACAATCTACTCTCTTACTCCAAAACATGTCCAGACTTACACTTTTGTAGTAATCACCTCTTGAATTTCTTTATGGATTATTACTCAAGTGTGCTTCCCTAGATACTATGACTTAACTTTGCCCATTTAATTTTAACTTGACATGTCTTTCAGTCTCTTTTATCCTATAGACTTCCTTCATCCCTTTCACTTTCTTATAATTTACTTATTGAAGGATTTGGGGCATTTGACATGTAGAATTAACCACTGTTTAGATTTTGCTGATAACAAACTCGGGAGGAATTTTACAACTTATTTTATCCTCTCTGTTTCCTAAAAATTGTAAGCTGAATCAAGTGGTTTGATCAGACTCAGGCTTGCTTCCTTTGGTATTGTGTTATTTCAATGAGAGTGAAATCTGTTTTTTGTGTTTTTTTTCTTTTTCTCTGCGATGTCAACAGCTATTAAGGCTCAATATAAAGGGGAAACAAACAAACAAAAAATTCCTGGTATTATAAGTGTATTTTTGGAGGGTGGGTCCCTTGTAGTACAGGCTTCCCCTGCTAGGTAAGTGTTCTAGGAACCCATCAGCATCAGTGTACCAGCTAGCACTGTTGTGAGAGGCTGCGTTGCAGAAGAAACGTCCTGAATTGTGGCAAACAGGTAACTGGTTCTTGCACCATGACAGTACACCTGCCCACACTACTCTGAGTGTTCAGCAGCTTTTGACAAAAATGCCATGACCCGGTGCCCCACTCTCCCTATTCACCCAATCTCACCCTGAGTAACTTATTTTGTTTCCCTAGATGAAAGAAGTCCACAAAGGGAAATGTTTTGCCCATGTGGAAGAGGTAAAGCAAAAAACAGCAGAATTACTAAAAGTCATCAAAATTGACAGTGGAAAAAGCATCTGAATAGGTATATTGCATCAAAAGGAGAGGACTTTGAAGGTGACTGAAGTTTAAAGCTGTAAGAATAAATACACTTTTTTTCATAAATAAATTTTGTATGTTTTTGGGTCCTCCCTTTACTTCAGTCTCGTCATTCTCTGGAGGTTATAAAATGGTATTATTCCAATTCTATTTTTTTTGTTTTTTGTTTTTTGTTTTTGAGTTGGAGTCTCAGTCTGTCGCCCAGACTGGAGTGCAGTGGCCACTGCAGCCTCGACCTGCTGGGCTCCAGTGATTCTTCCGTCTCAGCCTTCCAAGTAGCTGGAACTACAGGCACACGCTACCATGCCTGGCTGATTTTTTTATTTATTGTAGAGATGAGGTCGCACCAAGTTGCCCAGGTGGGTCTCGAACCTGCAGGCTCAGGCAATCCACTCACCTCAGCCTCCCAAGGCACGGGATTACTGACTGAGCCACCGAGCCTGGCTTAATTCTATCATTTTGTTTTTATTTATTAGCTGGGAAAAGTTTTAAGGGAGCTAATTTCCCTTTTTTTCACTTGCTTATCTAGTGATAGAATACCACTTTTTACTTAGTTCAAGATAAATTGGTTCTTAGGAATTCATGGATTTCAAACAAAGTTTGTGTGTATTTGATGGTTTTCAATCTGTTGCAATACTGCTCCTTGTCAGAGTTTAAATAGTTTTATCTTTGGTCAGTGAGGACTTCAGAATTTGATTTCTGCATCTTCTTGACCTGACCTTGGTAAAATCTTAGACTCCTTGCTATCTATTTGATATGTTAAGATGTTTCAGGTTCATCTTGAACATTTTGTGATGCTGACCTGGAAGGAGCTGTATCTTCAAGAAGTCCCGTGACGATTACACTAAAAACCCAGACTTCACTATGCAATACATCCATGTAACAAACTCCACTTGGGCTTCCTAAGTCTGAAAAAAAAAAGACACATTAAAAAACAAGTAGTCCTATTTTTTTTTTTTTTTTTTTTTGCAAATGGAGATTTTTTTCATAGCCTAGGTACTAGAAATCCTTATTTCTACTTAGGCTATTGTTTTTTGACCTATATTATGTGTGCATGCATTTTTATATGCTATATTACATTATGTAAATATTTTATAATATGAATAATATATAATATGCTTTGTATATTGTATTTCATAAATATAAACATAAAATATTACTAAAATAAATGCTTTTAGTATATAAACATAAAATACTTATGCATTTATACCAATATTATCAACTAAAATTTAGTTTTAGAATGGTTTTACTTAACTGGATCTATATTATAACCCAATCTTATTAATTCCACACCAAAAGTCTTAGTTCTCAAGGGCAGGGAGTGATAGAATTAGAGAACCCTATAATTATTTGTCTTCCCTCTTTACACATACAATAGTGTGGGAATAACAATACCAACACTACCACTGCCAAGTATAAAAAATGGAAAACACTTCATTTTTAAAATATATTCTAGTCCCAAACTTTATATGGTTTTTAGTGGCTATCCTGCACACATATATATCACATACTGTGATCTCTCCCTTTTGATCTTCATGTCATCTTAATTTCATACATAGCTATATATTTCATGCTTTTCACTAGTCTCTAGTCATCATAGTTATTTGATGCTTGTTCTCTAGTAGATTCCTCAGGAGCACTCATGAAAACAATAGTAACATTTCTGTAAACTGTCTCTTGTATACTTGAATGTAAGTTTTTCTGGATACAAAATCTTTGGCTCACATTTTTTTGAGTAGTTTAAATCAGTTAGTTTTCTTTTGGCATAAAGTATTGTTGCAAAGTCTGATGACAGACTAATAATCCAATATATTATATAAATCATGGGATCTTTTAGTAAAGTGGAAAATTCCAACAATTTTTTCTTTTTCTCTAAATTTACATTCTTTTACAAGAGCATTTATTCTTAGTTTTGGTGATTCTGGGTTTATTATTTTTATTTTTTTTGAGTTGGAGTCTCACTCTGTCGCCCAGACTGGAGTGCAGTGGCCGCTCCCGGCCACCGCAGCCTCGACCTGCTGGGCTCCGGCGATCCTTCCGCCTCAGCCTTCCAAGTAGCTGGAACTACAGGTGCGCACTACCAAGCCCGGCTAATTTTTTTTGATTTATTGTAGAGATGAGGTCGCACCAAGTTGCCCAGGCAGGTCTCAAACCCTCGGGCTCAAGTAATCCACTTACCTCGGCCTCCCAAAGCGCAGGATTACAGGCTGAGCCACCAAGCCTGGCCTATATTTTCAGATATATATACAAGTTCCATTGTAGTTTCAAATATTTTTTATTAAGGGAATTTGTTCTTGAATTACAGCTTTAACATTTGTTTTAGTGCTTATCAACATTGGTTTTTTTTCCTCAGGTGTTTTTGTTATCTGTATGTTGGATCTTCTCAGCTACTTCAATATTTTTTCCTTTATGCAAATCATTTTTCATTCGTTTCTTCATTTGTTTTTAATGTTTGATTTTTTCTTTTTATCTCCTATTTCTTTTAAATTATTGTTATTACTCTTGTTTTCTTTTAAGACTTCATGTCTAAAATAATTTTTTCTTAATTTATAGTTATTTTTTAGTGTTATCTAAATTATTCTAATTTTGATTGATGTAACTTTCATATTATATTATTTTCTTAATGACTTCAACTTATTTTAAAGTATTATGTTAGTTTTGAACTCTTTTTGGCAAGTGTTTTTGTCCATAGCTGTGTTTCCAATATGGTGCTCACTAGCCTCATGTAGTTATTTAAATTAAAATTAATGAAAAGTTAGTATAGTATCGGGAGCCGCAACTCCTAACAGAAGGCAAAGTAAGGGTTACCTGAAAATGGGAAAAACGCTGGCTGTGAGCAAGGCCCCAGCTAAAGCGGCCGTGCCGGAGGCAAAGCCCCATGGATACCATTGATGGGCCCCTTTGATATCTAGGAGTGTGTGCATAAGACAGAAAGTACCTCTTTCTGATGAAGCATTAACTGATAAGCGAGGATGATGTATTGGTGAAATTGAAGTTTGAGACATGAATAAGGAACACAGCAAAAGCACAGCTATTAGAGACGCTAGAGAATGTTTAGTTACCTTCGTCTCCATAAAAAGCAAAACCATTGTGTATAAAGAAAATAAAAGAACTTTTCCATTCTTTATTTTTAGTGGTTAACAAACCCTATACTAAAATAACACCTTAGACGGGTAAGATGGAGGAGGAAATCTGTGAGAACTGAGACAAGTCAATCCTGAGGGCAGCTGCTTTTAAACATAATTTAAGAAAGTATAGACATAGTAGATATAAGTTTGTAAGGTTAACACGATTTAGTAGTATAAGTATAATAATATAAGAAAAATAGTTAAGTAGTTAAAATTAGGAAGATGATTAAAAATAATTAGATAAAAAATAATTAAATAGAAAACAAATATAAAATATAAGAGTAATCAAGTATAATTCATATAAAGATTGTTAAATATTATTAGATTATGATTCATATAAGCAAAATAAGAATAAAAATAGATACAAATAGGAAAGTTTATAGGAAATAATTAAGAAGTAATAAAATTAGTTATGAAAATGCCAATATATTGCTGCTAAGTTACATGTAAGAATTGTTAGAAATATGTTATAAAAGGGGTAAGGGTTAAAAGGTTACAGTTAATAATTTTTAACAAAAGTTGTTTCGTTCTTGTCTACTGATTTTAACATAATGGAAACAAAAGGGAACAGGGAGGAACAAATAGATCATTGTAAAACGTTTAATTGTGAAAGAAAACATAACGTAAGCTTTTGTGGGCACATGTGTGAGGGGGTTGAGGGTTGAAAATGCCTTATATAAACATGTGAAAATTGAATAAACTTTGGAAGAGTCCCGAACTCGACCCAGGAAGTTGACTTATGTCTTCTTCCTTTGCTGTGTCTGATTCTCTTGCCTCAGGCCCTAACACTTGTGTTGGAGCTGGTCTCTAACAGTATAGTTAAAACTTGGTTCCTCAGGCTCACTAGTCAATAGCCACATGTGTCTAGGAGTTACTACATTGGATGGCACAGAAGTAAACATTTTCATCTTTGGAAATGGTTTATATTGGACAGTACTGGACTATAGGGATATTATTCTGCTTCTATTTTTTTCTCTTACAATGTCTATCTAACAAATGGCCCTCGATACTTTACTGCTGCTCATTTTTATGTGAACTTAGTTTTTGGGGAATATTATGGCAGGCTAAGTTGAGAATAGCAGATGACACTGGGATAGTCTTGTTCAACCACAAGACATTCCCAGTGTCATCTGTTATTCTCAACTTAGCCCTGCCATAATTTCTAGCAGTACCTGCTGGCTATTTTGAGGTTCTCCTGTCCTCAGTCCAGAGTCTCTTATTCTCTTCAGCTTCTTCCTACACTGACTTTGACAGCATGCACATCTTGTGGCTGCTGATGGTTTTTCCCCTTACTTGTATCTTGGGATTCACATCACTTGTATACCTTGCCATCTAGTTTTGTTGTATACGTGGCCCATGAGTTTTCATTTTGGCTATCTAGTTGCTCAGGCTCTTTAATGGAAGTGTTGGGAATATTTTAAATCTTTGCTACAACTGCCCATTCCTCAAACACATGGACAAATTCCTTTGAAGAAAAAATAAAATGTAAACTTCTTTGCCAGAAGGTCTAGCTCTTAACAACTGTCTTGCTTAGTTTAATCAAAGTACCAGGTTTCCATCAAGATTTGGCTTGAAGTAAAAGATTGTTGAAAACCATTTTGGTCTTTCAGCTCTTCCCCAGCTCATTCATTCCAGGTGGGGCTTACATTGGTTGACATTTTATTTCATTTGAAACTACATAGCAGGATTTTTTCTTGCTCATATTATGTCTACCACAGACACTTAATACATGTTTTTTAATTGGCTAGCTGTTGAGTTCTTGCATTTCCTTCTCATTGTTTAGAACTTCAAGATAAATCTAAAACTTAGTGGTAAGTTTGATTTTGATGCAAATTCAAGCTGAATATACACACACACATACGCACATATGCATGGTAATTTTTATATAACATAGCTATTCACTTTGTAAAATTTCATTTATATAAAGTCATATCACTATGTCAAAACTGTTTTCTAAACTCTCTTGGAGGGTGTCATCACAAAATAGGAATAATTATGTCTAATTATACATCATCTTTTGTTAGTGAATGTTCAAAAGATTTTGCAGCGCAACCCCATTGGGTCCTTTCCCACTGTGAGAGCTTTTCTGTCTTCTCAATAAATCTTGCTTTAAAAAAAAAAAAAGATTTTGCAAATCAGGATAAAGACCTTTTTTGGATCAAATTATTATTTAGATGGTCTCTACTATGGATATTTATTGCAAGAAGTTTCACGGTGGCTCTTGGAATGCAGACTAAAACACTTTACAGACATGTCCTTGGACTTTGGGGAAAATTGGAAAACAGTTGTTTAGATAACAGAATCCTGTGGATTTGTTGACTTCTGGTAAGATAATTATTTTGCAATTGCATTCTTTTTTATAATTTTCTTTGACAGAGTTGGCCAAGAAGAAAAAGAAGAAAAGTACTGATTAATATTTGCTATCAGTAAAGACTGATAGGAAAGCAGTCAAACTAGTGAAGGAACACAGGGCAACCAGAATTTTTTCAACTAGTGGAAACAGTCCTAAGTCCAAAGTGGTCTTTCACTATCACCATCTGCTGGAGATTTATGACAATATAGTTTCAAACCCTGTAACATCTTTAAGATAACAAACAGAAATGAGAAAGTGAGACAGAAACAAAGATAGACAGACAGAAATCAGAATAAAAGCACAGTGCACATGAACAAGTTGAGCATACATTTATTACTAAATGTTTCTTAAAGGTAGTATCATTGTCTTTTTGATGTTTTGTCATTTTTGCTTGTTTTTTATTTTTGTGTTTTTCTTAAAGCTATAAGATTTAGATATATTAGAAGAAGAATGTGGGAAAACTTTTGTAAGTTTGTCACAATAAAACATAATTTCATGTTTTTACAAAAGTATAGAATGATATAAATACTTAAAATATGTTTTTTAGATACAAAGCAAAGTTTTTCTCTAATGCTTCTCATGGATGTCAGTCAATGAAATCATCTCATTGGTAAGGCCCTTTAAAAAGACATCTTTTTGATACTTGCACACACATTTATTGCAGCACTACTTACAATTGCAAAAACATGGAACTAACTGTGCTGCTCATCAAAAGTGGACTGGAAAAAAAAATGTGGTATATATACATGATGGAATATTACATAGCCATAAAGAAGAACAAAATTATGGGCTTTGCTGCAACTTGGATGAATTTAGAGTCTATAATACTCCGTAATTTGTCACCGAAACAACGAACTGAGTACCACATGTTCTCACTCATAAGCAGACCCTGAACATTTACCATAATATTGTAAGAGATTGACAATAGCTGGGAACTCCCGGCGGGGGGGGTATGGGTGGGGAATGACACATAACATTAATAAAGGTACCTGATCTCAAGCCAGGAAAAGTAGGGACTAAAGGGAGGCCCAAATTTTACCTGTATGATGACCACTTGTATACTTAATCCTGAATTGTACCCCACATATTTAAAATTTTAAAAAGACATCTTTTTATTACTTGAGAAATTAATCATTCTTTCCTCATAAGAATCCAATATAAATGCTTCTTATACTGTATTATTAGTTGTAGATGGCTTTTAAGTAACTTGGAGAGCAAAGAAATTGAGATAGAGGGAGCAAATAACATTTATTGAGTCTATAAATGTATACATGTTGTCTCCTACACCTTTAAATGACTCTAAGAGGACATATTCTATTCCCATTCCCCATATTAGTAGATATTCTAATATAATTAATTGTATCCTATAAATAAACTCTTGCATTTGCTTTTCAGTTGACAAAGAACTTCAAAGATATTGAATGTGTATCCGGCTATCAGAAGTGTATAGTTACTGATTTATTAATATATATGTATAAATGCTTTATAGATTTAAAGTCCTTCACATTTATATGATCCAATAAGGCCCCACAAAGGAGAGGACCTTACAGTCTAGTTTGCTTATAAACAAGACATAGTCATGGATGTATATGCATACAATATGTGGTATATTAATATTTGCTTCCTGAATTGATTAATTTGTAAACAGAGGATAATAACGTTCACCTCATAGAGTTGTAGGAGCAGACTGAAATAATGCAACAAAACAGCCGATATCAAGCAGACCCTCTCTAAGTGCTCATTCCCTTCTCTTCACTGTTGACCTTCTTCCTGAACAAGCTTCTGCTGTTCATGTCTCCATCCTGACAACCATCAGTGATTGACATTTGCTTTGAGATGAAATCTTCAGTGGCATTCTTGACATGCCTGGATAAGGCCGTCTTATTCTAGGCATGGAATCCCTTTGGAGTAATTAGTGACTTCCGAGGCAACTCCAGTTCTAAAGCTTTCTATATGAAATTGAATTAGCAAATATGATTCTAAGAACAGGACACAAATCATGAGAGATTTATACGAATTGTTACGGAAGCATTGAAAGAACAATTCTGGGGGAATAAAAAAGATGTGTAGGGGGTGTGGGGGTAAAAATTGAAGAGCCATTTGCTTCTTGGTTTGGTTCTTTTTCATTGATATTCATTGAATTTGCATCCATGCTTTGGGGCTGACAAATTAAGTCTCTGAAATTCTGTGTTCAGGTATTCAGAATTCCATTGAGTTTTAATAACTAATTTTATTTCATTGAATTTTTTTGTGCAACTCTATCCTGATGAATATATGAAAATGGGAAAAATCAGATAATTTTTTCACTTTCCTTTTTATCTTTAATTTTAAGCCTAGTTCCCTATGCATGTGGGAGACAGAAAAATCTGAGATTTTTAATATGTACAGTTATGTGGATTATAACAAACTTTAAACTTCAGAGACTATGCCTTCCTGCTCTGCAGTATGCTAGTGGATCTATGCATAATAATGGCGCATTGAGAACAGGGGAGGGAGAGAAACATCTGATGGCAATGATGTCTGAGAAAGAGAATTTAGGTTCCATCAAGTCTACTGGCAATCTTGAGTCTTCATATGAAAATGTGTCTCATTTCTCTGAGCTGCCTACACATACATTTCAGAATATATGTATATATTAATTTCAATAGCTTTAGGGGGTACAAATAGTTTTTGGTTGTATTTGCATTGCATATTGTTGAAGACATCTGGGTTTTATGTGTACCCACCACCCCCACCTGTGCACATTGTACCGATAGGTGATTTTTTTGTCCTTTCACTCTTTCCTCCCTCCCCCTTCTGAGTCTCCAGTGTCCATAATACCATTCTCTGTGCCTTTGCAGGTCCTTAATTTAGCTCCCAATTATAAGTGAGAACCTATAAGCTGTTTGGTTTTCTGTCCCTGGGTTAGTTCACTTAGGTTTATGTTCTCCACTTCCATCCAAATTTCTGTCAAAGACGCTATTTCATTCTTTTTGATGGCTGAATAGTATTTCGTTGGGTATATATACTACATTTTCACTATCCACTGATAATGTTGATGGGCATTTAGGTTGACTCCACATTTTTGCAATTGTGAATTGTGCTGTGATGAACATTTTAAAAAGGGCAGGGGCAAACGTTTTCTCTTGCCCTCTGCCTCCCATGGAAATCTGTTTCACATGAAATAATTGATGCTGACGAACTTGAGGGGTTGAGTGAATGAGGTTGACTTTTGTATGGAAAAGAAAAGTGAAGCAAGAGAACAGAGTTTCTGTATTGTCCTTTTCTGGGTGAAAAGCTATCCAGATTTCTTGGCATGTTAGAATATTTTTGCCTGAAAGAGATAATATGTTTGAGAAAGTATTTTGGGAATCCAAAGTGCTAATCAAATATTAGTCTATACAACCAAAGACTGATTATGTTTAATATGATTTGTGTTTACCCCAGATCTTATATGATGTACTATGGGATGATCTTTAGGAACAAAAAAACATTTACTTGGTTTAGTTTAAATGCCAGTGTCTTCTTACTATCCACACACATTAAAAGCAACAACCACAAACCATGCAGTTATACCCAGGGACTGTCCCTCATGTGCTCAGAAACAGCTTCTTCAAGGATGATCCCTAGGCATCTTCCAATGTCTTTGTCTTTTTCTCTTTCTGTTTTTCCCACTAGCTTTGGTGTGTCTCTAGGGTAAAGAATACTTGATTTGTGTATGTGCCTCCACAATTACCTAGCACAACACAGGTGACCAGTAGATGACTGGGAAACTGGATTAACAGATTCTGGTTTGTCATTCAGTATGTTGGTTATTTCTTCTGGAAATGTTATCAGCAGCCTGCCTGTGCTTTCATTTGCGTTATTAAGGATGCAAAGAGTTTTTCAAAGGATCTATTACTGCTTGGAGTAGAGGGTATGGAACGACTGGGTTATAATGTTCCTTACAGCTTCCAAAGACTTTGATCATTTTTGTTAGGATAGATTTGGGTTCAGAAAGACCTGAGTATGAATCTTGATTTTGCTGCCCGATAGTGATATTGCCTTGGGAAAGTTACTTAACTTTCAGTGCTTGTAACAGAGCTGCTCAATAAATGTATGTTGAATGAATTAATGATCTCTAAGACTCATTTTTATTTTCCCTGAAGTGGAGAAAGCAATTTACAGTATACCTAGTAATGCTGCTAAAGACCCTATCTGACAGACTCAGGGAGGCAGAAAATTATTCTGATGTCTTATAAATATACTTTTGGATTTCACATGTCATTTTTACTGCCCTTTCTACATACTTGCAATCTTCTGAAATATCTATATATGTTTATATATAGATATCTATCTATATATAGAGAGAACAATTGATTCAAAGTATTGTTTTCAAACTACAGGTAATGACCATTTAGTGGACAATGAAATTTATTTTTTTATTTAGTTTGTGACAGTTAGCAATTTAAAAATAGAATTTAATAGAATATAAAAATTGGAGTCCTCTCTCTTATAATATGGGAAATACTGTTTTGAAAATTTGGATAAATTTTTGCTCAAAGTTTGTGTATGCATGTGTGTATACATGTGTATTGGGTGGCAAAGTAAAATATATTTCTGACTGTGGGGTATAGTCGAAAGAGTCTGCAAGTCACTGACACTCTATGTTTGGGTCTCTAGGCCAAACCTAGAAAGTAGGTTCAGGAAACAGCCAAGAAATTTATCCCTTCTGCTTTTTGCAAAGGCCCTAAGTTTCAGAGACATTGTAGCTCCACTGAATTCCAAATGGGTTTCCAAGGCTTTGTCCTTTCACTTCTCCCACAGAAACTTGAGAGGCTGGAAGGAGACTGATGGAGGAACATTCTTGGTCACACTAAGCACACCCCACAATAGCAACAACAAATATGCATTTGCTTTAAAGCTATTAATGAGGAAGCTGTTTATTATCTTATTTCCTTTCCCTTCATGGACTGTTCAATATTAATCTCTTTTAAAAATTAGATGAAAGAAAACCTTCATTTCTTCTGATAAATTGGTAGATGTCCTCTTCTTTGGCTGTGACTGCTGGAAGGCAAGGCTCTAGAAGTGTTTGATCCTCATCACTTTGGTGTCGATGCAGCCTCATTCTTTCCTTTGTACAAACTTTTCTTTCACGTGTTGTATTGTGTTTATTCCATTATAATGACATACACCCAAATTTCTTTTAAAAAGAAAAAATTGTGTATGGAAAACATAAATATTCCACCACTGGGCAGAAACATTTTTCCACAGCTGGGACCAAGCCTTGGACAATTCAGAGCTCAATTCAGTGTTATGAATATGCAAAATACAAAAAAAAAGCAAACCAAAAAAAGAAAACTTAATTTTAATATGGACTTTGTATGCCTGCTTCCCTCTAAAAAAATAGCTTTTCTTTTCTTTATTCACCACTAAATTCATGCCATGTTGGTGTCTACATACTCACTCCCACAAAACTGCAAGAGTTGTTCTTCCCTGGAAAAAAAAGAGAGATGGAAAAAGTAGAGGAGAATCAAGGCAGCCCAAGAATTAGAAGTTGACACACTAAAAAGCTGAATTATGAAAATTTACCACGGACCAAAGAAGAGGGAAAAATATTAATAACATGCCCCGTTCCCTTCCCTAACATATTTTTTTCCATAGCACTTATAGTCTTCAAATATACTATATCATTTACTTATTTTATTTCTTATTTGTCTCTTCTCCCTAAAATGTAAACTCTATCAGAACAGGGATCTTTTTCCACTGCTGTATCCCTAGGACTTTGCACACAATAGGTGCTCAATTAGCTCCAGAAGTCACACTTTTAAACAATATCCTATTTTGCTTCTTGAAATTATCAGTAGTTTTTACCATCCCGCCTTCAGCTAGCCCCATCATGGCTAAGTTATTTATTTGAGTCTATCCAGCATTAAATGCCTAGTATAAAAAAGGGGAAAGAACACATGCTTTACGTTGAAGAATCCTAGTTTGAGCAAGACTTTTGTGTTTCTTCTAAACTCTTTTCACGATCCAGCAAGTCTTCAATGCTACAAAGGAAGCTGTGGTGTTCTTAAAACCTAACCCATCTTCCAGCCACGAGACCAGCTCTTCTGCAATTGTCCTGCAGCCCTGCACGCACACGAACAGCTGCAAACACAAACACAGCTGTCAGGTTTAATGGACTATTTCTCCACTTCTCTTCCTCATTTCACCCACAAACAAACCACAGAGATCAAAAAAGAGACAGAAATATACCAGCATTAAAGTAACAATAAGTTGGGACTCCCTTCTCTTTCCTTTTATGTTTTATCTCTGGTATGTGGAGATACCATGGTCATTTCATTTTAGAAATTCTGATCTAAATTTCTTAGGAAACAAGGCAGTGTCCAAAGCCTACCAGATTTTAAGTCAGAAAAATCTAAGTTCTAGTCAGTCTTTGCTGACTGCTATAACTTTAGGCAGATAAAATTATTTCTGATGCTCAGATTTCTGGTCTGTAATAGGGTGATGTTAACCCCAGTTACCTCCTGTGGTTGCTGGGATGGTAAAATTAAGCAATATGTTGAGTGTGGTGGTAACATATAGAGCCATAGAAATACAAATAATATCGGATGTTAACTTTTCCTGAAGTTAAAAAAGCATGAGGGAGAAGCAATATATACATTTCACATAAAAGACAATAAACCAGGGGAGAGTCAACTATCACTGAAGCCTAGGTTTTTTGGGTTTTTTTTTGAGTTGGAGTCTCACTCTGTTGCCCAGACTGGAGTGCAGTGGCCGCTCCCGGCCACTGCAGCCTCGACCAGCTGGGCTCCGGCGATCCTTCCACCTCAGCCTTCCGTAGCCAGAATTACAGGCATGCGCTACCACGCCTGGCTAATTTTTTGATTTATTGTAGAGATGAGGTCTCGCCTGCCCAGGTGGGTCTCGAACCTGCGGGTTCAGGCAATCCACTCACCTCAGCCTCCCAAAGGCGCGGGATTACAGGCTGAGCCACCGAGCCCGGCTAAAGCCTAGGTTTTTAATCTTTTACACGTTTACAAGAAAGTGGTCTGTTTTTCCCAGGGCCAGAATTTCAGATGCAACAATGTGTTCTTGAGTGCAGGCAGTAAGGCTCAGTTAGAATTAGATTTCTACCCCTACCTTCATGAGATGGCTGGTGACCTGCTAGGGTTCTAAGTTTTCCTGGTCGTTGACCCCAGACTACATTTTATCTAGGTGACCAGAAATTCCACAGATAGCATCTTGGTAATACAGAAAGAGGTAGAATTCAGTTACAGGGTGACGGCCTGTCTGGGTGTGAGTCTTCTTTCAGGACTCAGATGGACAGTATAGGACTTATCATATTTAATATCCAGAGAGAATCATTTTTAAAATAACTCTTCTCTATGTGACAAAATTGTTTTCACTAATAACTGTAAAATGAAACAAAAAACAATAAGAGCCAGAAAAGAAATGCAGTTGTTGCCATTTAAAAAATTGATCTTAATTATATAATCATGCCAGTAAAAAATTAAATTAAAAATTTTTAATAAAACAAATATTATAGTGCAAAAGGAGAAGAAATTATAGACTAAAACATTTTAGTTACAGTAGCATTCTTTTTGAAAAAAGACCTTCTCTGTCATAATAATGAACAATAACGTTATAGTTTTGGTCCACTTTTAATCCTTCACTTCTGCAAACTTGTCAATGGCATTGTTAAAATCGATCTTCTCTGCATATGCAAGTTCAGTATAGAGTATAGTCAGATAGATCAATATACTTTTGCTTAAAGTTGACTGGAGAACATTTTTTATTAATTTTCAATTTGAAACATTTATATGAAACACTTAAACTACTTAGGAATTAGATACTAAAAATAATTAGGAAAAGACTTAAATATAAGAATATGTTTGTCAGAATTTCCTAAATAATCCCATTTCACAAATAAATTCCAGAATTTGTAATACTGTCCTTTTAGTTTTTCTCTCAGAATTGATTGTAGAAGCTTGCGAATGTCTTTGTTGTTGAAAATTTTTCACTAAAAATTTTTAGCAAAATAAATGTTACACTTTTATTATATTCTGTAAAAAATGCTGAGGTCTTTCACCTTCTGCAAACATCAGAAATTGTCTGAATAGTGAATACTGGCAGTATTTAATCCATTGCTTTAAAATAGGTTATGTGATTGAACTAACTCACATTCTGTTTCTTTCTCCTTACAGCTACTGTGCTATTATTGTTTATTTAGAATCTACTGTTTAAAGACAGGCATATGCAATACCACAAGGGTTGTGGCCAAGCAAGCTTGAGCGAACTGTACAATTGGAGGTTCCCTGAATTAACTTTTGTAGAATATAATGCTTATCAAAGAATATGAAACACAAATGTAGTGATTTGAAGTTTAAAGTTCAGTCCTTACTGTGCTAATTATTGTTTTAAAATTTGTTTTATTTTAATAGCTTTGGGGAGGGTGCAAATAGTTTTGGTCTAGGCTTTAAGTGTACCCACCATCCCCACCTGTTGTGGCAATTATCTTAAACTTAGATCAACAAAAATAATTTTCTGGGGAGAATATTTATCACTGTCTTTGTTTAGAATTGCCAGTGCATTGTGATAATAAAAATCAGACTAACTTTTATTTGGTTTTATTATTGTTCTTAAATTCTATGAATTTAAGATTCTCCATTGCCTGTACTAGGAACAATCCTACTCCTGGGGTGCTGCTGGGAATATGTCTTTGGCGAAGTACTGCCTGAATGGAGTTTTGTGTGATATTCACTCCTCACTATGCTATCCTTGTACCTCTGCCGGATTTCAAAGTTGTCTCAAGCTTCTTCTCCTTTCCAACTTCAGTAGTGAGTTTCTGACATGGAACTCTCTATTTCTCTTTGAAAACACACATATACACACACACAGAAAGAGAGAGAAAGAAAGAGGAAGAGAGCGGAAAGGGAGAGAGAAGGAGAGAGAAAAGAGGGGGAGAGAGAGACGGGAGAGAGAGAGAGAAGGAAAAAGAGAGGGAGAGAGAGAGGAGAAGGAGAGAAAGAGAGGGAGAGAGAGGAGAGGGAGAGAGTGGAGAGAGAAGGGATAAAGAAGGGGGTATAAAGAGAGAGAGAGGAGAGAGGAAAGAGGAGAGAGAGAAGAGGGGGAGAGAGAGAGAAAAAAGAAAGAGAAAGAGGGGAGAGGCAAGGGGAGGAGAGAGAGAAGAGAAGAGAGAGGGGAGAGAAAGAAAAAAGAAAAAGAAAGAAAGAGGAGAGAGGGGAGAGGAGAGAGAGCAAGCGAGCAGGTTTAATCTCTTAAGGCATGCTGCTACAAGGATCACACAAATCTTCACCTTTATAACACTCGGGTCTCCGGTGAATGACCCGTCAGCAGTTGTTCTCTTTGGAGGAGGTGTAGAGAGAAAACCATGCTTTCCATGGAGGCCGGCCTTTCAGATGGGAGGCAGTGTGCTCAGAGGTACTGACAGTCCAGCACCGGAATCCCAGTCCTGTCACTGACTTGTGCAAATGTGGGCCATTACTTAGTTTCTCTGTGCAGGGCATCTTCATTTGTAAAATGGGGATAACAATAACCCTGCTTCCTCCAAAGCGTGTGATGATTAAATGAGGGTATGCAAGGAAGGTGCCTAGAACAATGCCTGGCATGTGTAGTCTGTACTCAATCAACGTTAGTAGTTTTCTTCTTTTGTATAATGATCATTACGGGCATGAAATATATGTGCAAATCAATAAAGTGAGTTGTTTCACAGGTTTAAGTAAATGCTCTAAAACTTTTATTTCTAGAGATTTGTCTAACTTTGGGTTAAGTAAAAGCTGGCTTATCGCATTGGCCATATTTATTTTGTTTAATTAATTTATTTCTTTGACCGGAGTCTCACTCTGTTGTCCAGACTAGAATGCAATGGCATTATCACAGCCCACCACAGCCTCAGCTTCTTGGGTTCAGGCAATCCTTCAGCCTCAACCTCTCGAGTAGCTGGAACTACAGCTGCACACCACCATGTCTGGGTAATTTTAAAATTTTTTGTAGAGACGAGGTCTCGCTGTGTTGCCCAGGCTGGCCTTGAATTCCTGGGCTCAAGAAATCTTCCCACCTCAGCCTCCCAAAGTGCTGAGATTATAGGCATGAACCACCATGCCTGGCTCCATTTGTCATAGTTGATGTCTAGTCATCCAGTTGTCACTCTGACTCTAGAAACATGGGAGATTAGACTGGATCTGTGTTCACATGATAAGAATCTTGAACCTGAAGGTCCTTTAACTGTGGAACTCAAATTCCATACAAAATCTGTGGCAACAATCCAATTCCAAGGGATGACCTGAGTCTGAGGGGAGCTGATCCCCTTCAACAGCTTGCAATCAATCCTTGCTACCACCTACATACAGGCCCTGTCCACTAGTGTTCCCATGATTCTCACTCTTTCTTGCTTCCATTCAAGAACCTAACACATCTCTCCACTGACAACGAAGTCCAACAGATTGAAGCTTTCTTTCAAGGACTTCCCTTTGTTTTAGCTTCTTAACTCTTCAGCTTAACTTTTCACAAGTACCAGAAACTTCTGTTTGCTTGAATTTCCTTCACCTGTCCTTTAAGACAGGCTCCTCAAGATGTCTGCTTATTCTCTCCCTGCAGTATTTTTTCATCTCTTTTACCTCTAATGCCTTTTCTCCACATAGTATAGAATAATATTGCGCCTAACTCTCCCCAACATAAGATAACGAGACAGTCTCAGAACATCAAATGACTTGCCAAAGTTGACGTGTTTAGTTCACTCCATGGCAAAGCTGATCCTAGGATTCTGATTTCCCATCTAGTGATTTTCTTCTGAGAAGTTGTTGCATATAAGTTTCAGAATGAATGCACATGAGCATATTTTTCTTCCTGCACCAGTTTGTTTGTTTGTTTGTTTATTTTTTCTGTACCTGGAAACTGCTTTTCAGTTTCCTCCCGATAGACAATAAGAGACACAGAAAACTCTGGCAAGTAAGTTTCAGTTAGATTAAAACTGAGGTGTGTGTGTTTGCCTGTGTGTGCTGAGGGAATCAGGGTGGAGAATGAAGACAAGGGACAGGGTCATATTTAATTGACAGGTCATTGTGTTTTGAATGCCTATCTGAGGTTATAATATTTCAGTAAGTCCTTTCCTTTTGACCTGGTTTCTTCAGTCTACAGACATATACACCACCCAGTGTCCCTTTTGTCACTTTTGGCCGGCGGCCACATAGTTTTGAATGTTGATTTTATTGCTCCTGGTTGGCCTTTAAAGAACAAGGGCTTTGTCCTCTCTTTCACTTGTTTTTGTTGAACAGAAGCAAGAATCGAAAGCCAGTGTATTCTCACTTTTGCTTGAAGTCCAGAATAAAAAGCCTATCTCCCACGTGTCATAGTAATAGGCAAACAAAATGTAATAACATATTTATGTAATAAATGTAAACAAAATGTAATAAACATTTTGATAGACATAGTATTTAGTCTGGCTGAGATATGGGGTTGGGTCACTTAAAAATAACTTTTATCAACCTACATAACAGATCCTTTCTTTAGTCCTTTTATACTATTTAAATATTAAAAAATGAATATCAAGTTTCTGACTATTTTGACAAAGAGAATGCTTTAGAAGGCCTGTCTGTAAGAAAAGTGTCCTCAGGGAAACTTTAACAAAACAGACTCTATTTTCATGTAAACTTTCAAGAAACCGTGAAATGAAAACATGCTTAACACTTTGTATATTTATATTTATTAAACAGATGGGAACAAATGCATATACAATAATTAAAGAAAGAGTTTAAAACACAGCTGATCTATGTCACTGTTAGGTCTCAAGCCTAGATCCCTAAAGATAGAAGTTTGGGTCCGTGATTTGGCTCATCTTAGATTTGTTTGACAAAAGGAAGGAAAAATTGAGATGATATAAGTTTCCTTTTTCTCACACACCTTTATCTGTCTCCTATAGTCATCCTGATCATTTAACTCAGTTTGATTCCAGAAGCATTTCTTGAGTAGTGACTAAGTACCAGATTCTGTGCCAGGTGCTCTGGATGATTCAAACTTAAGAAAGAGATGCTTAAAACTGTTGGGCAAGATAGTCCCAGCTCAACTCAATGTAATGTTATTTTTATACGAGTAAAGCATGAAAGAGAGGAAGCAAGTCTTTCCCAACAGAGAAGGGCTTCATAGAGAAGCAGATTTTGCTGGTGGAAAAGCAGGGGAAGGTCATTTCAGCAGAGGGAGGAGGGTGAGCCCAGGTACATCTTGGAAGGTTTAGCGTATGTGGGAGAGGGAAAGGGCAGGTCACGAAAGACCTTACCTGCATGTTGAAGGTAGACTCTTCCAAGAGCAATGGAGGAACAGCAAGTCTTGCAAAGAGGGTGAGGCACATGGAAGAGGAGCTAATCGTTGATTCTTGATGGTCCTGAGTCTCCTGGGGACGTACAGGCAGGATTTCTGCTGAGTCATTGGGGTTAGGATACTGGGGACACTGTAGTCAATTGTTGAATTGTTGCTGCAGGAATGGGAACGGGAGCCAGCCAGGAAGGAGCAGGAAGATTAGCAACAAGCAACCGGTTCAAGAGGGAGAAATCGCGAATCATACAGCTAATTAATAAGCCACACCGGTGTTCTGTGGTGACATTCAGTAGTTCAGGTGAAGACAGTTGTGTTGATATTGTTTATAATTGTTAATTTCACAGACACATTTTTTTTCTGGTGCCCTCTGAGCCCCCCACATGCTTGTAGTCAGTCATCTTTCATCAAGATCTGTGATGAAGGCCAAAAAGTGTGCTGTTGTGTCCTGAGGGGTGGGGGCGGAAATATTTTACCAAGAGCAGACATGACGCCTTTTTGACAAGAGACGAATGTTTCATTCAAATACTACATTTCGCATATTGGAAGCTGTAATGAATTCCTGTGCCCCTGTCCACCAGTTCACAATGTCAGGCCCAGGCACGGAAGCACCTCAGGCTTCCCTCACAAAATTAAATGTAACGCTACACCCTCTTGTCGAATGGTGCATAAATCAAGCATTCGATTTGCATGGACTGTAGCAAGCAGCTCTGTTCTGGACAAATATAAACCCAACTCGGAATATGATGTCAGGGACAGGAAGAAAGCAATCTAGGGCTTCCAATAAAAGTCTGGTACCAAGCGTAATTCATGCTGGTATTACACTGCTCGGTGTCAAGCCTGTTATTAAAACTCTTGTTTTAACCTCCTTTTTTCATTTCAAAAGAAAATGTTTGTTTTTGACCTTCTTGTATTCAGAAAACCAGTGCACAGTCCAACCAGCACTATTTATAAACTGATGTCTACTGGCGATGGCCATGAGCATATTTATTTTCCTTCACTGCCTCCCCACACCCAGCACAGAGTACAGGAAGGGGTACATATGGGTAATCGAGTGGGAAGGGATGGAAGGAGGGGCAGGGAATGAAATACACCACACGAGATTAGGTAACATGACTATTCACGAATGTTCTACCTTTGGCCACAGTCCCAAGAGAACGTGAAGAACTGTTTCAGAGCAGGCGAATTTAAAAGACGACCCAATGGCCAAAGTTAATGCACATTTGGATGCAGAACATGCCTCCAATCCAGGAAAAGTGAGCCTAAAAACAAACGCATCATTGGGTCTTGCTTCTGGCCTCCAGCATATGCTGAGTTGTACATTTTCCTTATTCATATTTTCCCCATCACAGCGTCTCTGAACTACTTCTTTTTACTAAAAGTAAAAACTCTGTGATCTGAAACGAACAGTGGCCTTGAGATAAGAAGCATTTTTACAAATGCAAAATGAGCCCGCCCTTAGGCCCCAAGAACATAAATAGATCACAGGCTTGCGCACATTCTACTCGACATCAAGGCTTGTCGTGTGTTTATTTTGGAATGCTACAAGGGTATTACAAACAGAGCTTGCTCCTGAAGCCAAGTGCATTTCCAAGAAGGCACAGCTGTCCAGAACACATAACCAGGTGAAGATGTGATTCTGAGAGCTGTGCTGATGATTTGGTGTCTGCAGTGTAATTCCTCCCAGCTGTCCATGAACATCTGTTAGAATTTGTAATGCTTCAGAATTTGAATAGGTGAAAGGAGGTGTCTGAAAAAAGAAATTGATGGTGTTTTAAGGGTAGTAAATTAAGACTCACTTATTCATTTGTGAATGGAACACATCAAAACATATTTATTAAGTGGATGCAATAAGTCAGTCACAGTGGTGGGTGTCATGGGGAATGTAAAAACTAATCAGACCTAGATTCTACTTTCAAGGAATTCATTTTTAAAAAGTTAGGTCTATGGGATAGACCTAACTATTATATAAGATGAAAATGTCACAAGATATACAGATATAGGAGAGAAATTTTAAAAAAATGGAAGGAAGTCAGGGAAGGCTGAACAGGCAGGATTTGATCATATAAAATGGGGGCAGGGAAGGGATGTCCAGTGGGGGAGGGGCAAGGACAGACACTTGCACTGGGGGATGCACCAGACCATGTGCGATGAATATGGCTAATTCCACATGACTGTGAAATTAGTGGGTGAATGAAGACAAGAAGAGGGAAATGAGATTGGAAAGGTAGACAGGGTGGAGAACAGCCATTAAATACTGGACTAAGCAGTTTAGATTTTTAAAATTAAGCAGCACGAAGCCATGAAGTATTTGGGGACAAGGAAAGGACATAATCCAGTCTTCACTTTTCGAAGATTTATGTGGTCACAGTATGTCAGATAGATGAACGAACAGAGACTGATATTAAGGAGAGTGACTAGTCCTGGAGAGGAGAAACAACTGCCTGAAAGTGGAACCCACAGACATGGCAACAGATTGGTGAACAAGACAAGATTAGAGATAATATGCAAGGTTTTAACTGGGTAAGCAGAAAAAAATCACAGAAATTAACAATAACCCCCCCCAAACTTTATTTTTTCCTTTATCTCAAAAAGATCAATGCTTTTGTAAAACAGAATGTGATGTAGTTGTGTAATATCTTTTACCTGTGTTCATTCAATTTAACGACACCTGCTATTGTACGCTCTTTATTTCACACACAGTAATTTAAGTAAACTTGAGTGACTTACTTGGACTTGGGAGAAAAAGGAGAAATAAAAGTATTTCTAAATGTTTGCTGTGGTCATAAAGTCAGCATAAAAGTTCTTGGCATTTATCATTCCAGTTATTACATTAATAGTTTTAGGAATTATTGCAGAGCGAGAGTTTAGCATGTCCCAAAGGGAACAAATGGGTAAGTTTAGGTACATTGACCTAGTTGATCATGATTTAAAGATTCGTATTGGAATAGAGCAGCATCTAGTCCAATTCAAGTTTATTTTGAAAGTACAGTCAGTCCACTTCATGGATAAGATGTTTTCTAATTGACTGAAACACCAAGAACGCCGATCTCTAAGTCACTCTGTCAATACCCATGTGGAGAAACCCAGTGCATCTCCCCAAGAACATCTCTCAGGCCAAATGATTAACTGTGCATCGGTCATTTAGCATAATGAATGTGAAGTCAGGGCGGCTGAGTGTTGCCACAGGCCTCCTGCTGTGGAAATAAATGCCCTCTGCCTTGGCGTGCTTAGAGCAGCCATAAAGACTTTGCTTTCGAAGCCTTAAAGAGCAACAATCACCTCTTTACGTTTTGAAACAGAGCCTTGATATAGTAAATCCCAACTGTCAGGCAATGTGGAAAGTGTTGTCTATCATCACTGCCCTCTGAATTTGGAATTCATCGATTTTAATGGAAAACAAGAAGTGACCCTTTTAGTGATCATTTTCTAAAATTTGACATGTACCTGCTTTAAAGGGTATTATTTCTAGTTTGGGAGAAATCATATGAACCCTAGAAGTTGTGGCTGTGGAAAAAATGAAGATTCCATTTTGAAAATCTCTTCTTTGCTCTTAGAAATCAAAGAAAGAAGAGTAGATGCAATTACCGAAACTATTTATCACTAAACACACTCACAAAAGACATTGTTCTCCCTTTAAGATTCCTCAGCCTCTTAAGGAAATGAGCTACTCGTATAATTAATTCACCAAGTGTTTGACTTTGTAAATATATTAAGCCCTAAAATAGCTAGTATAGTCTGGTCATTACTTCTAGTTAATACCTCTGCCTCAATTATTTGATCCCGGTAACAGCTACTGCAAAAGAGACATTATTTCATATAAAACGAAGCAAATGTTTGATCAAATTAGGTGTTACTATTTGGGGCAGGCATATTGAAATTAATATCCTCTTAACTCCACTTGCCATCTCCAGATATTTTGCCTCTGACCTACAATAAATAGTTGTGGTTCTTGAGATATTTAAGCCTGATTAAGGTATTTGTTATGCATTTGACAGTACACAACAGCGCACAATGTCAATTCTCAACAGTCATCATCATGATTAAAAAGGGTAGAAGGGAGTGACCCTCATGTGGATCAAGTTGTAATAAATAATAAGGATGCTGTGAACTTCTAACGCAATCACAAGGTTTAGCCATAGTTAATAAAAACTCTAGCAAGATCTCAAACCAAAAAAGTTGCTAAGCAATTGATACTGGATTTTCTTATTAATAAAAACTATTGTTTTTGTGTGTTGTCCAGCTGTTTAATATCCTCCATTGTTAGGAGCCCTTGTTATGAATACAAATGAGAAAAATGCAACTGACTTCAGAGAGGTACCCTATATAACCTCCTTGTTAAAGTTTGGCTTATTGGAGGCTTTTTAATTTGAAAAATAATTTAGGTTAAGGGAGACAGTCCAATCAAAATTCCAACAAAAAGAAGCCTTCAGCATGAGAAGAGATGCCTACCAGTAGCATAGCTGGGTTAAAAAAATCTTGTAAACATTTTTTAATAGGCTTGATTATATTCATTGGATCTTTGCTCATCAGTCCTAAGAATGAGCCTAGTGCCAATAATTAAAGCCAGTCTCTCATCTAGAGAGGCCTCAACATGTGTCAGTGTAATGTCAAACATCCAGTTTGGCTGACTTACTTTCTGAATTATTTAAGAAACTCTTCCTCTGCTGAAGCTCACTTTTAAACAACAACAAATTTAATAACAATGACAATAGCATTAAAAACAACATTAACCACAACTTTTATTAGGAATCTACCATGACCCACGCACTGAGTCAAACACATTGAATGGATTACTCCTTTAATTCCTAACATCAACAATCGAGGTTGATATTATTATTACCCTTGTATTTTAAAAAGGACAAATAAAATATAAATATAAAATATAAATATAAAATACACAAATATAACCTGCCGTGGTAATGTTGTGGCGCTTTTTGGCCTCAAACTCAGGCAGTCTGACTTTCGTTTCTGTTTTTTCATCCATTATGCTAGAATCCCTTTCTCAATGTAATATATGTAGACAGGTTTTCAAAAGCTGAATGATTTGTAAAGTTATTCTGGATATAAAATTCTTATTTATTCATTTAAAAAATGCTTATGAAGAGTTTTCAACATGCCTGTCATGGTTGATGCCAAAGGAATGAGGGATAAGATATGTCTCTGACTTTAGAAAATCCTCTGTGAATCAACTGAGTTAATGGATGCTAAGGTACAACTATACGCACATGAGTGTCTTTTTGGAAATAACCATGGTCTTCATATTTTTAATATGCTAATTAACCTCAAATTTGATTTTTTATGTCAAATTTAAACTTTATTTTTCCAAAGTGGAAATAACTCCTATTTTTGTGGTTAGCTGTAAAAAAAAAAAAAAAAAAAAAAAAATCAGGCAATACATATTAACATGAAGTACATCCTCTATAATCCTTATCCAGTGACAACCATTATTATGGCTTTGTGTATTTCTAATTTTCTTTGAGAAATTTTCTTTTTCCTTTTTTAAGGAAACAGAGATAATACTATCCTCCGTGTTTCATAAATTGCTTATAGTACCTACTAGCAAAACTAGGTGCTCCTTTTAATATAGTTTTTTCCTTTCTTAAAATGTGCTCTCTTTTTTGGTTAATAAATACAGAAGGTGCCAAAAAAGTATACACATTTTAAGAAAGGAAAAAATTGTATTAAAATTGTAATAATATACACTGATAACAAAGGATGAATACGAGTCATGCTTGACCTCTGCAACTACAAGAGGTACTCAAAGTGGTTACCATCAGCATCCAGACACTTCTGATTATGGCTAACTAAAAGTAATAAATTGATAACATCTCTTAAAATGTGTATACATTTTCTTGGCACTCCTGGTATAAACTAGCATAATTATTCCTAGTTCTGTATAGTATTTTATATAACCACATTTTATTTAGCAATCCGTTTTTGATGGACATTTAAATTGTTTCTAGTGTTTTTATTTCTGTAAATTAACCTTTTTTTTTTGAATTTTAGAGTTGTGGGATACATTTAAGAATTTGTTCCATAATGAAATGGCATGCAAATGAGGGTTGGGCCTCTGGCTGACCTTCTTTCTCTCTGGTAGCGGACATGGTATCCAATGGGTGGTTGTGTGCCCTATTTCCCCCTCCCTGCCTCCCTCTGTTAGCAGTGCCCAGTTTCAGTTGTTCCCACATTTGTACTTGTGTGCCCGATGTTTAGGGTACACTTATGAGTGAGAACATGGTGGTAATCTGTTTTTTGTTTCTGTGACAGTCATTGAGAATGATGGAGACCAAGCTGCATCCATGTTGCTGCAAAGGCCATGATTTTGTTCCTTTTTGTGGCTACGTAATATTCTATTTGTGTTTATGTACCATATTTTCTTTATCCAGTCCACTCTCCATGGGCATCTGTTATTGCTATTGTGAGTCATGCTGCAATGAACACACATGTGCAGGTTTCTTTTAGGTAGAGCAATTTATGTTCCTCTGGATATATTCCCAGAAGTAGGATTACTGGGTCATATGGAAGCTAGATTTTTAGTGCTTTGAGAAGATGTCTCACTGGTTTCCACAAAGGTTGAACTGGCTTGCTTTCCCAACAACTGAAGAAGCACTCCCTTTTCTCTGTAACCTCGCTAACATCTTTGTTTTAAGAATACACTTCTACATAATTCTCTTTACTCTTCTTATTTCCTTAAGATTAATTTCCAGTAATAGAATTGCCAGTCCAGAGGTCATGCTTCCCTTTTGAAATTTCTTTGATAAAAATATACCAGTTACTCTCTAGATAGTTTGACAGTAGTGGGAATCTGCCTGGGGAAGGGAGGGCACACCTCATCAACAAGTGTACCCGCACAATGAATATTTGTATACCTAACCCTGAATTGTACCTAACAATTTTAAAATAAAAAAAAAGATCTATCTCCCCTCCCTCCCTTCCTCCTTCCCACAATCTTTCCTTCCTTCCTTCCTTCCTTTCGTCCGTCGGAGTCTCACTCTTGCCCAGGCTGGAGTGTAAGGGCACTATCGTGGCTCACTGCAGTCTTGACCTCTTGGGCTCAGGAGATCCTCCTGCTTCAGCCTCTTGAGTGGCTGAAACTATAGGCATGAGCCATGACACATGGCTAATCGTTTGATTTTTTTTGTGTGTGTGAGGATAGGTCTCACCATGTCACCCAAGTTGGTTTCGAACTCCTAGGTTCAAGCAATCCTCCAGCCTTAGCCTACCAAATTGCTGACATTATAGCTGTGACCCCCCACGCTCAGCCAAGAATTTTCATTATATATGTGTTTCTTCCACATAGGCCTGACAGAAACCACTGAGGCTCTTCCTTAAGCATGTTAAGCCCCAGCAGCAGGCCAGGTTCCACTCATGATTCTGGCTGTCTCCTGAACTGCAGTGTGAGCAAATGAGATAAGTACAAAATATCCCTATGCCACTGGCTCCATGCTCTCCTCATATTCAATCACGAAGACTAATGAATCAGAGACGATTACGGTGGTAAAAATCCCAATGCAGATTTTTGCTGTCCTTACTAATGAGAGAAAAATATAGTGGACCATTGGCCTAAAGCCTCCAGATGTGATTCCTTTGTAACTTAGAGTGCATTAAAAAAGCTTCAGTCAGCAAGATAAGTTAATTTTTTTATGACCTTTATAAACTCTTTTAGCCTGTATCTCGGGAGCTTCTTTTAAAGATTAAATTTAAAAAAATCCTTTTAGCTCAGATCCGCACAGCATCTGAGTCTTTTTTTCCTTTTTGCTTCAGAGGCTACATCCAAAATCTATAAAAAAAATTCTGTTCATGACAATTATTTTCAAAGTAATGATTAGCTAACATGTCAATTTTAGTTTTTAGCTGTTCTTGCCTCTATGATACTAATCCAATAAAGCTCACTTCCTCTTAATGTAAAAGTTACATAAAGGATGCTTCATTCCCAGTTGACTTTGCCTACATTTGCAAATTCTTGAAAAAGCAAATTGAATTATCACTGGTGGCACCTCTTTTACAGGATGACTATTGGGTCAGAGTTGGGGTGTGGGGCACAGATATCAATATTTTATTAAAAGAAAAAAATCCCTGCCCCAAGAGCTGTAAATCTGCATTTATATGTAATTGAGACCGGGGCTTTCATAAACCATATGGCACCATTACTGAAGAGGAAGGGGGTGATTTTGCAGGGGGAGGCATGTTAGAGGAATGTGAGGGGCTCTCCATCGATGGCATCACGGATTAAATTCATCACATGAAGCATGTAGTTTCTTCTCACCTCTTGGTTGTAGGGCATCGGTTTCCTTTAAACACTGTGCTTTTGACTGGCCTGACTGGTGACTCTAAGAGTCATCATCCCAGGCATCTGTCACTGCTTCTATTACATCCAACCTACTGACCCAGAAAATCTGTGGTTGACACAATTGATTTCTCTATAAGATTCATTCAGCATTTATTTTATTTTTGACATCCACCTACAAGGGCCCATAGAAATTCAGTCCCTACATCTCTGTGTGAGAGCAACATAGTCCTTTATAAAAAATGCATATCCGGAAGGGAGGGGCTGGAACAAACAGGAGTCTTGCTTAGAATGACTCACTGAAGTAATTGGGCTTATTAAGATGTATGGGAGCCTTGGTGCCTATGCCACTGAGGACATATATGCTACCCTCACGAGAGTTCTGCCATTGGAGAGAACAACAACAATAACAACAATGAATAATAATAATGATGAAAAGGCTCAAATGATAGAATTTATTCTAGCACTCTCCAACTTTACTCTGTATCAACTTTTAACCTTTGCTTCATGTTTCTTTTCCTTTTTCCCTCTTAAAATCTCTTCCCCAGATCCCAGAAGCATCTTAATTTCAAACTAAGATACAAACCACATGCTATAAATAGATGCTTGACAGATATCTATTACTTTCCATATATACCGCCGTGCTGCTTCATTATATAGAAAGGTTACATGATTCTTTTTTCAAGGCATATAGATAATTAACTGCCAGAATCAGAATTCAACCTCAATTGTTTATCTTATAAATATATTGACATCTTCCTCTGTGCTCTAAAATCTAATGACCTGGCTTGATCATGCATCATCCTATGGATTTTGCTGAGAAATGAGCAGTGGGAAGGGATCTGGAGGCTGTATAAAACTGCAATAGTAGTCTTTGCTTACCGAATCACATGTGTAAGAAGATGAAATTATTTCCCTTTTTATCTTATTATCTAAGAATTTTCAGCTTGGACTGTGCCTCAAATCTTATCAGATATACCTAATATTTAAGATTTTTAATTGTTTTTTCTAGTAATCAATATCAATAGTATTCTAGTTTTATTTTTAGTAATTTAATGGTATTGCAGGGCGACCACATTTTCTGGAGAAACCCCTTTTTGGTTTGTTTGACATACGACAACAGAAAATGTTTTATTGACCATATACATAACCATACAGAAAGCTCTTAAAGCAAATTTCCTTTGTAAATTCCATCTGATTCTACTCAACGCTGTTTCCACTCCACAATAAATGAATGAGGGCAATGCTTGGAGAGGAGGCAGTATTGTTGGCTCTATCAAAGATAAAACACTTCCAAGGTTCCAGGGGCTGACTTTTACTATAGTGCCACCACGAAAGATCTGCAGATCATTATTTACTAGAAATAAAGGAACAAGGCAGAAATCGATTGCTACGACACTAGATTTATGTTTCCATTGCTCTCTATATACATCTCTATTTGTCCTAACTTCATGGGGAGGATATTTAATACATAATGGAAGGAGCCTGTTGCTTTTGATTTATTTTTTGTTTATTGTTTTTGGCATTCCATAGAGAAATTCTGAAAATCAATACTCTTCTCTCTCTCTTTTTCCCCTTCCTTCCTCCCTCTCTCTCTTTCTATCTCTCTCTCCTCTCTCTTTCTCTTTCTTTCTCTGTTTGTGTCTCTTTCTCTGTCACTCTCTCTCTCTGCTCCATCTCTCTTCTCTCTCTGTGTCTCTCTGTCTCTCTCTCCCTCACCTCCTTCCCTCCCTCTCTCTCCTTCTCTCCCTCTCTATCTTTCTCTCTTCTTCCCTCCCCTCCCGTGTGTGTGTGTGTGTGTGTGTGTGTGTGTGTGTGTGTCTGTCTGAGAACCTGGGAATGGCAGGTTTAAAGGTTCTGATGGGACAAAGAAACTTCCTCTACTTGCCAAGTTCTCTTTTAATATATCAGATTTTATTATTTTATTATTCACTCATGGAAGAAAGTTGCCTTCTTATTTTGTGTCTTTTACATGACACCATGAGCATAGATACAAAAGCTAATATAAGTATAATCACAACAACAAGATAATGTTTTCTGTATTTAAATTTGTAGATGATTGTTTCCTCCTGAGAGCCCAAAGAGTGATTCTCACTAATCCCAGCTAACTCTCTCTTAGCAATTTCTTAAAGAATTAGGAACATATTTTTGGTCCACGTGGTAGATGAAGGTACAGTTATAGGGATGCTATGAAACTTTACATTTACTTTGAGTGAATAAGAAGATGGTTAGTGATTCAGGTGAGGTAAAATAGGCTCTGTCTTTAAATGCTCTATAGATCTTTTAATACTTTATAATTAAGCATTTGAATTTAAAAATGCAGGTGGAGATTCAATCAAGACTAATTTTTCAAGACCATGTGAACAGGAAAGGATATGTTTTGGTGATACATGAACTTATGACAGTTGGATGGAAACTAAAAGGACAGAATACATGAAAAAAGAATGAAAATAAAGATTGTTCGATATCACATAATGGTAGAAAAGTGCAGAATATGGCTGGGCACAGTGGCTCACACCTGTAATCCCAGCACTTGGGGGGCTGAGGCAAGAGAATTGCTTGAGTTCAGAAGTTTGAGACCAGTCGGGCAACATAGTGAGACCTTGTCTCTACAAACAATCAAAAAATTAGCCAGGTGTGGTGGCGTGTTTTTTGTAGTCCCAGATACTCAAGAGATTGAGGCAGAAGGATTCCCTGAGTCCAGCCATGATCATGCCACTGCACTCTAGCCTGGGTGACAGAGTGAGACTACAGCTCTAAATAAATAAAAACTTTTTTAAAAAAGGTGCAGATCAAGGTCCAATCTGGATACGATAAGTCCTGAGAAGTAGCTAGATTGAGAACTGACACTGCCATTTCAGTATTAACAGAGATGTAAAACACAGATGTAGGGGTGGTAATTAGCAATGGGCAGCAATAAATAAGTTCCCTTTTGGATTAGTTGAATTTTATTTATATTTTTATTTATTTATTTATTTATTTTTGAGTTGGAGTCTCACTCTGTTGCCCAGACTGGAGTGCAGTGGCTGCTCCCGGCCACCGCAGCCTTGACCTGCTGGGCTCCGGCAATCCTTCCGCCTCAGCCTTCCAAGTAGCTGAAACTATAGGCGTGCACTACCACGCCCGGCTAATTTTTTGATTTATTGTAGAGATGAGGTCTCACCAAGTTGCCCAGACGGGTCTTGAACCCGCGGGCTCAGGCAATCCACTCACCTCAGCCTCCCAAAGCGTGGGATTACAGGCTGAGCCACTGAGCACGGCTCTGGATTAGTTGAATTTTAGAGGCAAAGGAACAGCCTCCTTACTAAAAACAAAACTCAGAACCTCCCATGGGTTTAGCAGAGATGAGAAATGGAAGAATTTCAGACAGAGAGTGGCTACTTAACAAATCCACCTGACGTGACCTTGAGCTTGTCCTTTTCATAGAGTTGACTTCTCCTGGACCCAACTTGACCTTCTTATGGAAGTCTCTCATGTTGAACCTCTCTGCTATCCCTACCTCAAAGGCTCGTGTTAAACTTCTCCCCAAGTAGGAACAAACCCTTTTCCTTGGTTACCTGTAACCAGGATGAAAAAGTCTTGGTTTTCAAAATTAGGGTTACCAAATGTTAAAGACAAAGGAAAATGCAGATATAAAAAGTCAACCTTAAAAAAAATTGAATTTTGATCCCATCACCACTTACTTCTCTCCAGTCTTAGATTTTGCCTCAATATATACCTCATCTTAATTGTAGGGGCTGGATGGGACTGCACTTAAATTTCTCTTGTGTCTCCCTTCCAGCTACGAACTTATCTTCACCTGCTTGTCACCCTAGGGGTTTCCTTCCCTGCTGTACTGCCATCCAAAACTGGCCCTTGGTGATATTGTCTTTTTTTCTGGTACAAAAACCAGAGAAAACTTCCACATTGGCTCTCCCTCTGGGCTTCAGGTTTCTTCTCTGAGAGACATGCCTCAATCATGTCTGGTTATTAGACTATGGTTACTGACTCTCTTCGTAGTATAATTCCATAAAAATACACCAGTAAATACAATAAACTAATTACAAGCAATAACATGAGAATACTTCTCTTACATAGTGCCAGAGTGCTGGGCTTAAAAGTCTACAACATTAGGACTATGTATCTGGATTTCAGGAAAGATAATTACATATTTGGGACTTGTCAGCAGAGAATATCAGTTGAAATGACAGGAATGGTTAAGATTTCTTTAGAAGAGTATTAGTTATAAATGCAGGCAGAGGGCAAAATCTTGGTAAATAAGAACTGCAGTGAGGATGCAGGAATTTCTAGAAGACTGGGAAAACAGAGTTGGAGTCAAGAGTTGTGTTGCAGAAACGGTGTGCAGTTAACACCAAAGAGATGTCACACAGAATGTTCCTTGGGCTGACCTCAGGAGGTGATTGGCAACATGTGCATTAACCATTTCTATGCCTGGGTTTAATAACCTTTATGCTGCTTTGAGTGTGCTTAAAAAATGACAACTGTTTGCAGTTGTTGTTCTCTTTGTCAGGGTGACTCCTATTTGAACATCATCCACCATTTTTAGTTAAGATTCTTCTCATCTAACTTTATGCGTTTCAGCATCCCTAAAAGTCAGTGTACTTTTGGGGGAGGGGCAGTGGAGTCATGGTCCCTCTATTAAGGAAGTAATTGGTTAAGAAATATTGACACAACTTTCCTCTGGCAGTTGCAATGAAAACCTTCACTGAACTTTGAAAATATTTTATTGTTCACAAAAATCAAAGGGGTTTGAGGAGTAAATGTTTGGAAGATGATCATGGTACTCCACTATCAGTTTAACCATGGCTCTCCTACTGGTCCAGTTTGCACACACTTCTCTCTGTTTGTTTTTTCCTTACTTCTGTGGCTTCCACTAATTCAGGAAATGCAGTTTATTTGTTTTATCACCTACCAATCTCTGACTTAATTTGTAATTTGCTTAATTTGTAAGCCTAGAAATACTCTTTATATATGTGTTTTCACCAGAACATAAAAAATTAATAGCTACCAAATAATCAATATTGATGATGTGCCATCCACTGCAATAAGCATATTGGAAAGGTTATTTTGTTTGATTTTCATACACACAAAACCTGTGGGAAGTATCTTCCCCATTTTATGGATTAGAAAACTGAGACTCTAGTTCACACAGTCACTAGGTGGCAGAACGGGACCTTGAATCTGGGTATCTGATCTCAAAATTCTTGATTTTAACACTGCTTCCTGGTTATTTACATGATCACTGTTAAAGTATTATTATCTACATTTTAAAATTGAGGCGCTTGACTTGTGACTACTGTGTCTTCAAATCTGGTATAATTGTAAATTTAGGTAGAATAAGTAATTGCAAAGCTGTACACACATCTCTATCAATCTTAATAAATGAGACACTTATTAAGAAGATCTGAGATAGTCTATTACTTTTTGAAGATAAGAGTAATAGAATACTGTATGATATATTCAAACATTCTGGAAGTTCAATTCCAAATTCAAAATAACCACGTTTTTTATGGAACAAAATGAATGATTACTAGTGTTTCCTCCAGCAAATAGGAAATATCAAAGCTTTGCTTCTGTTGTTATATATAACATCATGTATAAGATTTTATCCGATATAAAGGTATTATTTCAAAAACAAATACACTTTGGAAACTTAAAATATATTGGGTGTGTACCATAACTCATTCTAAGCACTAAAATAGCTTAGCTGTGAATGAATATATTACATGATCCTACCATTTTATAATCTCTGATTTCAATTTTCAATGAGAAAATTCAGAAGGCTTTAGAGAAGAGGATACTTGAACAAAACTGAGTAGTGGGGATGGGGAATTTTTGAATTTACTGTCTTTTAAACAAATTTATCCTTCATGTGGATTTGAGAAATTTAGGTCTTCTTTGATGGAAAATAGAACTTCATAGGTCAAAGGCCCAATTCACAACTGAAGTCTCAATAGATAAAGAAAAGCTATGAAAGAAAAATGTTTACCACACATGCCACACACCTGCAGACCTTCCCTACCCTCTGCAGGACATCAGTTCCACCTTCTGGAAGGTCATGTGGTCTCCTTGGGGCCATGCAATCATGGTTTTAAGACATGCATTAAAAGAATCTTCAATACCTCAGTCACACACAATAAAAGAAAATTGTTCTGACTTTTTGCAGAATCAATAAACAATGTCTTCTGAATAAAAATCAGGGTCTTCTAGGAAATAACATTTCTACCCTTGTCTCTTCCCTTCTATTTCCCATCATCAAATCCCTGCATCCCCAAATGTCATTGTTGGTATTTCTCAGTCTATGGTACAATGGTCCTCTTGAAAATCTCTTTTCAGTCAGAGCCAGATCAGCAACAGAACTCTTATAGGAGAAAGGTGACTGGATTCTAAAACCCTACAAACCTCTGAAACTCACCCAAAGTCGCCAATTACCAAAGCCCTTGCTCCTTGCTCTCTCATGGAGCACGCTGACGGTTAGCTGAGGGGCAAATGTGTGTTATCCAAATGAATGAATTCTCTTCTTCTGGAAGGCTGGTGCACTCTGCAAATTGTCAAGCTACCAGTAGATGTGAACACACTTATTAGTTTGCCTGTCCTTTCTTCAGTGTGTACCACAGTTGGGGCATTTTCAGGTTGCACAAGCTCTGAAAACACCAGAAGTGGCTTCCAACATTTATCAATAACAATTTATATCTGATAGATAGCTTTCTGGAAAAGAGAAGGAGTCCACTGTAGCCTAACAATATAACCCACACAAAGGTTTGTACCAGGTCTGAGATCAATGTCATCAGCGAAATTTATGGGAACGCCATGAAACCCTCTGAGATGCAGTGGCATTCTCAGCAACCTTTCTTGGATTCTATCAATTATGGTCCAATCAGGTCTCTCCTGCCACAGGAAAATCGCAGTAAAGCTTTTATTCTGCCGCATACTCTCTCAGGGTACATGTATACATAATCACTGTTGTTTCTGGATAGTAAGTGTGGGCCCTGAGGCCTCCAGGGACTTGTGACCTACCTGGTTTCTCGTAAATCCTTATGGATTCCCTCACCGGGTCTGTTTGCTTAAGTGAATCTGAATGGCCAGACGCCAGCTCCTGAGGTATCTCTGAGATTAAAAACTTGTCCACAAGATAGTCACATTTCCTGCATATTTAAAAACTGTAAAATATACATATTAGCCGAACATTTTAGAAGTAGAACTTGTTTATGGAAGTGGCCTGAAGTTCCCTAGAAGAGGATTAGACTGTAGTGTATTGTATATGGTTTACCTCTAAATTTTGTCCTCCTCAACAATTAGGGGACAGAACTATGAATCCTGGGCCTTTGACTCTCCTTCAGGCCATTCTAGATCATCTTGATGAAGTCCTTTACATAGGAGGGGAATTTTTAAAAACCCCGGAATTTATTTATTAAAAATTGTGTATTTATTCTTACATGTTTAAACTTCAGTTCCCTTTAAAGTACTCTTTGTTGGATGTAACATATCTATCAAGATGCTTTTTCCACTGTTCAAAACAGTTTTTGAAGTCATCCATTTTGATGCCTTTAGTACTTCTGCTGTTTTTTGTTTCACCTCTTCTACATCCACAAAATGTTTCCCTGTGAGGACTTTTTCATCTAGGGAAACAAACAAACAAAAGTTACACAGGGCAAGATTGGGTGAATAGCAATGGTGGGGCACAGGGGTCAGGCTATTTTTGGTCACAAACTGCTATTTTTGGTCTCAGTGCGGTATGGGCAGGTGTGCTCATAAATCACCCATCATGAAATGGTCAGACACATTGAAAGAATCTTAAACAACAACAAAAAAATTCACTGAAGCTGAATGTTGTCTCCCACAATACTAGCTGATACACTGATGCCAATGGTTTCCTAGAACACTCATCTGATGTGATAAGCCTGTACTACAATGAACCTGCCCTCCAAAAGATAATTCTATTTTGCCCTCATATATTTAACTTATCACAGGCTGTTCTCTTTGAGAAGCCCACATGGCTCACTCTTGGGGAGTCATTGATGGGATTCCAGATTCTCTGAAAAAACTCACAGTCTTTTGGGAAAACAGATTTCACTTCCATGATGTACCTGTGCAATATACAAGCACGGACATCCATCCACATTTAGCACACATTCATTCATATGTACACATAATATCCACGCACATCATTTCCATGAGTTTTAGAAAAGCTGTTTGAGGAATGTTACATTTTGGGAATGATACATCATTACTTGTCATGCTACTTCTCTGGATGAATAATGCTTTATTTTCTTAATGTCATCATAGCAGTATTAGGTCAGTTACAGGCTGTAGACAGAAGCCAGACTTCCTCCTAAGACTTAAATTCCTTCTTTGGTTCAGAAAGAGGTCTCAGGCTATGCAAAGCAGGCTTCTGAGGTAAAAGTCCAGTGAGAGAGGAAATCAAGACAGCAAGAAATGGTAAACTCTCACTTTGCCAAGACACCATCTGCCTTTTCCTGTCCTTAAATATCATTATTGCTAGTTACTCTACTATGAGTAGAGTACCCTTCTCACCATTAATAATTTGGGGAACAAATTCAAGACCAAAAATTCTTTATTAAATAACATAAGAATAAAGATCTAGGTGAAGCCAAGCTAAGTACTTGTATACATTCCCTGGGGCTGTCTTAACACATTACCTCAAACTGGGCAGCTTAAAACAACAGGAGTTGATTCTCATAGTTCTGGAGGCCAGAACTTTGAAACCAAGATGTCAGCTGAACTATGCTTTCTCTGAAGTTTCTGGAGGAGACGATGCCATACCTTTCTCTTAACTTTGAATATTGTCAACAACCCTTTGCACTCCTTGGCTTGTAGATGCATCTTTTCAATCTCAGCCTCTTTGCTATGTGGCATTCTCCCTATGGTTCTGTCTTCTCGTCTAATAAAGATGCAAATTAGATTACAGGCTCACCCTACTGTAGCATAATCACATCTTAACTCACTTCATCTTAAGTGATCCTATAACCTGTATGTCTTCCTCACAACTGAGGTTTTGGGGAAGAGTATGAATTGGAATGGGGGGAGGCACTATCCAACACAGTAAAGTACCAGTTTTTCAGTCTCACATTTCAAACGCTTGATAGCTACAAGTGGCCAGTGACTACCCACTAGACAGTGCAGAAATAGAACATTGCCATCATTGCAGACGTTTCTTTTGGACTGTGTTGTCTTGGACAACTGCTGAGTAAGAGCTACGGTGGAGATTCTCGGGACAGGTGAGAGTAGGGAAAAGTCCTGGGAGTGGAGTCACAAAGACCTTGAAATGGGGTGTGAAGATGAAGGCAAAACACCTGTATTTTTACAGTGTTGTCCAGGGCAACCCAGAGGCTGGGCATGTGTATTCTCTTGGCCTCAGTATTTTGCTTTGCATACAGCAAGTGCTCATAAATATTTGCTGGTCCATTGAAGAAAAAGATAACTACCTTAAAACGAGATAGGATGCTGTGAAGACTAGCAATGCTGCTGAGAGCAAGGCATGATTGACTCTCATCAAGAGTTCTGGAAAAAACATGCCTTCAGTGCTAGCCAATGTTCACACACTAATCTTCAGTTAAAGCACGAGGACACATGCTTCACATGCTTTACTCCTAATTAGCACCATCTGAGCTCTGCCCAAGTCATTGACTTCCCCAGCAATACAAACAGCCATCTCGTCTCTTTTTCAGGGTGTAGAGTGCGTTGTATTACTTGTGTAGAGTGCATTGTATTACCAGGCCCTGAGGCTTTGACAACCTCCTGTGGCAGTACCCACTGAATGGAGGGCTGACACAGCTCATTTCCCAAGCTTGGATTGACTGTGATCCCTTGTCATGACTCTGTGATGAGGAAGGAGGGAGGAGATTTTCATCAAGGCAATAAGTACTCATAGGCGCTTCCTGTAGCAACTCTTCAAAAACACACACACACACACACACACACACACACACACACACACACACACACGTGCGCATGCACGCACACACACACACACACACACACACGTTTTGATACATCCCTATCTATTGTCATCAATACACAGAGCAGTTTTTCTGTTAGTCCCAAAGCAAACTTTGAAAACCTCCTCTAATTGTCCTTCCTGTTTCTCTCAGCTTGTGATAACGTTTTAGACACAAAGAGAAAGGAACACATCTATTTGACACCTTGGCACAGGTATGGCATAGGTGACACCAACGGGCATATTCCAAATCAATCACCAGGATGTTGCCTTCTGAAAATGTGTTGGGTTGTACATATCGTATTACTTGGATGCAAGGAGCAGCTATTGAATGATCTGAGTGATACATTATGAGTGATAAGTAGCATTACATATTTATCAAATAACTTGTCAATTACAAAAGGGAGCAAAAGATTTCTAATTTTCTCTTTTGAGTTATAAAATAAATGCTACCAATTAAATTAAGAGTATTCAAAACTACCTTGACTGGAAGAAGATGAATGTCTACCTGGGTCAGAGGTAGGATGGGACTTGGGAATGGCTGCAAAGGGTTACAAGGAAATACTCTAGAGTAAAGAGAGTGTTCTATATTGTGGTTGTGGCTGCATGAGTATAGATAATTACCAAAATTCATCAAACTATACACTAAAAATGATGACTTTATCATCTGCTGATAATATCTTAATTAAAAGGTCAATTTAAAAACTCAAAACATTCAAATTGAAATTCAGAATTTGCAATAGTTTGAATGGCTTAAAGAATAAGGATCTAGAAAATGAAATCTTTAAAAATATTTTCATGGGGAATGTTTACAAAATGTATAATTAGATGAGCATTTTCCTTGTAAAATATTGTTTTGGTGAAAGCAATACCACACTTTAATAACAGAATTATTACTACTCGCAGAGGACTATCCTTCCCAGCCCCACTGTAGTTAGCTGGGACCTTGTGCGGCAGATCATTAGTGGAATCCACATGTGTATAGGAAAGGGCCCCCCACATGATCCTCCGGCTTGTTTTCTGCCTGAGCAGTATTGAGATGGCAGTATCACAAGATGAAGGAGCCCCTCTCAGCCAGGGATACTGTGTGATAACTTGGGTTCCTTAACCGAATTGCACTAGAAAAGCAAAAAATAAACCTTTGTTATGTTAAGCCATTAAGACTCGGGAGTTTATTTGTTACTGCAGTATAACATCGGCTGTATGACTAATACAATGTGCTATCATGATTCAAAATACTGAGACTTAAATGCCATTTAAAGGTTGCCTCACTTAAGAGTGTAGATTTTGAAAAACAACTACTTGTAGGTGCAGTTGACAAAAGAGACACGACAGTGATGACCTTCCTGTCAACATATACTTGAGAAGAGAGAGACTGAGCAATAGTAACCTAAATGGACATTCCAGTTGTGTTCTTAACTATCTGGGTATTCTGGGATGTTGTGAGTTTACCTACTGGTACCTATGTCAGAGGCAGAATTCAATGAAGGTCTTTGACCGCCAGATTAAAATACACAACTATGAACATCATGCAAAACAGGGCATGTATGAAACAGAACAGAGAATGTATTGGCCAACTACGATTGAAGTTGAAGTCTGCTCATTTGTCCTTTTCTTGCAGTCTGTACTTTCCATGAACCTCGCTACTACCACTACTTTGCCACTTTTTACTATTTTACATTGTATCTTTAACAGCTATGGTTCAGTTTTCTTACTAAAGAAATGAGCTCCTGGCCCTATTGATATCACTGCCTCATCTTTTATCCCTGCAGCTCTAACTGTGCCAGCTGGTAACATCTCTTTAGCACAGTTTAAAATCCACATTACTATTAGTAAATATTTAAATGTTTTGGAAGAGGCTTTTAAAAAAAAATGTAACAAAAGAACCACGTCAGGAAATCACCAGCAATAGCTGTTCATAGTAAATCCAGTGAAAGAATATATTGATCAGAGGGACATGAAGAAGTATGCAGTGAATTTTCCTGAAAGAAAAGAATGGAAAAGGATAAAGCCTAAGGCAGTTAAGTGGAGAAATAAGTGAACTTATTCCTTCCATCTAGCCGTATGTTTGCACCCATTCACCAGCTTCTCTTTATGCTCCTTCCCTCCCCTTCCTCCCAAGTCTCTGGTAACAACTATTCTACATTCCCCCTCTTGAAATCCACTTTATAATAAGTGAGAAAACAGTTTTGTAGGTTCATGCTGTTGATAAAACACTCTGTGGCTGTAACCATTCTGTTTTTGTCTCCCAAAGAGAAGCTTGAAGCAGATGGAAGAGAAATTGTTCTTGCCACTGGATCTATTTTCATTTGGGGTGAGATGCTGAAGACTGATGGCTGTGAAAGCCCATGGCAGCCAAGACTTCATCTTCCTGGAAAAATTGAAGCCACTGATTGTAACCAGAGAAAAAGTAGAAGACAGGAAAGCATGCAGTAATCTTCCATTTTATCCGCCCATTCCAGAACGATCCCAGCATATGTATATTTATCTCTGTATTACTTCTTGTGCAAAATTTTGAAATAAGAAACTGGGTATGTCAGTGTGGCCAGGCCTCTGGGACTCTTACTTTCACACACTCTTTTGGTGTTGCTCTCTGTTCAAGTGGTCACATTTGCTCCAATTCTCACTCAAGCACATTTACACCAATCATTGAGTTCACATTCTCCTCTTGGTCCTTAAATATCTTGTTACTAATATTGCAAACTACCCAGTCATCTATTTAGCTAGTCATAAATATTTATAAGTTATAAGTTGTAAGGATCTTGGGGATGAGAATGACTTGTGCAGAGGCTTGAAGAACATGAAGGGGGTCATTTTAGGGTCTTCCACAAAGTGAAGACAATCAAAGTACCCTTAGGGCTTTCCATTGATGAATCTTTGTGGGCAACAAAGAAAAATGAGAATGTTACTGGGGTCTCAATTGTGGAAAACTTGTAAGAATCTTCCACAGCATTATACAGGTGGAGTGGACGGTGGGGTGAGGAGATGAAGTCCTCACGGGTTGGGTGGAGGGTGGAGTGGGAATGGGGGATGAGAGCATAAGCATTTGGATAGATGTGAAAGCAGGGGTGCTGGAGGACTTAAGGATACTAACTGCCACAAAACAAGACTAATCTTCAATATTTTAATGCAATTTGGGAGGGAAAATCAGAAAACTTGTAGGACAAGAAAAAACTGATTTGTGATCAATAGAATTATTTTGTATTTTTTATTGATGTATCATAGTTGTACATATTTTGGGGGTACATGTGATATTTGATACATATATGCACTACATAATGATCAAATCAGCTTAAGGGCTATGTCTATCACCTCAAACATTTATCTTTTCTTTGTATTGGGAACATTACAATTCTTTCCTTCTAGTTATTTTAGAATATGCGATACATGATTGCTAACTATAATTTCCATAGCATACTATCAAATACTGAACTTATTCCTTCCATCTAGCCATATGTTTGCACACATTCACCAACTTCTCTATGCTCCTTCCCTCCCCTTCCTCCCAAGTCTCTGGTAATAACTATTTTACTTTCCCCCTCTTGAAATCCACTTTTTAAAGCTCTTACATATGAGTGATGACATGCAATATTTGTTTTTCTGTGCCTGGCTTATTTCACTTAACATAATGACCTCCAGTTCCATCCATGCTGCCGCAAATGACAGGATTTCATTCTTTTATATGGCTGAATAATATTCCACTGTGCATATACCACATTTCCTTTATTTATTCACGGATAAGCACTTAAGTTGATTTCGTATTTTGGTTATTGTGAATAGTGCTGCAATCAACATGGGAGTGTAGATATCCATTTGACATACTGATTTTTTTTCCTTTGGCTATATGCCCAGCAGGAGGATTGCTAGATCTACTTTTAGCTTCTAGAAGAAGCTTCATACTGTTATTCACAGTAGTTGTACTACTTTCCATTCCCACCAACAGTGTATGAAGAATCCCCTGCTTCTGCATCCTTGTTATTTTTGTCTTTCTGATAATAGCCATCCTAACTGGGGTGATATTTCATCGTGGTTTTGACTTACATTCATCTGTAAATAGTGATGTTGAGCATTTTTAATATACCTGTAGGCCATTTGTATGTCTTCTTTTCAGAAATGTTTATTCAGGTCTTTTGCCCATTTTAAAATTTGTTTTTGTTTTTTCTAGCTATTGAGTTGTTTGAGTTTCTCATATATTCTGGTTATTAATCCCTTGTCAGATAGTTTGCAAATATTTTCTCCAATTCTGTAGGTTGTCTCTTCACTTTGTTGCTTCCTTTGCTGCACAGAAATTTTTTAGACTGATTTACTCCTATTTGTCTATTTTTACTTTTGTTGCCTGTAGTTTTTTTTTTTTTTAGTTCAGGAATAAATATACATAATAATCTAGGGTTGAAAAAAGCAACCAACATCTCTTAAAGTACACTGTCTTTATCAGTTTAATTAAGTACATGAACGAAAATAATAAAGGGATTTCAAGGTTTAGTTATAACCTCAGTTCCCCCATCTGGTTTTTCTAAGAATTTATTCAGTTAACATTTCCATCAAGGGCTTCTCTTAACCCTTGTGTTGGGAGAGAAACACTCTCATTATACCTAAATCTATAAGGTGAAAATATTGTACATGTTTTCTATCTTCTGAAATACCTGGGCTATTTAATTGTTTTCTTCTGCTTTTTCTTCCACTACAGCTTCAGGAGTTTGATAGTTCTGTCAACTTCCTCCCTCTATGCTTGTTACCATCATCCCATCCCTTCTTCTCTTGCTACTCTCCTGGCCATCTTCCCTACTTGCCAACATTTATTTGTCATTTTATGCTCTTCTCTTCCTGATCCCTTTTGCATTACTTGAAAGCAGTAAAATAAACATTTTCCGTAAGTCCTGTCTCATTTTTTATAATGGTAGGTTTCCCATAGCATGGTGTAGGTAGTCACAAGTGGTACACAAGTAAACACTTTAAAAAATAAATTGTGTACTTAAAATTTTTAGAAGTATTAAATAATATTTATTAATATTATTTAGAAAAATACAACTTGCGCTTCAAATTCATTCTCTGAGAGATATCATTGCTTAGTGTGAGACTAGGTAATATAAAAACGAATTGATGTAATGTCAATTTTCAAATAATAAATATTACATAAATAATAGCATAGGTTATACTATTATTTATGTAATATTTACTATTTATATATACACACATATACATACACACACATATATATGTGCCAAAAACGTATACACATTTTAAGCGATGTTATCTATGTATTACTTTTTGAAGTTGAATTGAATTATGGTAGTAATGTGTAGTATGATGTTCACTCAACCATGCTTCCACCACTTTCTTTGATTGCCCTGTCTGTTGCGTTCATTTGGTGGCACTTGCATTATTTTGATTAACGCTATCTTTTGAGCAAACGTAATACTTAAAATGTACACAAATACAAACTCATATACAAAATATGTGTGGATGATTCATGGATGACTAAAATTTGGGAAGAACTGATCTTGAGGAAAAAGGATAGGTGTTGATATCAAGTTAGATTTAAGTTCAAATACCAGATCAGTCACTTACAACTCTAAGACCTTGGGTACATGAACTCTTAGTCTCTGTCTTTTATTTATAAAAGTGGTTCCAATGAAATATACATTATAGATTTTATTATAGTTAAATAAGATAATATACATCAAAATCTCTGGCTTATAGGAAGCACCCAAGGAATGGTCATTTTCTTTCCCTTTCAAGGACCACTATGGAAGCAATGCTTTGTTGTCTTTTCTTATCTGTTTCATTTCTTCCTGAATAATTAGTTGAGTTTTGAGATTTTAAAAGGTCTCAGCGGAAGAGTTTTATTGTAATTTAATTTTTTTGTTTCAGATTCAGGGGGTGCACATGCATATTTGTTTCATGGTTATAGTATGTAGTGGTAGAGATTGGGTCTCAGGTGGCCTATTCCCCAGATTGTAAATTTTGTACCCAATAGATAGTTTTTGAACCCTAATCCTCCTTCCTTGCCTCATTTCTAATGTTTCTAGTGTCTATGATTTCCATCTTTATGACCATTTAGCTCCCATATTGAGAACATGTGATATTTGGTTTTCTGTTTCTGAGTCAGTTCACTTAGGATGCTTATCTGCAGAGTTTTAATTGCATCACTTACATAATATAATTCTTCATTTCTTATTTTAATCTGCCTGAAAAATAATAACTTGTTATTAATCTAATGAAGGAAAGGGATGAAGAATTCTGGTTATGGTCACAAAATCAGGTGTGAACCTCCTTCAGCCTCTTTTGTTGGTCGACTAAGTCCTAGGCAGCTTTTGACCTCCTTCTTGCTTCCTTCCCAGCCATACGTTTCTAATCCACATTCCTTTCCTCTCATAAGCTATTGCCACCTACATTTCAGGTTGACTATAAAATGGTAGAATTATCTTCTCTCTTTTTGCCATTCTCCACGTAAGTATACTGGTCTTCTTCATTTCAGGCTAGCACGTAGGATCACTATGAAGAAACAGTGGTACAAAAATAGCAAACAAGAACAGGGCATAGCATTATTAATTCTTATGAAGTGTTCTAGTGTGCGTTCCTGGTTTTCAGTTGAACACTCGACTTCCTTGATGGAGTTGGAGAGCATCTGGTGCTGGAAGAGTCTTGGTATTTTTCAAAGTTGGCCTATCTGGGTTTAATGTGAGATCAAGATGCTCAGACTATAGCCTTAGATAGATCTGGTGGGCCAGGGAGAGTCTCACTCCTCAGAATGTGCATTCTTGTTGTTTACCTACTTACTTCCTTGCTCTGTCCTGTGCAAAGGGACCTTGGAAAATTGCCTTTGAATGATCTTGGCCATGCTTGAACTCTTGTCAGAATGCCTCCTTGTTTCTCCAGGAGATTCCTCTACCTGAAAGCTGAGAGACACTTGTTCTTTTGCATGTCTATCTCACCTTTAAGAATTCTCATGTTCTCAGACTATCTTCTGTCGATTTAGAAGTTACTGTTTCTGAGCCCCCCAGGGCCTTTTGTTTGCCCGAACACTGACTGAGCACCACCACAATGTGCAGTATTGACTGGGTAGTGTAAGCCAAGTGTTGTGCTAGGCACTTGACATCAGTTATCAAATTCTTTTGATTTGTTTGTTTCACATCCAGTAGCTGGTTCATGAGGCTGAAGGTATCCTTAGGATAAACAGATCTCCCTCCTACTATTCCAAGCAGACTAAGCACTGTCTTGAGAGTGATTGTGTGATCCTATCTTGGTTTTATAGCCTTCATTCCTACTTCTTATTTTCTCTATCCCCACTCCTAGCAGATTTGCTTTTTTCCTCTTTTAAAGAGCTCACATGTTTTCTTGGACTTTTCAATGAGTTTTGGTTCCTGTCAAAGGGAAACTTTCGTTCCATGGAGTCCCCAGACAAGTGCTCTGAATCCCTGGAATCATTTTGCTCAGTGATTTTCAAACTTTAATGCTCATGGGACACATTTGGAGAGTTCTTGTTTAAAGTACAGATTCCTAAGTTCCACCTTGGTGATTGTAATTAATAGATATGGAGTCAAGTCCAGGAATTTGTTTTTAATGATCATCCTAGGAGATCCTGGTGTAAGTGATATGGGACTACATTCTGCAGGTACAGACTTGACCTGGTTCTAGCACTCATCTCTGCCCATCGCCTTGGGTTGCTTAATGATCACTTCTTTTGATATTCCCATTCAGTTCTTTTAGACGTATGAAGTTTATACAATTTAGTGCAGACCTGCACAAATTACTCTAGGCATATTTTACCAAGTTAGAGAAGGTTTCCTCCTCCATGTCTCAAATATTTTTAAATACAAGCTCAAAAAGAATCTGAAGATAAAACATACTGTTTTATGGTATGCAAAGGGTTATTCAAGTAAAAACCATTTACTTTTATGTTAAAACTTTAAATAAGTACTAATTAACTTAATTATATGTTATATATCTCATATATGCAAAAAGTACAGAGAATGCAATAATAGACACACAGGGACTCACAATGTTGTCTTGACATATTAATATTTTGTCCCATTAAAAAATCTTTAATATCTACATTTAGTAACATTTGCCACAAATGTTCTTATCTATAAATAATACTATGCTATTTATTACAATAGTACTCAATACAATACTATTTACCACAATGCTATTTATTATATAATAGGCATATGCTACACATGTTCCTTAGTAGGCTTTCAATATTATCCATGTTGTTCCTGCAAACCCAATTCAGTTATGTCACTTTCTGTATAGTAGTCAATTTTATTCTTTTATGGATGATAATTTAGGTGGTTAGTATTTTTTCCACTGTTAGAAATATTGCTGAATTGTGTAGGAATGCTAGAGTTTCTTAAGGTTATATCACCTAGATGTGACATTACTATACTATAAAACTTGTGAAGTTATAATTTTAAAATTGTACATTTAAATTAAAAAGCAAGGTTAATAATCAACTAAATATTTTTGTCACATCTTATTAAAAGTTACGTTGGAACAATCTACTTTTTGACAATCTCCATGATTTATTTTACTCTTCATTCTGCCCAGAAAACTCGTTGAGGTTATAATCAATAGGTATTGATACAATAGGTATGCACAATTTAAAAAATTTTACTTTTTATTTATTTTTTTTTAGATTAGAAAATATAGTTTATTTAGAGAGTAAATGAAAGAGGGGGGGGAGAGAGAGAGAGAGAGAGATGATTCACCTCCCCAAGGTATGAGAGGGGGCTAATTTTACTTTTTAACTTAACATAATTGCATATAAATATTTTATTCACTCAACAAATGCTTAATTAGTGCCTCTTGGAGCCAGACTAGCTTCTGGGAACAGAGACAGAAATCTCTAGGGTTTTTTTGATATTATATTACATTTCACATGATCATATAGATTGTGATATTATAATTAAATTAGCAATTCTTGTTTTATAATGTTAATATAACATGGTTTGTTTATTTCCTCAGGGAATTGTGACAGTGTTCTATGCTGTGTTTCACAAGGGGAAATCCCCTCAAAAAAAACCGAGAATTATCTTTTGGAGGGTGAGTGCCTTGTAGTACAGGCTTCTCCTGCTAGGTAAGTGTTCTAGATACACACCAGCATCAGTGTACCAGCTAGCATTGTTGTGAGAGTTCAGTTTCAGTGAATTCTTCGGGAGATTCTTTCAACGCATTTGCACATTTTATGATGGATGATTTACGAGCACACCTGCCCACACCGCCTTTGAGTGTTCTGCAGTTTTTGACCAAAACCAACATGACCCCATGCCCCACCCTCCCTATTCACCCAATCTCACCCCAAGCAATTTTTTTAATCAATATTTTTTATTATGATGTTGTGGGGTACAGTTAAAGTTTAGATATACAATTACGTTTCATTCAGGCACCTTGTGGATAAGAGGTGTTTCCCCGTCCCCAGACAGATATTTGCTACTATTAATCCCATCTCCCTCCCCCCCATAGTTTCCCAGTACTGTCAGTCATTTTCTTATAGTATTACATTGGATGTTCGAGGTCCATTATATGAGTGAGAACATGTGATACTCAGATCTTTGTTTCTGTGAGAGGTCACTCAATATTGAAGACCAATCAAGCAATTTCTAAACATTTCCCTGGATGAAAAAATTCCTCAAAGGGAAACATTTTGCCCATGTGGAAGAGGCAAAACAAAAAATGGCAGAGACACTAAAAGGCATCAAAATTGATGAGTTCAAAAACTGTTTTGAGCAGTGGTGAGAGCATTTTGATAGGTGTATTGCATCCATTGGAGAGTAATTTGAAGGTGACTGCAGTTTAAACATGTCAGAATAAATGCATACAATTTTTTAGAAATAAAATCTGGGGTTTGTTGTGTCCCCCTCATATTTAAGAATGTGTACATACATGACTTCCTTGTTAGAATTAAGGACTTAATTTGTCTAATGTAGGATTACCACGAGGGGAGTGTAACTGGTTATACTCAGAGTGACTTAAAATGGGCCAGATATCAGCTGTTATTATCAGCAATAGTCCACGTTTCCCTGTCTCTGTTCACTCTTAGCAGCTCAGTCCACAAGCCAGGCTACACTGTTGTAAGGGATGTGGACTTCAGAGTGAGTATGAATCCTGGTTTCTTGGCTCACTAGACATGTGACATGAGGCAAATTAATTAATGTCCTTGTATCATAGTGTTCTTTTCTGTAACACAGGGTTAGCAGTACATTCAGTTAATACTTGGAAAAATCCTTGAAACAGTATTATCTCTGGTTAAGCATTGACTGCTATAAAACTTTGGTTTTTAAAAGTCACTTTTCACTGTCTACTTTCTAAATCAAGTTACCTGAGGGATATATTGGGAGACTAAAAAATAAGGCAAAAGAGCTCTGCCTGAAATCAATTTTACATTATTTTCTTTGTAAAGAGGCTGGGATCTGTCTATCTGCATCAAGCTTAGAGTCTGTGGTTTTCTGGAAGGTGTTTACCATAGATCTCCTCTGTCTGATGTCTGCCTAGATCTTGACTTCTGTGACTCTGGGAATGGGAGCCTAATAGACAGGTCTTCTCTCTCTCTCTGTCTCTCTCTGTCTCTCTCTTTACTTCTTTCTCTCTCTCTCTCTCTCTCTCTCACACACACACACACAGACATACACACACACACCATACACACTTACATGTTGAACATGCACTTACTTCCACTTACAGGCACTCATACAAACACAACACGCAGACACATAGCACACATGTAGACAACCGACACTGTACACACATAGACATATACACAAACACACACACCATACACACTTATGCCCTGCACATGGACACCCTCACACATACACACAAATATATATTACATACACACGCACCGTGCATACAAACACAACACACAGACTCACATACTACACACCTACAGACATACACACAAACACATATGTACATAGACACACAGTACACACACAGATACACACTGCATTCACACAGACATACACTCAAACACACATACACCATACACCATACACAAATATGCACTGCACATGCTCACATGCACACACTCTCCACACAATATACCCAAACACACATGACATATATACATACTCAGACAACAAACACACAGCATACAGACATACAGAATGTACACACACACACACAGACATACACACAAACACACTGTATGCACACATACACACAGAATGTACACACACACACACAGACATACACACAAACACACTGTATGCACACATACATTGCTCTCGCACACACCCACTCACCCCCCTACAGATAAACACAGACACACACACACTGGGAACACAAACTCACCCACATAAACACACACCCACTTACTCTCCACACATAAACCCAAACACACATGACTGTGTACACTGTGTACACAAACACATACCCAGACATATACAAACACACAGCACACAGACACATGGCACATACACAGTCACGCACAAACACACACAGACAAACATATGAGTACACATAGGAGAGACAGAAAGATGGGGCCTGGCCAGCAGTTACTGTTGGTGAAAACAAATTCATCGCTTTGAGTATTTCACCTGGTAGTTTATCAGGTTATCTCTAAAATGTAAAAATCCATCATTAAGTCTTTTAACTGCTTTCACTTCATGTAAGTACACTCATAGCTTGTTCACACACCTAGGGCCAAATGATCTACAGTGGAAGAAGACTGCAGTTATGACCAATCTTAACTAAAACAATTCTCAGCCCATTTCTCTGAAAGGCTCATTATCACCATTTCTTCCCTCTCCCTTCTCCTTTATTCTCCTTTTTCTCCTCTGTTCTTCCAGACCAGAACAACTTCTTGCCATGGGGAAAATTAATGAATATAAATGTACCCGCCCCTATTTCTTAAGTTGTCGTCTAAGTTCAGTTCAGACATGAGTCAGAAACCCAGCTCTGGCGGAGAGTTGAGGAGTGAGTTCTGTATGCAGTGAGCTCCTATGAAGTCACTGATTAATATAATTAAAAGCCCGAGTTAATTGCATTACTTTCCATTAGTTTTCATTGTATACCTACCTTCCAGAGACCCAACTCAGCTGTCCAGGGGCTCTGCTCCCACGTTTATTCAAGTGAGATGACTGCTTTCAAAACCCAACCTTTCATCAATCCCCTATTAATTAGCTAAATGCCACCCGGATTCCACATGCATGCCTGCCAGCAAGGCAGCAGCATCAGGAGAGCAGAGCTCAGGGTCCTCTTGGCTCATCCTGCAGCCTGGTCATTGGTATTCCAGGACAAGTCAGCTTACTGTAATTTGAAATTGGTCTGCCATCCCATTAGGAATCTGCCCGATCAATACCAAGTGAATTAGAGTTTCAGTGATCTGATTAACTCCCCATTATTTTCTGCCCTGGCTGATTTAGAATGCATGATGAGACAATATTCCAGTTTCTTTGCTTTATCCCAGTTTAAGTGAAATATAGACATCTAAGGAAGCAGTGCCGGTGCATTTGATTTGGCTCGGCTGTAATAAAGTCAAACACCATGAGTGTCTCTCCCATCAGGGAGTCTCAAGTGACTGAGGGCTGCCTACACACACTGCGCCAGGAGCCACGACTGGCAGGGGAAGCAGTGGGTGGGCGCCCTCACTGCTCGTCTCTCTTTCCCATGGCTCTGTCTCCCGAAGAGTCTCCTAGAAGGCTTTTAACGAGGCAGTTTACTTATTTGTTGTATGATCAACATTAGCAGCTTTGTGACTGAAGCTCTGGGTCATGCGGTTGGAAGGCAGACTATAATTCTCCCTAAAGACATAAGAGGCTCATGACAATAAAGTAACTCAGGGTTGTGTCTTGATGACTGAAAACAAGCACTGTAGCCAGCTGGGCCAAATGCTGCCCTTGGGGAAAATGCTTGGTGCCCTCAAGGAGCAAATTTGGTCTCCTATGCAGCAAGACTGCTGTCATGCCCTGCTCCAGGGCTTCAGATAAATCATAATGGGCCCCATAAGTCAGTGAGTAAGCCGAGGGGCTCCAAGTTCAGAACAGCAGAAAACACAGGATGCTGAAGTGATGCAAGCAACGGACCAGTGTCCTTTAAAAATGCATTTGTGTTACTTCCTTGTATATTTAAATTTGACTGGCCAAGCATTGTCTGGTGGAGTTTCTTAAATCATTCATTATTGTTTTTTTTCAATGTGAGGTTTGTAATGGGTTTATCAACTGCTTTGATGTTCCCTGAATACTTTTTCAAAAGCTGTGTATTTTTCAAGTATGTTTAAGCTGTCATAATGTAGCATGGTATTTTTTTCCTGGTTATCCTGAAAGATTCAGTTGGGCCCATATATATGATCATAAATGATAATTCAATACGGCTTATACTAAATACTCTCTCATCTTCCTCTTAGTAATTGCTTAGCAATTCAGAACATCCTGTGTGGATGGATGAAGACATTTGGCCAGAAGTGATATTATATGATCTGCTAGCTATCTGTGTAAATACCTGGATTGAAAATATAAGTGCTTAGGAGCAGAGTAGCTCAGCATTAACACATGCTAGCTTGGTGAGAAGTTCGGTCAGACTAAAGTCTTAGGGACATTGCTACTATTCTCACTATTGATCATGACGCAACTGAACATTTCTGAGTATCTTGTGTTATGTTTCCCAATTATAGTTCATGCAACTTGATTAGGGCAAAATTATAGTAAGGACTTACCGAGAAATTAGATTTAAAATATTGAGGCTCAAAACAAAGAAAAAATTGTTTATTCTGGATTTGGACCCTGCTATTTGCTGACAGCTTAACTTATTTACCTCTTTAAGCTCAGGTTGTTATTTTGTTTGTTTCATCAGTAAAATGGGAATAGTAATGTCAAGATTATAGAATAGTTTTATGGGAAATACACTAATATCTGTAAAGTATATTGGATAATAAATGCTCAAAGGTTATTAGCTTTCTCTTTCCCCCCTCACATCTTCACAGAATCTATGATGACATTTTTTAATGCCAATCTCTACTTTAAAATGACTCACTTAAAAATCTTAAGTTGAAGGGAAAAGAAGTCTCAGGACAAATGAATTGTGTCTTATTTTTTATGCATATGATTTAAATGGAAAATTACTGGAATATTGTCAGTTCTCCAAAATATCTCAGATTTCTCACCTGGGAAAAATTGAAGTTGCATAAAGAAATGATCCAACCATATCTAGAAGCAGAGTGACCACACTCTCAACTTGATTATTAACACAGACTTGACTCCGAGCCTCCTTGGGGACCTGCCACATAGCTCCAGGCCATGGACTCAGCAGGATTGCTTTTGGTAAGGCCTAGTTTCTGTCTTCACCGTGTTGACCAGTCTTCACTTTCTGAATGCAGAAACGTGTGTTCTGACAATGCATCTAGTCCCTCCTTTGATTTTTTTTTCCGAGTTGGAGTCTCACTCTGTCACCCAGACTGGAGTGCAGTGGCCGCTCCTGGCCACCACAGCCTCAACCTGCTGGGCTCCAGCGATCCTTCTACCTCAGCCTTCCAAGTAGCTGGAACTACAGGCGCCCACTATCACGCCCGGATAATTTTTTTATTTATTGTAGAGATGAGGTCTTGCCAAGTTGCCCAGGTGGGTCTCGAACCCACGGGCTCAGGCAATCCACTCACCTCAGCCTCCCAAGGCGCGGGATTACAGGCTGAGCCACCAAGCCAGGCCCTCCTTTGATTTTGATACTGAGTTTCTACTCACAGAAACGTCTGTCAAACATTCTATTGCACTTCTGGTCAATTAAAACCGCCAAGCTTTTCTCACATCTATTTCTATTCTTCTTGTGATTGATTATTTTGTAACATGTAAAATGGGACGGTCTCCTCAAATAAATGTTATCCTATTGATTTCAGCCCATCACTCCAATTAACATGTTTTTGGCTATTTATCATATCATGCACATAACCAATTATTTTACTAGCTTAGTGTTATTCAGTCTCTCATAAAACGTGGCATGCCATGGTGCTGACACCCATTCTGACTTTAATCTTGAAACCCACACCCTTGGGCATGGGTTGAATGCACTGAAAACACTGACTTGTTCTAGCATCCAGCCCGCATTTCTCTGCCCTGTTACTTGTTACTGCTGATGGTACTGTGCTGGGATTCTTCCACCTGTTCCTCTCACCTCACCCTTCCCTTCCCTACCATGTACCCTATGCCACTGGCTTGTATATACCGCATTGATGGACTTCCTGGCTCTCTGCCCTAGCCGTGTTCAGCCAATAAGGTGAGTGCTGGCGGGAGACAGGAGTGAAGTCAGGGATTTCATTTTCCTAACTCTCTCCCTGCTGAATTTCTCAGGATTGCCTGCCTCCCTTGATTCTAGCCCATGGCTCCCTAGGGAGACTTTATGCATCTCATGATTATTGCACATTTTGTAGACTATACGACTAAATGGACAGTTAGCTTAAATATGCTGCTATTATATTAATATCAATTTATGTCTATTACAGATTACTGTTATAGATTTGCTGACTTGTACATAGGCAATGCATAAAAACATACATAAAATTTTATCATCTTTGGACCACTATATTTGATGACACCATACTGTTGCATTTTAGTGATACGTTGAATGTTGCTTGAAGCTTGACATATAACCCAAATGTCACAATTAAGTTATTAACTGGGTGGTGAAAACACTCATACTTAGCACTTACATGTTGCTTTTTGTCATTAATGTGTATGACAAATAGGAGTTAATCAATAGCATAGCACTGTGTTCAGTCATGATCTTTTACTGTTGCTTGGTTCACTTGAGTTCAGAGACCTTTTACTAGTAACCCCATAAAACTGGTGACAAGTTTCAAGTTAATAGACAAGATTTATTCGAGAATGTCCCTCTTCAACCACTGTCGCTTTACCTGCTTGACTTCCCACTGGATGGCAAACCTCTAAAGGTGGAGATTCTCTTTTATCTTGGCTTTCCAATGCCTGATGTTGAATCTGATACCTGGTAGACATTCAAAAAGGTGCTTGTGGAATGAATACGTGAAAGAGAAATATAGCAAAACTATTGAGATAATCATTCATGTTTTTTCTAAGACTTACTATAACAAGTGTCAGGTGGAGGGTTGTATGTTTAAGGTCAGACATTTTTGATATCCCTTCAATTAGAAAGGAGAGTCATAGTTCAAAACTTTAAAAAACTCGTGCTGGTATTTATTGAAAGTTAAAAACCAGGCTGCACTGAAAAAGTGGATACATGCCACCATGGAAAGGGGGCCTGAAGCCTGTTCCTCTGAACTCATCATTTGCAGCTGCGTTTGCTCTTTGTGGCTCCACTAAATGCACTTGACTCAGGATGCTACAGCAGGACTTAGAGATTTTTCCTAGCAAGGTGTAAAGCTTGCAGCGCTTCTGTCCCTTCTTTCCTGATACTTTGGACTTCAGGGGTAGTATTGTGTCTGCCCTGACTCTGGAAGACAGAGCCTGTGACTGTCAAAGGAGGTGAGCCGGCCACCAATTCATAGTAGGGGTGGTGAGCAGCCTTGACAAGCAAGGCCTGATATGCTTGGGTCTCTGGGTCATTGCTAGTCAACACCCATGTTAGAGAATAATAAAATGAAGACAGTGACAGAGAATAAACACTAATGTGGAAAATAAGTAATTGCAGAGTTCTAGTGTTAAGAAAAGACTTTGTGTGTCACACAAGCGTGAAAAGGTTGATTGAAGACACAGAGTAAGTTAGTGTTGAAGAAGAATTATATTTAAAAAGAAAACAACTTTTGAGACAATCTTTTCTGGCCCATTTATTTCACAGATGAGGAAACTGAAAATCAAAGAAGACAAACGACTCACTCAAGGTCATCCAGCCAGGGCTTTTTCTACTGTTATCCTCAATAACATGTTCATTTCTACTGTACTCAGTACTCAGCACTCCATTTAAACATTATTAATCACCTTAGAATCTAAAACTGAATTAGAACATCATTTCCTTGAACAGTTGGTGAGGACCGATTTTGTATTAACTAGAGATGATGGTCTGATAAAATATTTTTACAGTGACCAGGTCTAGAGACTGATCAAGACTTACCTGTACAGGAAAGAGAAAAGAATACAAGAATATTCTTGTGATAAAAGGCAAAATGAAATTTCTTTAGTTCAGATTCTATTATTTACACTTTGGAGTAATTAACACCCTGTGATCTAAAAAACTAACTTTAATCTAATATTAAGAATTTGATCAACTTGTCTTCAACTGCCAGTAATTCCTTTTCGGCTTATTAAGTTTTTATTTTTATGATACATTTTAATATAATAGAGATGTATTTTAATTTTAATTTTTAAATGAGTAGATTAAAACCTTTGTACTATAGAAAAAAGTGGAGCTAGAGGACTCAGAGTAATCCTTGGAGCAACCAGCAAGAGTAATACGTGATGCTCTGGTCCAAACTAAAGCAACTGTGTGAAGCAGAGAAACATGTGATTGTGCTGGTGAGTGTTTTCCTCTCATTGGAGATGGAAGCTTTTCAGGGGAGTATTTTTCTGCATGAGAAAAGATAGGTCAGAGACAGAGTTGCTAAAATGCATAATGCAGCTTTCTGAAAGAAGGCCCAAGGTAAAGTCTGAGAGCCTTCCATAAAGAGGGAGCCAGGACCAATGTGAAGCAGATGACCATTAGGTCAGTAGTTGCATGGAAGGAATGCCTGACCACTTCCAATGGGCACCAAGTTCAGCAGAGCCTTAGAAAAGCTCGTGGGTTCATCCTACCATCAAGCAAACCCCTGGGGAAAAGATAAAAATTCAAATGGCCAGTGTTTGCATTGTGAGGATGTAATGGTACATGATTAGGTTAGATAATTAAACAGGGCCCTGGTATAGGGGTTAGTGATAGAAAATGCTCAGTTAACAGTAAGTGAACAAATGGCCTCATAAGGCAGAATAAGGAGTTTGAATTTCATTCCAGTGGGTTTCAAACAGAGGATGATATGATGAAATGTGCAATTTGGAAGGACTTGCACTGTGGAGAACTGATTCAAACTGAAAATAGGGAAACCAGTTAGAGGACTTTTGCTGATGCTTGAGTAAAGGTATTTGCTGCTCAATTAATGTTTGGAATATTGGTTATTTAGCATTTTCTATTAATTAAAATAGCTATCGCAACTATGTGGTAATGATGTGTTTTGTATATCTTATATAATCTCAGGCATTGCCTGGCAATCTTCTATGAAATTAGAGATTTTAAGAAAATACAGTAAGAGCCTGTTTATCTAATGCCATTGGTACCTCTTCTTAAATTTTTTATCTAATCTAAAAACATATGTACACATTCATTTGACAGTCATTTAACATACAGCCAGAACCTTTCCTTGTACACAAAGCTTCTCACTAGAGTTATCTGTGATTTCTTTTTACATATATTACAAATAGCAACATTTGTATGGTACTCAGTTTCATTTTAGTCCAAGTGGAGTGAGAAATTATAGGCTCTTGTAAAGCAATTTGAAAATTTTGATAATTGTTTTCTAAACTTTTACAGTTACTTTGTCCTCAAATATTTTATTAGTGACTTACCTTTATGGTCTTCTAAGCAATCAACTTTTTTTTTGCAGTGCATTGGATACCTCATATTATCTTGGCCCACGCCTTTATTGCAGTGTAAATTGACAGTGCTCAGTGTCAGCTGGACTACACACCTAGCCTTTCTAATGCTACATACCTTTGGAATGTCTTGGGAAACTCCTTGTGAACACGGATGCAGGAACCTCAGGGATGTGCAAGGAAGTTGTGTCCCATGGGAAACCTTTGATCCATTGGGGATGGAACCTTGTAGACAAGTACCTCATTCTTCTGTCCATTTTACACAGCTTTTCAGAAGGTTCCAGGGGAGTCCAACCCTAGTTACCACCACCAACAAACAACTTAACTACACATTCTTATATACTGTTTCTTATATTGGATCAAATTTGATACCGACATGTAAACCCCTGTCTGGGGCTCTGCTTTCTGGGAGGCAAGTCAAACTAAGACATGTGGAAGCAGTACCTCTATTTTTAAAACTAACATTATTTTACTGAATGCCTAATTTTATTACATATGTATAACAAGTGCAACGGGCGCAAACAGGCAACTGACCTTGGTAAAAATGCACCACAACCATTGGGAGCAGAAGGAAGACAGAGCAGTCCGCCAGCTCTCAGCAGCTGGCATGCCCTACTGTACGTGCAAAGTGATTCACAAAGGGGAAGGAGAGATACCAGTGAATCTGGTAACTTTGTTATGTGGAGCTCTGATAAGAAGCCCCCTGCGGAAAGTTATTTTATAGTTCACCATAATTCATAAGATGCCTCAACTAGTCCAAGGCAGGAGGGTGGAGGCGATGAAGTTGGGCTTTGGAGGCCACAGTCCACTCTTTCTGTTCTGTATCTTCCTTGGAGGTATTCTGTGCTTGCTTTGTTTTATCAAAATTGGCTCTTAAGAAATATCAGATTCTCGCGTACTCTAAGGAATATGGTAGCAATAAGGTTCCTCTACCCCATATCACCCTTGCAGGAAGAGTTTAATTTTTAAATAAAAATATTACATCACTCACTTTTGACATTTACAGTGTAAATAAACTTGATAGTGGGATATGCTTTGAAGTTGGGGGAGAAGCAAAAGTAGGGGAAAAAGGCTTCTTGATGTCTTTCAAAATCACATTAAGTAGGTATTTGTTCATACCTATTGTTCATACCTTATAAGGGGAGTTTTGCTTAACTGGATTCACATATCAGTTATTGTTGCCCTCATAACAATGTCCGTGCATAGGAATCCTTACCCAGAAATTGCTCTTGTACTTCTCACTAGATCAAATCTCTAGCAGATACTTTTTAAAAAATGTTTTGAGAATTTCCATCAAAATAGCAAAGGCTTATATTGTATGCACTATATGCCAGACACTGTTAAATCTCATAGGAAACCTATGAGATGTGCTATTATTATAATCCTGCAGTTTAGGAAATTGAGGCACAAAAAAATTAAGATTATTGTCCAAAGTCAGAGCAAGGAAATGTTGGAAGTGGTGTTTGTCTGTAGTTTCAATTAAGAGCAAACAAACAAAAGATAAAGTAAATGAAAACCAAAACTCCTTATACAAATCATGGATTGCTGCTTCTTAAAATAACCTTAGGATCATATCTGGAAAAAGTTCTAGCCTAGTCACTGAGCAAGCATCTTTAATGGGCCTTCTGCAATTTGTTCTCAGAGCAGATGCCTTTAGGGAGAAGGAACTTAGAGACAGCCCACTCAAAAGTTTCCTACAACTGCCCTCCAAATCAATGCACAAACCCTCTAAAGTACAGTCTGTCTGCTACCTAGAACAGAGACGGGGCAACCCCCAAGAATGACTGTACTCAGAGTACACACTCTTGATAAAATCAGCTCTGTGGACTTCAGATAGAAATATGTTAATAAGTCATTTTTAAATGCCATCTGTTGGTGTCAGACATATCTTTCCTTCTAAAGCTTTGTTCAAGCAATTAATGGAGCGCAGATTTTACAGATTATAGTAATTCTAAGAGGTGTAACTCTGCGACATGTTCTGTAATTCAAATTTTTACTTTACAGTGATGACTTCTTCTCCCTCCATCATCCATCAACAGTGTTCAGTTTTATTTATTTTGATCTATTTTCTATTAAATATTCTATGTAATTAAAAAAGTTTTCCCCCCCTTTTTTTCTCCCAGAAGACAATCTGGGAGATTGACAATCTTGGAACTTCTGTAGTGACAAGTTTTAACATTGATTTTTATCATAGCCTATTCCCCAAGGATTAGGGAAAATTCATTTTATAAGATTAACAAACACTGCATTCACAATGACACTGCAGGTTTATTTTTTCTTTGCTTCATTTAATTCTCATTATTCTTAAAGTTAGTGTAAAAATGTTTAAGACGACTTATTTATGGCAATATCTTTGCGACAGTGTTCCTAGAGCTTTTATTGCATTTCATGCTAAATTAGAGCAGATATCATTGCCATCAAGACTATAAATATCCAGCTAGATTTTAAACAAAATAGACAAAAAATTATCTTCACCAAGTTTTGCACAAACAGAAATTTATTTGTGTCTTTATTATGCTTCCTAGAAATCTTTACAGAATTCTATTAATTAAAACTCACTCTGACATGTGGGTTCTCATATTCAGGAATTATTGGGGTTTTATGTCACTTGTGCATTTATAGTCACATTAGTGTGGCTGAATACCAGAATGCTTCTCCGAGGTAAGTGTTATCATATCACTGAGTGGGCTTTCCATCACTTGCCTGAAGTAGATCATGGATGACGGCTGCTTAAAAAGGATCTTCAATAAAGCATGCACTCCTTTTCCATGCCTTGGCTTTAGGAATATGACTTTCTGGTTATTGGATATTCTTGATCCTTTTCAGTTAAAATTGGGTGCTATTTCCAGTTCTTCAGGCTCCTATTTTGCAAATAGACACTATCCTCGTAAAGTTGTTTAGAAACTAAATGTAGGAAGGTTTTGCCTAATCTCACTGAAGCAACAAAACATCAGTAGTTTACGTGTCCCCTTGGACTATATAATGATGTCCAAATGGATAAGCAATGACACCATGTCCCACTGACATTGTAACCAATGCAATTGTGTCTTGGTATGTAGATTCCCCAGTGGCTGAGAGAGGTTATTTTAAATAGCAGAAACATGAATGGAGCATGAGCAACTGAACTAGTTAATAAAAACATCGTTTTGTTCATTTATTTGACTCCAGAATGCTCATAAAAATGTGTTACATTCTTTTCGTCAGTAAACATTGGTTTGGGACTCTCAGTTGAATCATACTCTGATGACTGTATCTCATCTCCAGACACTAAAGATGTCTTATTTCCAAATCATCTTATTTGAAAATGCACTGGTAAATTTCAGTTAAATGGTTTTATTGGCTAGTTACTAATTAGAGGTGGGACTGGCAATAAGCTATTTGGGGAATTATGGACAGTATTTAGTTTAGGGAAAGTTCTGAAAACTGGCAATCAGTACTGGTCTGTAGGTATTATATTTAGCATCCACAGAAGGTTGTTTTTTTTTTTTTGTCTGTGTCTAGAAATATGTTTATTTGCCTTCACCTTTTTTGTCAAATTTGGGGAATTTTTTCTCAGTCCCTTTTGCTTCTGGGACTCGAACTCATGCACACATGTATTAGGCCATATGGTATTTTCCACAGGTCCCACCCTCAGCTTTCTGTATCTTTGGGAGGTCTCCCAATTCTTTCTGCTCTGGTCCTGCTTTTGGAGATCTCCTCCTGAGCATCAGTGAAGGCCTTACTGAGACTTTTCTGGGCATTTCTCTCCTGACCCCAGTCTTTAGTGGTGTGTGCCCTTGCACTTGGGAAAAGCTTGACTGCCCTCTTTCCCCCTCGACCTTCAGTGTTCTACTCACATGCACTTGGTAAAGACACTACAGGCAGGATGGGTATGGACTTGTTCTGTGGCAAGATCTCAGAAGTCGAATCTGTAAGCCCAGTTCACTAACGGCAATGGAAAATTTGTTAAAAGATGGACTGTGTAATACTCCATCGTGTATATGCACCACATTTTTTTTATCCAGTCCTCTTTTGATGGGCAGCATGGTTGGTTCCATGTTCTTGCTATTGTGAACAATGCTGCAATAAACATATGTGTGCAGGTATCCTTTTTATAGAGTGATTTGAGTTCTTCCGGGTATATTCCCAGTAGGGGGATTGCAGGGTTGTATGGAAGTTTGATATTTTGATCTTTTAGGAATTGCCACACTGTTTTCCTATGATGGAATATCATGTAGCCGTAAAGAAGAACAAAATCTTGAACTTCACAGCAACTTGAATGGATGTAGAGTCTATAATAATGAGTGATCTTTCACAGAAACAAAGAGCTGAGTATCACATTTTCTCACTCATAAGCGGAACTTGAACAACTATCGTAATACTATAAGAAAAGGATTGGTAGTAGCAGGAAATTGCAGGAAGGCGGTGGGGGATTGGCAGTAGCGGGAATCTGCCTGGGGAAGGGAGGGTACACCTCATCAACAAGGGTACCTGCATAATGAACACTTGTATTCCTAACCCTGAATTGCACCCCACACCTTTAAAATAAAAAAATTAAAAGTTAAAAAAAAGTTGAACTGGCTTCTCCTTACTGCTGTCTATGAGATTCTTCCTTCTCTTGTTGCTTCATCAGGGATAAAACAGTTGTGCATTTCTCTGACCTAGGAAGGGCTCATTGACTCATTTAGGGTTCCTTTGTGTTCTCAGCTCACTGACATTTTTTTTAAAACCTATGACTTTTGCAACCTAGCCAGTTTGTTCTAGTTATTAGAGTAGGAACAAGGGTGCCTTGTGGATTTCTAACATCCTAACCAGAAGCAGAAGTCTCCCACAGAGTCTAAACAAATTAAGTGGTTGTTAACACTAAAAAAATGTTAAAAGATTTACATAACAATCTTATTTCTGGCCTCTTTTGAGGAATGAGAAGCCCTGGCAGGAAGAAGCCTAAATTTCCTTGCAATCATAACCAGAGCCAAGTGATTAAAAGATGCCCCATTCCTATGGGTGAATTATATGACACTTATCTATACTTTTACAGGAGAATTCATCATAGTATTTTCTGCTATCTAGTCAGATAGAAGCAGAAAGGTATACTATAAATGCTCCTTTGTTTGGGTTCATATAGCATTGTCAGGTCATTTAACAAGCTCTTAGAATTTCTCAATGTGACAATGTTCTTGATCTTTTTCAAGTACAATGCTTTTCTGAGTCCTTCTTGGAGGTCGGTTAGCGTTAAGATCTATTTATGAAGGCAAATTGTCTCTTTCAAAACTCCCCTCATCAAGTGAAAAGATTTGTTGAAGTGTATTCTTTCCCCAGACCTTACAAGATTTTCTGACAGAAAAGTTTTTAAAATACTTGGTTTTCACTTCTCTGGTTAGGAAGATGTCAAGATATTTAATTTTTTGCATGTGTGTGGCTGTTGTGAATGGGATTGTGCTTTTTATTAGGTTCTTCATCTGTTTGTTACTGGTATATAGAAATGCAACTGTCTTTGTACATTGATTTTGTACCTTGAAACTTTATCAAAGTGATAAATAAGTGCAAAGAGTTTTTTGACAGACTCCACTGGGTTTTCAAGGTATAGATTCATATCATCTGCAAAGAGGGATAGCTTAACTTCCTCTTTTCCTATTTGGATACCCCATGATTTCCTTCTTTTGCTTGATTGCTCTAGCAAGGCTTTCATTACTATGCTGAAAGGGAGAGGTAAGAGTAGGTAGTCTTTTATTCCCATTTTATTCCCATTTTCAAGTGGAATGCTTCCAACTTCAGTCCATTGAGCAATATGTTGGCTGTGGGTTTATCATAGATGGCACTTACTGTTTTGAGGAATGTTCCTTTTATGTTTAGGTGCACAAGGGTTTTGATCAAGAAGTGATACTGGATTTTGTTGAAAGTTATTTCTGCTTCTAAGATATAATCATGTGGTTCTTGTTTTTATATCTGTTGATGTGTTAAATTGCACTTATGGCCTTGTGGATGTTGAACCGGCCTTGCATCCCAGGAATGAAGCCTATTTGGTCATGATAGATGTTTCTTGAGATGTGTTAGTAGATCCTACTGCCCATTTAAAGTGACTGGACAAAGAAAATGTGGTATATATGCAAAATGGAGTATTACACAGTCATAAAGAAGGACAAAATCATGGACTTTGCAGCAAATGGAGCAAACTGGATGGAGTTGGAGACCATCATACTTAGTGATCTATCACAGTAACAAAGACCAAATACCACATGTTCTCACTCATAAGAGAGACCTGAACATTAATCACAATAGCACAAGGGAGGGATTGGCAGTTGTGGGACACTGCCAGGGGTTGAGGGGTGGGGCATATAGCAACACAAAGGGTACCTGGTCCTAAACCAGGAAAAGGGAGGACCAGTTAGAGACTCAAACTTCATCTGCACATAGTTTACTTATGGGCCTAATTCTGACTTGTACCCCACATCTCTATGATAAAATAAAGTTTAAAAAGACTTTTGGGGTGTGTGTGTGTGTGTGTGTGTATGTGTGTGTGTGTGTGTGTGTGTGTGTGTGTGTATGTGTATGCGTTTGTCCTCACCAAAATGAACTATGATTGAGTCTTTTTTATTATGTGAAAGGGATAGGATAGGCCTGATTAAGAGAAAAGAAAGTCATGAATATATTTTAATAAATCAACAGCAAAATACCTAACGTTTCTGGAAATATGTTCACTGATGACAAAGTGATGTTGTCAATTTAACATTCACTCTCCCCACATGTCAAAGTCTACTCTACACTGAATAAAAATTACTAATCTTCTTTCCTTTGTTCCTCTGTTCTTTCCAACATCCGTCTGCTATTGCCACTCACTTCACCAGGAGATGGGCATTTAGTGGAAAGCCAGACCCATCTGGTTTTTGTATTTATGAAATTTTGGGATGCTAATAAGTAATTATTCAAAGTGTATAAAGTTTATACACATTTTCTTTTTGCTTATTAAAGTTGTAAGTATGGTGGTAAAATACATAGAAGTTAATGATAATTCATTTCTTATCTAATTTGAGAATAACTTTGGGTAATATATTCTCCCTCATTATTGTTTCTTTAGGAAGCCAAATTTGAACTGCATACATTTCAGTAACCAAAATCTTTGGGGTATCATGAACGTGACAAATAAATTAAAATGAATTCTTTAAAAAATACGTCTATACACTTTCAAATATTGTTCTCTTGGAAATAGTCACCTTGAAAAATAATTGTTATTCCAATGAATACAATCTTTGATTTCCAAGGAAATTATTTTGAGTATTCTGAATGGTGAAACATTGTTATTTGTGGTGGATAGATTAAGTTTTGAAATAAGCCAAACGTATTTTGGCTATCACATATTTTCCCAACTATTCTGGGTGGGAGAGCATTTTTATTTATGGAGAACAGAATTGTTTCTTGAAAAAAGCCAAAAGAATTTAAAATCTGGCCTATTGAGATTCAATTCCAAAATATAATACATATTTTTGAGGTAAATATGGCTAACTTTTTTGAAAATTTATACATAGAATAGCTTATTATAAAAAATCAAAGTTTTGTACAAATTTTGGAAGTAAATCAGGACACTAGTGAATTGCACATCATGAGTTATTCAACCAACTTTTAATAGCTGTCTTAGATTGAACTAATATTTGATTCCTTGTAAGTAAATGACACAACAAAATGGCATGGGCCTTGGAGCTAGAGAAACCTAATTTAAAGTATTACTTTACCACATCCTAGCAAATTTTCCATGGCCTCAAACAATTTGTCCTTGTTTTCAGTACCTACACACACACACACACACACACACACACAGAGCATATATGAGGTCTGACAAGTTCGTGAACTTGCCACAGGGTGCTTACACTGGCAGCACTGTACAAACAAACTTGGCAAGGTTTCATAACCTTGGTACATCAGTGTCTTACAGCTGTGTTCGTGTTGATATGTGGATGTGTGGTGGTGTCTTTCTGAGTGGGGTCCATTATTGTTGCTGCATGTTTTTTGTGTGTGCCATCCTGAGAATGTCAGAGCTTGAATTAGAACAATGGACAAACATTACACTTCTTGTTAAATTTGGCAAGAATGGAAGTGAAATCAGGGACATGTTAGTCCAAGTTTATGGGGAATAATGCTATGAAGAAAATGACAGTGTACAAGTGAATTAAATGTTTTTCTGAGAGGAGAGAAAGTGTAACTGATGAAGAGAGGTCAGGATGGCCAGTAACAAGCAAAACTGATGGAAACATTGCAAAAATTTGCTGAATTGTGCATTGAGATCATCAGCTGACTGATTGTGAAAAGCATAGAAGACCAAATAAATATCAATAGAGAAACAGTTAGAAAAATCTTAAGTGAAAATCTTGGCATGAGAAAGGCATGTGCAAAAATGGTCCCGAAAGAGCTCTTACATCATGACAATGCACCAGCTCACACAGCACTATCTGTGAGGGAGTTTTTAGTCAGTACACAAATAACTGTACTGGAACATCCTCCCTACTCAAATGATCTGGCCCCCAATGACATTTTTATTTACCCAAAGATAAAGGAAATATTGAAAGGAAGACATTTTGATGACATTTAGGACACCAAGTGTAATATGATAGCTGTAATTGCCATTTCATAAAAAGACTTCCAAAATTACTTTGACAGGTGGACTAAGTGCTGGCATTGGTGAATAGCTTCCCAGGGGAGTTCTTTGAAGGTGACCATAGTGATATTCAGCAATAGGCATGTAGCACTTTTTCTGCGGTAAGTTTGTGAACTTAATTGTTAGTTTTCGTATCAGATAATGCCCTTCCTTTTTGACTAATGTATGTAACATGCCTGGCAGCTAACGGGTTCAGCAAACATGGTTATTATTAAGAGATAATATCGAAAAATGACCATTATCTTTTACATACTTGTAATTTTCTTGTCATTAAGAATAATGTGTTAATACTACTAAGTGTCATTTTGAATTACATCCATAACTTTCTTTTCATCAGTGTCTACGATGGTGCTGGTGGACAATCAATGGATGCACCCAAGCTGGGAATGTTGGCATACATATGTAGGCCCAGTCACCATTTGAGGCCAGGAGTTTGAGGCTATAGTGAACTATGATCACACCTGTGAATAGTCACTGCACTTTAGCCTGGACAGCATAGTAAGATACCATATCCAAAAAAAAAAAAAAAAAAAGAAAAAAAGAAAAAAAGAAAAGAAAAGAAAAGAGAATGAATACATCCAGTAGTTTTGAAATTCACAAGTTACCAAATTAGAACATATGACTGTCTCCAAAGTAATAGTTGACAGCCATTATGAAGGAAAAACTATTTGGAGAAGGTGCGTCTAGCACTTTTCTTTGAGCTCTAACCTGGGGTATAATAAAACTGTATTAAGGGCAGTTCTAATTTTTGTCATCATTGTATGTATTCTAAATTATTTTAACATCTGCCTTCTGATTCAACATTATTATCATTGTGCTCCAGGAGCATAGTGTGATTACTTTGCTTTTGTAATATATCCATGAGCAAGAGTCACCTGTTTGCATTTACCATTTTTTGTTGTTTAAAGAGATTATCATTCCTGAATATAATCTCAAGAAAGTTCCTGGGCCCTGCTCCAATAAGAAGTTCTGTTTCTCCTTACCAAATCAAAGGAAGGGGCTTTTTATTATATGAGAAGCATAACATTGCATTCCAGTAGGGGAAACGAACAATCACCTTTTGATCCCTAATGTGGATGCCCAAGTTTGTAAATTTAATAAAAAGATAAGAAATATGGCAGTGTTTTTATCTCAAGCAATAAACTCTGATTAAATCTTCCTAGTTTGATGCTAACAGTCTTTCTGGGGAGCATGAAGGTGAGTGAGAGCTTTGGACAAGATAATAACAACAGACAAATGTGAAAGAATATGAAGTTTTAAACAGCCTTTCAGAACACTAAAGAGTTTAGGAAATTAAAATAATCAGTATGGCTTTTCATGCTCCTGAGTGGTCTTAACTGCCTAGGTTCATTCACTTCTCTGTCACTGAGTACATCTATCTCCACCATTGTAATGAGGTGTTTCTCAGTCTGTAATGAGTATCTTTCATGTTCCCTTTTATTAATATTTAAAAATAAAGATCGGCCAGAAAGTAATATGCACATTATCTTTTGAGTCTAATAGGATATCTGTCAGTGAAGTCTCGTTGCTCTTAACCAGAAAGATCAGTTTGGGTAAGGGGTGATGCAGGCTGGAATTTATAAGAACACATTTAAAAATTGTGTGTTTTTTTGATGATGTTTAGCAGAAGCCATAGCATATAGAAAAAAACAATAATCAGTATAAGATATATTAAAATGCTTCACTATGGGGAAGCACCTTTACAATGTGTAATGGTCTCTGGAAAGTCAGAAACTGTAGATGGTGTGCCTTGTATTGATATTGATTGAGTTCAGTCCAGGTATGCACATTTCTACAGATGTGTGGAACATGGTAGTAGGTTCTTTAGTTAGAATAAATTGTGATTAATGTTGAGATTATTTTATGACAATTGTGTTTCTTAATTCATATCCATCACGTATTCATGAGGATGACATTTTGATATGACAAGTAAGGATTTGGGTTATGGTTATGAATAGGAAACACTGCTTAACATATTGTTTTTGCCTGAAGCATTTGTTCTGCTAAATGTTAATAGTAATAATATAATTCTAATGTTACCTCATTTAGGTATAGCTTATGTTTTTGTTATTTAGATACTAACTAGAACTGGGTTCCTTTGACATTTCACAGTTATAGTTATACTAAAACATATTAGTTTGGCACAGCTTTCTAAAGTGCACCCTGTGTTAGATAAAGGGTGCCATAATGCCTTCTGGAATGATCTATTATTTTTGGCATATAAAAAGAAGTTATAATGCTGTTCTTTAAAATTTATGTTTCATAATAAAATGAATAATTCATTCACTCATCCACTGACAAGCAGAATACTTAAATTAATGTCTTAAAGTAAAAAATCAGCACCAAACCAAAAAGCTGGGGTTGAAGGTAAGAAAAAAAAGCCTGGCTATTAGGATATAATACATTTTCAGAAGGTAACCATAATATAAAATGAGTCTGAAAGTCATTCATAAAGAACAGGATATTAAAAGCTATAAGGGGAAAAAAGGCCATTTATCTATTTGTGTACTATTTTGAAGACTTGAGCCAAATGTTTCATCAGTGACTTGGGCGGCTTCCAATTGGGTAGGGTTGATGTGTGTGTGTGTGTGTGTGTGTGTGTGTGTGTGTGTGTATGTTCGTGTGCACGCCTGCGCGCACAGGGTGGGGTAGAAGAGAAAGATGGGTAGCAGTCTCTTTTTTACTTTGGGTTTTGTTTATTTAAGCCTTCATTCGTTAATTCAACAAATGCCAACTGAGTAGCTGATCTATGTAAGGCAAGCTGCCAGGAACTGTAATTTATATCCAAAGATATTTTAAGACACGGTACCTGAAGAGTTCAGAAGTTACAAGTAGAGATGACGTACCTGGGTGAATTTAAGACAAGATCAGGTTTTGAAATAATTCTTGAGTAAATTCTGACATAAAATTAATTTATTAGTGATGAACTAAGGATGAGTAATAAATCTTATTTGCAGTCTCCTTTTGACATGTGTAACAAAGCATCATCATCATCATCTGATCATCAACCTAAGGGTAATGTTAATAGCCAACATGGACTATGTGATTACATGTAGACAATAACACTATGGTGCAGGTGCTTTTATTGTCTCTGTTGAACAGATAGGTAAACTCCCTTTCTTTCTTTCTTTCTTTCTTTCTTTCTTTCTTTCTTTCTTTCTTTCTTTCTTTCTTTCTTTCTTTCTTTCTTTCTTTCTTTCTTTCTTTCTTTCTTTCTCTCTGTCAGGGGCTTACTGTCATCCAGGCTAGAGTGCAGTGACATGATCACGGTTCATCACAACCTCAACCTCCTGGGCTCAGGCAATCCTTCTGCCTCAGTCTCCTAAGTAGCTGGGACTATAGGCATGTGCCACCACACCTGGCTTATTACTTAAATTTTTTTTTTTTTTGGTAAAGACAAGGTCTCACTAGTTCGCCCATGCTGGTTTTGAACTCCCAGCATCAAGGAATCCTCCCTCCTCAGTCTCTCACAGTGCTGGAATTACAGGCATGAGCCACCATACCAGGCTGTCAATAGCAATTTCTATATACTTAGAAGTAAGTCAAGGAGCTCAGACCTTAGTTTAAAAATGGAAATGCTATGAGAATGACAGATCTTTTGCTTGTATTTGAGCATTCACGTTTATAGAGAATCTTTTCTTAAAACTGGTGTTTATTAGGGTTACCCAAGAGATTTACAAATCAAACAGGGATCGTTTCTGGATTAGTTAGGTTCTCTTCATAGAATAGAGTTTTGAACTGGCTCTGTCATGTGATCATATCACTTTTCAGATCTCAGAATTTTCGTGTGTAAAATGAGGGAATTGAATGATGCGATCTCCTGGGTTCAAGTCTCATGTTCTGTGAGTTTATTGCTCTCTGAGTTAATTAGGCTTATAAAATTGTAGATCTAACAATAATTTTTTTAAAGGTTTTAATAGGGGAAATCAGCAAAATTTAGACAGAAGACTGCTTTACATGAGCAGTTGCGTTTGTTTCAGTGACCTTTAGCTTTGACCAAGTCAACCAGTTGGCACTGCATAAATAACAAATATATTACATAGTATTTCTTGCAGACTTAAAATAGTTGTTTCTATTCATAGTGTCATTTTGGTTACTCAAAAGGTTAATTGTCATATTTCAACATTTGGCTACAATTTCCCAGTCTCACAGTTGACTGTGACACAAGTAAAATAAGGATGTATAAGTTCCAACAAGAAAGCACTAAAAACAGTAAACACTAAAAAATAGTATAGGCTGTATTGGAGTGATTAGAAATTATAAAAAACTTAGTATTCATTTATTTCCCAGTTTTGTAGGAATTTTTGTTTTTAGGAACCTTCAACATCACTTTTCTGAGCCAAATAATTTCCAGTGCCTGAGAATTTATACTACCTAAGGCATGTAGCCACAGTATTTTAATATGTGATTTTAATTTCCTGGTTTAGAAATGGCTGATTGGCCATATTGATGTGGAGGTGAATTTACCAACTGTTTGAAAATAATACCTCTTAATACCTTGAGGGTTGTCTGTCTGACGTGTGCAATAGGTCATACTTCCCAAGGTATGTGCACAATTCATTCTCGTGGAGAAGCAGTTTGTGATAAAACCACAACCCTCAGGTCTTTGCTTCTTCCTAGCTTTGTGCTCTAATCCTTAATCTCAACAGCCATTTTTTCCTGCTATAAAATGGAAAAATCAGCTTAAATCTACTTTAACTGCTTAAAAAACAACTTTTAAAAATAAACAATAGTACTTTTTTGGTAACCCATTTTATATATGATCACACCACATGAGCATGAACGAATGCTTTGGGTTAGAACAGATAAAGTCTGGAAAGGTTATTTAAAAATGGTCATCTCACTCCTTGGAACAAAATTTGGACATCAGGGTCTAGAAATGGAAGGCCTGGGGGCTATTTTTTCACCGTTTTTGGTGTGCACCAAAGTCCCTTAGAAGAGAAAATTGAAGTAGCAAAATTTTCATTTAAAAAGGCTTATGTTATTATTATTATTTAAAATAGTAACTATAAGTGTCAGTGTCTCCTGATTCCAAACCTTCAGGACACTGGAACCCACTACTCCTTCTGGGCCTTGGTGAATCTCAATTCTGTTTAAGAAAGTGGAAGGAGAAAGCACCAGGCCTAAATCCTTGAAAATTTAGCCCCATGGTCACTTCAATACACAGGAAAAAAAAAGGGATCTCAAAAGGACTGTTCATCTCACTGGTCAGGTGTTCCCATTTCTGCAAATGTGCTACTCACCTGACATATAATTGCACAGATTCCTGTCTATACATATTCCTACTGTACACTTCTACCTCAGACAAGATTTCCTTTAACCTATGACATTTTATGCATGGATTACATAAGAAGAGAACCCTATACAGTCCTCCATTTGAGAAGGTAAGTCTGTCCAAGAAAGAATATGTCAATCTATGGTGGAAACCCAATGGATTATTTTTTCTCACAAATCGAGCATTTCTAATTTACATTAAAAGGAATGTTTTCAATTCACTAAAAATGAAGGATAAAAACTAGGAGGCCAATAGAATTTACTCTCACATCACTTTTGTTTTTTGGAAGTAATATAATATACATATATATGTATACACTCATACATATATTTGTATATATTTTTCCACTGAAATATATATAATTCGCAAGCAATAAAGAACACAAATCTCAGGAGAACAACTTGATGATTTTTCACATATGCATATAACTATGTAATCAGCACTCAGATCAAAGCATAGAAGATTTCCAGCCCCCTCCCCATTTTCCCATCCCATGACAGAGGTGCACACTGCTCTGTCCTTTTTTATCATATATTAGTTTTGCCTGTTTTTGAATGTCATGTACACGCAACCATACAATATATACTCTTGTGTCGGGCTTCTTTACTCTTAAATATTATTACAGTGAGATTTCATTTATGTTGTGGTATGGAGCCATAGTCTGCTCTCTTTTCATTGCTGTTATTTCATTATGTGAATAGACTGCAATTGAGTTACTCATGCTCTTGATTCTGGACACTTGGGTTGTTTCCCACTTTCTAGCTATTATCAATAGTGCAACTATAATAGCGTTCTAGTAAGTGATTTTGATGGACACGGAACCAAGGCCAAGAGTGGGGTTGCTGAGGTATAAGACACACACATGCTTGGATTTAGTGGATGGGTCAAAAGCTTCCCAAAGAGCTTACACCATTTTATGCTCCCTTCAGCAATGGAGAAGCCTTCCATACCTTTACCAACATTTAATTGTGCATGTAGATTCTTTCATTTTTCACCATTTTGGTGATATTTCGTTGTGGTTTTAATTTGCATTTCTCAGCAGACTAGGCGTCTTGATCTTCTTTTCATATGTTTACTGGCCATGCACTTCACTTTTGTGAAGTATCTGATCAAGTCTTTTCACATTAAAAAAATGAGTTGTCTTTTTCTTATTGACTTGTTTTTCAAAAAAATATATTCTAAATATGAGCCATTTGTTGGATATAGGTCTTGCAAATATTTTTTCCCAGTGTTGCTTGCCTTATTCTTTTTTAAAAGTTGTCTTTTGAAGAGTAGATGTTTTAAATTTCAGGTAAGACATAAGAAATATTTGCCTATCTGTTTGCCACAAGGGCTTAAAGATGTCTCCCAATGTTTTCTTCCAAAAACTTTATTGCTATATTTCATGTTTAAGTCTCTGATACATCTCAAATTAATCTTTGTGCATGATATGAGGTAAAAGTCAAGGTTCTTTTTATCCCACTTATTGAAAAGACTATCCAGTTCCCAATGAATTGCAGTAGCACTTTTATTATAAATCAAGTGCCGTATCTGTGTGGATTTGTATCTTGGCTTTGCATCATGCCTGTTTGCTTTACTTGTCTATCCTTAAGCTGAAACCTCACCCTTGTAACTACTTTTTTTAGTGATAAAGTCTCCAAACATGGCAGCGAGTCCTGCAGCAACATTGGTCTTCATCTTCTAGATTTTCTGGACTGTCCTAGGCTTTATTATTTCAATAAAGAGATATTTGAAAGTTTTACTTTTGAAAGATATTTAAAGAACATTTTGAGAATAAATATGCCTATTTTCAAAGCAAAAGACTGACTCAAGCTGGTTCTGATCATGTAATATTAGGTGAATTAATGGATTCTTACAACCTTCACTTCTTTAGAGATAGAACTAAACAGTATCCATCAACCTCCTTGGATTGCTGTATGACTAAAACACAAATGATTGTAAATCTCTTGAATTCAATACTAATGAATTAGTGTCACTAACTTAGAGAGGGCACTTTCATTTCTAACACAAATGAAAACTGTCAGGTTAGGTGATTTTCCCATTGTCTACCTCCTGGTCCATACGTCAGTTTTCTTTCTGCTAAAACTTGCCATCTTTTAATCAAGCCAACAATCTTTCAGGAAGCATTTGTCTTGATGCACATGACTCTTGTATCTTTTGGCAGAAAGGGATGTGTGACCTCTGGAATGTTAAACTTCAATAAAGGGGAAACCAGTTTATAAGAAATGCTGCTCTGTGATGTAGAGAGATGCTTAATTAACTAGAACTTCATTTAAAGATGTAGCGTAAATCTTTAAAAAATTCAAGTTCCCATGAATTATGTCTCCCCTGATTGTGCAGTCCAAAAGTTTTTAAATCAGCAAGACATATCTTGATCTGAGAACAATTCTAGTGTTTGCACACTCTCTGCATTCTCATCTACTTCAAGATTCCTCCTCAATTCCATTCATAGCAGCTGGATTTTGGAAGACAAACATTAGTAATCTACAATTAAAAAGCATTTCAGTTAACGTGAACCTGAACAGATGAGGCACACCGTTGACAGTGGACAGCCCCTCTCCCTACATGGTCCCCAAAACACTGTTTGTTTCCCTTCCCCATTATTTTATTTTAATCACTCTTCTGAGACATGGTTGGGACTGATTCTTCATCAAGGTGTCCAGCTGAAAAATGATTATCAGATCCTGCTGAGGCAGGGACAGGGAAACAGAAGCCGACATCAGCTGCAGATGTGCAGAGTGGTAACTTTGGGAGGCAATGATAATTAAAGAGCATATGGTCTGTAATAAATCTGTACAGTAGTGCTAGCTCGTATGAATCGAAGGATTAAGAATAATAGCACATCCTTACGAACAGTGTGTTAAATCTCAAGTTCCATTTCCTAGGCTTAATATAGCTCTGTGCAAATTTGTTGGTTTTTCTTCTTTGGTGTAGTATGTAAAGTGTGAGAGATTTATGACAGAATTTGTGTGCATGCACCCTGATCAAAATGGTTGAGAAGGGCCCGATAAAACAAAAACATCTGGAGGTACAGATGTCACTCCCGTGAAGCTGAAGACTGTTTGTGGGGAACAGGGAACATATGATTGTGAGAGGAGCAGGGCTCGGAAGTGCCAAGTTTCACAGGAGTTTGATAGAAATGTGTTATGAGTGCTTAACACTGTGATAGCTTTTGGTGAAGAGAACTATCCCTTAAGCCTATGCTTATTTTTTGGGTAGGGGTTTGTTCTTTACTTTCACTCTTTTCTACAGTGATGATTTACACTGGAAAAGGCATTGAGTGTCAAAGCTTAGAAGACAGAGTTGACGCTTTTGGAGCAGGGAAGCTGTTTTGAATAAAGCAAGTCACATATGTGTTTTGTCCTGCCCTGAAATGACATAATCAGCAAGAAAGGAAGGGTGAAAATTCCTCGTTCACTTAAATGTACTCAGTGTCTATATGCTAGCACCTTCAAACTAGCTATTAAGAACTAATAACCACATTTATAAAGAAACTTATACATATGAATAACACCCTACTGCATTTATAATGGTTATCTGTATTTACTTGAATTACAGAAGATTTTTGTTTTATTTTGCTAATCTGTTCATCAATAAATAAGATAAAATGGTGTTTTTCAGAAGAGAAATTGTGAAAGGGCTATTTTTCTCAAAAGGAGAGTCTTCCCAAGAGGTCAAGTTTCTAATGCATCAGTCTTAACTGGCCCCAGTGGCTTCCTTCTGGTTTCATCAAGATCAGGGAATGACTATTACTTCTTTTCCTTTTCTTTCATTATCACCAAATGGAAATGAAGTGAAACATAATTATTATTGTCAGCTCAAACAATATACTTCCTAAGCTCACCAGGGTAGAATATTTAGTCTAACTACTGCTATAAACCTAAATGAGAAAAAAAAATTGGGACCGTGTGGTAAAGGGGATACATTTATAAGATAAGGAAGTGTGCCACTGGGAAATTCTGGGGTCTGGGCTTTGAAGATTCCTGAAGAATCCCTCCTAGATGAAGTATCACCACTAGGTTAACTCAGTCAATTCTCCTTCTGGTGAATCAACTTTCCACTGGCTCAAAATTTTGGGAAACAGTTTTAAAAATTCATATATTTTGCCCCCACTGGATTAGTCAGAGTTGATTTTAAGAGTGATGGGCCAGGCCTTTGGATATTTAGATGAGAAACTTCTGTCAACCCCCATAATCCTCTTCACAGGATCCAAATATCTGTGACATCTTTGATCATATAGATTTTTGTATATGGTAGTGAATATTCTGCTCACTCATTGGCTGGATGTGGTGGTGCAGTGGGAATATAATGGATAACAAGAGCAAAAGAATCAAGGCAGTACTGAGTCCTCTTTGCAGAACAAAAGACGATGATTATATTGCCAAAACCTTTGGAGCTGGACCGTAACCTTGGTTTATCAGCAACTCATTTTTCACCCACTGTCATTCTGTTCTTTTCTGGCTTCCTCCTAACTATACTGTAGATGAACAGCCACACACCCAGATTTACTGTTCTGCCACAGACTAAAGAAGCAGCTGCTGATGCTGTGATGATGCATGCAACCCAGAGATGCCAGGCTTTTACTTCTCTCTATTGGGAACTTTTTTCCTTGTTGGTTTTTCATAAGTAATTTCATATTTCATACTGGCATTGCTACAGCCTGAAGAAGGGGTAACAGCCCGAAAGATCTGATACGAGTTTTATGTGGGGACATAGTCTACCCTCAAGGCAGCCTAAATGCTGCCATGGCAAATGACTTTTTTAGTCTGAAAATGCCCTGGAGCATTTTTTTAGTTCCTCTTGAAATAAAGCAAAAGAGGAGAGAGTTAGAAACAGAGAAGCAAACCAGACCGACAGCTACACACAGTAGGTAGCACAATCAAGTCTATTCCTGGTACCACAAAGAGTCCTTTAAATGAATACAAACAACAGAACGGTTAGCTAACAGAAACCATGCACAGTCTCTGGATGATCTACATGGACTATTGCATGGGTACTTAAACATGTGTCGATGTATGTAGGTACATGTATGTGTACATATGAGGGGGACACAAAACACCCCAACATTTATTTGTAAAAAATTGTGGTTTTATTTTTACATGTTTAAACTTCATTCACCTTCAAAGTACTCTCCATTTGATGTAATACACATATCGAGATGCCTTTCCCACTGCTTAAAACAGTTTTTGAACTTGTCAACTGTGATGCCTTCTAGTGCTTCTGCCATTTTTTGTTTCACCTCTTCCACATGGGCAAAATGTTTTTCTTAGAGGACTTTTTTCCTCCAGGGTAACAAAAAAAGTTTCTCGGGGAGAGATTGGAAGAATAGGTGGGTGGGTGTGGGGGTCATGTCGTTTTTGGTCAAAAGCTGCTGAACACTCAGGCCAGTGTGGACAGGTGGGCTTGTAAAATATCCATCATGAAATGGGCAAAGTTGTTGAAAGAATCTCCCTCCTCCCCAAAATTTTCTGAAACCAAACTCAGCCTCTCACAACAACATTAGCTGGTACACTGATGCCCTGATGCTGATGGGCTCCTAAAACACTTACCTGGCGGGGAAAGCCTGTATTACAAGGGACCCACCTTCCAAGAGATAATTCCATTTTGGGGGTGTTCTTCCTCATACAATTGCCATATTTGTTACACACAGAGTAGTAAAATTAAATGAGGTTCTGATTTTTTCCACTATGAATCTTTCTTCACTGTGGTAAAACTGAAAGTTACAAGAGGGTTGAGTCTTCTTTGTCTTGTCTCTATCCTCTTCTTTCTTAGACCTGTGCTCATATCCATGTGTCAGAAACTAATTTCAGAAAATTCCCAGTCTCTGTTCAGAATAAAGTTTTAGTCTTAGACAACTTCATTTTCCATAATATTAGATATTTCTATTTGCTACTATATATGTCTGTTTGTAAGGTCTTCATGAATTAAAATTCTAATCCAATGCATGACTTACGAAAATATCTTTTGGGTTAGACTTTTAAAAACATCTCTGTTGCAGCAATAAGAAGATTTTTTTGTGGTTTGTTGTTTGTTCTATCAACAATGCTCTGGTTTTTGATTGAAAAAGAACAAATCCCCATTTTGGCACATTGTTGCCTGGAAATTATTTGTCTCCATTTCTCAGAACCCTCAGGCTGCAGCCATTTTAAGTATCAAACTATCAGATGTCACCTCTGATGTTGTCAATGGTATGTAAGACCATGTGATTACTGCTTTTTGAGATTTTGCTGCACAAACCAAAAAGAGTTACTAACACAGCTGGATGTCCAGGTGCAAAAAATATTTCCTTTCTTGTTAGATATGAGAATAATACCTTTAAAAAAAGAAAACACAAATCTAACATTTGGGAAAATCTTATACCCCTAAATTGTTTAAACATTTGATAACATTCCAGAAGAAATTGCAATAAGCAGAAGCAGAATATTGCCTAAAGAATAAACACACACACACACACACACACACACACACACACACACACACACACACACACATTGAAGCAATACTGAATATTACGCTTCCTCTGTCACCTCCCCCTCTCCAAAAAACCCACCGAGATGAATGCATCTGGAGCTGATATTCACTGGAGTATGGGACATATTAAAGCTGGGAAGCAATGATAGAATTTTTTTCAGGCTGGACACAGTGGCCCATGCCTATAATCCCAGTGTTTGGGAGGCTGAGGTGGGAGGATTGCTTGAAGCCTGGAATTTGAGACCAACCTGGGCATCAAAGTGTGACTCTGTCGCTACAATAAAATAAAATAATATAAAATTTTTTGTCAAATTTGAGAAACAAAGCTGAAATAGACTAGAGAACTGAAGCTGTCAGTTTAGAGTATAAGTCAATAGAAGAAATGTATCTGTAGAATGAGAAAAGGCAAGCAGATGTAATGACAGGCACCTGTGGCCCTTGAAGAAAAAAATGAGGAAGAGTATATGGATCCCATGTCTTGACTGATTTCCAGATCCAATGCCCCAAAGATCCTGTTGTAGTCATTGTTTTCAATATGGTATTGTTTCCTCAGTGTAATTCCTTTGCATGTGAAGAAATGGGCAGAAGCTGGAAGGAGCCTGAGAAACCTTTTGGCTCAACACTTGAATTTACAGGTTAGTAAACAGAAGTTTGTTGAAGTTAAAAGCAGAAAACTTGTTCCAGATCGCATAGTGACATAATTAGCTCTCTGACCGACTATAAACCTTAGCATAGACACATTATAGTCCAGATGAATATTTATTATCAATAATAATTATATTATTTGCAGAGACATGAATATTAATAATATTTTGCTTGTAAGCATTGAGAATATTTTTCTGCAGGTTTTCAGGGAACAAATTGTTTTTTCTACGGACAATCTGGAGCACTCATTCAGTATGAAAATGTATGACTCCTGTGATCATTCCCAAGTTATATTTCTAGACTAATCTACACTATTCATACTTGTCTTGAGGACCCTGTGCTCTAGCTGCATTGTTCTTTGAAATCTCAGTTTTATTCTTTAAAAATACACTTTATTTACTTACACAAAGACACACACACACACACACACACACACACACACACACACACACACACACACAGGCTAATAATCTTCCTTTCTCCTAGAATAACTGTTCTTCACCCTGGCTATATATTAGAAGTTCCTGGGAAGCTTTAAAAAATACTGATGCCCAGACCTCTCAGGTTCTGATTTAATTAGTCTGTGTTATGGTTTCAGCTATCTGAAGTATAATTTATGTACAATAAAAATTCATCCATTTAACAATACAACTTGATGAAAGATGTTAACTGTATAGCCATGAACCCCCATCACAATCAAGACTTAGCACAGTCTGTCTCCTTAAAGAGTTCCTTGTGCCCCTTTGTACCTGATCCCCTCTCCTGACACCTGCCTTCTGTCACTATAGTTTTGCCTTTTCTTGAACTTTATGTAAATGAAATTATAGAGTGTGCAGTCATTTTGATATAACTTTTCTACTTAGCATGCATTTATGTTTTTGAGATTCATTCATGTGGTTGCATCTATTAATGTTTATTCATTTTATGACTGAATAGAATGCCATCTAATGAATAAGACACAATTTATATTTTCACCAACTGAGGGAGAGTTGAGCTATTTCCAGTTATTTGGCCATTATGAATCATGTTCCTGTGGATATTTATATACAAGTCTTTGTGTGGTCATATGTTTTTATTTCTTCAGGAGTGGAATTGCTGGGTCATATGGTAAGTAGATATTTACCTCAATAGATATTGCCATATTGTTTCTCAGTGTGACTGTACCTTTTGCATTCCTATTAGTAATGTGGGAGAATTCCAGCACTCTGTTCCACATCCTCACCAATACTTAGTATTGTTGGACTGTTTAATGTTAGTCATTCTAGTGAGTAGAATGAGTTGTGTAGTAATATCTCAGATATAAGTATTTCTAATCAGTATTAACTCATTTAAAAATAATCTCAAATGATTCTAGTGTCCCCTAGGGATGAAAATGACTGTCCTCCAGTATCCTTTTGTGTCATTTCTCATGATCTGAGTTTTACCCATTCGTCAGGCCCCAACTTAAATCCCAACTTTTCCATGAAAACTTTTCTCATTTGAATCAGGAGTAATTTCTTATTTCTTGAAACCCCGCATCACCATTACTTTCCACTGGTTACTTTACATTTAAAGTTGTTTATGTTTGCAGTTACCCTATATATTAGAGTCTAAGGTCTTTGCGGTCAAAGACTATTTTTATACCTCATGAATATTCTTGTTGCATGAGTTATGAATATTTGCAGTGTTTATTTCACATTTAACATAGTAGAATGACAATATTAAGATCACAGTCTCTAGAACCAGACTGTTTGCATTTCAATAGAGGTTCTGTGTCTTAGTACCTCTATGAACTTAAGAGAGAAAATACATCTCTCTGTACCTCAGTCTTCTAATTATGGGTCTATAAATAGTACCTATTTCAAAGGGTTAATCTGATAATTGAATGAATCAAGTCACATAACATTTAGAATCGTACCTTCCGCAAGGTAAGCAGTATGCAAATATTAGCGATTTTCAGAGTTTGTGTATGTGTTTCTGCTCTATAATATATGGAAGGGATTGGAACAAGGGCAAAAATAGCAAGAATGTATTAGAAAGAGAGGAAAAAGAGACCGAGATTGTTTTCCAAGATTGACTTTGGGGAAATTAAAAATAATATATATTACTATATATTTATGTACTATATAATGTGCTCAGGCAATTATTCCACATCAGCCTTCCAAGTAGCTGGGACTACAGTCATGCACCATGATGCCTGGCTAATTTTTAATTTGTTGTAGACACAAGGTCTCACCAAGTTGGCCAGGCTGGTCTTAAACCCCTGGACTTAGGCAATCCTCTTGCCTCCACCTCCCAAAGTGCTGGGATTACAGGTGTGAGCCACCACATCTAGCAAAATATATTGTTAACACTTGTCAGTCCAGTTCTCTAGAGTGAGTTTCACAGTGAGCTGAGTGCTCACCTTCCTCCTCCTCCCCAAGGCCAAGCACTCTCACATTCTGCTGATGTCTGAGTCTGGACATTCTTCCCTCTTAGTCTGGCTGCTGTCACTCACTCTTTCCTTGAGAGCCAGTTCCAATCTCCAGCCACTAGACCCAGGTTTCAGTTGTTACTCTGCCAAGATCATGAACAATTGACCCATTTAATATAGTCTACTTTTATATAGAATAACTTTTTACTGAAAATGCTTCGGTCTTCAAGATATATCTTTATGTTTGGTAGGTTTAAAATTAATATATCTTATCTCTTCTGGAAATAACACTTTTATGATGGAGAGGGGAAACCCAGTCATTATTAATCATAATGACTAACATTTCTTGGATTATTACAATGTATTTAGAGCATTATGTTAAGCATAATACATAGGTTATCACCTAATCCTCATTATATTCCAGAGAAGGAAATATTTCTGTCCTCAAATTATGAGTGAGGAAACAGACTGAGAGAAGTCCAGTAACTTGCTACTGTCATGGGACCAGTGAGAGCCTGACTGTATTCATTTGCTTATGGTTCACTCTGCCATTATTATACATACTGGTACCTACATTTCCTAATACCTGAGAAAACACATTATTGCTTTTAAAAAATAGCTTAAATATTAATCACCTACGAGAATTCTACTCCCCTCTCCCAGACCATTCCATTTTTTTCTTTTTCTTTTGCTATGGGGTCCTTTATCTGAAACCTGGTTATCCAGAAGCGAAGCTAGAATATTTATACAATATCCTAAGAAGTCAAAGTAACAAGACCAATTGGGAATGCACCCTGAGTCCTGCTTGACAGTGCTTCTTTGAAACAATTTGCCTTGCTAGTGCTTTGGCTTCCTGTCTGGCTTTGGATGGAGAAAAACAGGTATCTTCAATGGCAGAGAGTGTGCTGAAGGGCAAGGAAAGATTGAATTCCCGAACTCCTACACAAATCTTATTATCTTGACCCTTCATCTAGCATTCCCAGAAATGATTCTTATGGGGAGTATCACTTTTTTGTAAGTTTCCAAACACTTTGGGGGAAAGCATAATTGTTCTTCCTCTACCAACTAGTTAGATACTAAGGCTTAAAAGTACTCCACTGTCTTCGACATGGAATCCATGGTATTTTTAGAGCAGTTGCTAAAAATTTGGTCAGGTTCGCTTCTCAGGAATTTAACTAGGAATTTTTATATTTGTTTCATCTCTCTTCCAAAGAACAGTGCATCTTTTTTTTCCATGATAGAAAAGAAAGTCTTATTTGTGTATTCCAGAATACGCTTTTTTCAAAAGAGATGATTAGGATGATTTATAATTGAAATAAATAAAATATTCCATTGACTGCTGGAAACAACAGTCTGATTATACTCAGATTGCATTCATGCTGTGAGAAAGAAAGAGGTGTTGGGATTACTTGAAGTTTTACTGTTACTGCCAGGGTTGGAGAAAGGAGGGTAGTTTTGAGCAAGGGGACATCATTCTTCAAATGTCATATCTCCAGGGCCTGGTGAGACTGGGGGATTCATTTTTCCAAATATGGGATATTTTGCAGTTACCCCATGGTGCAGAATCCTACCAAATGTTCCCTGGCCCCTCCTGGCTGCGCCTGGCCGCTCTAGGGCACAGAGTGCCTGCTGTTCTTGCTGTTCTTGGAGGTCTGGCTGGGAGTTCACTGCAGGATTAGAATGTGGCGCTAATGAGGCCTGGGCCATGGGCTTGACCCAGGAGTAGGCTGGTCACCTTTGCACAGAGAAAAGCTTTGTCCTTTGGTCTCTGTTTGCACCCAGCCCCTGCCAGCCATTCTAAAAAAATGGGTCAGAAGGAGAACCAGGTGAAAGTATGTTCATGAATGAGGGATTCATCTTCACTATAGGAAAAAAAATCAAAGCACAGGGTTTAATAAACCCAAGTTTATGGCAACATCTTTAGAGGTGTGCACCATTGGGTGGTAATTAATAGGGAACATGAGTCAAGTCAAAACATGAAGCTGCACAAAACTGTTATAGACACACAACCATAGAGGCACAGTTTTTATACCTATGCTCTCCAGGAGGAAAACAGGAAGTTTAGTTAAACATACACTTACTGAGTGTCCAATATCACCATCCATTCTTCAGGTTGCTGAGAGAGGCAAAAAACAAAACAAAACAAAAAAAAGATGAAAAAAAAAACCCACATAATGTTGGCAGGAACATTAGAATTCATAAATTATACAGATAACAGTGACACAAGAAACCATCAGGTGAACTATGAAGAGTACAACCAAAGTGCCATGAAGAGTCTGGAAGGGAGAAATCACAATAGTAGAACATATTGTTGATAGATCCAAGATGTATCCTCCCTCCATCTTTCTTCCTAACAGATTTTTTATTTCTGTTATTATACGCCACTCTCCACATAATTGTAGGTTCCAGGGGAACTAACTTCATGCCCAGTTTCAGGGGATTTAAGCAGATGAGTCTAAGCCAATCCTGAAAATCTCATTATATTCTCCTGTGCATAATTTAAGAATGGTTAAGTAGTCAACTCTAGCCAATACGGATTTCAAGGGAAAGCGTCTGGGAAAGGTTTCCTTATCCCTTGCAAGAGAGAGAATATATCCCCTTTTCCTTGGCATGTTCCCCTGCTGGATGTGATGCCTGGTACTGCTGCAGTCATCCTGACATCAGCCTGGGAGAGAAGCCAACACGTGGAGGAGAACAGAGTAGGAGAAGTTCGACAAGTCTGAGTCAGGCTTTCTGTCACTAGAAGGTGAATTACACAATTTGCATTCACTCAGTGGAGTGAGAAAAATTTAATGAAAAAGCCAACACTCTAAGTGAGTATTGAAGGAAAATAGAATTTTAATTGTTCAAATACAGAAAGTAAAATGTTTTAGATGATGGAGTGGGAGCAGTGGGGCAAAGATAGTTGGTTAAAGAACAATCAGATGGCTGTTCGGTGTGGTAATTCCAGCACTGCGGGAGGCTGAGGTGGGAGGATTGCTTGAGGCCGGGAGTTCAAGACCAGCCTAAGAAACACAGCAACACTTTGTCTCTACAAAAAAAACCAAACAGAAAATTAGCCAGTGTGTGGTGCTGAGGTAAGTCCTGATTGTGCCACATCACTCAGCCTGGGTGACAGAGTGAAACACCGACTCAAAAAAATTAGAGATTTGAGAGTTTAAAGTATGTTCATTCATCGTTTTGTGCCTGCTCACTTTATTCTATAAGGGAGATAGACCATTTGTGGACAGAGATTGTTAAAGATAGTTATAAAGAAGGGAAATAACAAGGTACACAAGATACGAAAATATGCACATTATAATAAAAAGTCAACACATAGAAGATTGAAGACAAGGAAAATAGACAAGAAGTTTCTAAAATCCTTGTCACTAGATTTCAATATGAATTTCAGATGTCCATGACCAAAATGAAAAGGAAAACTGGTTAATTGCATCGATTTCATTGTACATCATGAAGAAAATATGTCAGTTACTCAAGAACATTTTTTTATGAGAATATTTTTATGGAGAACCATGAACGATGTTAAAAATTATGTCCCCATTTAATTTTCTACAATGAATTCATCCTTGGTTCTAGAGCTTTTTTCAACTAAGGCATATCAAAGTATATAAAGTGGTCAGTGGAGTCTTGAGACTAAAAGCAGGAAAAATGGGCTGGGCTACAGAGTGAAGAGATTTGGACGACAGGGGAAGAACTTTGGAATTCATCTCATGAACAATTGGAAAATGTGAAGGAGTTTGAAGAGTAACACAATCACAACTGATTTCCTGAAAACTTTAATCTATGAATGATCTGTGAATGAAATCTTAAGAAGAAAATCATCGTGATGGAAAGAAAAAGAACAACATAAGAAATGATAGGGAGAAGTAAACAAAGGGAAAATGGTACATTAAAAGAATCATAAGAAATGACATTGAACAACTTTGTGCAGGTAAATTTCAACACCTATTAACAATATATAAAATTTTCTAACAAAATGGGAAACCAGAACTGACTCCAAATCATGTCAAATAAAAGAAGCCAGGTATAAGAGTCTGTGATCCTTACTATATGATTCAATATATATGAATTAAAGAATGTGCAAAAATAATCTATAGTGATAGAAATTAGTGGTTGTATCAGGAGAGTTGTGATTGCCCATCAAGGGGCACAAGGAAACTTTTGGGGACACAAAGAAACTTGAAAATGTTCTATATTTTTATTGGGGCATTGAACATAGATGTATACATTTGTCAAAACCAGGACTGTGAAATTTTCTATATAAATTATGCTTCAAGGAAAAAACCTACAATGTTGCAAAATAAACACTAAATATAGAAAAGATACAAAATCTAAACAAATTGGATTCTGTTGAAGAAGCAGGTTGACAGAGAAAGTTGTCAAAGAGCTTCTCCAAGACAATATTAGGTCCTGATGTTTTCTCAGAAGTCTTTCAAATCCTTAAAGATCTTCAAATTGAACGCTATTTGTGCCTGTGTTTTCAAACTATGGTCCTTGGACCAGAAGCTGACTCATGCCTATAGACATCATTGCAATTGGTTAGTGACGGAATAAGGGTTGTAAATAGACGATGTCACTATACACATCATTTAGTCTAGTTGGGTTTTTTTGAACTAAGACTTTCTTAATGAAGGAAGCATTGCATTGATTTTTATTCTGACACACCCTTCTTATCTTGTTGAAGACAGGCTCATTGAGGAGCCCTGGCTTGTACTATTAAAGGATCTGGACATAAAAGCAAGATGTCTACATCAGCTACAGTCTCTACAGGATAGAGATGGCATACTTACATTAGGATATCTAAGAGGATTTAATAAAGGTACTATTTGCAAATGTGTAGGCAGAATGCAAGGGACCACCAGGGAAAGTACTGCATATCTTTGGCAAGTAACAGCAACACTACTCCAATTAAGCCCAAAAGAATGAGGAATGTGAGTGGTTATCAGAACTCAAAAGAGAGATGCATTGTGTCATATGAAATAAATATCCATTTGTTCCTTTGTTGATATTTTATCAAGAATGAATATTGAATTTTGTTAAATTCCTTTTCATCATTTATATTATAACTTCCCCAAAGCAAGCACATTGCTTAATGAGAAATCATCAGATGTATTCCCATTAAAGAACAAGAGAAGCATATCAACCATCACCACTGCTCTTAAACATTGTCCTGGAAGTACAAGTCAATGGGATTAGATAATAGAAAATCAGCAATATAAAAATTGGAAAGGGGCAGTCAACATGTGCATTGTTAGCAATTATTTGATGGTTTAACAAAAAGCTCTAGGGAGTTAATTTAAAACTATCAGAAACAGAGAGCCAAGACATTAATATATGGTAAATACATATAAAAAGAATAATCAGAAGATGTAATAAAAGAAAGATTCCCATTTTCAATAACATTGAAATGGTTAAAATATCTAGATTAAACTGAACAGGGAACATGTGAGACCTAAAAAATTACCCAGAAGACACTCTTAAAAGACCGAAGAGAAGACCTAAATATATAAAAATGTATACCACATTTTATATAAGAACATTCAACATTAGAAAAATGCTAATACTCTCTAATTTATTTTTTAAATTTTTACAAATTAACACTCTTCAATAGTAACAAAAAGGCCTGTGTGTGTGTGTGTGTGTGTGTGTGTGTGTGTGTGTGTGTGTTTTGACTGAGGAGGAGGAATTCTGAAAAAAATGATCTTAAGTAGTATACGGCAAAATGAAACAATTCCATAAAAACTCTTAAAAAATAGGAGTGCCGAGAAGGACTATCACACCAGATACTAAAAAGTATTATACATTCTCAGTAAGTAAAAATGTGTGGTACTGAATTGTGAAAACAACACAGAACAAAATAAAACAAACCAATAGTATTGAAAGGCGAGTCCCAGACAGAAATGCATACATATGATAATGGTGACGTCTCAAATACAATAGTGAAAAAAAGATGAACGCTTAACACATTTGGTTACAATTGCATGAACATTTGAAAAAAATTTCATCTATGTCTCATATCATTTACCACTACAATTCTAAACAAATCAATTATTTCACTGCAAAAGTTAAAACATACAAGGCAAGAAATTGGAGAATTCTTTCATAATTTGACTTAATGAAGAGCTTTCTCATTATGACTCAAAATTCAGAAGCCATCAAAATCAGTTTATGTATTTGACTACATAAAAATTTACATATGGCCAAACACACCATATGAACAGTCAAAATAGTCATAAACCGGGGGAAAATTTATAACTCGTATTACAAAGAACTAATTGCCCAAATCAATGAAGAATGTCTACAAAACAATAAGAAAAAGAAAGACACAATAGAAAAATGGACATGTGATATTAATAGACAATGTGATGTGAACATCACAGAAAAGGAAATTCAATGAGTGCTAAATAAAAAGAATGCTTACTATCATTCATATCAGAAATGCAATGAATACGTATTTTATATGATATCATTTATACTTATTAATGTATACATATTGTATTACATATATTGTTATATGATTATATCATATTATGATGGTATTTTAAACTGCTATTCCATTTCTTAGAATAAATCTGAAGCAAACAGGTAGAAAGAAAGAAGATTCATTTATATCATTATGTATTCTTTTCTTAGATTTGTGTAAGTTTTTAAAATACAAATTTCAAGCAAATTTTTAGTGAGGCTGTAGCTTCCTTCCATAACAGGATAAGGTTGACTGTGAACTTCAACCTAGGAATCAGCCAGATAGGACTTCACAGGCAGCGGTCAGAAAGCTTTGGGTTCCCGCTTTCATGGAGGTGAAAATCATGGAGAAGATTCCTGCTTTTGAAAAGGCAGCAGAAAAGCACGACTTAACCAGAAGGTGGGGAGCAGGGTAAAGAAAGGTGGGGGACAATCTTTAGGTTTTCAGATGTGAGTGGAACTCAATCAGTGGTCTTGACTTTTGCAGTGACCGCTTTTCCTCTATATCCTGCAACCCAGTTTCTCTCTGACAAGGACCTGGGCTCTATTACTAACCACACAGCTTAGGGGGCACAGCAGAAAGAGTCAGAAATAGGTTGACTTTAAAAATATCACATGTACCCCATAAATTTGTACAATTACTATCAATTAAAAATAGCAAAAACATCCAGCAACAGCAGCACATTTCCATCTAGAAAAAAAAAATGTTGTGTTCTTTCTTGTTTGTTTAGACTGAAGGAACACAGGGGTTTCCTTATTTCTCTATCAGTGGTAGGCATGGAGCCAGAACTTTTATGGAGGGGCAAGCAATAAAATAAAAATCACATTTTCAGGATTTCTTTCCTCTGCTACTCAGGGTCACATTTGATTAATGGACTGCATTTATTTGATCGCACACACATTACCTATACTGTGCCACCGTGCACTTGGCAGAGAAAGAAAGCTTGTTACAAATTCTGAACCACAGCGGAATGTAGTGCATCATTAATATGCATAGGTGCAGATATCTGTCTCTTGTTTTATAATGTTATTTCATTTATATAGTGCTGGTACTTGACGGATATAAGAGACTTCATTTCCAGCTAGAGAGATTCCTAAATAAAACTAGCAAGTTATTGCAGAAGTGATCAGACAGAGTGAAGTTGTTCATGTTCTTGTCGCTCTCTGTATAAGACCAGCTCTTGAGTTTTGTTTTAAATGTCTTTCTGTGTGGACTAGGTTAATTTATTTTTCTTCTCTCACTGACAGCTCTAGTATCAATGAGTCCTACCATATCGGAATATATTAAACTGCAAATACTCCTGCTTTTAGTTTTCTTTTTTCCCTCTCTTAATTCTGTTTAATCTGAAAATGTAGTGTGCCACTTTTTTGTTTCCACCACCTAAAAGCAGACGTAAGGAAAGAAAACCAAGGGGTGTGTGGAGCCCAGCTACTTGTGCACATTTCTATGTAAACAAATGTGCAACCCTGGGAGGGATGGTCTAAGGTGAGACTCAGTGTGCCTACTTGCCAGGAAGAAATGCAACATATGGAGTCATATTTGAATGTCTTCAAGTTATCATCTCACTGCTCTTCTTATATGTGTCTTGAACAAAAACTCAGCGCCTTAGTGTGATATGCAGGGTCTTCAAGACACCCAGCTATCTCATTAGCTTCACTCCTAGCCAAAAAGAAAGCTCCTTGCTGCTTTCAAAAGCACTGTATTAGTCCATGCAGTTTCTCTCTTCTTTGCCATTAACCATTTTTCTCCCTCTGTCTAGAATGTACTTCCTCCCCTTCTGTGCTTGGTGACTTCTCAAGAATTTGCTCTTCTTAAAATCTCTTATGAATCCCCATGGAAACCTTACCTCTCTCTCTGTCCTGTTTCTTTTGTGCCTTAGTATAGAATCTATCATAATCTCTCTTAAATTATGCAGTAAGTTCTTTATACACATCAGCCCTACTAGACTGTGGCTGCCTACAAGGAAGAGAATGTATTTATCGCCATTATATTTTCCAGTGCTAACACAATGTCTAGAAATAAAAAGCCCTACATAAATATGTAATCTGGGAACTTGCAAGATACTTAAGGGAGAATGAGGGAGTCCATGAGAACAGACCATGTCAGAATATTGGCGATTGTGAGAAAATTTCTTTCTGATTAGAGGCATTTCTAAATTTCACCCTCAAGTTACTGAATTAAAACTCTTGCTGCCAATTACTCTGTCTCTTCAGGTATGAGGAGGTGGTTCTTCTAGGAATGATTGCAGCAATTCTGTTGCTTTGATGAGGGGTCTTAAGCTGTGGTCTCTGGGCAGGGGTTGCATATACCTGAAGGCTTACTAGCTACCCTGGGATCCTAAATATGTTTGTCCTGTTCTATGTTTTAAAAAAATCAATTATCAACATTCAAAAATTTGCAGATTTTACATAAAGGCCTTAATTTCTAGCTTCACTTTAAGCACAAGAACTACAGTGGGACGACACTTTCATATGGCAAAAACGAGCTGGATGTACACCATCCATGTACCACAGACTCATCTCTGTCGTTTCACCTGACTATTCCATTATGTTAAACATCACAGAGCCATTGAGATTGGGTGAGGTCTGGTCCGTGTAAACTTATGAATGTTTTGGAAGAAAAATTGTTCTTTGTTTTTATTATCATTTCAAAGAGGGGCAAGATCATCAAAAAGGTTCAAAGTAGCTAATTTGGATAAAATAACACAGGAAGCAACAACTGAGTTAAGAGTACTAACACAAAGCAGACATCAAGTTGAATTGGTCTTCACCATTTGTCATTCACTCTCAATGGTTAGGTGGGAAATCAAATGGGTTTTGAGTGATGGATAAAGTTTTGTGTTAATGTAGGTAAATGCACACACACATACTATCTACACACCCTGAAAACATAATCCACTGAGGGAAAATTACATAGCAAATTTTGGAAATATCACTCTACTACTTTTAAATACAGAAGATTTAATGTAAATACTTTACTTATAGTTCATAGAGTAATTGCAGAACTCAAGTCCATTGTAGATACTTATCCAAATTGCAAATTAATCTGGAATTCCTATTTCCATGAAGTTGGTCTTGGTATCAGACAATTGCAAAATATTTCTTTTAGTGGAGTACAATTTTATTGCATTCATCCTGCTACTATAGTTATTATTAAGAAAAGTCTTTAACATATAGGGCTGAAATTGGCTTATTGTATTTTATCATTGCTTTATAGATTAACAGAAGTTCCCTATTTAATATATTACATAGTCTATATTGCTAATACTGGTATACTAGTATACTAGCAAAATGTCTTACATTCTCTGAACATACTTACGGAGCATAATATATCATTAATGTGGAGTCCATTTGATCCTTCCCAATTTTGATTTACATTACATGATTCCAGAAGGTGATATTTTAATCTTTGTTTTGTGAAAGTCCTACTTACCAGAGATTTTTGTAAATGAATATATATTATTGAATTAAAACAGTAATGATTTAGCTAGAGATTGAGAGCCAACTTTTTCTCCCTGTATATAGGTAGACAAACCCTAAGTAAAAGATAAATTGATGAAAACAGAATTCAACATCTTTAGTAACTTGGAATTATCAGTGCCACAGAGAAAACTCCTTATTTATTTATAAATAATCCATGTGGTGCTGTCATTATGCCATCAGTATTAGTTTAAAAAAACAAGAATTTAGTTTAAAATTTGTTAAGTTAAAAAAATTCTAGAAAGACTGAATTTAAAGTCTTGTGAAATCCTAAGAATAAGATGGAAGATTGACATCTAGTTGTTTAACCTGTAATATTTTACTTGAATTCAAACACTTAGAGCAAATTAAAAAATCAAAGAATATTTATTGCTGACTTGAAATTATGTAAAATAACAGCATGACTTGGATATGATATTGATTGAGTTTTCTTAGAGATATATAATTTAGTTTTATGGCAAATTTGGTAATGGAAGACGTTGTCAAGTGACACCGAAGCAGTCTATTAATTCCTATTAAGTTTACTATGCTGATCTCAGAAGATGAGGCTATTATTATATACCTAATAATACATATTTTTGGAGATTGATGTAGGAATTATTATTACATCTTCAAAAAGTTGCTACTTTTTTACTACCAAAATCCATAATTGCTCTTTTACCTTTAAATATTGACTTAAAAAAATGACAGGTGTTTTGCAGTGGCTGGACATGGGTTTTGCTGTCTTGTGGTGATGGTGGTATCTGAGATGGCCTCCAGAGGTCACCTGCTGGAACACCTGAGAATTCTGTGGCAACATATTCTCTTGAGTCATGCATGCTACTTAATATATTTCATCAAATCTAAATCTTCATCAATTACAAGTCATACTAATCTTTTATGTTCCATTAAGAAATAAAAAGCGCTGCCAATTAAACTAAGACATGCCATTGATTATGAGGCATCTCCGATTTCAAAGATATTAAATGTGAAGAGAAAGTAAGTCTTAAAATGATGAGAAAAGGCTTTAGCTATATACTTCAAACTCTTCATTTCAGGGACCTCTCCCTGTCCCTCCAGAGTCATACAGTTGGGAAATGACAATGCAGCCATGTCTATTGAGGACAACTGGTGACACAAAGTGTGTGTGTGTGCGTGTGCATGTGCGTGCGTATGTGTGAATTGCTAATATGGAAAAAACTAATATGACCCGACAGTTACTAAAAGATAAGTTTCTTGGTCTGAGAATTATCCAGAAAGGTACTAACTAAAATGAGGTATTTGTAACGGTGTTTTCTGAATGGTGGATATTTTCTTCCTCTTTCATCAGGTTAGGCCTTGGTGGCTCAGAAGCTGTAGATCTCTTTTAGGGAGTTCGTATATGCCCCTGGAACCCTCAGACCCTTGTCTTTAACTATATAAATATGATTGTACAAGAACCTGTTCTGTGTAGGCATGTGTGTCTCTAAATTATGCAAAAAAGTACAAAAAGTGTTGCATGCACACATGTGCATGCGCTCACACACACAGCTCAATATCTAGCATCTATTTATGGAGTCTAGTTATGTCAGGCACTGTTCATACATTTTTATAAATGTTTAATCTTAATGTTATAACATTCATAACAACCTGTGAGGTGGCTTCCACTCTGCCTGTTTTACAAATGAAACTGAGGCTTAATGAGATTCACATGCAGCTCTGTCAGAGTCCAAAGTCAGTGGTTGTTTTTTAACTGTTATAATGCCTCTTCCAAACACATTACATTTTTAATATTCACCTTATTACATTCCTTTATTTATTTAGTTTTGCTCCAACTTGTTCCAAAAGAGCCTTCAGGTAGTCCGCCACTGCACATACCCATACATACCTTCATCAACAAATATGGAGATGGGAGAGAAGAAAGGAAGAATGAGAGAGGAACATGAGGGTTTCTATGTTACTAAGCATACATAGCTTTAACAGTAAACTAGAAGTCAGGAATTTACTGTTTGATTTTTCTCCTTTTGTTTTTATTTTGATTACGTTTTTAATATATCCTGATATAAGCGGTTCTTTGTAACAATTAAGATAACGAGTTGTAGTCTTAATACCATCACTCACCCTTACCATAACCGAACCTTAACCTTAGCAAAAAATAAAGTAAAAAGGGTGAGGCCTATAATCAATGCCTAAGACTGCTCATTGACCTTGGATTGCCAATGTCCTACCAGCTTGACTATGCCTTTTGAAAATCTTTCACTGCAGTCCTTTGGCCATGTTTTGAGTGACATATACCTCAAACTGTTGAAGTAGATATTAATAAAACACTCTGTGTACTCAAAAAATAAAAGCCAGATAAGCAGGTGTTCTCCTCCTTCTGTGTTTTCTCCTTTGAATTAAATAAATGGTTTTATTTGGAAAGAAGCAGGATGCAATCCTAGGACTATTACTATTGATTCTTTAGTGTTTTCCTAATGTCTTTATTTTATAAAGTGGGCAACCAGGAATATAGGAATCTTCCTGAGGTTCAATGGATAGTATTGGACATGGGGAAAATCAGTGCTACTAAATAATATAGTTTGTGAAAAGTCAAGGTACAGAATTTGGATGATTGCAGTTCCAAAAAGTTAACGACAGTATGCTCATCCTTAGAATGGAAACGTTACTAGGAGGCTCCTGGCTACATAATCCATCATACTGCAGAAGACTTGCTGACTTATGCTTTGTGACGGGCTAGTGAGAAAAATATACAAACTCATACACCAATGTTGCAAATCAATTCTGCGGCAAAGTGGAAATAACTCTTGTACCAATAAGCAGTAAGACCTACGGGGGGAATTCTTTTCTGAATTTCCAACTTGTAGATAGAAAGAAAAGCCATCAATCATGCTAGAGAGCTTCCATTTCAGGGCCGTTGTTCTTAAAGACAAACTAGATGAAATCAGACAAGACCAGAATATGCAAAGGGCTTTAGGTTTTTCCATAGTCTTGGAGTAGGGAGGAAGCAGGCAGACACAAGCCTTTTTCTCCTTTTCTCCTTCATGCGAAACTTGAAGTCCTGCAAAGGCGTGGGCTCAGTTTATTGTCAAAATGACCAATTAATCACTCCACAAATGGCTATTAATCATACATTAATGAGATATTCTCTCTGCTCTGGCAAATACAGGTTTTGTGGAAATCCTTTCTCCTTGGTACCCAAAGCAAGCTAAAATCATGCACAACTCAATTAATCTTGAAGCAGCATGGGGTGTTTGAAATTGGTCACAGTTTGAAAAGAAGCAAACAGTGAAGACATTTAAACTTGTCCATATTTCACTGTGTAAATTCAAAAGCACTTAATCATCCCACACACATTCCTTTTTTCCCTTTCTCTGTCACGTTATAACTGTGTCTTAAACCTCCTTATTCCTTCCCCCAACCTTGTACATTGAACTACAAAACAGAAAAAGTGGGTTTCTGATAAATTGGATTCTCAGTCTTTTTAGATAAACAGACATAGAACAGAAACAATGTGCATATGTGACTATATAATATAAATGTGTATATATGATGCCAAAAAAGTATATACATTTCAAAAAAGGAAAAAATTGTATCAAAATTATAGATGACTACAAGTCACCTTTGACTTCTGCAATTACAAGAGGTGCTCAAAGAGGTTACTACCAGCAGAGTCCAGACACTTTTGATCATTGCAAAGTAAAAGTAATACATAGATAACATCTCTTTAAATGTGTATAAATCTTTTTGGCACCGTGTGTGTGTGTGTGTGTGTGTGAGATTCCAGCAAAAGAGAGGTTTATTTCTAGTTGCATAACTTATAAATTTAATACCACTGCTTAATAAGTAACACCTAGGTTGGAGTTTCACCCAGATGGAGCTGAATGGACCTAGGGAGAAAAAGCTATGAAGCTTGCTCCAAGAAAATTGTTTGCAGACAAAGGGGCCCAGTTTTTAGATAACTGAATGCTTTCATTTATTCAACAGATGTTCCTTGGGTACAGACTCTGTGCCAGGTCCTAGACTAGGCTCTAAGGATACAAATATGGATTCATTTTATTTCTTCCCCTTGTGGAGTTTACAATCTAGAGATAAAAATGAACTTCGCTTCTTAGAAGAGTAAAGGCAGAAGGAAGAGCCAGTGTGAGGCAACAATGCACAAAAGAGCAGGGGAATAAGTAATACAGGAAAGTTGGGGCTTTTGCTGCCTGAGAGAGGAAGCTGAGTATGTATAGGGATCGACATTGAGGAGGGAGCTTGAAGTTAGGTTGTGAAAGGTGTTAGAACCACTGAAGTTTTTGTCCAGAAAACTTGGATTTGTGTTAGGACTTTGAGTCCAAGGCCATGACCTGAAAAGACGTTTGTTGATCTTGGAATGAGAGTGTGTAGATTTGGCATGTGGGAGAGACAGAAGTAACTGCATTCACGAGGGCTGATGGCAACCCATGTATTTCGTTCACGGCCTCAATTCTTCACTCTTCCCTCGAATCATGCCCTGTTCATCATAAACTTTTGCAGTCCTCCCTTCATGGGCAGGGGGCTCCTTCCTGCTGGATTTGACCACATGATAGATTGACATATTGTCATTTCTGACTTATTCTAAAATAAAGTCTCCACCCCAGTCACTTCCTTTTGTCTACACAGGTTACATTTGGTTTTCAAAGTATGGCCAGCTGCCCACATTTCAGTAGGCTCTGGGGGGAAGAGCAAGGAGTCCCAGTTCAGTAGTACTAGATAACACTAAGGGGGAAATAGATGTTTCAAATATGGTTCCAATACTCCATCAGCAATGGGTGGCACTTATTTTGCTGTTTAATAGTCTCAGAGCAAATATATTTTCCTGCCACAAAAATTGATTTTCTTCTTAATCTGCTTAGTCTCAAGAATAACTGAAGTTTATATGTTATTCCTTCCAAAGTAAAAACCTGGGCCTTATTATACTAACAATGTGCTTCCTATCTGGATGTGAGTTATATTTACAATTACATTTTAATTGAGAAATTGTTCTGTGAGCCATATGGAATAAATACAACCAACTAAAAATAGTTTTTCTGATTCTTTTTTTTTCTGAGTTGGAGTCTCACTCCATCTCCCAGGCTGGAGTGCCATGGCATACTCACAGCCATCCCAGCATTGACCTGCTGGGCTCTGGTGATCCTTTCGCCTCAGCCTTCCAAGTAGCCAAAACTACAGGTGTGTGCTACGACACCCAGTTATTTATTTGTTTGTTTGTTTGTTTGTTTTAGAGACGAGATCTTGCCAAGTTGCTAGGGCTGGTCTCGAATCTGCAGGCTCAGGTAATCCATTCACCTTGGCCTCCCAAAGTTCTGGGATTACAGGCTGTGTTTTCTGATTCTTAAAAATTCTGTGCCTCATGGGAGAGAAGTGTTGGATGGGAGTTCTAATTTATCCCTCATCTTTTCCTTATTTTTTTCTCCCTCCCTTTTAAAGTACAAAAGTAACACATAGAAAGGACTTCCTTTTGTTCTTAAATCAACTTTAAAACTATTTAAAAATTATAAAATATATAGTTTACAATAAAATACACTCATTTAAAATATATATTTGATGAGTTTTGACAAATGAGCATTCCAATTAGCCACCACCTTCATCATAGCAGAGTATATCCATCACCTTCGTGCCCCATTACAGGCAATCCCTAACTTGAAAACCCAGTTTCAGGCAGTTGCTGATCTGCTGTCTGTCAATGCAGGTCAGATTTACATTTACTAGCATCTCATAGAAATGGAGCAGTATGTATTAGGTGTACATTACATATACTTGTGTCTGTTTTGTTTTTGTCCATCATAATGATCTTGAGATGATGTTTGTACTAGACCCCATTCCCAAAATTACTAGGCAGTACTCATTTTATGGATATATAATAATTTGTTTATCTGTTCATGTGCCCATATATATTAGGATTGGTTCCAGTTTGGGGATATTGTGAATATCACTCCTCTGGACATTTGTGAAAAAGTCATTGTCTGGATGCATGTTTTCACTTCACTTGGGCAAATACCAAAGAATGAAATTGCTGGGCCATATGGGAAGTGCATGTCAGCTTTATAGGAAATGGTCTAATTGTTTTCCAAAGTGTATCTGCCTTTGTATGTTCGTATTCGTGTGTATGAGCATTACAGTTGCTCCAAATCCTCACTAGCATTTTATATTCAATCTGTTTCGTGTCAGCATTCCTGAAGCTGTGTGCTAGTATCTAGTTGTGATTTTAATTTGAATTTTTTAATGATGAATTATTTTGTAATGAACTTTTTAAACGCTGTTATTAGCGATTTCTTTATCTTTTTGGTGAAATGTTCAATTATTTTGTCCATTTGTAATAAGTCAGGTTACTTGTCTTATTGTTGAGTTTTAATAGTTCTTTGCATAATTGGGGCATAAGCAAAGATATCCTTTATCAAATATATATTTAGAGCTTTTAGGAATCGCCATACTGTTTTCCACAGAGGTTGTACTAGTTTGCACTCCCACCAACAGGGTAGAAGTGTTCCCGTTTCCCACACCCTCTCCAGCAACTGTTATTTTTTGAGTTATTGATAAAGCCATTCTGACTGGAGTTAGGTGGTATCTCAGTGTGAATTTGATTTGCATCTCCCTGATGATTAGTGAGGTTGAACATTTTTTTCATGTGTCTGTTGGCTGCTCGGATATCTTCCTTTGAAAAGTGTCTCTTCATATCTTTGGCCCATTTTATAATGGGGTTGTTTGTTTTTTTCTTTTCAGCACGTTTGAGTTCCTTGTAGATCCGAGATGTTAAGCCTTTGTCAGACCTGAAGTTGGCAAATACTTTTTCCCAGTCTATAGCTGTCTCCCTGCTCTCTTGATGGTTTCTTTGGCTTTGCAGAAGCTTGTCAGTTTAATGAGGTCCCACTTTATCGTATCTCTTATGGCCTGTGTGTTTCAGGTTTTGTTCAGGAATTGGATGCCAGTTCCAATTTCCATGAAGGTATGTCCTTCATTTTCTAAGGTTCTTAAGGTTTGAGGTTTTACATTTAGGTTTCTGATTTATTTAGAGTTAATTTTTGTGTATGGGGTTAGATAGGGGTCCTGTTTGAATCTTCTGCATGTGGTCAGCCAGTTTTCCCAGCACCATTTACTGAATAGGTTCTCCTCTCCCCAGTGGTAGGTGGTGGAGGCTTTGTCGAAGATGAGTTGGTTGAGATATTGAGGTTTTGCTTCTGGAATCTCAGTTGTATTCCATCTATCTATATGCCTGTTCCTGTACCAATACCAAGCTGTTTTGATGATTGTAGTTTTATAGTAAAGTTTGAAGTCTGGTAATGTGATACCACCTGCTTTGTTTTTTTGGCTGAGGATTGTTCTGACTATTCTTGGTCATTTGTATTTCCATATGAATTCCTGTGTTGTTTTTTCCTAGGTCTGAGAAGAATGTTGCTGGTAATTTAATTGGTATTGCATTAAATCTGTAGATTGCCTTAGGTAAGGCAATCAACATCTTCACAATGTTGAGTCTTCCAATCCATGAGCATGGGATATTTTTCCACTTGTTTGTGTCATCTTTGATTTCTTTGAGCAGGGTTTTGTAGTTTTCATTGTAAAGGTCTTTCACGTTTCTGGTTAGGAAGATGCCAAGGTATTTCATTATTTTTGTGGCCATTGTGAATGGAATTGTGCTTTTTATTTGGGTTTCTCTTTGTTTATTATTGGTGTACAGAAATGAGATTGTCTTTTGCACATTTATTTTATATCCTGAGATTTGCCAAAGTCCTTTATCAGTGTAAGGAGGTTTTTGACAGATTCTCTTGGGTTTTCAAGGTACGTGATCATGTCATCTGCAAAGAAAGATAACTTGACTTCCCCTTTTCCCATTTGAATACCCCTGATTGCCTTCTCTTCTTTGATTGTTCTAGTCAGGACTTCCAATACTATATTGAACAGGAGGGGTGAGAGTAGGATCCTTGTCTTGTTCCAGTTTTCAGGGGAAATGGTTCCAGTTTTTGTCCATTTAGGAGTATGCTGGCTGTGGGTTTCACGTAGATGGCTTTTACTATTTTGAGGTATGTTCCCCGTATGCCTAGCTGTTTGAGGGTTTTTATCAAGAAGGGGTGCTGGATTTTATCAAAAACTTTTTCTGCATCTAATGATATAATCATGTGGTTTTTGTATTGACATCTGTTGATGTATTTAATTACATTTATGGTTTTACGAATGTTGAACCAGCCTTGCATCCCAGGGATGAAGCCTACTTGGTCATGATGGATGATTTTTGAGATTTGTTGTTGAATCAGGTTCGCTAGGATCTTGTTGAGAATTTTAGCATCTATGTTCATCAAAGATATTGCCCTGTAGTTCTCTTTCTTTGTTGGATCTTTACCTAGCTTGAGTATCAATGTGATGTAGCGTCATAAAATGATTTAGGGAGAGTTCCATCTTTCTCAATTGCCTGGAATACCTTCAGTAAGATTGGTATAAGCTCCTCTTTAAATGTCTTGTAGAATTCTGCTGGAAAGCCATCTGGGCCAGGGCTTTTTTTTGTAGGTAGTTTTCTTATATGTAGTCAATTTCCTTGATTGTTAATGGTCTATTTAGGGTCTCAATTTCTTTTTGTTTCAACCTTGGCCGGTTGTGTGATGACAGAAAGTCCTCCATTTCCTTAAGGTTTTCAAGTTTGTTTCCATACAAGTGTACATAGTAGTCTCTAATGATCTTTGGTATTTCTTCAGGATCTGATTGACTTCATCTTTTGTGTTTCTGATTGTGTTTATTTGGGCTTTTTCTCCCTTTTTCTTGGTCAGTCTAACTAGGGGACCATCAATCTTGTTTATCCTTTCGAAGAACCAGCTTTTTGTTTCATTGATTTTTTGTATTATCTTTTTGTCTTCTATGTCCTGGATTTGGGCTTTTATTTCGGTGATCTGGATTCTTCTGCTGAAATTAGGAATTTTGTGGACTTGCTTTTCCAGCTTCCTTAGGTGGTTTCTTAGGCTGTTAATTTGTGTTCCTTCCATTTTCTTCATATGTGTTTGTAGGGATATAAATTCCCCTCTTACTACAGCTTTCATGGTGTCCCAGAGATTTTGTTAAGATGTTTCTTCATTTTCATTTGTTTCCAGGTATCTTTTAATCTCTGTTTTGATTTCATCATTGACCCAGGAGTTGTTTAGCATCATGCTGTTTAGTGTCCATGTCTTTGTGGGTTTTGGTGGGAACTTGTTGGTGTTAATGTTTATTTTTATTCCACTGTGGTCCGAGAAGTTGCTTGGTAGAATTTTGGTCCTTTTAAATTTGCTTATGCTTGATTTATGGCCAAGTATGTGGTTGATCTTAGAGTATGTTCCATGCGGTGATGAGTAGAATGTGTATTCTTTGGTCTTTGGATGGAGGGTTCTGTGGGTATCAATTAAGTCCATTTGTTCAAGAGTCACATTGAGGTTTCTGATCCCATTGCTGATTTTTTGTCCTGATGATCTGTCTAGGGTTGTGAGTGGGGTATTAAAGTCCTCAGCTATGATGGTATTGGAGTCAATATCTTTTTTTAGTTTACCTAGGAGTTGCTTTATGAAAGTTGGTACCCCTATGTTCGGTGCATATATGTTTAGGATGGATATTTCTTGTTGATGGATTGAACTTTTTATCATTATGTAGTGGCCTTCTGTATCTTTTTTACTTTTTGATAGCGTAAAGGGTACTTTTTTGAGATTAAGATTGCTATTCCTCCTTTCTTTTGTGTTCCATTCACCTGAAAATTTCCCGTCCTTTTACTTTGAGTCTGTGGGTGTCCTTTATAGTGAGGTGAGTCTCTTGAAGACAATAGATTGTTGCCTGATGATATTTTATCCATTTTGCCATTCTATGTCTTTTCAGTGGTGCATTTAGTCAGTTCACATTCAAACTAGTTATTGAAATGTGAGAGTTGATCCCTATTGTAATGTTCTTACAGAGTTGTTGTTCTTCCTGTTTGTGTGTTGTCTTTCTTTTGGTTTTAGAGTTGGATCATGTATGTTTTTAATCTTTGCCTGTACTGTTGTGAAGAGCGTTGTTGTTCTTTTTTCCTTTTCTTCTGTGGTCAATACTTAAGTATTTCTTGTAGAGGTGGTCTTGTGGCAGTGTAGGTTCTTAGGGATTGGATATCTGGAAAAGATTTCAATTCTCCCTCACTGATAAATCTTAGCTTGGCTGGGTAGGTTATTCTTGGTTGAAATTGTTTATCTTTTAGAACTTTGAAGATAGGGCTCCAAGCTCTCCTAGCCTGGAGGGTTTCTGTAGATAAATCTGCTGCTATTCTAATTGGTCTTCCCTGGTACGTAGTCTGAGCTTTTTCTCTGCAGTCTTTAGGATTTTTTCTTTTATACCTATTTTGTTTTGGTGAATTATTATATGTCTGGTAGTTGGTCTTCTCATTTGTTTTCTTGCAGGGGTTCTCTGAATCTCTTGTGTTTGAATTTTTCCATTCTTGATGAGATGAGGGAAGTTTTCTTAAACGATTTCATGAAATGTTTGTTCCAGTGTGGCCTCTGTTTCTCTCTCTGCCTCAGGAAGGCCAATTACTCTTAGGTTTGGTCTCTTGAAGTGATCATTCATCTCTTGAAGGTTTAGTTTTGTCTTTTTGAGCTTCTTTTCTATGCTTTTGACAGTTTGGGTTAGTTCTGTGTTTTGGTCTTCAAGCTCTGAGATTCTTTCTTCTGCTTGGCTGATTCTGCTTTCCATGCTTATTAGTTTGTTATTTATTTCCATCACAGTATTCTTTACTGCTGTTATTTCTGATATCAGCTCCTTCCTATTTTCCTCTTGTCTCTCCTTATTTTTTAAAATTCTCTCTGTTAATGTCTTGATGTCTGGGTTTGTTGCATGTGACCAGTCATTCTGGGGGCTCTTCATTGTTTGTGTTCCGGAATCTGTTTTCTCAGTGTCTGATCTCCCAGGGGTCTGTGTAAGACCTATATTCTTCTTTTGGTTTTTCTTCATTTGTGTGGTTCTTTTCCCCCTCCCAACTTTTTCCTTCCCTCCACCTCACCGTCTTCTTTAATTCTTTTATTCAGGTGTAGAGGGATTGCTTTTACTTCTGTTTGTTCAATCTCCTATTCTTTTTATGCCACCTCATTTTGTTCAATTCTGGTGTTGCACTGTAGGTTGGGGGTAGTTCTTTTTGCAGTTTTGAGATTTACTTAAGGGAGGAGCTGTGATTCAAAATCTATCTGCAGCTCCTGGTATTCGCCGACAGGTGTATGGATAATCTGGATCCCACTTCCCACTGCCTTGGAATCTGTCCGTGCAGTGGGGCTGTAGGTTTACTCCCTGAAATAAAATGTGGTTAGCAGAGGGAAGAGAATGGAGCAGACAGTGGGGTGACGAGGAGGGTGGGGAGTGAGAGGCGTAAGGGGGGAAACTGATGAGTGTACCAACAAATGGAGAGACAGACCTAAACTGAAACAGATAAAAACAATAGACCACAGCTGCAGACTAACCAACTCCCATACAAAAAAAATAAAACATACAATGATGCTAACATACAAGCTAACCAACCACCTTATTAGTGTGCTCTTCCTCTATACAAAGATATGGCTTACAGAGAGGAGAAAAGAGAAGAAAAGGAAGAGGAAAAGAAAAGAAAAAAAAGGAACATAACAGTAGGAATAGAATTAAGTCATTAAACTAATAGAACCAATCGAGCACACTCTGAGACTTTTCGTTTAAGTCCAATGTCCTTTCAGCTCTGATTTCTAGCTTTCTTTTCAAGCTGGTAAATTAGTTCACAGTTAGGATCAGTTTCCCCTGGCCTGCTGTGAAGGACAGTTCAGATCACCCTCTGTTCACCACTCAAATCTGATCTGTGTCTGTTTTTCAAGCTTGTTTCTCCTGTTTTGATGTTGTTACCTTAAATTGCCAGCAGGTGGTGCTATCTAGGCTGCTCGCCCCAGAGTGGGTGGAGCCGGACAGGGGTCTGGCAGAGGCCGGAGCTGGAAGCCTGTCTCAGGGAACATGGGAGGTGACCCATGGCCAGCAGGACGTCACGGTGGCAGCAGAGGTGGCAGCAATCCCAGCAGATCTTGCCTGCAGGGGCTTCAAGGACTGAAGTTGAGGATCACCTCAGGCATGGGTGGCCACCACGGAGGCCGCAGAGGCGCCAGCCGCTGCTGTATCTGTGGCTGCAGTGGTTGTCCAGACCTCTGCGATGCCCCAGCAGTGGTGACGGCCAAGCTCTGTGTGAAGAGCAGGCTGCCGATGCTGGGGTCCGCTGCCCCTGGGGAGAGAGCCAGAGACCCTCTGCGTTCTCCTTTGCAGAGGGTTTCATAGACCAGGTTGCCCCATTGCCATCTTGCCAGAAGTCGCCATTTTATTTATTACCAGTGTCTTTTAGAGAGAGAAATTTATTTTTGATAAAATTCAATTGCTTAATTTTTTCTTATAGCTTGTTTTCTGTGTCTTAAGAAATCTATATCTAACACAAGATCATAAATTGTTATTTTTATTTTTTTATACATTTTTTAGTTTTATATTTAAAATTTAGGCTTATGATCTAGTTTGAATTAACTTTTGTATATGGTGTGAGGTGCTAATCAAAGATCATATTTTTAAACTGTAGCTATTCAATTGTTCTAACACCATTTGCTGAAAAGAATGTTCTTTGACCATTGCCTTGCTAAGCCATGTTTTCTTAAGCTTTGGTCTGTCCACTCCTTTGGGGAGGTGAGTCTTCCCCCCTCCAATTTACTTTCTAAATAAACTATATTTTCTAATCTAACTTCTGTGCAATTCTTAGCCTCATTCATGTGGCATTGGATTTCACACCAGACACCCACACCACCAGCAGGCCTGACCTAACATTCTGGAGTCCCTGCTGGGAGTGTACCCTAGCATTTTGGAGGTCCCACCAAGATCTAACAATTTTATGTATCCCATCGAGATGTGCTGCTCTCTCACTCTCTCTCATTCTCCTTTCCCACCACGATTTGCCTCTCTCTTTCTCATGGTTCTCTTTTCCAACCCTAGTCTCTCTGTGGAGAGAGATAAGGAACTTGGTTATCTCTTCTCTGCTACTCACTCTTAATCTTATCACCCACAATGAGCTTACTTGAACGAACCTCGCCCTGTTGCCTCAACCTTGTCCTGTATGAAACTATGTCTTCACTGCTTATTTTTTTCCAGCTAAGACATTAGAAAGGCAACAGGGTACCAACATGGAGGGCTGCAGAGCCAGAGGGCCAAAGAACACCCCAATTGGCAGTCTCAATTAGCTATAAAACTCCAACTGCCCATCAGAGACCTGTTTACAACCATGACAGCAATAATGTGACTAACCCACTTGTCTGCCTGCTGTCCATCCCCTGACGTAAGTACCTGTACTTATCTGCCCCTTTCTTTTGACATGGAGTGGACCACCACCCAATTACCTTAATGACCTTCCCCCATCCAAGGGAAATAGTTATAATGACTCAACCATGAACAGTCATTTTGCCATTGCCTTGCAAATCTATGGTGTGGCCATGTAATCTTTGAGCTATGGCCAGACCATATTTTCTTAAGGTTTGGCCCCTCCCCTACCTTAAGGAGGTGAATCTCCTCTCTCTCTCTCTCTCTCTCTCTAATTTACTTTCTAAATAAACTGTATTTTCTAATCTTAAAAAAGGAAAGAAAAGAATGTTCTTTGTCAATTGAAGTATATTGACACTTTTGTTAAAAATTAATGACTCATATGCATACATTTCTGGGTTGATCGTTGGACTCCTATTTCATGTCATTAAACTTTTTATCTATTCTTACTTTCCAATATTATAGTTTTATAATAAGTCTTGAAATAAGTACTCCAACTTTATTCTTCTTTTACAAAATTATTTGACTAGTCTGGGTATTTTGTATTTCTGTGTATACATTAGAGTCAGTTTGTCAGTTTCTATTTTTAAATAAGCCTGTCGAGATTTTTGACTTAAATTCTATTGAACAATAGATCAATTTAGGAAAAACTGACATACTAGTAATGTTTGGATTTCTGTCTATGAACAAAGCATATCTCCATTTACCTAAGATTTCTTTAATTTGTCTCAGTAATGTTTTATACTTTTCAGTGTATACAAAGTTTATGCAAGGGAGACCAAAAAACCCAGAATTTAATTATAAAAATTATGCACGTATTCTCACATGTTTGAAATTCAGTTACCTTCAAAGTACTGTTTGATACAATATACTTACTGAAACATTTTTTCCACTACTCAAAAACAGTCTTTAAACTTGTCAATTTTGATGCCTTTAAGTGTTTCTGCTGTTATTTGTTCCACCTCTTCCACATGGGCAAAATGTTTCCCTTTGAAGACTTTTTTTTTCCACTGGGGAAACAAACAAAAAATTACTTGAGATCGGGTGAATAGGGAGGGTGGATTATGCTATTATTGACCCAAAACTGCTGAACACTGAGCACGGTGTGGGCTGGTGCATTCATAAACCATCCATCATGAAATGGTGGGTTAGAAGAATTGTCAAAAAAAAAAAATCACTGAATTGGAACACAGCCTTTCATAACAACACTAGCTGGTACACTGATGCCAATGGGTTCCTAGAACACTAACCTAGATGAGAAAGCCTGTAATACAAAGGGCCCGCCCTCCAAAAGATAATTCCAGTTTTTTAGGGGGGGTGCCTCTCATATATTTTGTTAACTTCATCTCTAAGTATTTTATGTTTTTTGATGTTATTGTAGATAGCATTGTATTTTTATTTTAATTTCTTATTGTTTATTGTTAATATGTAGAAATGCAACTGATTTAAATTGGTTATTTATAGACTTTAATTTTTGGAATAGTTTTTAGACTTATAGAAAAAATTAATCATGATTTCTTTTTTTGTTTAATATATTTTATTTTAAAGATATTGGGTACAATTCAGGATTAGGTATACAAATGGTCATCATACATGTAAAGTTTGAACCACCCTTTGGTCACACCTTTGCCTGATTTGAGGTCAGGTACCCTTACTAAAGTCATATGCCCTCTTCTCCCCACCACCCTGGCAGTTTCTGGCTACTGCCAGTCCCTTTCTTACAGTATTATGGTAAATCTTCAGGATCTGCTTATGAGTGAAGACATGTGGTACAAGGTTCTTTGTTTTGATAAATCACTGAGTACTATAGAGTCTAAATTCATCCAAGTTGCTATGAAGTCCATAATTTTGTTCTTTGTTATGACTGTGTAATATTCCATCACGGATATGTACCACATTTAAAAAAATCTAATCCAGTGTCGATGGGCAGCATGGTTGGTTCCATGTTTTTGCTATTGTAAATAATGCTGCAATAAACATGCAAGTGCAGGTATCTTTTTTGAAGAGTGATGTAAGTTCTTCTGGGTATATTCCCAGAAAGGGGATTGCTAGGTTGTGTGGAAGGTCAATTTCTAGTTCTTTTAGGAATAATCACACTGTTTTCCATAGAGGTTGAACTAGTTTGCATTCCCACGAGCAGTGTAGAAGCATTCCCTTTTCTCATATCCTCACCAGCAGCATCTGTTGTTTTTTGTTTTGCATTTATTCATGTATATGTTGGCTGCTCTTATGTCTTTTGAGAAGTGTCAGAAATGCATTTTGCCTTCTTTTTAATGGGACTGTTTGTTTTATTCCTTTTGGCATATTTGAGTTTCTTGTAGATCCTGGATGTGAGACCTTTGTCAGATGCAGTTGGCAAATTTTTTTCCCATTCTGTGGGCTGTCTCCCCACTCTCTTGATGGTTTCTTTTGCTTTGCACAAGTTTTTCAATTAGATGAAGTCCCATTTGTCATCTCATCTCTTATGACATGGGCTTTTGGGTTTTGATCAGAAATTGGTTGCCTGTTCCAATTTCTGTAAGGGTATCTCCTGCATTTTCTAAGATTCTTAAAGTTTGGGGTTTTAGGTTTAGGTCTTTGATCGATTTGGAGTTGTTTTTTGAGTGTGATGACAGGTAGGGGTCCTGTTTCATTCTTCTGCACATGGTCAGCCAGTTTTCCCAGCACCATTTACTGAATAGGTTCTCCTCTCCCTAGTGGTTGTTGGTGGAGGTTTTGTTGACAATGAGTTGGGTGAGAAATTGAGTTTTTGTTTCCAGAATCTCTATCCTGTTCCATTGCTCTATATTCTTGTACCAATTCCAGGTTGTTTTGATTATTGTAGCCTTATTAAAAAGTTTTTTTTTTTTGAGTTGGAGTCTCACTCTGTCACCGAGACTGGAGTTCAGTGGCATGCTCACAGTCACCGCAGCTTCGACCTGCTGGGGTCTGGCCATACTTCCACCTCAGCCTTCCATGTAGCCGGAAATACAGGTGTGCACTACCACACCCAGCTAATTTTGATTTATTGTAGAGATGAGATCTCGCCAAGATGCCTGGGTGGGTCTTGAACGCACAGGTTCAGGTAATCCATTCACCTCGGCCTCCCAAAGTGCTGGGATTACAGGCTGAGCCACTGAGCCCAGCCGATAATAAAGTTTAAATCTGGAAGTGTGATACCTCCTGCTTTCTTTTGCTAAGGATTGTTTTGGTTATTTGTGACCATTTGTATTTCCATATGAATTTCTGTATTGTGTTTTCTAGGTCTGAGAAGAATGATTTTGTGATTTAATGGGTATAGTGTTGAATATGTAGATTGCCTTTGGTAGGATGAACATCTTAACCATATTGATTCTTCCAATTCACAAGCATGGAATATTTTTCCATTTGTTTGTGTCATTGTAACTTCCTTGAGCAGTGTTTTCATTTTTTGTTGTAAAGGTTTTTTTTTTTTTTTTTTCCAGCGTTGAGGATCAGAGAATCTCCCCTTTCCTTATTCTTTCTCTTTTTAAAAAATTTTTATTATAAAGATGTGGGATACTGGGTACAACTCAGTGTTAGGTATATAAACATTGATCATGCAGGTACCTTTGTTGATGAGGTATTCCCCTCCCTCCCTTAGCAGTTTCCTTCAACTGCCAGTCCCACCCCTCCCTCCTCTGACTGTTTCCCATTACTGCCAATCACTTTCTTATAGCATTATAATTGTTCAAGTCCCTTTTATGAGTGAGAACTTATGGAGCTCTGTTCTTTGTTTCTGTGATAAATCACTGAGTATGATCAACTCCAAATCCATCCAGGTTGCTGCAAAGTTCATATATTTGTCCTTCTTTATGGCTGTATAATATTCCATTGTGTACCACATTTTAAAATCCAGTCCAGCTTCAATGGGCAACATGGTTGGTTCCATGTTTTTGATATTGTGAATAGAGCTGCAACAAACATACGTGTGCAGGTATCTTCTTTGTAGAATAATTTGAGTTCCTCTGGGTATATTCCCAATAGGGAAATCATTGGGTCATATGGAAGGTCAATTTCTAGTTCTTTCAGAAATCGCCACACTGTTTTCCAAAGAGGTTATACAAGTTTGCATTCCCACTAGCAGTATAGAAGTGTTACTTTTTCTCCACATCCTCACCAGCATCTATTGTTATTTGTTTTATTAATGATGGTCATTCTTACTGGGATTAGGTGGTATTTCAATGTGGTTTTGATTTGCATTTCTCTGATGATGATTGAGGCTGAGCACTTCTTCATGTGTCTGTTGGCTGCCTATATATCTTCTTTTGAGAAGTGCCTATTCATGTCTTTTGCCCACTTTTTAAAGGGGCTGTTTGGTTTTTTCCTTTGGTGCATTTGAGTTCCTTGTAGATACTAGATGTTAGGCCTTCGTCAGATATACAGTTGGCAAATATTTTTTCCCATTCTGTGGGCTATCTTCCTGCTCTCTTGATGGTTTCTTTTGCTTTGTAGAAGTTTATTAATTTGATGAGGGCCCACTTGTCTATGTTATTTCTTAAGGTATTGGTCTTTAGGGTTCTGAATAGGAATTAGTTCCCACTTCCAATTTCCATAATGGTGTCTCCTGAGTTTTCTAAGATTCTTATAGTTTGAGGTTTTACGTTTAGGTCTTTGATTCATTTAGAGTTAATTTTTGTGTATGGTGATAGGTAGGGGGTCCTGTTTTAATTTTCTGCATGTGGTCAGTCAGTTTTCCCAGCACTACTTATTGAATAGGTTCTCCTCTCCCCAGTGACTGTTGTTGGAGGCTTTGTCAAAGACAAGTTGGTTGACGAATTGAAGCTTTGCTTCTGGAATCTCTATCCTGTTCTATGGGTCTATGTGCATGTTCTTGTACCAATACCAGGCTGTTTTGATTACTATAGGCTTATAGTAAAGTTTGAAGTCTGGAAGTGTGATACCTCCTGCTTTGTTTCTCTTGATAAGGATTGTTTTGGCTATTCCTGGTCATTTATGTTTCCATATGAATTTCTGTTTTGCCATTTCCAGGTCTGAGAAGAATGATGTTGGTAACTTAATAGGTATTGCACTGAATCTGTAGATTGCCTTTAATAGGATGGACATCATAATGTTGATTCTTCCTATCTATAAGCATGGAATATTTTTCCATTTGTTTGTGTCTTCTTGGATTTTTTTGAGCAGTGTTTTGTAATTCTCATTGTAAAGGTCTTTCGCTTTTCTAGTTAGGAAGATGCCAAGGTATTTCATTTTTTTGTGGTTATTGTGAATGGGATTATGCTTTTTATTTGGGTCTCTGCCTGCTTGTTGTTGGTGTATAGGAATGCAACTTTCTTTTGCACATTTATTTTGTATTCGGAGACTTTGCCAAAGTCCTTTATCAGTGCAAGCAGGTTTTTGACAGATTCTCTTGGATTTTCAAGGTATAGGATCATATCATCAGCAAAGAAGGATAACCGGACTTCCTCTTTTCCTATTTGGATACTCTTGATTTCCTTCTCTTGTCTAATTGCCTGTGCTAGGACTTCCAACACAATATTGTGCAAGAGAGGTGAGAGTGGGCAACCTTGTCTTGTTCTAATTTTTAAGGGGAATGTTTCTAGTTTCTGTCCATTTAGTAATATGTTAGCTGTGGGTTTGTTGTAGATGGCATTTACTATTTTGAGGTATGTTCCTTCCATACCTAGGTGTTTGAGGGTTTTTATCAAGAAGGGATGCTGGATTTTATCAAAAGCTTTTTCTGCATCGAATGAGATAATCACGTGGTTCTTGTTTTTACATCTGTTGATGTAGTTAATGACATATATGGCCTTGTGAATGTTGAACTAGCCCTGCATCCTGGGGATGAAGCCTACTTGGTAATGGTGGATGATTTTTGAGATGTGTTTTTGGATCCTATTTGCTACAAATCTTGTTGAGGATTTTTGCATCTATGTTCATAAGGAATATCAGCCTGTAGTTCTCTTTCTTTGTAGCATCTTTACCCGGCTTGGGTATCAGTGTAACGTTTGGGGAGAATTCCATGTTTCTCAATTGCCTGGAATACTTTCAATAGGATTGGTATCAGCTCCTTCTTGTACGTTTTGTAGAATTCTGCTGGAAAGTCATCTGGTCCAGGGCTTTTTTTTTTGTAGGTAGTTTTCGTATGACAGACTCAATTTCCTGGGTTGTTATTCATCTATTTAGAGTCTCAGTGTCTATTCGTCTATTTGGAGTCTCAGTGTCTTATTGTTTCAACTTGGATAGGTTGTGTGATGTCAGAAAGTCCTCCATTTCATCTAGGTTATCAAGTTTCTTTCCATAGAGGTGTACATAGTAATCTCTGATAATCTTTTGTATTTCTTCAGTGTCAGTTGTGATTTGATCTTTTGTATTTCTGACTGTGTTTATTTGGGCTTTTTCTCTCTTTTTTCTTGGTCATTCTGGCTAGGGGTCCATCAATCTTGTTAATTCTTTCAAAGAACCAGCTTTTTGTTTTGTTGATCTTTTCTATGATATTTTTGTCTTTGTATTAATGGACTCTTATTTTTGTGATTTGGATTCTTCTGCTAAAGTTGGGGTTTTGGTGGTCTTCTTTTTCCAGCTCCCTTAGGCAATTTGTTAGGTTCTCCACCTGTGATATTTTCATTTTCTTGATGTGTGCTTGTAGAGATATAAATTTCCCTCCTAGAACTGATTTCATGGCATCCCCGAGGTTTTGGCAGGATGTTTCTTCATTTTCATTTGTTTCCAGGAATCTTTCAATTTCTTCTTTGATTTCAGTGTTGACCTAGCATCAAGCTGTTTAGTGTCCATGTCTTTGTGGGCTTTAGGGAAATTTGTTGGTGTCGATATTTATTTTTATTCCAGTGTGGTCTGAGAAGGTGCATGGCAAGATTTCAGTCTTATGATTTTTGTTTATGTTTGATTTATGGCCAATGGTGTGGTTGATCTTAGAGTACGTTCCATGTGGTGATGAGTAGAATGTATATTCTGTGGTCATTGGGTGGAATATATGTAGGTATAAATTAAGTCTATTTGTTCAAGAGTCTTATTGAGATTCTGGGTCTCCTTGATGATTTTTTGTCTTGATGATCTGTCTAGGGTTGTGAGTGGGATATTAGAGTCCCCAGCTATGATGTTAGAGTCAATATCTTTTTTATGTTTGCCTAGAAGCTGCTTTACGAACATTGGTGCTCCTGTGTTAGGTGCATATATGTTTAAGATGGATATTTCTTGTTGATGGATTGAAACTTTTATCATTATATAGTGACCTTCTTCATCTTTTTTGCTTTTTGATAGCTTAAAGGGTATTTTGTCTGGGATTAAGATTGCAACTCCAGCTTTCTTTTGCGTTCAATTTACCTGAAATTTTGTTTCCCATCCTCTTGCTTTGAGTCTGTGAGTGTCCTTTTTGGTGAGATGAGTCTCTTGGGGATAATATATTATTGCCTCATGATATTGTATTCATTTGACTTTCTATGTCTTTTCAGTGGTGCATTTAGTCCTCTCATATTCAGGCTAATAATTGAAATGTGAAGGTTTACCCTTGTCATGATGTTCTTATAGAGTTGTTGTTGTGCTTGTTTGTTTGTTGTCTTTCTTTTGGTTTTTTGGTTTGGTTCATGTATGTTTTCAATGTTTTTCCTGTCTCTTGTGAGGAACATTATTGTTCTTTTTCCCTTTTCTTCTGTGTTTAATACTTTCTTAAAAGCCTCTTGTAAGAGTAGTCTGTAGGCAGCATAAGTTCTTAGGGATTGGATGTCTGGGAAAGATTTTAATTATCCCTCACTGATGAAGTTTAGCTTGGCTGGGTAGGTTATTCTTGGTTGAAATTGTTTATCTTTGAGAACTTTGAATATTGGACTCCAAGCTCTCCTAGCCTGAAGTGTTTCTGTAGATAAATCTGCTGTTATTCTGATTGGTCTTCCCTGGTAGGTAGTCTGACCTTTTTCTCTTGCTGCTTTTAGGATTTTTTTTATGCCTACTTGTTCAGGTGAATTATTATGTGCCTAGGAATTGGTCTTCTCATTTTTTGTCTTGCTGGGGTTCTCTGAATCTCTTGTGCTTGAATTTTAGTATCACTGATGAGGTGAGGGAAGTTTTCTTAAATAATTTCATGGAATGTTTGTTCCAGGGTGGTCTCTGTCTCTCTTTCTGCCTCAGTAAGTCCAATTGCTCTTATGTTCATTCTCTTGAAGTAATTGCTCATCTCTTGAAGGTTTTGTTCTGTCTTTTTAAGCTTCTTTTCTATGTTTTTGACAGTTTGGTTTAATTCTATATTTTGGTCTTCAAGTTCTGAGATTCTGTCTTCTGCTTGGCTAATTCTGCTTTCCATGCTTATCAGTTTGTTATTTATTTCAATCACAGTATTCTTTACTGCTGTTATCTCAGTTATCAACTCCTTCTTATTTTCCTCTTGTCTCTCCTCAATTCTTTTTTTTCTTTCTATTAATCTCTTGATGTCTGGGTTTGTAGTATGTGACCAGTCATTCTGGGGGCTCTTCATTGTTTGCATTCCAAAGTCTGTTTTCTCATTATCTGATCTCTCAGGGGTCTGTGTGAGACCTGTATTCTCCTTTTGGTTTTTCTTCATTTGTGTAGATTTTCCTCCCCACTTTTTCATTTTTTTCCTCTGTCTTCTTTAAACCTGTTGTTCAGGGTTGGCAAGGTTAATTTTACTTCTGTTTGCTCAGTCTCCTATTCTTTCTTGTGTGAATCCTCTGGCTTTGTTCAATTCTGAAGCTAGACTGTAGGTTGGGGGTTATACCTTTTGCAGTTTTAAGATTTATTTGAGGGGGAAGCTGTGATTCAAAATTTATCTGCAGATCCTAATATCCACCAACAGGTGTATGGATATGCTGGAACCTGCTTCCCACTGCCTTGTAATTTGTTCATGAAGTGGGAGTATTGGTTTTCTCCCTCCTTATGGTGTACTATTCCCTTTCACAAACATGAGGTCTTAGATCCCAAGTTGGAGGCTGAGCAGAGCTGAGTGGGCGAGGCACTGCAGGTCTCTGCCTGGTCACAGGGCTCCAGATGATCTCTGGTTCTACTGCCGCTGGGTTCAGCTGGAGGAGGTAGAGTGCAAGACAGCCGGGTGCTGTATGTTGGCATGTCACATGGGACTTGGGCCTCTTTTTCTTTCTTTGTTCTTAGATCCCAAGCTGGAGGCTGCACAGAGCTGGGTGGAGTTCATGGGGCAACGCAGGTCTCGGCCTGGTCTCAGAGCTCCAGCTGTTCTCTGGTCCCACTGTGGCCAGGGGCGAGTCAGGGGAAACAGAGGGTGAGAATACTGGGCGTTGCTGGTCAGTGTAGCCTGCAGGGTGGTGTTGTAAAGATCTTTCACTTCTCTGGTTAGGAAGATGCTGAGGTATTTCATTTTTTGTGTGTGTGTTTCCATTGTGAATGGGATTGTACTTTTTATTTGGTTCTCTGCCTTTTGTTGGTGTATAATAATGCAACTGTCTTTTGCATGTTTATTTTGTACCCTGAGACTTTGCCAAAGTCCTTTATCAGTGCAAGAGGTTTTTGACAGATTCTCTCAGATTTTTGAGGTATAGGATCATATCATCAGCAAAGAGTAATACTTTGACTTCTTCTATTTCTATTTGGATACACCTGATTTCCTTCTCTTGTCTGATTGCACTAGCTAGGATTTCCAACCCTATGGCAAACAGGAGGCATGAGAGTGGGCAGCCTTGTCTTGTTCTAGTTTTCAGGGGAAACATTTCCAATTTCTGTCCATTTAGCAATATGTTGACTGTGGATTTATTATAGATGGCTCTTACTGTTTTGAGGTATGTTCTCTTTATGGTGTTTGAGGGTTTTTGTCAAGAAGAGATGCTGAATTTTATAGAAAGCTTTTCCACATCTAATGATATAATCATGTGGGTCTTGTTTTTATATTTGTTAATTTATTCAATTACATACATGGTTTTACAGTTGTTGAACTAGTCCTGCATCTCTTGATCATGGTGGATGATTTTTGAGATGTGATGTAGGATCAAATTTGCTAGAATCTTCTTGAGAATTTTTGCATTTATATTCATCAGGGATACTGGCCTGTTCTCTTTCTTTGTTGGGTCTTTATCCAGTTTGGGTATCAGCGTGATGTTAACTTCATAGAACAGGGAGAGTTCCATCTTTCTTGATCGTCTGGAATACTTTCTAATAGTGCTCCTCCTTGTATGTTTTACAGAATTCCTCTGGTCCAGGGCTTTTTTTTGGTAGGTAGTTTTCTACCTACAATTTCCTAGTTTGTTATTGGTCTATTTAGGATCTCAGTTTCTCTGAGATTGTATGATATCAGAAAGTCTTCCATTTCACTTAGGTTATTAAGTTTGCTTCCATACAGATGTGCATAGTTATCTCTGAAAATCGTTTGTATTTCAGGGTCAGTTGTGACTTGATATTTTGCAATTCTAATTGTGTTTATTTGGGATTTTTCCCTCTTTGTAGGGGGTCACTCTGGCTAGTGTTTCATCAATTTAGTTTATCCCTTCAAAGAACCAGCTCTTTGTGTTGTTGATTTTTTCTATAGTATTTTTGTCTTCCGTGTCATGTGTTTGAGCTTTTACTTTGGTGATCTGGATTCTTCTGCTGAAATGTGGGTTTTTGGTGGTTTTGCCCTTCCAGCTCCCTTAGGTGATTTGTTGACTGTCAACTTTTTTTCTTTCTATTTTCTTGATGTGTGTTCATAGAGATATAAATTCTCCTCTTAGAACTGTTCTCATGGCTCCCCAGAGGTTTTGGCAAGATGTTTCCCCACTTTCCTTTGTCTCAGGAATCTTTTAATTTCTGTTTTGATTTCTGTGTTGACCCATGAGTTGTCCAGCATCGTGCTGCTTAGTGTCCATGCCTTCGTGGTTTTAGAGGGCAATTTATTGGTGGTAATATTTATTTTATTCCATTGTGGTCTGAGAAGGTTCATGGCAGTACTTCAATCTTGTGAAATGTCTTGTAGGAGTTCTCTGGGTCTCTTGTGCTTGTATAGGCAGTCATCTCTCTGTCCAGATGAGGGAAGTTTTCTTGAATGATCTCATGGAATGTTTGTTCCAAGGTGTTTTCCATTTATCTTTCTATTTCAGGTATTCTAATTAGATGTAGGTTTGGTTTCTTGAAAATATCAAACATCTCTTGGAGAGTTTCCTATTTCTTCTTAAGTTTTTTCATATATTTTAATAGATTGGGTTAATTCCGTATTTTTTGTCTTCCAGCTCTGAGATTCTTTCCTCTGCTTGGTCAATTCTTCTTCCCATGCTTGTCAGTTTGTTATTTCTGTTTTGGATAGAGTTCTTTATTTCTGTTACTTCTAAGTATGCTTTCTTGAGTCTGTCTAGCTCCATTGCAATTTCATTTAGTTTTAGTCCTTGCATTTCTTGATTTTTATTCATTCTATCTAACAATTCTCTGATCACCATAAGTATCTTTCGGGTACTGTTGTTCTGGGAGATAGTCTTTGTTTTTGCCCCAGTAGCTGTTCTTTTTAGCACTGACTCTTTGCTGGGACTCTGATGGCTACCAAGTTTTTCGTTGGTTTTTCTTCATTTGTAGCAGTTCTCTTATCTTTATCTAATTCCATTGTTCAGTGGAAAATGGAGAAGCAGTCAATTCTGATATTTGCTCTATCTTGTGTCCTTCCTTGAGCCAGGGCTCTAGGATTGTTCATTTATCAAGTACGACTGGGGCATTGTGCTGTCTCATCACAATTCTGAGCTCTTACTCGGGGGCAGGAGGGAGGCTACAAGGATTTTGAAGCTATTGGCAGGTCATAATGTTTGTTATCTGGTGAATGGACCAGCTGGGACTTGCTCTTTGTCTCTGCACAATATGACCTTACAGTCAGTGTGCTTGCATAGCCCCTAAGTCCAAGATCAGGTATAAAAGGGAAAAGAGAGAAAAAAGAGAAAGGAGGGGAAAGAAAGAAAAATAGGAAAGAAAATTTACAAAAGAAAAAACATAAAAACAGAGAAAGAACAAAGAAAAAGAAATAGAAGAAGGAAAGAAAAGAGAAAACCAACCAACAAAGCAACAAAACAAGATAAACAAGCAAACCAATACCCCCCCCTAAAACAAAACAAAAACAACAGCAGCAAAAAGTTGATATAAAGTTCTCAGTCTAGTATGTCTCTTTGGGGGGGGGGTCCCTCTTATGATGGATTCTGCAACTGCAGGGCTATTACTGCAGGTTTCCTTTTCACTGTTGGAACTTAAGATGTTAGACTCTTCACCCCCTACTGCCTGCAATTGATAGCTGTCACATGCCCATATGAGGGAAGGAGGCTGAAATAACTTGACACAGCATCTCTTGGAATCTTATTCCCTTCCTTTCTCTCCTAGCATGGTCACAGCTTCCAGGGCATCCAGTTCACAGCAGGGAAATGGGGCCTCCTGTCTCTGCCCTGCCTTCCCAATCTCTTTCACTTGTTGCTAGGGGTGGAGGGGAGTCAGTTAGGCACTCACCAGCCTCCTTCTTGGGTATTTCCACTGTCTACATCTATTGCCCAACAGCTGGCTCAGGGTGGAGGGTGGATTGTCTGGGGTTCTGCATCTGCTGTTACCTGCCAGGGCTTGAGCACTGGGACAATGTTCTCTGAGGTTGCATAAAGCAGTTCCAATGCAACACAGAGATAGCACCTGGCATTAAGATGCAGTTCTGCTGTTGTGCTGTTCTGCAGAGGCCACCCCGGAGCACTTCTCTGCCCAGGCATTAGAAAGTTTGCTCAGTCTCTCTGCCAGCTCCTGTTCATGTCACTACAGAGTCAATAGCTCCCTCTCCAGCAGTTGTCAAAGTCTCTCGATCTTGAGACCCGGTGGCTAGGCTCTGGAGCCCAGTCCAGGTTCAGGGTGGCTTCTTCTTGCTGTTTTCTCAGGATCTGCCTCGGGTTCCCTCACTGCACTCCCTCTGTGGCCCTCACTGCCAGTGTTCATCAAAAAACTCTGCTGATTTTAGAAAATGGAGCTCAACTTCTGCACTCTGGGAAGCACTAGAGCCCAAGCAGAGCCCCTATGGCACTGGCAGCTTCACTAGGAGGGCTCTGGTCACTTGCTTTTGAGTCCCCTCTCAGTCAGCCTCTCACATTCCCAATTACACACAGAACCACATGCAGAATTGTCCATACCATCATTCACATATACAGGGATTCACAGTCTGACTGGCTACTCTACCATCTTCCAGAAATTTCAGCATATTTTTCTATAAGAGAGATTCCATATACAACATGACCCCTACCTGGAAAGTTTCCTCTGTTATAAACATTGTATATTAGCAGATACAATTTTTTTACAATCAATGAACTGATAATGATACATTATTAATTGAAATCCATAGTTTGTTTAGATTTCCTTAGTTTTTTTAAAAAAATTTTTCAGTCTAATTTTCTTTTTTCTTTTTCAGGATCCACTCAGGATACTACATTACATTTCCTTGTTATGTCTCCTTAGACTCTTCCTTGTTGTGAAAGTTTCTCAAACCTTCCTTATTTTTGATGACCTTGACAATTTTGAGGAGTACTGGTCTAGTATATTAGAAGATGCTACTCTATTAGGATTTGTCTGATGGTCTTTAACATGATAAAACTGGGGTTATGAGTTTTTGAGAGGAAACCCACTGTGGTAAATGCCATTTCCCGTTACCACATTATATCAAGGGTATACACTCTCAAAATAATTTACGACTGTTGATGTTGAACTTGATCACCTAGGTGAGTAATGTTTTTAGGTTTCTCCCCTGTAAAACTGTTTATCTCTTTTCCTAAGTACTCTTTGGAAGAAAGTCACTATGCATGGCACACAGTTGCAGAGTGGGGAAATATGGTCTTTCCAATTTAGGATGGAGTAGCTACCCAATTTATGTGGAATGCATCTACAGGGGGAATGGTCTCTTCTCCCCATGTATTAATTTTTTCAGTCCTTTATATTACTATGTTATGGTCATTTATTATGGATATTTCTAAATGTCATGGATATTTGTTTTATGCTTTGAGTTATAATACAATACTGCTTTATTTTGTAGCCCATATTGGTTCAACTTTGGCCATTGGAAGCTTTTTTAGTTGGTTCCAATGTTTCTTTGACAGGTTGCCATCAATGTGTCTTTTGTTTTGTGTTTTGAACACATCCTTACTTTCTGGAACTACAAGATGCTCAAGTATCATCTTGTGTATTTCCTGTCCCAGTTCTAGATTCTGTCATTTTTTTTCAAGAAGACAGGTTCTTTTTATTGGAGAATAGTATTAGAAACCAAAATTTGGGTGCAAGGTGTGCTTTTCTTACTCTAGGGTGTTGTTTCTTTTGGATTATTTCAGCTAAGAGAGCAAAAGTATGTGTGTATATAGAAATGTGTGTGTACACACATGCATAAATATTTCTATATGCAAAAATCTACAGATTAAGTTAAATATGAGTTCTTATTGATATCTCCAACTCTATTTCATTAGCATATGGATCATTTTAACCTCCCTTCCCCCCCTCGATTCCCATTCCAACACTGAAAAACCTGACTCTGTCATCTTCCATCATTTACTCAATTGTTCAATTCCAGTATACATGTATATAGAATCAGAATGTTTAACCTATATCTTTATGGGAAACAACTTTATCAAGTAGAGTACATCTATGGGCACCTCTTGTTGCATTTAATCTTACATACTACATTCATCTTCAATACTAATTAGGTCAACACCTTGTCCCTTAACCTTGCTTCATATAGTTAGATTCTTTTGCAACAAGTTTTAATTTTTTTCTTGAGGTGCTCCAACTTCCTAAGTGGTTTTTAAAAATTTGTTTTTATTAAGGTTCACTCCTTGTGCTGTAAAATATTATAGATTTTGACCAATGCATAATATCATGTATCCATCGTTATAGTACCATCCAGAATAGATTCACCACTCTAAAAATCTTTTGTGCTTCATATATTCATCCCTCTCCTCTTTCTCCTTCCCCTTTGTAACCTGTGATCTTGTTATTCTCTCTATAGTTTTGGCTTTTGCAGAATGTCATGTGACTGGCTCATAGACCATGCAGTCAATTCAGACTGGCTTCTTTCAATGATCAATATGCATTTAAGGTTTCTCCATGACCTTCTATGGCTTGATAGGTTGTTTCATTTTATTACTGAATTAATTCCATTGTATGGCTATGCCACTGTTTATCTATTCACCTACTGAAGTACATCTTGATAGCAATTATAAAAAAAGTCACAAGTGTTTGTCTTGCAGGTCTTTGTGTAGACATGTTTTCAACTCATTTGGGTAAATACTTAGGAGCATGATTGTTGGATAGTATGGAAAGACTATATTTAGCTTTTTCTTTCAAAGTGACTGCATTACTTTACATTGTCACTAGCAATAAATAAAATTTTCTGTTGCTTCACATCCCTGTAAGCATTTAATATTGGAAGTTTAAAAAAAATTTTAGCTTCTTTAGTAGATATGCAGTGTTGCTTCATTTTAATCTGCAATTCCCTAATGACATCATGCAGCGCATCTTTCAATATGCTTATTTACCATCTGTCTAGCCTCTTTGATGAGGTGTCTGTTCAAATCTTTTGCCCATTTTTTAATTAGGCTGTTTGTTTTCTGATTGTTTAGCTTTAAGACTTTTTCTGTATATTTTGGAAGTAAGTCTTTTATCAGCTATATGTTTTGCAAATATTTCCCTTTAGTCTGTGGCTAGTCTTTTCTCTTAAATTGTTTTTGAAGAGCAGAAGTGTTTAATTTTAATGAAATCCAACTTTATCTTTCATGGTTTGTGCTTTTGATGCTGTGTCTAAAAAGTTATCACTAAACTCAAGAACACCTAGATTTTCTCCCATGTTGTCTTCTAGAAGTTTTGTAGTTTTGTGTTTTATTTTAGATTTATGATCAATTTTAGCTAATTTTTGTGGAACGTGTAAGGTTGATGTCAAAGTTCACTACTTTGTATGTGGGCATTCAATTGTTTCATCATAATTTGTTGAAAAGCCTTTTTTGTCTATTAAATTGACTTTACTTTTTTATCAAAGATCAGTGGACTATATTTGTGTAGATGTCTTTCTGGGATTTGTATTCTATTTCATTGATCTATGTGTCTTTTCTTTCTCCCAATATCATACCTCTCTGATTATTGCGGCTTCATAGTAAGTCTGGAAGTTGGGTAGTGCCTGTTTCCAACTTTGATCTTTTTCTTCAGAATTATGTTTACTATTCTGGGTTTTACCTTCTTGCATATATGTATTAGGATCAGATTGTCAATATTCACAAAACAACTTTCTGGAATTTTGACATAGATTTTTTTTTGACACTACAAACTGAGTGAAGAAGAATTGAAGTTTTAGCAATAGTGAGACTTCTAATCCATGAACACGGGAGATATCTTTATTTATTTAGATTCTCTTTGATTTCTTTCATCAGAGTTTTATAGTTTTTCATATACAGATCTTTCACATATTTTGTTAGATTTATCCCTAAGTCATTCACATTTTGTTAGATTTATATGTTATTTAAATTAAACCAGAGTTTTGGACAAAGTTGATTACTAGAAGTTGGTATTCTTGTTAATGAAATAGGGGAACAAGGCTTACATCAAGGAAAGAGTTGACCTAAGTAATACAGGGGCCTGTTCTCAGTGTCTAAAGCTGAGGGCATGGCATGGAATAAAGATTGAAGAGTTGGAGGTAAAGTAGGTGCCTATGTGGAGGTAGACCACAAGTGTATCATTTTGTGTCTGCCAGTCAGTTAGCATCATATTATATAAGGTCATGACAAAGTCGTAAGGGCCTATGTGCCTGATTGAGAGCTATTAGTCAGAGTAATCATTTAAGAATGGAATAATTGTTACTAATTCTCTGTAGATCATGTAGTCTCACTTTTATATCACTTGAACATACTTTGTTGAATATAATCTTTGAATCTCACATTTGTAAGCTGTTTAGGAATTATCATATGCTTTATATGCTATCTTGTTATCTCCCTACTTCAGGGAAACCTTCTAGACCCATTGAAAGAATAGAAAACTTCCCTTGACCTCATTACTTCCACAATTTTCTATTAAATCACCTCTTTGCAATAAACATATTTTCCTTCTCACATACACAAATACTTACTGAAAGATTATTTCATTGTCTCTGTCTTTGGTCGCCACTACTGTTTATCACACATGGTCAGATGTTAAAAACAGATCCAGCAGAGATATGCACTGAGACAGGCCTGGAATATATCCTTTAGATGCAGTAATGATTGCCTATAGAGGAGCTGGGCCAACAGACTTGATGCCAACAAAATGATACCAATGTCAGCAAAGCAACATCAATTCTAGTACAATGCTAATGGTATTAACATTTTACTGTTAGAGTAATATTATCAACGGAGAATGGATCTGATACAGACTATTTGACTCCTTGATGGTTTGGAGTCACCCGTAATTTTCCTTCTGGAGGTCAGGACTTGAGGAACAATCTGTATGTGGGAGATAAGTAGATACTTGATGGTAACCATACATTTTTTTTTATAATCAATATTTTTTATTATGATATTGTGGAGTACAGTTAAGGGTTAGGTATACAAATATGCTTTGCTAAGGCACCCTTGTTGATAAGAGGTGTCTTCCTGTCCCCAGACAGATATTTACTACCGTTAATCCCATCTCCCTTCCCCTCCCCCACCCATAGTTTCCCACCACTGTCAGTCATTTTCTTATAGTATTACATTGGATGTTCAAGGTCCATTATGTGAGTGAGAACATGTGATACTCAGAACTTTGTTTCTGGGAGAGATCACTCAGTATTATAGATTCTAATTCCATCTAGGTTGCTGCAAGATTCATGATTTTGTTCTTTTTTATGGCTGCGTAGTATCCCACCATGTATGTGTACCACATTTTTAAAATTCAGTCCTCTTTTGATGGACAGCATGGTTGCTTCCAGGTTCTTGCTATTGTGAACAATGTTGCAATAAACATATGTGTGCGGGTATCTTTTTTATACAGTGATTTGAGTTCTTCAGGGTACACTCCCAGTAGGGGAATTGCAGGGTCATATGGGAGGTCAATATTTAGAGCTTTTAGGAATCGCCATACTGTTTTCCACAGAGGTTGCACTAGTTTGCACTCCCACCAACAGTGTAGAAGTGCTTCCTTTTTGCCACACCCTCTCCATCAACTGTTATTTTTTGAGTTATTGATAATTGCCATTCTGACTGGAGTTAGGTGGTATCTCAGTGTGGTTTTGATTTGCATCTCCCTGATGATTAGTGAGGTTGAACATTTCTTCATGTGTCTCTTGGCTACTCAGATGTCTTTCTTTGAGAAGTGTCTGCTCATATCTTTTACCCATTTTTAATGGGATTATTTGTCTTTTTCTTTTCAGCACATTTGAGTTCCTTGTAGATCCAGGTTGTTACGCCTTTGTCAGACCTGGGGTTGGCAAATACTTTTTCCCAGTCTGTAGGCTGTCTCCCTGCTCTCTTGATGTTTTCTTTGGCTTTGCAGAAGCTTGTCAGTTTAATGAGGTCCCACGTATCTATCTTCTCTCTTATGGCCTGTGTGTTTCGGATTTTGTTCAGGAATTGGATACCAGTTCCAATTTCCATGAGGGTATGTCCTTCATTTTCTAAGGTTCTTATGGTTTGAGGTTTTACATTTAGATCTCTGATCCATTTGGAGTTAATTTTTGTGCATGGGGATAGATAGGCGTCCTGTTTGAATCTTCTGCATGTGGTCAGCCAGTTTTCCCAGCACCATTTACTGAATAGGTTCTCCTCTCCCCAGTGGAAGGTGGTGGAGGCTTTGTCGAAGATGAGTTGATTGAGAAATTGAGGTTTTGTTTCTGGAATCTCAATTCTATTCCATTGGTCTATATGCCTGTTCCTGTACCAATACCAAGCTGTTTTGATTATTGTAACTACATAGTAAATTTTGAAGTCTGGTAATGTGATATCACCTGCTTTGTTTTTTTTTGCTGAGGATTGTTCTGGCTATTCTTGGTCATTTGTGTTTCCATATGAATTCCTGTGCTGTTTTTTTCTAGGTCTGAGAAGAATGTTGCTGGTAATTTGATGGGTATTGCATTAAATCTGTAGATTGCCTTAGGTAGGATGGACATCTTCACAATGTTGATACTTCCAGTCCATGAGCATGAATATTTTTCCACTTGTTTGTGTCATCTTTGATTTCTTTGAGCAGTGTTTTGTAGTTTTCATTGTAAAGGTCTTTCACGTCTCTGGTTAGGAAGATGCCAAGGTATTTCATTTTTTTGGTGGCTATTGTAAATGGAAGTATGGTTTTTATTTGGGTTTCTGTTTGTTACTATTGATGTAAAGAAATGCAATTGTCTTTTGCACATTTATTTTATATCCTGAGACTTTGCCAAAGTCCTTTATCAGTGTACGGGTTTTTGACAGATTCTCCATGGTTTTCAAGGTATACAATCATGTCATCTGCAAAGAGAGATAACTTGACTTCCTCTTTTCTTATTTGAATACCCCCGATTGCCTTCTCTTCTCTGATTGCTTGAGCCAGGACTTCCAATACTATGTTGAACAGGAGGAGTGAGAATGGGCATCCTTGTCTTGTTCCATTTTCAGGGGAAATTGTTCCAGTTTTTGTCTGTTTAGGAGTATGCTGCCTGTGGGTTTCTTGTAGATGGCTTTTACTATTAGAGGTATGTTCCCCATATGCCTAGATGTTCAAGGGTTTTTATCAAGAAGGAGTGCTGGATTTTATCAAAAGCTTTTGCTGCATCTAATGATATAATCATGTGGTTTTTGTTTTGACATCTGTTGATGTATTTAATTACATTTATGGTTTTATGAATGTTGAACCAGACTTGCATCCTGGGGATGAAGCCTACTTGGTCATGATGGATGATTTTTGAGATGTGTTGTTGAATCTGGTTCACTAGGATCTTGTTGAGATTTTGGCATCTATGTTCATCAAAGATATTGGCCTGTAGTTCTCTTTTTTTGTTGGGTCTTTACTTGGCCTGGGAGTCAATGTGATGCTAGCTTCATAAAATGATTTGGGGAAGGTTCCATCTTTCTCAATTGCCTGGAATACCTTCAATAGGATTGGTATCAGCTCCTCTTTAAATGTCCTGTAGAATTCTGCTGGAAAGAGATCTGGTCCAGGGCTTTTTTTTATAGGTAGTTTTCCTATTACATAGTCAATTTCCTTGATTGTTATTCATCTATTTAGGGTCTCAATTTCTTCTTGTTTCAACCTAGGCAGGTTGTGTGATAATAGAAAGTCCTCTATTTCCTTAAGGTTTTCAAGTTTGTTTCTATACAAGTGTACATAGTAGTCTCTAATGAACTTTTGTATTTCTTCAGGATCAGATGTGACTTCATCTTTTGTGTTTCTGATTGTGTTTATTTGGTCTTTTTCTCTCTTTTTCTTGGTCAGTCTAGCTAGGGGAACATCGATCTTGTTTATCCTTTCAAAGAACCAGCTTTTTGTTTCATTGATATTTTGTGTTATCTTTTTGTCTTCTATGTCCTGGATTTGGGCTTTTATTTTGGTGATCTGGATTCTTCTGCTGAAATTAGGGTTATTGTGGTCGTGCTTTTCCTGCTTCCTTAGGTGGCTTGTTAGGCTGTTAATTTGTGATCCTTCCATTTTCTTCATGTGCGTTTGTAGGGATATAAATTCCCTTCTTACTATACCTTCAAGGCATCCAGGAGATTTTGGCAAGATGTTTCTTCATTTTCATTTGTTTCCAGGTATCTTTTAATCTCTGTTTTGATTTCATCATTGACCCAGGAGTTGTTTAGCATCATGCTATTTACTGTCCATGGGTTTTGGGGGGAACTTGTTGGTGTTAATGTTTATTTTTATTCCACTGTGATCTGAGAAGGTGCATGGTAAGATTTTGGTCCTTTTAAATTTGCTTATCCTTGATTTATGGCCAAGTATGTGGTCGATATTAGAGTATGTTCCATAGAGTGATGAGCAGAATGTGTATTCTGTGGTCTTTAGATGGAGGGTTCTGTAGGTATCAATTAAGTCCATTTGTCAAGAGGCACATTGAGGATCTGGATCTTGCTGCTGATTTTTTGTCCTGATGATCTGTCTAAGGTTGAGAGTGGGGTATTAAAGTCCCCAGCTATGATGGTATTGGAGTCAATATCTTTTTTTAGGTTACCTAGGAGCTGCTTTATGAAAGTTGGTGCTGCTATGTTGGGTGGATATATGTTTAGGATGGATATTTCTTGTTGATGGATTTAACCTTTTATCATTATGTCATGGCCTTCTGTATCTTTTTAAATTTTTGATAGATTAAAGGGTATTTTGTCTGAGATTAAGATTGTGACTTCTCCTTTCTTTTGTGTTCCATTTGCCTGAAAATTTTGTTTCCCATCCTCTTACTTTAAGTTTGTGAGTGCCCTTTCTAGTGTGGTGAGTCTCTTAAAGGCCATACATCGTTGCCTGATGATATTTTATCCATTTTGCCATTCTATGTCTTTTCAGTGTTGCATTTAGTCCATTCACATTCAAACTAATTATTGAAATGTGAGTTGATCCTTATCATAATATTCTCACAGAGTTGTTGTTGTTCTTCCTGTTTGTGTGTTGTCTTTCTTTTGGTTTTAGAGTTGGATCATGTGTGCTTTTAATCTTTTACCTGTACTCTTGTGAAGAATGTTGTTCTTTTTTCCTTTTCTTCTGTGTTAAATACTTTTTTTTTTGAGTTGGAGTCTCAGTCTGTTGCCCTGACTGGAGTGCAGTGGCTGCTCCTGGCCACTGCAGCCTCGACCTGCTGGGCTCCGGCGATCCTTCCACCTCAGCCTTCCAAGTAGCTGGAATTACAGGCATGTGCTGCCATGCCTGGCTGATTTGTTGATTTATTGTAGAGATGAGGTTTCGCTGTCCAGGCTGGTCTCGAACCCGCGGCACAGGCAATCCACTCACCTCAGCCTCCTAAAGGCATGGAATTACAGGCTGAGCCACCGAGCCTGGCTTCAATACTTTCTTAAGTGTTTCTTATAGAGGTGGTCTGGTGGCAGCATAGGTTATTAGGGATTGGATATCTGGGTAAGATTTTAAATCTCCCTCACTGATGAAGTTTAGCTTGGCTGGGTAGGTTTTTCTCGGTTGCAATTGTTTATCTTTTAGAACTTTGAAGATAGGGCTCCAAGCTCTCCTAGCCTGGAGCGTTTCTGTAGATAAATCTACTGCTATTCTTTTTTTTTGAGTTGGAGTCTCACTCTGTCACCCAGACTGGAGTGTAGTGGCCACTCCCAGCCACTGTAGCCTTGACTTGCTGGACTCTGGTGATCCTTCTGCTTCAGCCTTTCAAGTAGCTGGAACTACAGGCGCGCGCTGCCTCGCCTGGCTCATTTTGATTTATCATAGAAAAGAGGTCTCGCCCTGTTGCCCAAGTTGGTCTTGAACCTGTGGGCTCAGGCATTCCACTCCCCTCAGCCTCCAAAAGGCATGGGATTACATGCTGAGCCACCGAGCCCAGCTTGCTGCTATTCTAATTGGTCTTTTCTGGTAGGTAGTCTGACCTTTTTCTCTTGTTGCCTTTAGGATTTTTTCTTTTATACTTACTTTGTTTAGGCAAATTTTTATGTGTCTGGGAATTGGTCTTCTCATTTGTTGTCTTGCAGAGGTTCTCTAAATCTCTTGTGTTTGAATTTTTTTATCACTGATGAGATGAGGGAAGTTTTCTTGAATGATTTCATGAAATGTTTGTTCCAGTTTTGCCTCTGTTTCTCTCTCTGCCTCAGGAAGGCCAATTACTCTTAGGTTCGGTCTCTTGAAGTGATCATTCATCTCTTGAAGGTTTTGTTCTGTCTTTTTGAACTTCTTTTCTATGTTTTTGACAGTTTGGATTAGTTCTGTGTTTTGGTCTTTGAGCTCTGAGATCCTTTCTTCTGTTTGGCTACTTCTGCTTTCCATGCTTAGTTTTTTATTTATTTCCATCGCAGTATTCTTTACTGCTGTTATTTCCACCATCAGTTCCTTCTTATTTTCTCTTGTCTCGCCTCAATTTTTAAAATTCTCTCTATTAATCTCTTGATGTCTGGGTTTGTTGAATATGACCAGTTATTCTGGGGGTTCTTCATTGTTTGTGTTCCGGAGTCTGTTTTCTCAGTGTCTGACCTCCCCGGGGCCTTTGTGAGACCTATATTCTTCCTTTGATTTTTCTTCATTTGTGTAGTTTTCCCCCTCCCTACTTTTTCCTTCCCTCCACCTCACCATCTTCTTTAATTCTGTTTTTCAGAGGTAGAGGCGTTGCTTTTACTACTGTTTGTTCAATCTCCTATTCTTCTTTATGTATGCCCTCTTACTTTGTTCAATTCTGGAGTTGCACTGTAGGTTGGGAGTGGTCCTTTTTGCAGTTTTGAGATTTACTTAAGGGGAGAGCTGTGATTCAAAATCTATCCACAGGTCCTGGTATCCTCTGGCAGGTGTATGGGTAATCTGAAACCCACTTCCCACTGCCTTGGAATCTGTCCATGCAGTGGGGCTGTAGGTTTACTCCCTGAAATAAAATGAGGTTAGCAGAGGGAAGAGACTGGAACAGACGGGGGGGGGGGGGAAGGGATGTGGAGAGAGAGAGGAGTAAGGGGGGAAAACAGATGAGTATATCAACAAATGGAGAGAGAGACCTAAACTGAAACAGATAAAAACAATAGACCACAGTTACAGACTAATCAACTCCCATAAAAAAAAGCTAAAACATACAATGATGCTAACATACAAGCTAACCAACCACCTTATTGGTGTGCTGTTCCTCTATGCAAATATATGGTTTACAGAGAGGAGAAAAGAGAAGAAAAGGAAGAGAGAGAGAAAAAAAGGAACAAAATAGTAAGAATAGAATAAAGTCATTAAACTAACAGAACCAATTGAGCACACTCTGTGACTTTTCATTTAAGTCCAATGTTCTTTCAACTCTGATTTCTAGCTGTCTTCTCAAGCTGGTAAATTTGTTCACAGTTAGGGTCAGTTGCCCCTGGCCTGCTGTGAGACAGTTCAGATCACCACTGAGTTCACCACTCAAATCTGGCCTGTGTTTTTCAAGCTTGCTTGTCCCGTTTTGGTGTTGTTACCTTGAATCACCAGCAGGTGGTGCTATCTCCCAGCTCCAGAGGGGGTGGAGCCAGAAAGGAGCTGGCAGAGACTGGAGATGGGAGCCTGCCTCAGGACACATGGGAGGATACCCACAGCCCGCAGGATGTCACAGTGACCATAGTGATTGTGGCGATTCCAGCAGATCTTGCCTGCAGGGGCTTCAAGGACTGAAGTTGTGGATCGCCTCAGGCACGGGTGGCGTGATGCACTATGGCTGCCATGGAGGCCGCGGCAGTGCCGGCGGCTGCTGTGTCTGCAGTTGCAGTGGCTGTCCAGACCATCGTGATGCCCCAGCGGTGGGGATGGCCGAGCTCCATGTGAAGAGCAGGCTGCTGACGTTGGGATCCACAGCCCCTGAGGAGAGAGCCAGAGACCCTCTGCGTTCTCCTTTGCAGAGGGTCTCATAGACCAGACTAGGCTGCCCTGTTGCCATCTTGCTGGAAGTCCCAGTAACTGTACTTTATACAATTTTTTGCTAGAGGTATTTTAAAATTTAGTTATTTTCTATTTAATGAAAGTAATATAGATATAATATGTAAATGGAAAGACTGATTTTTTTGTTATTTTAATACACATGTGCTTTCTAGATTAGGAGACTTGAGAAGTTTTAGAATAAAGAATACAGTTCCACACTAGAAATAGATTAACACTTCTTCCATGTGCATGGCAAAGTCCCAGCCTTGGCTTGATTTTTATACTTTACAGAATTTTTCTGGGACTTAAGCATAGCAAGAAACAATAAACACCAATCCAGCTATAGATAACACAACCGTGTTCTGTCATTAAATGTCAGTTAGTGGAGAAGTTTGAGCCTTTGAGCAGGTAAATATTTCATAAGGAATACTTCTGTAGTGATCTTCATCTCTTATAATACTGGATTTCAAGAATAATGGCCATTTTTCTCAAGGCCTAAATTTTTATCTTTGTATCTAATGTTGTCAACTGAGAGTGCCAGGTCATGGATAGTATCACTTTTCAAGGACAATGACTCCTTTGTTTAAAACACTTTTACAAATATTTTGGTCCTGAACTGCCATCTATTATTTTATCCCATATACCGTGAATACCAAATTTCATTTGCTCCACACATCTGAGTCATCTTAATTTCATTTTTATTTATGGTCTGTGTATATGTTAGAAAGATTTCTGTGTTTCCATCACTAGAGATTTAATGGTGAGCATAAAAGACATGATTCTGATGTTCCACTATAAGTTAGGATGCAGAAAGATGCAAAGAAACTTCACCTTCATGGTAGTAGCAAGAAGCTCACAAACAGAAGTAAAAACTAGTCTTGTCTATGGGACTAGTAGAGAGCAGTGAACAAAGTAAGCCCTGAGAAAGTGAATTCCAGAAGGAAATGAGACTTTCACAAGTGAGCAGAAAACCACAATGGCTTCTATAACATGGAGTAGTTTCTAATTTGAGTGGAGTAAACAGAAGAATTAGCTTGACATAGAGAGAATGACTGCAAGAATGAAAAGAAATCAACTGAACTTTAGACAAAATGTGAGCCAGGGAAACAGGCTGGACTCTGAAAGAATCAGAGATCCAAAAAACAAATTTCTTGATCTGAAATTTTTTCCCATCGCAAATTTTGCCAAGAAAGTGATAGTGAGAGATCTGGAAATTGGAGACAAATTGCAAACTTCTACATTTTCTAGTGGTTTAAAATTTAACGCTCTGTTCATGTTGAATTAAAGGAGAATCAAAAGTATTTGAAACTATAATTCAAATTTATCTCAACTCAAATATTCACAAGATCAAATAGTTAGGATATGTCATGAGATATTGAAAGTTTGGCTATTCTTGATGAACTCAATCTAAGGAAAGCTAAAGTCAAGTCTCAGATCAATTGCACTCAAGCCATAGAGAAGGTACCTATACTTTTATAAAATAAGCAAAATAGAAAAAAAAGTAGTTACATCTTAGCCTTCACTGTTCTATGTTTTAACAACTACATGTGAGTTTCTATATGTGAGAAAGCAAGAAAGTATGATCTATAATCAAAAGCAAATATAGTCAATAGAAGATGACCTACAGATGGCCTAGCTATTTGAATTAGCAGTCAACACCTTAAAACTATTATTAAAATGTTTAAAAAGTTTGCAGAAAAGGAGAGCTGTAATGGCAAAGATATGGAATATTTCAGGAAAGAAATGGAAACTCTAAATAAATGGAAAAACTATAAATGAAAATATCTGAAAATAAAATTTTGTTGGAAAAAATTAGCATTAAATTGGATAGGAGAATAAAAATATCAGTGAACTTTAAGATATAACAATAAAAATTATCCAACCCTAATGGAAAGAAAAAAACTGAAAATAAACATAGGCAAAAAAACTTCAGAGATATTGTAAGCTATGGAATCCCAGGAAAGAAAGAGAGAAAGATTGAGGCAAAAAATTATTTGAATAGATCAGCTGCTTACTTTTCTATGAATCAGGTCATCTCATGAGGCTCTACTATTTCTGCTGCTTATAGTTCCTGCAAAACCCTGCAAGTGTCCAGGGAGCAAACGTAAACCCTGCTGCACAGACAGATTGTCAGGCAGTAGGAAACAGGTTCCAGTGTGCCCATACACCTATTGGTGGATACTGGGATCTGCAGATAGATTCTGAATCACAGCTTCCCCCTCAACTAAACCTCAAAACTGCAGAAGGAACAGTCACCAAACCACAGTCCAGTCTCAAAAGTGAACAAAGCCAGAGGACCCTCATAAAGAAGAACAGGAGATCGAACAAAAGAAGTAAAAGCAACCCCACCTTCCCAGAAAAACAGAATTAAAGAAGGGGAGGAAAGTGGGGAGAGAGAAAAATCTACACAAATGAAGAAAAACCAAAAGAAGAACATGGGTCTTTCCGGACCCTTGTGAGGGCAGACACTGATAAAACTGACTTTGGAATGCAAACAACAAAAAGCTCCCAGAATGACTGGTCTCAAAGTACAAAACCTAGATATCAAGACATTAATGGAGAGATTAAAAAGAATTTAGGAAAGACAAGAAGAAACTAGAGAGGAGTTGTTAACTGAGATAACAGTAGTAAAGAAATCCGTGAATGAAATGAATAACAAACTGATAAGCATGGAAAGCAGAATTAGCCAAACAGAAGAAAGAATCTCAGAGCTTTCGGACCAAAATATAGAACTAACTTAAACAGTCAAAAACATATAAAAGAAGATTAATAAGACAGAACAAAACCTTCAAGAGATGAGTAATTACTTCAAGAGACAAAACCTAAGAGTAATTGGACTTCCTGAAAACAAAAGAGAGACAGAGGCCAACCTGGAACAAACATTTCATGAGATTATTGAAGAAAACGTCCCTCATCTCATCAGTGATGCAAAAATTCAAACACAAGAGATTCAGAGAACCCCTGCAAGACAACAAATGAGAAGACCAACTCCCAGACACATAATAATTCACCTAAACAAAGTAGGTATAAAAGAAAAAATCCTAAAGGAAGCAAGAGAAAAAGGTCAGATCATCTACCATGGAAGACCAATTAGAATAGCAGCAGATTTATCTACAGAAACGCTCCAGGCTAGGAGAGCTTGGAGCCCTATCTTCAAAGTTCTAAAAGATAAACAATTTCAACTGAGAATAACCTACCCAGCTAAGCTAAGCTTAATCAGTGAGGGAGAATTAAACTCTTTCCCAGACATCCAATCCCTAAGATCTTATGCTGCCACCAGACCACCTCTACAAGAAACACTTAAGAAAGTCCTAAACACAGAAGAAAAGGAAAAAAGAACAACAATGTTCTTCACAAGAGTACAGGTAAAAGAGTAAAACACACATGAACCAACACCAAAACCAAAAGAAAGACAACAAACAAAGAACAACAACAACAATAACTCAATAAGAACGTTAGGATAGTGATCAACTCTCATATTTCAATAATTAGTTTGAATGTGAATGGACTAAATGCACCACTGAAAAGACATAGAATGGCAAAATGGATAAAATATCATCAGGCAACAATATATTGCCTTTAAGAGACCCATCTCGCTGGAAAGGACACTCACAGACTCAAAGTAAGAGGATGGGAAACAAATTTTCAGACGAATGGAACACAAAAGAAAGGAGAAGTCATGATCCTAATTTCAGACAAAATATCATTTAAGCTATAAAAAATTTCAAAAGATACAGAAGGCCACTACATAATGATAAAAGGTCCATTCCATCAACATAAATATATATCCTAAACATACATGCACACAACATAGGAGCACCAACTTTCATAAAGCAGCTTCTAGGAAAACTCAAAAAAGATATTGACTCTAACACTATCATAGCTGGGGACTTAGATATTCCACTCACAACCCTAGACAGATCATCAGGACAAAAAATCAGCAACGAGATCTGGAACCTCAATGTGACTCTTGACCAAATGGAATTAATTGATATCTACAGAACACTCCACCCAACAACCACAGAATATACATTCTACTCATCACTGCATGGAGCGTTCTCTAAGATCGACCACATACTTGGCCATAAATCAAGCATAAACAAATTTCAAAAGATTGAAATTTTGTCATGCACCTTCTTGGACCACAGTGGAATAAAAATAAACATCAACACAAACAAGGTTCCCCCAAAACCCACAAAGACATGGACAATAAATGGCATGATGCTAAACAACTCCTGGGTCAATGATGGAATCAAAACATATATTAAAAGATACCTGGAAACAAATGAAAATGAAGAAACATCTTAACAAAATCTCTGGGATGCCATGAAAGCTGTAGTAAGAGGGGAATTCATATCTCTACAAACGCACATGAAGAAAAAGGAAGGATCACAAGTTAACAGCCTAACAAATCACCTTAGGAAGCTGGAAAAGCAAGACCACCAAAATCCTAACTTCAGCAGAAGAATTCAGATCACCAAAATAAAAGCCCAAATCTGGGACATAGAAGACAAAAAGATATTACAAAAAAATCAATGAAACAAAAAGCTGGTTCTTTGAAAGGATAAACAAGATTGATGGTCCCCTAGCTAGACTGACCAAGAAAAAAAGAGAAAAAGCCCCCCAAAACACAATCAGAAACACAAAAGATGAAGTCACATCTGAACCTGAAGAAATACAAAAGATAATTAGAGACTACTACGTACACTTGCATGGAAACAAACTTGAAAACCTTAAGGAAATGGAAAACTTCCTGATATCACACAACCTGCCTAGGTTGAAACAAGAAGAAATTGAGACCCTAAATAGACCAATAGCAATCAAGGAAATTGACTATGTAATAAGTAAACTATCTACAAAAAAAACCCTGGATCAGATGGCTTTCTAGTAGAATTCCATAAGACCTTTAAGGAGGAGCTGATGCCAATCCTACTGAAAGTATTCCAGGCAATTGAGAAAGATGGATCCCTCCCCAAATCATTTTGTGAAGCTAGCATCACATTGACACCCCAGCCAGGTAAAGATCCAACAAAGAAAGAGAACTACAGGCCAATATCTTTGATGAACATAGATGCCAAAATTCTCAACAAGATCCTAGCAAACCGGATTCAACACCACATCTCAAAAATCATCCATCATGAACAACTAGGCTTCATCCCTGGCACACAAGGCTGGTTCAACGTTCGCAAGACAATAATGTAATTAAATACATCAACAGACGTTAGAACAAAAGCCACATCATTATATCATTAGATGCAGAAAAAGCTTTTGATAAAATCCAGCACTCCTTCTTGATAAAAACCCTTGAACATCTAGGCATACATGGAATATATCTCAAAATAGTAAAAGCCATCTACGAGAAACCCACGGCTGGCATACTCCTAAACAGATAAAAATTGGAACAATTCCCCCTGAAAACTGAAACAAGACAAGGATTCCCACTCCCCCCTCCTGTTCAATATAATATTGGAAGTCCTGGTTAGAGCAATCAGGAAAGAGAGAGTGACCAGGGTTATCCAAATAGGAAAAGAGGAAGTCAAGTTATCTCTCTTTGCAGATGACATGATTGTGTATCTTGAAAACCCAAGAGAATCTGTCAAAAGCCTCCTTGCACTGATAAAGGACTTTGGCAAAGTCTTAGGATATAAAATAAATATGCAAAAGATAATTGCATTTCTTTATACCAATAATAAACAGAAAGCCAAATAAAAAACACAATCCTATTCACAACAGCCACAAAAAAATGAAATAATTTGGCATCTTCCTAACCAGAGACGTGAAAGACCTTTACAGTGAAAACTATAAAACACTGCTCAAAGAAATCAAAGATGACACAAACAAGTGGAAAAATATCCATGCTCATGGATTGGAAGTATCAGCATTGTGAAGATGTCCATCTTACCTAAGGCAATCTACAGATTTAATGCAGTACCCATCAAGTTACCAGCAGCATTCTTCTCAGAGCTAGAAAAAACAATACAGGAATTCAAATGGAAACACAAATGACCAAGAATAGCCACAACAATCCTCAGCAAATAAAAAAGAAAACAAACAAACAAACAAACAAAACAAAGCAGGAGGTATCACATTACCAGACATCCAATTTTACTATAAAGCTACAATAATCAAAACAGCTTGGTATTGGTGCAGGAACAGGCATATAGACCAATTGAATAGAACTGAGATTCTAGAAGCAAAACCTCAATTTCTCAACCAACTCATCTTCAACAAAGCCTCCACCACCTACCACTGGGGAGAAAAGAACCTATTAAGTAAATGGTGCTGGGAAAACTGGGTGACCACATGCAGAAGATTCAAACAAGACCCCTATCTATCCCCATACACAAAAATTAACTCTAAATTAGATCAGAGACCTAAATGCAAAACCTCAAACCATAAGAACCTTGAAAAATGCAGTACACACCCTTATGGAAATTGGAACTGGTATCCAATTCCTGAACAAAACCAGAAACCCACAGGCTATAAGAGATAAGATAGACAAGTGGGACCTCATTAAACTGATAAGCTTCTGCAAAGCCAAAGAAACCATCAAGAGAGCAGGGAGACAGCCCACAGACTGGGAAAAAGATTTTGCCAACTCCATGTCTGATAAAGGCCTAACATCTTGGATCTACAAGGAATTCAAACATACTGAAAAAAGAAAAACAAACAACCCCATTTACAAAGTCGGCAAAAGATATGAACAGACACTTCTCAAAAGAAGACATATGAGCGACCAACAAACACATGAAGAAATGTTCAACCTCACTAGTCGTCAAGGAGATGCAAATAAAAACTACACTGAGATACTACCTAACTCTAGTCAGAATGGCCATTATCAATAACCCAAAAAATAACAGTTGCTGGAGAGGGTGTAGCGAAAAGGGAACACTTCTACACTGTTGGTGGGAGCGAAAACTAGTGCATCCTCTGTGGAGAACAGTATTGTGATTCCTAAAAGCTCTAAATATTGACCTCCCATATGACCCTGCAATTGCCCTACTGGGAATCTACCCTGAAGAATTCAAATCACTCTATAAAAAAGATACCTGCACACGTATGTTTATCGCAGTATTGTTCACAATAGCAAGAACCTGGAAGCAACCATCAAAAGAGGACTGGATTAAAAAAATGTGGTACATACACACGATGGAATACCACACAGACATAAAAAAGAGCAAAATCATGAACTTCGCAGCAACCTAGATGGAACTAGAGTTTATAATATTGAGTGATCTCTCACAGAAACAAAGATCTGAGTATCACATGTTCTCACTCCTAAGTGGACCTTGAACATCTATTGTAATACTATAAGAAAATGACGGACAGTGGCGGGAAACTATGGGGGGCAGGGAGGGCACACTAGGTGGGATTAACAGTAGTCAATATCTGTCTGGGGGATGGGGACACCCCTTATCAACAAGGGTGACTGAACGATGCATATTTGTATCCCTAACCCTTAACTGTACCCCACAATTTTAAAATTAAAAATATGTTTAAAAAAATTATTTGAATAAATATAATTACAGAAAATTGTCCAGATATGATGAAAGTAAATGATGTGTATGTCCAATAACTCAACAAACCTTAAGTAGAATAAATATCAAGAACCATATTGAGACGCATCATAATTAAATGATTAAAAACTAAAAATAAAATATAAAAATAAATTGGAGAATAAAAGGAACTTCTCTCACACATTGCTGCCAAGAGTGTAAACTAGTCCAAATACTTTGGAAACTGAGTGACAATTTCTTATAAATTTGAATGTATGCTTACCTTATAAACACCAATTCCATTCCTAAGTATTTATCCACCAGAAATAACAAAGTTATGTCTACTAAAAGACTTGCACAGCGTTTATAGCAGTCTTAGTTATAACAGTAACAAACTGAAAACAATTTAAATGTACTTAATAGAAGATTGAATAAACAAATTGTGATGGAGTCATACAATGAACCCAGCAGTAAAAAGAACAAACTACTGATACATACAACATGGATGACTCTCACAGACATATGTTGAGTAATAGAATTCAGATCACAAAATAATACATACTGTGTGATTCTATTGATATGAAATTCAAGAACAGACAAAGTTAATCTATGGTGATCAGAGTGAGAATTATGGTTGGGGGATTGGTTAATAGAAAGTGAGGGGGGCATTTTTGGGTTGATGGAAATGTTCTATAACCTGATTGGGATGGTTACATTTTCAAAGCATCTTGAACTTTCTGTATGTCAATTATTCCCCAATGTAAAGAAGACATAGTTTCTACCTACATGGAGCTTTCATATTAATGTGGAATAAAGAACATCATCATATAATTATGTAAATTCATAGTTAAAACACGGTGAATACTAGAAAAGAACAAGATAAAGACTTAAGGGTTAAAGAGAGACTAATCTAATTAGAGAATAAGAGAAGATTTTTCGGAGGGAATGACATTTGAACTGAGCATGAAGGTTGAGCTGAGGATAACTAGGAGAGTGTGCAGGTATTGGATGAAAGAGTATTCCAGGCAAAAGGGATCAACCAGTTGTGCAAGAGACTGGAAAAAAGAAAGACACGTGACAAATTCAGGAAGAGAATTACTGTAACCTGAAGGCATACAGTGAGATGAAAGAAATGTGGCCAGTTGGGCTAATTGTGTATTATATATATGAAATTTCATTAAAGGTAGTTTTTTCTTATTGTTGCTTTGTTTTTTAATCTTAAAGATAATAGTAGTCAAGGACTCAAGTGTCTTACATGGGAAAATGATCAATTGCATTTTCCAATACTCCCTTTTATAACATGAAAATGAATATGAAGTAGTCAAGAATGGATATAAGGAAATCAATTAGCAGGCTACTGCTGTTGCCCAGGAGTTATCATGTCCATTTAGGCTAAGGCAGTGGCAATAGTGATAGAAGTATTCAGACAGCATTTCTTGATGGATTAGATTGGAGGTTGTGGTGAGTTGTTCCACGCATGACTAGCAGGTTTCTGGTCTGTGAAACTGCAAGGAACCTGATGCCAGTCACAGAGATAGAATGAATAGAAATGAGGAACAAAATTGTAGGGACAACACATGAGTTGACTTTTGAACAGATACAGATTGATATACCTTTGAGATCTCTTAGTGGATATTGATTAAGAAGTTGACATGCGCAAAAATGGTCTGGGTTGGAAATGTATTTACTGGGAATTTGGGAGTCATTACTTATGCTGATGATTTGAGTCATAGCCATGGATAGTGTCACCTAGGGAAAGATTGAAGACCCTAAGGCAAAGCCTTGAGAACCTGCCAACAGGTAGAAAAAATGAGCTAGCAAAGAAGACTGAGAAGAAACAGAAATAATGGAGAGACCCACAGTATTCTTACTCAAGCCAAAGAAATTTCATAAATGCAGGAATGGCAACCATGGTTCAATGTTACTGAGGAGTCCAGTAAGAAGAGAACTAGAAAATGCCTTTTTGACTTATTGGTAAAATAGATTTAGGTGTTCATGGGAGCTAAAAAGTTGCAGTGCAACAGGGATTCTATTTACCACTGTCCACAGATAAGTGAAGAGGGCTCAATGAATTCCCAGAAATTGTCTGGCATGTTTGTAGGAATGCGTTTTTTTCTGTGGAAAACATCAATCGATTTAATCACGCATTACTCTAAGAGCGTCAACCATCTGCTTTCCCTTGTGTGGTATGTGTGTGTGTGGGTGTGTGTGCACGCTTGTGGGTGTCCATTTTCAGTTTCTGGCTCCTGCAAATCTTTGCTGGGGAGTTTATCTTTCACACATTAACAGAATGAACACAAAGCTGGTTTTATTTTTATTCTCAACGAGCAGCATGAAGGAATTCTGACAACTTTTCCATAGAATATTTGATATTGAGGAATCAGTGTTGAATTTAGGCTCAGAAGAACTGAATTTTTAGCCATTTTCTAGCTATGAGATCCTGCTTGTAAAAGAGGCAAAATAATATTAAACTTTATAGGTTTATCAGCAAGATAAAATGAGGTGTTATTTGGAAAGCACTTTGAAAATTATGAATTGCTATAAAATGACAATTATTCTTGATTGCAAATACTTTATGAGAAGAGATGTGAAAAATGGGAGAACATATGGTAGATGCGAGTAGGTAAAAGTAGGAAGAACTTTCCTTACGCTCAAGGAAAGTGATTACTAGAGCTTTCCATACTACATTCACCACACTGACTCCAATAAAGACAAACACAAAACAAAACAAAAACCTCACTTCCATTTATGAGGTAGATGAGATCACATAGAAAAACTATAAAGTCGAGTTAAAAATTTTTTTTTGGTAAATAGAACAATTTAAGCAGAATCAAATACATATCATGTAAAATAAGATATAGGATGAGATGAGATTTGGGAACAATATTTCTCAAAACTAAAATGTTGCCTCCTCTTCCTTTGCCAAATTGCTGCTATAAGTTTCTTATTTTCCCTCTAGAAGAAGTTTGTATTCATATATGATGAGGTTGATAAAATGAATTTTCCTTTCTCAATAGTAGAATAATTTTTCTTTGCCTGCTTGTCAATGAAAATAACAAACTCCTCAGCTCTGGAAGGTCTAAATTGCTGACTCACCGCTTTTTTTTTTTGGTGGGGATGGGGGGCTTGTTTTTATTAACTTCTCTATTAATAATGCAAATGTGTTGCCTGATTGAAATGTCTTATGACATTTCCCTACTCTACTCAACTCTGAAAGTCCTGCTCTACAACAAGGGTTTTTGAGATATTGCTTCTGATTCTGTGAAATAAAATATGGCCAGCCCAGATATGACAAGTAAAAATTAGATTGGAGCAGATACTTGGTTACCTCTTTCATTATGGCTGAAGAGAAGCCCACAGCACCACAGGCTTTGCAGGTGCTGTTATTAGAAAAGGCAGAAATGACCTTCTCCACCTTGGTGGGCTCTCTTTGTGGCTAAGGACATGCCCAGAGACTGTAATGGAAATGACTTTGAATCACAATTTTAAAATGCAAATCTACTGAATATCAAAATTATTTTTTAGAAAAGTTATAGATACAGATATGTTTGAGAAAAATCTCACTCTCAAAGAAATTAAAATACAATAAAGTCTTTTGTCATATATTAATATAACTATATTAATTTTTTAAAAAATGCATGGAGTTTATGCTAGTAAAGCAGGAAGTCATTTTCTTTTGCAATTATTTCCTTGGTAGTTCTGTGAGAAGACCTGAGTCTTATTTCAACAATGTTGTCAATGCTTAAAATATTTCCTGAAATATATTTTGAAGTTATAGTCAGTGAGAGTATTTTTCTGCCTGACTGGCTTTACCAGATTTGTCTCCAAATGAGTCTAGACTATTTGGAGAAATAAAATCTATCTTCAAAGATGAAATCTTTTGCCGGGTTCGGTGGCTCAGCCTGTAATCCTGCACTTTGGGAGGCCCAAGTGAGTGAATTGTCTAGCCCGTGGGTTCACGACCCACATGGGCAAGCTGGCAAGACCTCATCTCTGCAATAAATAAAAAATTTGCTGGGCGTGGTAGTGCGCGCCTGTAGTTCCAGCTACTTGGAAGGCTGAGTGGAAGGATCGCCGGAGCCCAGCAGGTTGGGGCTGCGGTGGCTGGAGCTGTGCCACTGCACTCCAGTCTGGGCGACAGAGTGTGACTCCAGCTCAAAAAAAAAAAACACAAAAAACAAACAAACAACTTCCCTAAGTGTACATTAGCTGCCTCTGGAGAGTCTAGATCAAACTCTGAAATCATCTTTAAGGCTGGCAATAGTCATTAAAAAGAATGGTTGAAACAAGAATCTTTAGCCAATTTGGAAGTCACAATATTCCTGTTGTTAGGAAAATGATTTATTGCCCTAAGTTCTCCACCATCCATTAAGTGCTACATTTGCATCCTGCAGGGATTTAAAGTGTTTCCAAATCTTTAATAACAATACTCTCTATTATTTCATGAAAAGTACGTTAATATAAGAAGTCATCCAAAGGCTTAATGACATATTAATAAGGGAGGTGGGAGTGGTAGCAGCAGAAATGGAGGGAGAGAGAGAGAAACATTGACCAGAAATAATCCAGATGGTAAAGCTATTGTTATTTGAGGGTTTTTTGTTACTCAAAGCTGAGTCAAATCCTTCAATATGAAAAAAAGAAGGTTTAACAAGAAAGATGATTTCATCAACTCCTTCACGGTCAGAGAAAAATCCATACCTTCTCAGGCCATGGTTCTTCATCTTAGTTTTGCAATTTCATTTGTCTCCAGAGTTACGAGGTTGCAAATTTCAAATTAATTTTAATTTACTTTAAAGCATAAAATGCAGGTCAAAAGGGAGGTTTTACAAAGGAAGTGAAAATCCAAACTAACATTCACTTTTTTGAAATTTTCATAGTAACGTTTTCCATGAGATTTTGGAGGTAAGGATTTTGTAGAATTTGGAGAAGCCTTGACATCTCTTTTGGCTCTCTTTATAACTCTAATAATTTCTTCCCCAATTGCTTTGTTGACACTTCTTCCTTCATCAATATTTTTTATGTGCCCCAGGCTTACCTTTAATCCAATACTCTCCTCCACTTATACCATGTTCTTAGTTGATCTCATCTATTTTTTATTGCAATAAGCTTCATTTATTTAAACCAAAGTTTTACGTACATTGGCGTGTTATATTTATTTTGCTTTTATGTAATTCTTACTCTTTTCTTAACCCATGACTTGTTTATTTCTGCCTTACTTCTAGCTGTTTCCCTAAATACACCTGTGAACTGACTGTGTCAAATATTAACTTGGTATTTTCAGAGTAGTCTTTACTTTCCCTTTTCTCTTCCGTCTAAAGGAGACTGCTTGAATTTCTTGCAGTCTGGGTCAGGAGATTCAAATGCTTTTGATACCACCCAAACACTGCAACCCAACACACACACACACACATTCTCTCTCTCTCTCTCTCTCTCTCTCTCTCTGTTATAGAAGGAAAGAGAAAACGTCTCTTATAATAAGCAAGTGAATTTCATAAAGGGTAAGTAATCTTTAATTTTGTTTAATTTTATACACACAATTACTATAGAAGATACACTTTGTTTTTTAGACTCTTCTATTTCTATCTTTTAGTCTTTTATATTTGTTTCAAAATAAGTAATCATCACAATCAACTAAATTTATTTCACATCCTGTTAACAGGTTATGATACACAATTCGAAAAATCTCACTTAAATGTTCTTTTTTTTTTTGAGTTGGAGTCTCACTCTGTCGCCCAGACTGGAGTGCAGTGGCCGCTCCCGGCCACCGCAGCCTCGACCTGCTGGGCTCCGGTGATCCTTCCGCCTCAGCCTTCCGAGTAGCCGGAATTACAGGCATGCGCTACCACACCCAGCTGATTTTTTGATTTATTGTAGAGATGAGGTCTCACTGCCCAGGCGGGTCTCGAACCTGCGGGCTCAGGCAATCCACTCACCTCAGCCTCCCAAAGGCGCGGGATAACAGGCTGAGCCACCGAGCCCGGCTACTTAAATGTTCTTATCAGAGGGATCACTAAAAAAATGTTCCAGATATTTTCTAGGATTCAGAGTTCTCTAAAAAGTTGACTAAAAAAGCAACCACTGGAAACTGTGTTTATGGTAGCAAACATATTTTTATTGTCAAAGTGAAGTAGGAGATTGGAGCTCATCTGCTTCTGTATTCTAAACCACTATTATAACATCGATCATTTCCACAATTTTATATAGCTCAGACTTTCTTCCGCTTCCAGTTCCTAGAGTCATCTGCTTTCTGGTAGATACTCTTTGTGTAATACAAATTCATAAGGTTAAAATTTTAAACCAATTGATAAGAACACCTTCTTCCTAAACTTATCTCATTGCTAATGGACTGAATGTTTGTGTTCTTAAAATATTCATATGTTGAAGCTTAATCTCTAAAGGGATGATGATGTTTGGAAATGGGGCCTGGTGGGAGATAATTAGGTCATGAAGATGGAGCTCTTATGAATGGGATTAGTGTCCTTATAAGAAGAAACAAGGATAGCTTACTTTTCTCTCTCCTCTCCCTCCCTTACACACACACACACACACACACACACTCATACACACTCACACACATGACAGGATGCAATGAAAAGGTAGCCATCTGTAAATCAGAAAGAGGGTCTTCACCAAGAACTCAGCCATGCAGTTGCATCCTGATCTTGAGCTTCCGGACTTCAGAACTGTGAGAAATCAAATATTTGATGTTCAAGTCACCCAGTCAATCGTATTAGTTTGTAGTCGCCCAGACTAAGACACTCATTGTGGATGCTCTGTTTTTCCATCTGAATGACATGAACAGTCAACCACGTGAGATGCCTGTTGTTTTGATTCAGCCTTTTTCTTATCCTCCAATGCCAACACTCATTTCTCATTACTCACTAAGCCTTGCAAGTTTTATAGCTCAAGTATTTGTTAGAGCCACTCCATTCTTTTTTAACCTCCTCACTTCTGTCCTGTTTCTGACACTCTTTATGTTTCCACCTGAGTTACTACTACACCTTTGAAACTGCTCTGCTTTTCTGTGCTAATTTTGTCTGCCTCTAATCCCATTTCTCCACTCAGGCTCTATAGGGAATAATCCATATTTCATTCGGACCATAATGTTTCTTTAATTAAAGCCCTGCAATGACTGCATCATCTATAGGATATGAATCAAGTTCCTTAGAATGGCAAATAAGTCCTTGGAGTCCTGGACCTGGTTTGCCACTCCAGCCTCACCTGGTGTACTGCCTAGCTAGACATTGCCTTTCTGAAAACACAAGTCTGCTCTAACACATACAGCACACCAAGTCTCACATCCATGTGTCTGCTAATTCTTCCTCTGATCCTTCTAGTAGTCAACTTCTAAAACTATATCAAGTGTCCCCCCTTTGAAAGTCCTTGACCTTTCAAGATGAATTAAACATCTCTCCCCCTGTTCCCAAAATATCCTAAGATGTCCCCCCATTTTATTTATCATCTGCTCCAATGATCTAAGTGTGTGTCTTTTATTAAGACATAGGGTAGATCATGAGTAAATATATGTTTAATGAATGCATGAATTAATAAATGTGTTAATGAGTGAATCAACTTATTAGTAACACAATGCCTGGAACAGGGATGCACAACAGAAATACCTTTTATTTAATTCGGGATATGAGATTGAGTTGGAAATAACCTCTGCTATTCAAAAGATTATTAGATTTGATTCACCTGATTTTGTTAGCTGGGTAGGTGTTCTTTCTTTTCTACCATTCTACATATGAGCTTGCTGAATTGGAGACTTAGACAGAGATGATGCCTTTTGCCTTGAAAAAAAATCCCAGTCTACACTGTATTTAGTAGACTGCAAGCAGGGTTGATGAGATGATATTTCAGAAGATAGATATTAATCATATTCCCAACAAAGGCATTCAGTCAGTCAGCTTTTGTTCCATTATACAGAGTATATAGTATAAAGTATATGAATTCTAAAAATTCTTAGAAAATTAGTCCATTTGAATAAGACATTTGAGTGGCTTAAAAATTAATTTTTAACTAAAGGGAAATTGGATTGTTTCGACTGTGTGTAATATTTGACAGGAAGCTAATAGCTTCAGAATGAAAAAAATGTAAGCAAATACAAAGCCCCTTCTGGAAAACACATTAAAGAAACTTTCAACAATTTATAATTTTTACTCATAATACTATAATTTGCTCCAATCTCGTTTTCTTCTTCCTGTATAACTATCCAATTATGGTAAAATCTCTATCATGTTTGAAACATCTTTTTATTTTCTTTAAATTGTGTGCATACTTTAGCACTTTTTTGGGTTAGGATCTAACCCATTTGTTAATAGACATATTTAATTAGCAGAAATACCCATGTATAAAAAGAACAAAACTCATATTGCTAATGTCTGAGGAATCTGGATTCTGAATGCTCTTAACAGACCTCGGGTTAAGACCACATGTCACAGAAGAGGTAGATAGATAACCTTTAAGAAAGCTACTGTTTCTTTGTCTGTCAAGGCCAGTTTAGCTAAACTAGAGAGAACATGGAGAAGTGTGAAATGACTTGAGGGTGAAAAGGTACCTGAGTAAAAGAATAGAAGTGACCTTTAAATGGGGGCTGTAGTAAAAGAATTATAAATGGAAGAAGACCCACAAATGTTTTATTTCATTGTTTTTTCATGGATCACCTGTAGTTAGGACTGTCAGATATTGTTAGGGCAGCATCTCTCTTGGGATGAAACAAGGCTGCTCTTGAAAAGCCAGGCAAGAACTAGGGAGGGGCCCAGTTTTAGGGACACTAATGCTTGCAGGAACAAGAAGAGACTGAAGTTCATGTATGATCTGGTCACCAGGATAGAAAATCCTTCCATGAATTGAGGATACAGTTATAACTAGTTATAAAGAGTGCATATTTGTTTAGAAAATCTTGTGGAATTATAAATGTAGCATGATTTCTGAATTTAGGAATATTGTTATTTTTGTCCTCTATCATAACTAAAATGAAATACAACTACATTTACCATTTTAAATAACTATGTTTGTTTTTTGGACAGAGCTACTGAGAGAGCCAAGAAAGGGTGGAAGAAAGATTGCTAGAAATAGATATATCTACTTTTCCATATGTACTTACATTTAATATAAATTTGACAGTGAGATTTAATAGTCACCAGCATTTATTCCAATGTTTTTCTTTCTCTTAAAGGACTGAGGTTGATTTTCAGAATGATTTATCCCTCTGGCTCATACTAATACATCACCACTTTAAAATTCTGTTTCATACGGCTGTAGCTTTACCCACATGCCACAGAAAAACAAACCTTTTTAATATATGAGGGTGTCAATGTTAGTCATGTGATTGGTAATGCTTTTGCTTAAATATTGATTTTTTTCAAATTCAATTTTTATTGATTTCTCTTAAATATGAATCATTTCTAATGACAGCTTAAAAAATAGGCTGAGCCCCTTGAACATTCTGGCCATCCACTCCTTTTAGAAATAGAGTACTATTTTAGTATGCTTCAAATTAAGTCAAACAAAAACATACTGCTTTTTCATTTAATAGTTGAATGTCGTAAATCAAAATTTTATTTGTACCGAATCCAGGAATTTATGCAGAGTGTGAAGCGTGGCCGTGCAGTTTCTCTGTGAACAATCTGATGCCATCTATGATCTCTAGTTTATCTATTCTTTGTTACCATGGTTGCTTCATGGAGAACCATTTCTGGCCTTTAGGAGATCAGTGTTCTGTAGTAACAGTGTAGTTGACCTGGCCGACTTAAATATAATGACTAGAAAGGGGCAGCTTGTTCACAGTGGCAGAAAACTAGGCTTTTTGTACATGAATGTGTGGCAGATGCCTCGATCCCTCTGAAAAATAAACATCACTTCTTCATATTGGTTATGTTTTAAATTTGTGATTGAGAAGTCAGTACTCCTGAAGATTGAGAGCTGAACTTGGCAATGTTGAGCTGTGAGGCTTTCAGTGCATCATTCAACTGCTCTGACCTTGGTCTCCCTATCCACAACATGGGGGAAGCAATGCCTGCCACTACTAGCTTAGACTTCCAATGGATGAGTGAGTTAGCCCCAGTGCTCCCTTGGGAGACAAACAGCATAATCACCTCCCCCCTTGAGTGAGTTTGTGTTCAGAGTTCTTCTGTCTATGAGGATTGCTGAGATTTGGGGATGTATTTACCTGTACAAGTAATGTATTGGTACTGTTTAGGTTTCAGTCCTGTTTATAAAGTCTTTTAAATCTGTAACACAGTTATAATATTTTTATGTGAATTCAAGATTAATGAATTAAATATTTTTACCTCTAAGGTGAAAAAAAGCAGAAATATTGTTGAAGTACTGATAAAACAAAATTTGTGTGTGTGTGTGTGCGTGTGTGTTTTCAGTGATAATGAAAATAACACTTACAGAATAATAAGAACCAGAGTTAATGACAAAATTAAAGATATTTGTATGCACTGTAAGTTTATTAAGGTGGATAGAAATTTTTAAGAATTTTTTTCTGCAACTAACTTTTTTTTACATTTGACATAGAAAACGTGGAAGACAAAGATAAACCTTAAAAAGCATACAAAAATGATCTCCCAACACTCAGAGATATTCATTATGAACAACAAGTATGCAGCAATTTGGTTCTTGTTTTAAGTAACCAGTGCATTTAACTTTGCCTTTCTTTGGTAAAAATGACAGAAGTGCCTCATCAACACTATTATTGTATTTAATCATCATGATTAACCTTTTTTTTTGTCTCACAAATCAGGGCTGAAATACAGTATAATAAATAACATATATAAGTGTCTGGTGTGGTCATGGTGATGAAGGAGGAATCCTGTAGGGTAAATTTATTTAAATTCCTTTATTAAATTGGGGTAAAGTTAACATAACCTAAAAAAGTCTTTTTTTTTTTTTGAGTTATAGTCTTACTCCATCGCCCAGGCTGGAGTGCAGTGGCATGCTCACGGCCACCCCAGCATCAACTTGTTCCAGCGATTCATTTGCCTCAGCCTTCCAAGTAACCAGAACTACAGACACATGCTACCATGACTGGCTAGTTTTTTTATTTATTGTAGAGATGAGGTCTCACCAAGTTGCCCAGACTGTTCTTGAACCCGTGGGTTCAGGCAATCCCCTCGGCTCAGCCTCCCAAAGTGCTGGGATTACAGGTTGAGCCACTGTGCCTGGCCTAAAAAAAAATATATTTTTTTCTGTTTTTCTTTTTTCTTTTTTTGAGTTGAAGTCTCACTCTGTCATCCAGGCTGGAGTGCAGTGGCATGCATGCTCACGGCCACCCCAGCGTTGACCTGCTGGGCTCAGGCAAAAATCCATCTTAAAGTGTGCAGTTCAGCAGTGCTTAGTACTTTCACAAAATTGCACAATCACTACCCTTACTTGTTTCCAAAACATTTGTCATCACCCCAAAAGGAAACCTGAACCAATTAAGCAGTCACACCCCATTCCTATTTTCTGTAGCCCATGAAAACCACTAATCTGTTTTCCATGTTTATGTGTTTACCTATTCTGGATATTTCATATAAATGGAATCACATAGCCTGTGATTTTATCCCTATGTAATTTCTTTAACTCTTTTGAACCTCAGTCTTGTTGCTGTCTTCTCATTTGGGTCCTTGTATGAATTAACATGAGATCATGTATGTAAAATATTAAACACAAACCTTGGATTAGTAGTAGTATGTCAAATAGTTCCTATTTTACTGTTTGGCTTTAAATCATTTTATGTATCTTTGTATGTATAGCTATTATACCAATCTGTGAGGATTCACTTAACACAAACTTCTTTTCCCATCACTAATAAACTACTGTTGTGAGCTTGTTCACGTGGGTCTCTTGAGGGACTTCGTCTTGGCCTGTGTGCTGCCCTTTTCCCCTCCCTCATCTCCTGATTTCTTTTCTAAACATGGTTGTCCTTCCATCCATTTGGTAGGTCCTGGGAATTTTCTTTTCATATCTGCGAAAACAGCAAGCTGACAAGCTTCTCCTTGGCATGACACAGCATGCATGATCCACGTTGTGTCCAAGAGACTTTGTTCATAGTTAATTTGTTAAATTCCTTTGCTGAAAAGACACGGCATTCCCTACTGAGCAATCAGCACAGCTGCGAAACCAGGCAGTGGCCAAGCAGAGCCCAGTGGGAAATGTGTATTCAAATCCAGAGACAGCAGTCATGACTCCACCCCTGGACATCTACTGGCCTCTTTTTGGGAATGTGCAGCATAACTTGCCCAGAAACCCACGTTGCCCTTGAAGCCTAGGCACATATGGCACATGGCTGGGAAGATCAGTAGACAGATCAGCAGAAGGGGAAGCCCACAAGTTGTAATAGAACCCCACCCTACACTATACTCTTCTCTCCTTTCTTCTCTCTCTTTTTTTCCTCTCTTTTTTTCTTTTTGCTATCCTAATATTTTCCTTCTATCGTCTCAGCTGCTTTGATCTTGGTGTGGTGCTTCTTTGACAATTAAGTGACAGGGACTGCCCCTTGACAAATCATTATGAAGGGAGCTGGACTTTAAAATAAATAAAATAAACCTTAGACATGATTCCTGTGAGTCAGAAGAGACCTGTGCCACTACCTCGTCTTGGGTAGACAGTGGGTGGGCAAAAATGACAGTGTGTGCACAGTCCTCAATAAGCACTCCTAATAAAGATCCCCCCAGCTGAGATGATCAAAGGCTATTTTCCCCAAAGTCAGCCTATGAATTGTGAGTGTCAGCCTGGCATTCAGAGGTTAGAATCACATGCCTCCCTGAAACAGGACATATAGGCCGAGAACTGGTCTTTGCCATCACCAGTAGGAAAACAAGCTCTGGCCCACAAGGATTGGTCTTAAAGATTTCAAGGCAGTGTGAGACTAATGAGACGATCAACAACCTGGTCTCTCTTTGTGCTTCATTTTGGGGGATGGGATTGTGGAGTTCTCATGGATTAATGTGCTAATTGCTGAAAAGAAGAACTTGTCATGGAAAAGGGGGGAAACTTCATGGAAAAAGGTCCTTCATAATTCCAAGGTTTGTAGACTTCTGCAGCAATTTTGCACCCTTTCCACTTAGTTGAAAAAAGATATGCCAACATGTGAGTCTTATAAAGTTGAGCAGACACATTATATATAGAAAGGAAGTTTCTAGAAACTTCTGGTTAAACTTGTGCATGCGTGTGTGTGTGTGTGTGTGTGTGTGTGTGTGTGTGTGTGTGTGTTCATGGAGTTCACCAAGCATCGTGCTAGGTACCTTACATATGCTATCTTCTTTATTTCTGTGAAACGTGAAGTGGGTATTTGGGGAGTTTGAGGTATATTACTTATGTACCAAATTCTGACTTGTGCCTCACAGCTCTATAATAAAATAAAATTATAAAAATATTTAAAAATAAGAAATAAAAATAAATAAGCAAATAGAAACAACATGCTTAAATCATCCAGAGTTAATGTCAAGATTAAAATTTGACCTTGGGTCAAAGTGCTCTGACTCCAGAGCACTTTCCACTGTGACACCTACCTTCATATTGCCTAGCAACTGCCTCCATAACACCTAGTGGGCACCTCCTCTCACAGAGCCTCTCAGGGCCCACTTATTCAACAAATGTAGATTGGGTCATTAGTGCTTACAAAGCTCTCAGAGCTTCATATTCCAGCTAAGAATAAGAACTAAAGAAAGAGGCAGAACACTGTCTTAGCATCTATACAGGACTGAGGTACAAATTCTGATTCAAGATGTCAGGCAGGGAGTAATGCAGGTCTCTGTAAAAGAGATGTGGAAAGAGAATCTGGGGAAATGGGCAGATAACTGTTTGTACAATGATCAATGGCTGATCAAATATTTGTGTGTGTGTGTGTGTGTGTGTGTGTGTGTGTGTGTGTGTGCATGATTTCAGAGATACTCACCAGGAGAGGGCTAACATGTTTAAGCCTGCTTTATAGATGCATAAACAAGGCTCATATTAGGTAACTTCGCAGGGATGCACAGCTCATGAGACACAGAGCCAGGCCTTACACATGTCTAACTATCAGGTAGCCTGCTACATAATTTGTCAAAGACTGGGTTGAAAGTGTTAGTAAATAATGTTGATAGATAAATTTTCTGACTTATAAAGAGTTCTGCTATAGTGCATAGTGCTGCAGAAACATGGAACCAGCCCTGCTGCCCATCAAAAGTGGGGATTAAAAAAATGTGGTACACAGTAGAATACTATGCAGCCATAAAGAAGGACAAAATTATGGACTTTGCAGCAACCTGAATGGATTTAGAGTCTATAATACTCAGTGATCTATCACAGAAACAAACAACTGAATACCATATTTTCACACTCATAAGCAGGTCCTGAACATTTATCACAATATCATGAGAGATGGGCAGTAGCGGAACACTGCTTGGGGAGAAGGACACATAACATCACTAAGCATGTCTAATCCTAAACCAGGGGAAGTGAGGACCAGTGGGAGACCAAAACTTCACCTGCAGGTAGACCACTTATGTACCTAATCCTGACTTGTACTCCACAGCTTTAAAATAAAATAAAAGGGAAAAAAAAGAGTTCTGAAAGATGATTAGTTTTGAGAATAATTATCTCTAGAGAATATGTAATTACTTCTTCTTTGCAAGATGCTACCTGTATCAGGGTCTGATTAGAAAAACAGAAGATATTCTAGATCTTTCCAACAGAGAGGGTGTAACATAGGGGACTGGTTATACAGATGTTGGAAGGCTGAAATAACAGTTGCTGGATTAATATTAGAAACTGCGAGAACTGCATGAAACAGTGATCATCTCTAAGGTGGGACTATAAATAGCTGCAGATGATCTGGTGAAGTAGGAGCTGATACCTGTGACTTGTTCCTGTGACTCTCACCACAGATGGTAATGACAGTGCCCAGAAAGCTGGAGGCCAGAGTTACAGCCATCCTGTGCTACTGAGTGAGGCAGTTGCCAACAGAGGCCAGAAGAAAGCCCTTCCTTCCCTCCTTTTCTGCCTGTCGCTCTCCCCCTTGTGTCTCTTACTCTTAGCATGCACAGCAATTCAAGGCAAGGTGCTCTGGGAAATATGGATTGCAGACTCCAGAGCTGGCATCACAGGGCAGAGGATAAATGGGTAAATGGAGAATCAGAGATGGCAGGTAAATTATTGACACAAATACCAGGCTGGTTCAAGATACCATTTATTTACACTTATTATGTACTAGGCATTTACCTGTGAAAATTCAATTCATTTTATAATCCTTCAAGGCAGGTACCATTATCTCCGTTTTACAGATGAGAAAATTCAAGTGACCAAGATACCCATAGTTAGTTGTCAGGCAGAATAAAGATTATCAATATACATTTACTCATATATTGCATATTCTTAGTCCAGTGTTCCCTTCACTTTGCCTGTACAACCCACATGAATCTTTCCTTTTATCACCCTTTCTGACCTAATTTTAGAACTTGGATTTTATTCATGACAGATTTATGCAGACACACAATCTTTTTAGATAGATAAATGCCTTACTTACTGAACTAAACTATTGTAGTCATTAAGAGACCATACCTTGGAGCCAGACTGCATAAGTACAGTGTTCCTGTTCTTGCAAACTGTGTGTCTTTGTAAAATTATAGAACCCCTTTGTGCCTCGGTTTCTTCATCTGTAAAACGAGGATACTAATAGACCAATCTCATAAGGTATTTGTGGGGGTTAAGTGTGTTAATACCTGGAAAGTGCTTAGAAAACTTCCTGGCACTATCTGGTATCCTTTGTTTATAATTATTACTATTATTAGGATCAGGAACAATCCTGAAAGAGAAATAATTCCCCTCTCCTTCACACACACACAGTAAGCATACTCTATCAATTTAGCAAATACATGATGTATGTTCCTTGATCAGAGAGTTGGCCTTCTCTAGTTTTTTTAGCATAGCACACTTGCTTGACGGTGGTTTAGAATTTCTCTGTTCTTTAGGTCAGTTAATAGCATTCTCCTCTAAAAGACCAGAAGAAGGACATTGCCATTTGGATGTAACAAGTCACTCACCTACACTGTGCAGGGTGAGCTTGCCATAAAAAGGCCAGACATCCAACTTGGCAGGTCTCAGTCATTTCTCTTCTTGCTTGCTAGTTATACCTCTCCATGGGCTTAGGCCCCACTGTCCAGTCCTCCACAATGATCCGCTTTATGCACCACTTGTGTTCTGCATGATTGGGTACAGCGCTGTGTCCATACCATCTTCAGGCTAACAGCTGCTAGCAACTTTCTCCAGTTATCTCCAAGCTTATCTTAAATTACCTTCTGATTCTTTAAGAGGATGAAGAATGAACAGGAATGGAAAGGCAGTCCAAAGAGAACTGAGTGGTATTCTTGGCTTTATACCTCAGCTATCCCTTTTGTCAGTCTCCTTTCCAGCTTTTATCTATGAGATAAGAGGACTCAGATGTGAAGCTGATAAATTCTTAGGGAAGAGACCCCAAAATCCCAGAATTTATTTATTAAAAATTGTGTATTTATTCTTACATGTTTAAACTTCAGTCACCTTCAAGGTACTCTCCATTTCATGCAATACACCTATTGAGATGCTTTTTTCACTGCTCAAAAACATTTTTGAACTCTTCCATTTTGATGCTATTTAGTGCGTCTGCTGTTTTTTTGTTTTACCTCTTTCATATTGGCAAAATGTTTCCCTTTGAGGACTTTTAAAAAATTATAAAGATGTGGGGTACAATTCAGGGTTAGGTATATAAACATTGATCATGTAGTTACCTTGGTTGATGAGGTATGCCCCTCCCTCCCCTAGTAGTTTCCCTCAACTGTCACTCCCCCACCCCCGACAGTTTTCCACTACTGCCAATCGCTTTTTTTTCTTTTTTTTTTGAGTTGGAGTCTCACTCTGTCACCCAGACTGGAGTGCAGTGGCTGCTCCCAGCCACCACAGCCTCGACCTGCTGGGCTCTGGTGATCCTTCTGCCTCAGCCTTCCAAGTAGCTGGAACTACAGGCGCATGCTACCACGCCCGGCTGATTTTTGATTTATTGTAGGGATGAGGTCTCGCCAAGTTGCCCAGATGGATCTCGAGCCCGCGGGCTCAGGTAATCCACTCACCTCAGCCTCCCAAAGTGCGGGATTATAGTCTGAGCCACCGAGCCAGGCTGCCAATCGCTTTCTTATAGCATTATAATTGTTTAAGGTCAGCTTATGAGTGAGAACATATGGAATTTAGTTCTTTGCTTCTGTGATAAATCACTGAGAATGATTGACTCCAAATCCATCCAAGTTGCTGCAAAGTTCATGTATCTGTCCTTCTTTATGGCTGCATAATATTCTATTGTGTATATGTACCACATTTTTAAAATCTAGTCCAGCTTTGATGGGCAACATGGTTGGTTCCATGTTTTTGCTATTGTGAATAAGACTTTTTTCATCCTGGGAAACAAACAAACAAAAAATTTCGCTGGGGCGAGAGCAGTTGAATAGGGAGGATGGGGCATGGGGGTGATGCCATTTTTGGTCAAAAACTGCTGAACACTTAGCAGGAATGGGTAGGTATGTTGTCATGGTAGAAGAACCAGTCACCTGTTAGCCACAACTTGGGATGTTTCTTTTGCAAATTATGATGCAACCTTCTCAAACTTCCAGACAAAAGCTTTGGTTGACCATTTGATACAGAGGAACAATTCTGAGTGTACTACAAGGGGCACAGGTGAGCTTCCTCCTCATACAATTGATATGTAAAAGCAAACCAAACAAAGGGATTGGCAAGGCAGGGGAGGGCCCTTGTAAGGACTGTGGAGATAGATGGTTGGAAGAAACTGGTTTGTGTGGAAATTGTGTTGGGTTCAAGTTTTCACTCTTCCCAACAGAGCCCATTCAGATAGGAATAAAATTTTGTATCCAGCCCTTACATTTGAAGGGTAAGAGCAATGGAATGTATGTTCCTTTCTCCCGTTTCCACACCTAGGTGAGTAGTCCTGGGATCTCCTGTTTCTCCTCCATGCCCAAAGCTTGTCAGATGTAGTCGTTGGCAACGTTTGAGTGTTTTAATAGCTATCACCTGTAACTCACAGCCCTTGGCTGGTGGCTTTTAAGATCCCTGTTGACTGCTTCACTCCACAAATGTTTATCAAAGCCCTACTACATTTAAGATCAGTTTTTCACCATGCACTTTATATCTGTCCCTGAGAGTCACCACAAGAACCCCAGGCCTTCCATGTCCTCTCAGTCATTACATCCTCTTTGCAGGCACCAGAGACCATCATTTTGCACATTTCTGGTGATTTTGCAGCTGTTCTTTTGCTCAGAGCTCCTCTCCTCAACTTCAGGTTCTCAGTTTCCAGGAGCTGAGCTTTATTTTTTCATGTTCCCATACACGAGATAGTGTTCAGCACCTAGTGAGTGTACACTAAATGGTGGTAAAATAAAGTCTTTAGAATTTGCCATTGTTGACTTTGGCCAGTATTTTATAACATGAAATGTATTTTAGGAAACTGAATAAATAAATCACAACTTTTTCTCAGTAGTGGCCTCCAGCATCATTAAGATGGACTGAATTATTATTTCCTTCCTTCCTTCCTTCTTTCCTTCCTTCCTTCCTTCCTTCCTTCCTTCCTTCCTTCCTTCCTTCCTTTCTTCTTTCTTGTCAAAGTCTCACTCTGTCTCACAGGCTAGAGTGCAGTGACATGATCAAGGCTACAGCAGTCTCGACCTCCTGGGTTCAGGCAATCCTTCTGCCTCAGCATTCCAAGTAGCTGGAACTATAGGCCCGGGCCACCATGCTTGGCTAAATTTTTTATTTATTGTAGAGATGAGGTCTCACCATGTTGCCCAGGCTTGTCCCAAACCCCTGGGCTCAGGCAGTCCTCTCTTGCCTCTGTCTCCCAAAGTGCTATAATTACAGGTGTAAGCAACCACCTGGCTGCTGAATCTTAAAGGTGGCACTAAGGAAACTCTAACTGGGTGCTAGAGTTTAGGGGGAGGCATGGTAATAAAAATAGAGCTGTGACCCAAACTTTGAACTGGCTGTCACCTGACCCTGGACACTCTTTGAGCTTGACTAATTGTATAGATCCCACAGGCCCTGGCTTTCAGGTTATGTCCCAACTTGATTTGCTTATTCTGAACTAGGTTTACTATTATATCTTAAGTCAGACTAAGGAAAGCACAAACAAAATGAAATAAGAAAGAGAAATAATGAATTTATAATAATTATATCTAGGGACCTTAGTGCAAGTCTATTTTACAAGCTGTTTCTATTTGAACCTATTGTTATCATAAGTTATATAAATCAATATTTTAAACTTAATTTGGATTCAAATTAAATATTGCTTCACTTTGTTTTGGAAAGAATTTGAGGTGAACGTTTACATAATTTTATTCTTATGACACAAAATTATTAAGCACAAAAATGAAACAGATGCAAAAGGTAAGGTTCTTATTTTTAGATTAGAAATCTGATGCACCTCAAAGTTATTCATAATAACCAGCTTATTATTGATAATAACGGATCTTCAAGATTGAGTTGTGTTACTCCCAGAGATGAAACTGTGAGCCACACTCTTAGAATTTACCAAGTTCTCCAAAGTGGCCATCTGACCAGAAAGATGAACTCTTTAACCAAGAAGCCTGGTGTCTGTACTGAAATTCACTAATCAATAGCACTGACAATAGCCTGTAACTAGTTATGCAAGACAACTATAATATCTATAGTCACCATTTACTTAGTACGTTCTAGGAGAAATTTACTAGCTGTATAACCTTGGCCAAGACCCTTAAGCTCTCTGTTACTCAGTTTCCTCACGTATAAATTACAGCTAAGGACAGAAACTCCTTCATAGGATTGTTGTGACAATAAAATGGGTGAATATATGTAAACAATTTAGTGCCTGACACATAGCCAATGACTTTTAAATGTCTATCATAACTATTACTGAATGCCAACAAATAGCTTCTGTAATCTAGTTATGCTGTCTAGTTTAATTTTATCTTCTTTACAGCCTTCTTATAAGAACAGTTTTGCATATGAGGAATTTTTACAGATGAGGGCTCTGAGACTCTGAGATTAAATAATTGGCCTAAGATTTCACAGCTAGTAAGTTGCAGAGTTGGGATTTGAACCTATGTTTGTCTTTCCCTTAACAACCATAATGTACTGTCAACAGACTAAATCTCTAATTTCTGTGGAAACTGTTGTGTTTCTTCAGTGGGTGTTTAACTTTGAGAAAAAATGAGGAGAACTATTTCCATCTCTCTAAATTTCAACCAAGCATCTTTAGTCTGACACCCTTCCTTCACCAGTTTCAACTTTATTACAAGCAACAACTTTCTAAGCACCTTGTGCTCCAACTACAAAATTGTCCCAGTGATAATAAGAACTCATTTTTAAAATTTGTTCCCACACAAATGAACAAAACCAGCAAGATAATCCCTGCTTCATAAATTATTAAAATGAAGTTCCCAGGAGTTAAGTTAAAGATGGCACACCTAGTAAGAAAATTTCAACCTATTGTTGGAGTTAAATCAACCTGCATTCAAATTCTAGCTAACTTTCTTTCAATAACTGCATCTACAAGTAACTACTGTGTGTTCCCACATCCCAGGGTGACAGCAGTGCAACACTCCAGTTTTGTTTTCAAGGAGCTCACCAATGGATGTGGAAGATGGATGGGGAAGCAATCACAGCAGAGTGTTAATGCTATGATAAAGATATGCACATGCCAGGTGCCACAGCTGAAGCCTGTAATCCCAGCACTTTGGGAGGCAGAGGTGAGAGGATTGCCTGAGTCCAAGGCTTCGAGACCAGCCTGGGCAACTTGGCAACACCTCATCTCTACAATAAATAAAATAACTAGTCGGGTGTGGTGGCATGGGCCTATACTTCCAGCTACTTCGAAGGTTGAGGTGGAAGGATCACCTGGGCCCAGCAAGTTGAGGCTGAAGTAGCTGTGAGCATGCCACTGCACTCCAGTCTGTATGACAGAGTGAGAATCTGTCTCAAAATGGAAAAAAAAAAAAAAGATGTGCACATCATGTGATGAGGGCATTTAACAAAGTGGAGGAGAAAAGAGACAAATGTGCTCAGGTAAGGCTTAGGGATGGTGGGATGGTGATACCAGAGCTGAATCTTCACAAAGTGGGGAACCTAGAGCTGGAGTCTCCAACCCCCCGCCGCAGATCGGTACTGGTCAGTGGCTTGTTGGGAGCTAGGCTGCACAGCAGGAGGTGAGTGGCGGGTGAGTGAAGTACACTTCATCTGTATTTATAGCTTGCTTGCATTACCGCCTGAGCTCCATCTGCTGTCAGAACAGTGGTAGAATTAGATTCTCACAGGAGCATGAACCCTATTGTGAACTGTGCATGTGAGGGATCTAGGTTGCCTGCTCCTTATGAGAATCTAATGCCTGATGATCCCTCCTAACACCCACTCTCCATCTGTGTCAAAATTGTCTTCCACAAAACTGGTCCTTGATGCCAAAAAGGTTGGGGACCACTGACCTAGAGGATAATTGGGAAGGTCGCTTCAAAGTCCAAGAATTTCCAGGAGCAAAAAACCGTGATGCAATGCATAAGCTTCAATAAGTTCACTAGGGCTGAAGTTGTGGCAGAATACGTTGTGTTGAGTAATGACAGGGGTTCGACTGTGAAGGGCTTTGTGTGCCAGACTGAGTAACTTGAATTTTATCATTTATTGACTACTTAAGCAGAGAGTGGGTAAGTTGGGTGATTCATATGACAGGAGGGCAAGGATTACTGGAGGCAAAAATTTGTTGAGAATAGTGTTAATCACTTAAGAGTTACAGGTGAGCAACATACCAGAGCAGAAGTGGTGAACCTGGAAAGGAGGAGGAAAAAACTAAATCTATTTAGGAGGTTTAGTGGCCTAGATGTGGGTACAGGCCATGGCAGAAAATGATGAATCTAAGCCAACTCCCACAGTTTGGCCCGATAGCTAGAGGCACTCAGTGATAATTTCACCAAAATAGGGAATATAAAAAGAGGAACCGATTTCAAATAGAAAAGACACACTTTTGTTGGAACCACACTGAGTTTAAGAAATGTATGAGACCCATGGGGATGTCCCTTCAACTGGTTTGGAGCTAGGAGAAGGGTATGGTACTGGAGAGAGTATGCTTTTGTAGCTGAAATCACGTGTAAAGATACAGCTATTGAAAGAAAGTTAGCCAGGATTAAAATGCAGGTTGATTTAACTCCAAAGCCTATACTCTTTCTATGGCCCATACTGCCATTTCCCAAAGATGATGTCTATTTACAGTTGTTCATGCTGCTTCTTCCACCTGTAATACACTTTCTCTTTATCACTGTGTCCTGAGATACCCCCTGTTTCCAAATATCATTTCAAATCCTATGCCCTGGACAGGGTTCCAGACAGTTGCAGTCAGCATGAATCTTTTCCTGCTCCATTCTTCCACTGCATGTCTTTACTCCTCTAAAATAGCACTTAGAGTCTCAGGGATCTCCAAAGAGCCGCTTAGCTCAAAGTCTCATTGTTGCATGACCTGCCTCTTCAATGAGAAATCTTGCAGCCTTTCCTTTGGCAGTTCTACAAGCAGGCAGTTCACGCTTTTCAGAGGCAACCTGTTCCAATTAAAGACAGTCTCAGTTGCTAGAAAATACTCATATTCTCCAGAACTGCCTGTTTTTATTTCCACTTACGGATATCTAACTTGCTCAGTGGAGTTCACTTCTTTCTTACATTGACAGGCCTTCAGTTTTTGAAAGACAGCTGTTTTGCACCATTTGTCCTCTGTTCCCAGGTTAACCATCCTCAGTTTCAAAGTTATTTTTCAGGACTTGTTTTGTCAGTTTCCTCACATTTTTTTTCCGCTTTCATTTCAAGGTATTCCAAGTTGTTTATAGCCCTCTAAATAGGTGATATCAGAGCTCAACCCAATAATTCTGATACAATCTTACCACCACCAAACAGCAAAACTATACCCTTCTTGTTCTGAACATTTTCACTACTTCAGATACAGGCTAAGATTTTTTAGATATTCTCATGTTACTTTTCTATTGACTTATATCAAATTCAGTTAATTACTGATTATAATTGCTTTGGATCATGGCTATTTGTTAATGTGTCTCTGCCTTCTCCTGATTATGTCTTTAGGTTTATCCAAAAGCATGTGTTACGTATCTTTGTAATCACTTAGCTCAGCATATCATTTGCATGTAGTTGGAATTTAATAAATGTTGTATCTTCAAATTGATATTTTTGGGGGCAGTTTTCTAAACCGTATTTCCTTACAAAGTCACAGCCAAAACAACGACACCATTTTATCTCTTTTATTGAGTAATGAGATTTTTTTGCCTGCTTGAGTTATTATCAAAAAATCATTTATTATAACAATGCTCTACTGACGGAAGATGAACTTTACATTTGAGTTAAAAACACTGAGTGAAAAGACTGAATTTTCTTCATGACAAAATGAAATTTATGCATTTGCTTTTTCAGAAACATGTCTGAACTCAGCTTTGATCTCGCTGAGTCTAAAGAACTCTGTCTCTGCATTTTTCTATAATTAGTTTTCAAGTCAGCTGAGAATACACTCTTCCCATCTGTCTTCCTAGCAAGACTCTTTTTAAATACACTGCTTAGGATTAATGCAAAGTGAACCAGTTCTGATTTTCTAAGAGTAAAAAGATCAGATATCCAAAAAGGACACACATGTCACAGTAGTTTAGGAGGAAAATAGTCAAATAAGAGAAATATAATAAAGTAACTTACAAGTATTTAAACATGAATTTAACTGTTTTAACGTGTTCATAATGACAGATGAGGCATACAGTCTTGTGTCTATCCACAGTCAAGAAGCCTGAAATCTTGATATTAAAAAGATCATAGTAGGTTTTCCAATCCAACATTCTAACAAAGGACTCCCTTCCAAGCATACTTAACAATGGTGAGCTGGCTTTTTTCAACTGGAAGCACATAGAACTGCATTAAACAAGTGTTGATTTTGTCTCTCCTACTTCTTAGCCATTCTTGATTTAAGATCATCTTTGAGTCTCCATCTCAGCCTGGAGTTGCAGCAGGGAATCATTCTCATTTCTGCTACTATTATTGTTGATGTGCAGTCATTTCCAGAAACAAATGATTTGTATTTGTAGTGAAGAGACATTTCCAGGATAGTGTGATGAGGATCCCCTACAACATATCTAGTTTTCCAAGATTAATCCAGTTATTATTATTATTGTTGTTGTTGTTGTTGTTATTTTAGTTGGAGTCTCTCTCTGTTGCCCAGGCTGATGTGCAGTGGCATAATCATGACAATCATGGCTCACGGCAACCTTAACCTCCTGGGCTCAGGCATCCTTCTGTCTCAGCCTCCCGAGTAGCTGGGATATAAGAGTATGCCAACCCACTCAGCTAATTTTTTGATTATTTGTAGAGATGAGATCTTGCTATGTTGCACAGTTTGGTCTCAAACTCCTTGGCTCAAGAAATCTTCCCAAATCGGCCTCCCAAAGTGTTGGGATACCAGGTGTGAGCCACCACACCCAACACCTCTCTCATTTTTGAAACATCAAGCACTCACAACTTCAGTTGTGATCACTTCTTATGCATCATGGAGACAACCCAGAAAACAAGTATAAGTGAATGTTAATGAAAGACATTTTAGAAAAAGTGATCGAGAAGGGCCAAGAAATCTCAATGAATTCAGTGGTCTCAGTTTACAACCCTCCAACCACATTAAGACTCAATACTATTATCAACTATCCTGTAACATTAATGAAGATGCTTTTGTACCAGTAAATGAAATTACCCCCTGTTCAGTGAAGACTCTAGAAATTCTTCAGAGGAAGGGTTTATAGGAAGCAATTTGTTTCAAGGTGCTAAGAGAATTGCATAGCAACCAGGCTATTGAATGTAGGAGATGTATTTACTTATGGTAACTGAAGGGGTGTTGGTCTATTCTTGGGGATTATCAATATTCTACCTACCAAAGCCACATCCTGGGCTCTGACTGTCTCTGTTCTAAAAAATAATAAAGAAAGTCGGGTTCACATCTGTAATACAGCACTTTGGGAGGCCAAGGCAAGTGGACTGCTTGAGCCCAGAAGTTCAAGACCAGCCTGGGCAACATAGTGAGACTTCATCTCTACAAAATTTTTTTTTAAAAAGTGTACCTAACCCTGAATTGTACCCCACATCTTTATAATAAATAAACAAAAAAAGTGGAATTCACTGTTGCTTTTAATGGTCTCAATATCATTTTGAACAATGAATTAAGTGATTACTTGCTTGTGATACCTCATTTGTGACTGTATCAAAACCTCTTGCTTATAGAAAGTGAGGAACCAATGGAGAAGATGGAGAGAGATTTATTATTCAGTGAAAGTAGAGAAGAAAAATAGCAGTAGTATCAGATATAAACTTCATTAAATCATTTAGCACATATTAAGAATGTGTGTGCCAAGCACTGGGGGAATAGTGGTGTAAAACAAACTTTGTTTCTGCCCTCATGAAGCTTACAACAAACTGTAAAGGGATAGTCATTTTTAAAGAAACAAAGAGATCAAATTTCCAATTCTGGCTATTCTTGTAGCTACCTTGGACATTTTGCTTACTCTCTGTGGGCCTCAACTTTTCCACCTATAAAATGAATAAATTGGATGACACTTGGTCTTCATTTATTTATAGTTTTATAGATTTTATTAGCTGCCTTATGAAAAATTGTTTTATCAGTCTTATATTAAGTGCCTTCCAGTTCTATGACCCCTTGATTTCATGAGGTCTATGTTTCTATGCTCTAGTGAGAAGCTTATCAGCTACAGATTGCCTACTTGACTCAGGTGATCCTCTCACCTCAACATCTCGAGTAGTTGGGACTACAGATGTGCGCCACCATATCCAGCTAATTTTTTGTAAAGACAAGGCCTCACTATGTTGCCCAGGTTGGCCTCTTTTTTTGAGAATCTCTATAAGAAAGTTTAAGACTCTGGCCATTAGAATAGCTCCTATCCAATTGACTTATATGGTATTTCACTATTTTTGTTCAGCATTATATTTTAACATTGCTATGTATGACTTCAAAAGATTTTAATTAAATAAATGTACTCCTTATCTAGTCACTTAAAAATAATTTTGAGTATAAAATGCTCATAGTTTATAACACTATGCACTCTTATTCTAGTTCTGTATGTTCTTTATCTGACAGCCTTTTCCTTGTACATATAAATAAATGGATCTTGTCCAATCTTGAAATCTGATGAAGTTTAATAAATATTTTTAATAGAATTTCCTTAATAAATGTTCTGTTTCTTTTGAGTTACTAAATAATTCAACTATACGTTATAATTACTGGAATAATTTTTATACTTTTCACATTCTTTCCTTGAATCCATTTATATTTGCTTCCTCCCATTTCTCTCTCTTTGTTCTCAGTTCCCTCTGTTAGACCTCACAATTCTTAAAAACAATAGCCTGTAGTTTAGCAACTTCATTATATGCTCGCCTCTGGACTCCAGGAGGCATATTTCCCAGTCATCCTGATTTATTTAGGTTTTCTAAGCATGTTTTACTTACCATATATTAATAGCTATTTTCACAAGGTCTTCATTACTTCCTAATTCTGCAAATTCCATTTCCTTATTTATCTTGCCAAAGACAAAGTTGAAAAAGGAGTTCATTATCTCAGCTATTTTAGAGTCATTATTAATTTCACTTCTTCCCTTATTTGTTAATGGCTCTACATATGCTCAAATATTTCTTTTCCCTGGTACAGTTGTAAAACACCTTCTTGCTCCTTTTAATGTATTTGGCCAGCATTAGCTCATTATTCCTTTTTGGCTGTCCTTCCCATTCCATCCTGGGAGTCCTGATAGATTTTTGTATCCTTTGGAGACAGAGGGAAGGGTGGGGTCAGATTCAAATTGTGGGCCTCCTTATAAGAAAAAATTTAAAACTTTAAGTACAGGTGTGAGTACTTAATATAGGACAAAGCTGGTAAATACTATAAATATTATACAACTCAGAAAAAATATTTTTTTGTTAATTATCAGATAAATCTCTTTAATGCTTTATTTTCTTGCATTTTTCTGGTTACATAGTCATTGATCACCTTTTCATACACTAACGATTTTGGAATACATAGAGTTGCCAGATTTAACATATAAAAATACAAATGTTCAGTCAAATTTGAATTTCAGATCAACAATGCATAATTTTTTAGTATATATCCCATGCAATGTTTGCGAATACTATAATGGAAATGTGTTATGCTTCATGTTCTTTTATACATGAAAGCTAAAGATATCAAACTCTATTCTGCAGAGAGCAGAATAGTGGTTCTCAGTAGCTGCATTGTAAGTGGAACAGGAAGATATAGGTCAGAGTGCAAGATGGGAGTTTCAACTAGACAAGAGGAATAAGTGATACGTATTTGAGGTGATGGATATGTTTATTAGCTTGATTTAATCATTACACATCATATGCATCTATCATACACTTTGTACCCTATAAATATACACAATTATAACTTGTCAATATCCAATATTACTTAATTGATTAATATGTATTTGCTGCCTATCTGAAATTCAAATTTAAGCAGACATGCTGTATTTTATCTAGAATCCCTAGTAATATTTTATACAAAAGCATAGAAAAATACTTTCGTTCCTCTTCTGGAATAGTCAAAAAATTTTTAATGTGCTGGTAGTTTAGAGGAGTTTCTGCTGCTTCCTAACTTGTTGCTGGTCATAATATGCAGAGATGTCAAATCTGGGAAAAGCTGTATCAAGTTTCTCTCATGCATGAGCTATAATATTTGGAAGAATTTCTCCAAAGCTAGCTTGTAGATTTTGTTTGTAGAAAGCATCTCCCACATCTGTCTGGTGCTGACACCCTAGGACAGATCCACATGGCAGTGTGAACTACTGTTCTTGTGACTGTGGATATTTGTAAGCATATCCTAATAAATCCAAACCCAAGTATTCCTAACTTCGCTTTCTCTTAGTCTGATCCTAAAATGTGCATGAGCCCTTCAGTGCTACCTGACTACAGAGGAAGAGGGAATGGAGAAAGCGCATGGTTTTAACTGATTGTGGTTAAAAGAACATAGGGTTGCAAATGCAATCAGGCCTAGATGGGTTCAGTGGTAAATTCTACCAAAAATTTAAGAAAGAAATTATAGTGGTTCCCTCTTATCCATGGGGGATACATTGCTAGTTCCTAAGTGGATGCCTGCAACCACAGAGAGTAACTAATCCTATATATACTATGCACAAATTCCTATTTCCTTCCTCACAATTTCTTAGATAGAAGATTTGTTTTAATTGTAGATCTAAGCAACTTCGGTATTTGCTTTTTTCCTTTCCTAATTAAGAACTTTCACCTTTTCACTTAAAGAAAGAATTTTACCAAATTTAAAGCATCTTTCCAAATTGCCGGCATCACTGCTCTTGTGCTTTGAGGCCATTGTTAAGCAAAATAAAGTTTAATTGATTTAAAAATGCAAATGTAACAAGTCATATGTAAGGGCATAGAGCTCAGGTTTTTCATTTAAGGTTGGTAGTGGACTTGAGCCAATGAGGGATCCTAAAGCTTCATTTTCATTAGATGCAGGGAAAACCTGCCTCTGGCAATGGTGGGCGTGGGGGGGGCAAGCAACAGAGTCCTTTTCTCTTCTTTCTTCTCCCCAGCACAGGACGTTCTCAGTTCTCATCTGCTCATTCTCTTCTTCCTCTCTTCTTTGTCTCTTCCTTCCTCTCCTCCCCATCTGCGTCTTCTTTTGAATACCCTACCCATATCTCCGTATGGAATATTACTCTTTCACAGAAGAATCTATTGGACTTCAATGATAGTGTCATCGAAGTTTTTTCAGACTTTCTCCCAACTCTAGATTTTTAATATATTCTCTAAATGTTCCAAATGCACTCAACCCTTAATTCTCCAAAGTGTAATTCTTTGAAACCTAAAACTTTCCTGGGACTGGGACCCATGCCGCTGTTCCTTGCTATGCTCAGATTAGGCTGTTCCTATTCAGGGATATCAAACTTTCTTAAAAGCCTTACATTTTCAGTGGCTTTGTTTTGGTTAGGAAGACTTCATCTCATGGAGTTCCTCCTGTGGTAGGCTTTCTACTTATCCTGAGTCTGATCCCGATTCATGCATATCTTCAGGGTCAACTGCATAATGAGTGTTATCTGAGTTCCAAATCTTCCAGACTGTGGAACAGATACTTCCACATACTGTGAGGTCTTCTGTCTGAGTTTCTAAATCAGGGACTCGTGTGAGAAGCTCCTGCCTTCTGAATTAGGACTCCACAGCAGATACTCCAGTGTTGCTGGACTCTTTCTCACTCTTTGTACTGTCTTCCTGTGGCTCCTTACTGTACAGATCCTAAAATCCTAGTGTGAACACACTGTCTTTATAAATGGTGGAATGTGTCTAAAAGTCAATGCCACTATCATTTCTCTTTTTTTAAGCCGGTAGTATGATTAGTATAGAGGATTCATGTGGCCCCTTACTTGGAAGGAGCTTTCACTTCCTGAATGTTTGAATGAAAGTGAAAGTTAAATGCAATCCAAACCACTATGCTACTGCGATTAATAATAGTTACTATGTAAAGAGCATTGACAACATGCTAAGCCTAGGAACATTGTGTTATTTATTAATAGAAGCATGATCCAATTTAATTCTCACAACAGTCTAGTGGGGAAGGAATTATTATCTCTACTTTATTAATAAGAAAACTGAGGGTGTGAGTATTTACTCAAAGCCATGCATGTAGGATGGGAAAGAGGATTCAAATCCAGATCTGTCTGATTTTAAAATTCATGCGTTAATCACTAATTAGTACCACATATGTAGCAGGGTTTCCAATACGACTAGTAATTCAAGCCCCCAAAACCTTCCATTTAGAGAGTGGCAGACAATTTTCATCTTCTAAGAAGCATAGTCCTTAACTTGGAAAAGATCTCTCTTTGCTTTAAGAGGCAACACTTGTTGGGGCCTTTGGAACTTAAAATAGGAGGCGATTCCTATCAAAATAGTCTTTAATTAAATGAAGTGACCTAAATGTAGTTTATCAGACTAAGATAGTAAGAGTTAGTAATGCAAATTGGAGGTTTCAATAAATCACTTTTGAAGAGATAGAAATTCACTGTCAGGGTCCTAAATTTGGATTTATCCCTAATCCTATTTCCATTTATCATTGTGCCTCCTTTTCTTCCTCTGGGAATAGCACCTCCTTTCCTTTGGCCTCATTTTTCACTCAGTTTGGTTTTGGTGGAGCTGCCCATACTCGCTTCACTGTAACGATTGACTAGGATGGCAGGCGATCCACAGTAGTTCGGAGTTCTTTGGAATTGCTAAACTGGGATGCAATGACAACTGGCCTAGAGTGGCCAGTATCCATTAAATGCTCAACCTTCTACCTGCTACTTCGATGAATTCTTTCCAAAGTAAGAAAGAAGCATAACCTGGATTTACAGAAAGAGGGAATCCAGATATGACCACGTTTGAGTATGTGGTATCCTCAGGGAGCTCCATCCAGGACTTTCTGGTTACATGAGATAATCAATTCTTTCCCTGGGTGTTTTCTTATTTGTTTATTAATTTGTTTACAATAGAAGTCTGGATGCCAAGACCAAACTAACAAGGAAATCATGCAGGCCTGTGTTTTTTACTTCATGAGAGTAGAAATAACACACACACGCACACACACCACACACACACACACACACACACACACAATGCAAACTATAACAGACTCAGCATATAGCCAGATTTTTAAGACCCAACAAGTTGGGCTTTGGGAACATTATCTATTTTAATTGTGTGGCTCCAAGATCAGGCCCCAGCCTGTGAGTAGAGATTGTCTTCTAAAAGGAATGTATCTGCAAGTTACCAATTACTTGGGAATAGGCTAGCCCTAGGACAAAACATTAGGGCTTGGATCTGTTGGAAGAAGGACTACAGGAAAGCTTCTCCTCTCTCTAGGGTTGAGAGGATGGGGCTTCAGATGGGGCTGGACTTTGAGGCTGGAAGAAACTTTGAGCATGCTCAGCTCTTGAAATAAGCTGGATTTTCCACATGGGAGAAGACCATGGGCCAGGCAGGAGGTCATGCTGTGGGATGTCAGTGGCTATCATCAGCAGAGGGCAGTGCATGAGGACAGTGGCGCTCTCATGATATCCAAGCATGGCAGAAATCACCATCGAAGTGTGAAACATGGGAAGAGAAGAGTGTGAAAGACCAGCTCTTGAGGATAACCTTCTGGGAAACTTAGAAAGAGCAAGGAAATATTTTGAAGGGTGATATTTTCTGGAGATTAGGCAAGTGGAGGCTCCAGGATAAAGTCAGTATAAGCTTATTTTGCATGCAGACTGATGGGAGCACTTAGGTTTTATACAAATTTGCTCTTCAATAATTATTAGGTTGATGTATAAGTTAGTAGTGTTTGTTTTTGGCATGACAACACTGTGGTATTTGGAGTTTGTTTATCATTTGTCAATTGGAGTGACAATGCTGTGCTAGTGAATATGCCTTGCATTTTGCAGATTTGATGAAAATTAGTGCTATTTGTGGGCTAAAGAAGATGGAGTATCAAGTGGGAGAAAAGAACACTTCCCAACATATTACTCCATTACTCTGAGTAAAACAGAGAAGTAAAGGCAGCGAACGTGGCTCGGAACATTTGCACCATGTCTGGGGACAATGCCATTGCAGAAAGCATGGCAAGAAAATGGTGTTGTCATTTCAAAGAGGGCCATTTTGCCCTGAGTGATTCTCCTTGTTCAGGAAGACCAACAGGCATTGATGAAAAAGGTTTAAATGTTTTAATCCATGATGATCCATGTCAGTCAATCTGAAAATTGGCAAATGTGACCAATCAACCATTGTGTGACATTTTCATTCCATGGGCAAGTGAAAAAAAACTACAAACTTATGCATCAACTCAATATTTTCTGATAGCTGTTACTAATTGAATTTTCAAAGATCTGGCAATAGGGAGTTCTCTTCAAAGAAGAGTGCTCAGCCCTAAAGCTCTCTGTACTAACCCTTTATTAAACTATTTCCAAGTTAATGGTGCCAGGAAATCACTGGTTTTAATACCATCTCCTCTTGGTTGACTTTGTCATTATAGGCCACCATTTATATACTTTAATTAAAATGGAGATGGTGCTCTTTAAACTTGAACTCTGGGATGGTTTATGCAGCTGGCACTATTTTTTTTTAAGGAAACTAAATAAAACTGACATTTTCATTCTTAGTATATCTAGCCCAGATTACATTTCCAAATCAACACTCTGCCTAAAAAAAGTAGATCTCGTCTGCACACTAATTCTTGGCATATAACAATAATTATTGCACAAAGTGTTTGAATACAACCTTAATATTTACTAAGAGTTTTAGATTCTTTATCTTTTTTGTTTATCATTAGCCCAGTGAAGCTTATGGGGCTAAAATTATTGTTATTCTCAGTGTGCAGAGGACACAATTAGGTTTAATGAAGTGAGGTGCCTTGTCCAAGGTCACACAGATGGTAAATGGTGTTCCTGTGTCTTCCGAATCTGGATTCAACTCTTTCTATTAGACTCTCTTATTTCCTACCTAGATTTTGTTGGTGGAACTTATTTCTTACAATACTTTGTGAACCTTATTTCACCAAAGTTAGGAAGGCCTTTGGGCAGGCCAAGACATTTGCCTTGGATTTCATACATACTCTTCAGAATAAATATAAAATGGGAACAGGAGTACTGAACAAGGAGGAGTGGGTAAGTTCGGATTCTATTAACAAGGCAATTTGGGCTTTCAAGAATTGATTTCCCCACATATAAAACAAATGATAAATGAAATCTAATTTCCTTCTGGCCCACTTGTGCAATATTCTTCTGCTTGCCATCCTTGGTTGCAAAACCCACATGTCTTTTATCTTATCTTTGAGAACTTTACTCTATTTCATTTATTTTCATTAAATACTCGTACCTTATTGATACTTTCTATTTTTGAAGACATGAAATTTAATCTAGTAGAAATACCTCTAATCATCTTCATATAAAATTTTTTTAAATGTCTGTGCCTCAAAAACTTTCAGAGCAATCAAGCTATATTTGACTTAATAGTCTGACATTCCTGTGATAACCAGTGGTATTTAAACTTTGAATACTACTGCTTCTTTATCATAATGTTTTGAATCAGATTTGTAAGAAATTTAGAGAAATTTACAGTTCTTGAAATATGTCTTACTTATTCAGATCGTGTATCACCACAAGTCAGTTAATAATCATTCCTCTGTGTAAGAGTCTCGGGAGCAAAATCATACAGCTCTCTCTGAGGTTAAAAAAGCTCACTAAAAATAAAATAACCTTATATGTATTTGAGGTAAAGTGATCTTGCTACCCAAAACTAGACAGCTTTGAAGCTATCCTAACAGGGTTAACAATAACTCTGGTCAGAAATAGTTATAATTATTAATCAAGCTGTACTTTGACCCACTTCTTTCTAACCTAACCTTCCTAGATACTGACCATCTGCCCCCCATTGTTCACATAGACAGGATTTCTGATGTTAGAAATAAGGTTTTTGTTTAAGTTAGGTAGGATCTCTGATCTTACACTCATAGGCTTTTGTTTAAGAATGCTTAAGCAAGCTGGGCTCGGTGGCTCAGCCTGTAATCCCGCGCCTTTGGGAGGCTGAGGTGAGTGGATTGCCTGAGCCCGCGGGTTTGAGACCCGCCTGGGCAGCGAGACCTCATCTCTACAATAAATCAAAAAATCAGCCGGGCGTGGTAGCGCGCCTGTAATTCCGGCTACTCGGAAGGCTGAGGCGGAAAGATCGCCAGAGCCCAGCAGGTCGAGGCTGCGGTGGCCGGGAGCGGCCACTGCACTCCAGTCTGGGAGACAGAGTGAGACTCCAACTCAAAAAAAAAAAAAAAAGAATGCTTAAGCAGATTCTGATTTGAGTTGAGCAGCGGATACTAACCAGTTTAAAGACCCTCATGAAGGAACAGAATCAGCATGAGAATATAGCTTCTTTATTTCCCTGTCCCCTGACTTCACCCTATACTCTTCCACAAATCAATGATTTCCACACTTCAACCCACTCCAAAACACTTAAAAATCTTAGTCCCAAACTCCTTGGAAAGATAGATTTGAGGTTTCCTCCCATCTCCATGTTCAGCAGCCCTACATGTAAACCTCTTTCTTTGCCGCAGTTCTTGGGGTATTGACTTGCTGTGCACATTGAGCAACAGACCTCTATGACTGTTAAAACTGGGTGTTATTGACTGAACTGGGTCCTTCCAAAATTCATATGATTAATCCCTAACATCTAATACCTTTGAATGTGGCTGGATTTGCTAAGTCCTTTAAAAAGTTAATTAAGTTAAAATTAGCTTTTTTGGGGTGGGGGGTGGGCCACAATCCATTTTGACCAGTGTTCTTATAAAAAAAGAGGAGATTAGGACATACAGAGAGATACCAAGATTAAGCATGCAAGAGAAAAGACCACGAGAAGAGGGAGTAAGAGAATACTACCTGCAAGTTCCTTACAAAGAGACTTCAAGGAAACCAAACCTGCCAACACCTTGATCTTGGACTTCCAGTCTCTAGGACATGTGAGGAAATAAATTTCTGCTGTTTAAGGCACCAGTCTGTATTATTTTGTTATGGCAACCCTAATGGACTAACACATGGACCTGACTCTTATTTCTTATTTTGTGAAATCAGTGAAGACTTTCCTTTATGAAGACGAATCTGTTATAGCCTAGCAGTGCTGTGGTATATGTGATGTGTATATCCCACATTGCTGGGCAATGCTGGTTCTTCCTTTCTGCATCTCCACCCTCTTCTAGTCCAGTAGTCTGTCTTCAACATCTACTATCAAAACAGTAAATTATTTGTGATAATCTTTTATACTTATATGTTGCAAGATGTTTTTGTCCATATCTTCTGCTATAATAAAATATTGCAGACTGGGTAAGTTATAAACAAATTTATTGCTCACAGTTATGGTAGTTCGAAGTCCAAGATCTATGTGCTAGCAGATTTAGTGTCTAATGAGGGCTGCTATCTGCTTCCAAGATGGCACCTTGTATGGTGCATCCTACAGGGGGGATGAACACAGTATCTTCCCAAGGGGAAAGGACAAAGGGAACAAAAGAAGAAAAGGACCCAGTTAGCTCCCGCCAACCTTTCATAAGATACTGATCCCATCTGTAAGGATCGGAGTCTTCAGGGCCCAGGTTCTTTCTAAAGACCTCACCTTTTAATACTGTTGCATTGAGGATTAAGTTTCAATGTTAATTTTGGAGAGAACACATTCAAACTGCAACAAAAGATTATGCCTGAGTTTTGTTTTTTTCCATTTTCATCCAACACATATTTATTAAGTGTCTTACTATGTTGTAAATGCTGGAGATACAACAGAAAATAAGCTAAAGGAAATTCCCTACATACATGGAGCTCTCATTCTGTAGAATATAGAGATGAGAGAGGAACAAAAATACAAACAAGTAAGATATTTTAGAATTAAAGACTGTGATAACTGCAAGGAAAAAGAAGGTTGATAAGGCCTAAAGAGACCAGAAGTTAGATGACCAAAATTGACTATGACTATGCATAGCATCAAAATGGACTAGGTGTGACATCAGTCTCTGTTTTGTAGAAAGCAAGAGGGCTCAACAAACACTGAGGTAGAAACATGGGGTACAAAGAGGCAGAGGATGGCCTAGGGCCCTTTGCGAGGCTAGCCCTGGAGATGAGCTTGATTAAGTATCTTATAGGATAAATTGGGAGAAGGAAATCGAATCTTCAAAGATGATCCCTATTTTCCCAAGGAAGAGGACCAGAGACCAGGGCTACTGAAGCCCATAAACCCCCTCTGCTTGCATTGAATGAGCTGGAGTTTCTTGATTCTGATGACTTTCTAGATCTGGGTTCCTTCTAATTAGCTACATGGACAGAGGTAGAGGCTTCAAGATCCTCCAGCCAAAAACCTACCTGAGCATGTCAGTCCCTTCTTCCCTCTTTTTAAGTAAGCCCTTCATCAGTGACTGTTTTCTCTTCTGTAAGTATGCAACTGGTGTTTTCTGACAAGTTTACCATTGTTTAAGTCCAGCATTTAATACTTTTATTTCCACAATAAATACCTCTAAGTTATGACACTATGCATGATTCTTTTTCTTTTTATCTACCTAATTTTCCACTTTTTATACCATACATAAGTGCTATCTATATAAAGAGAAAAAAATTCAATACATAAAAATATGGCAGATACTGAGATGTTGCTAAAGATCATTCACAACTCTATTTCCTTGTTCTACCGTTAAAATTTTTTCCAGTATCTTTCAATCTTTGTCAAGATGTGTACATATTGAATGGGGTTTCAGGCAGTAGACTAATAATAAGAGCTAACATTTCTGAGAACCTATCATTAACAAGGTATGTGTGAAATATAGATATTGCAATTTAATCCTTACGATACCTTGCAAGTTCCCTCTTGTACAGATGAAAAAACTCAGGCTCAGAGACTGAATAACTTACAATCACACAGTCAGAAAATTTTGGAACTGAAATCTGAAACCAGAAGTCCATGTTTTCTCCACTTAATGGCATGGCTACATCATGAATCGTGGTATGGAAACAACTGAGTATGGTAAAGACAGCTTTGGGTCTCACAGTCTGGCACCAGAATTCTGTAATATGGAGACTCTTAAACAGGCTGAGTATAGTAGCTCACGCCTGTGATCCCAGCACTTTGGGAGGCCGAAGTGGGAGGATTGCTTGAGTCCAGGAGTTTGAGACCAGCCTAAGAAACATGGGAAACCTTGTCTCTACCCTGGGCCTGGTGGGGCCCGCCTGTAGTCCCAACTACTTGGAAGACTGTGGAGGATCATCTGAGCCCAGGAGGTTGCGGTTGCTGTGAGCCATGGCCAATGTGATCATGTCAATGCACTTCAGCCTGGTTGACAGAGTGAGACCACAACTCGAAAAAACAAAAAACTCTTCAACGGAGGGACAAAAATAGTTCCTAAACTGGCAGAGAGGATTTGGGGGGGGGGTGGAAAAAGATTGACACATATATGTGCAATCTTGAGACACAGGTTGATTGCCCTGGGAAAGATACTTGTAATTCCACAATTTCATGGTGCCACTTACATAGCTTCCAAACTAGTTGGGACAATTCACCATCCTCACAGAGTCTTAGAGACTCTATTCTACCAAATACTTATAATTATGTGTTGTATGCCTATTTTCCCTACCACATTGTCTGTCCTGTTTTTTTTTTTTTTGGACAGTGTGTCCATATAATATGCCTTTAACTAAAAAATGTATTGAATGAAGGAATTAATTAATTGAGATAAAGAGCTATAAAAAAATGAAAGAAGCAAGGCACAGTATAAAAACCTTTAAGGAAGCCCTCTTCAAGACAACATTAAGGGTCAACAAACGTTGGTGTGAGTGGATCTGGGAATAAGCACTTGCTAAGCCTGAGCATGGTGGGGCCAAGTGAGCATGTAAGGTGATGACTGTGGTTGCCATTGATGCAGAAACAGGCATCACACATTCTCTTAGGCCTGGCCTTGGCACAGAGAAGTACATGTAAGAGTGATGAAAAAATTTAAATACAATCTGAGCCCTGTCAGGAGAGGAGAGGAAAGTTAGGATATTGGAACATCTCAATAGTTCTTGCAGGTGGGAATACCAGGACTACCAGTTAGCTAACTCCGTGCTAGTGTTCATGTCTTTATTTCTTTCCACAGACTATGGTGGTCTGGGGAATTCAATGTAACTCATTGTTTTTACAGTTTTAATACATTTATAATTAAACATTTGCCTTTTGCTTTGTTATTTTCTCAGGTTACAAAAGCAATTTTTTCTACACTTTGGTTTGTTTACAAAATTTTTTCTTTATATCCAGAACTGCCTATTGACCTCCGCCTTGTATTCTAACAGTGGGAAATTAGAGAATTTTATATCTGAAAGTGACCTTTTAAGTCATCTAATGCAACTCTCATTTTTCAGATGCAGAAATCACAATCCTGATAACTTAATGCACTTATATATGTTTAGAATAAATTTGCATCAAGGCAAAGAAGTGGAACCCATGACTCTGTCTGCTAATCCAGTGCTCTTTTGACTTCATACCTACACTGCAAAGACCACTGGAGAAACGCTGCAAGAACGCTAGTCTGTATTATGCACAACCATGAGCTCCAACTTTATTTATGTCCTCAATTTTCTTGGAAGAAGAATCAAAATACAAAAATAAAATGATGCCCATTAATTTTCATCTCCAACTACTAACACTGCACCTCACAGCCTCAAGGAAAGAAAGGAGGGTGGAATGTTATGGAACTAAAACTTTTTTGTTAATATGACATTGCTCTTGTGTGTGCTTTGTAAGGTGAAAGGAATTGAGAAGAAAGAATATTCCTCCTGATGTGTTGAAATTGGTGAAATTGGACCTTGTTTTACGAATAATAACTTACTTTTATAGTTAGGGAAATTTAAAAAATCTATTTTAACTACTTGAATAAGCCTAAAACTATATTTAATATGCATTTCATTGAAAAAATAACGTATTGCCTTCTGATGTTAATTTTTAAGTTTTAATATATTTTTTGTTTACAGATGTAGTCTAAGTGCCTCAAGTATCAACTGGCATGTAATAAGCATTCTGTAAATGTTTGTGGAGTATTCTTTAAGCATTTTTTTTTAAAAATGGGAATTGTTAATGGACTATTTGATAGCCTAATGAGAAATATCTGCCATACAATGTTGTTTTCGAGAACTACTTGTCAGCTTTGTTTTTCATTATGATGTCAAAATTTAGCTGTTTGAACTATTCACTTCAATGATTTTATGTCCAAAAATTCCATTTGAACAGAAAAGAATGGGGTATGAGCATGAGTTTCTTATCACGTACATTCTCATTTGCACTGATACTACATAGTCTCAGTATATAAAGTGTTCAATGTTTGGACTTCATGCAGCTCTGTGTGCGTTTAAGTCAACATATGAGAAAGACCTGCTATTTAAATAGTTGAGAAACTTCATTTAGAATTAACTTTATCTCCAAACACTTGGTTTTAAAAACCAGGCATGAAACACTACCACTGGGGGAAAGAAAAAGAGAGAGTAATTTATTTCCTTAACTAGATTTCATTAAATGTGACTGTTTACTTGCCTTTTTCATTTGTGATAGATTCACTTTTTAGTTATCATTAATGGACTCATTTAAATTTATACCCCTATAGACTTTTAGCTGTGAATTTCTTTTTTTTTATCTTGAATTTATGGTGAAATATTCTCTTTCTATGAAGATGAAATGACTGAAAAATATCTTATGAAAGAAGATGTGAGATCAACATTAAAATGTGAGGTCAAAAGAAAAACCACTGAATGGACTCAAAGAAAACACACATACATATAAATAAATTATACGTATCTTACATCAGTCTGGTTTGCCATCATATAAAACCATTCTTGGCCTCACATGCTTATCCTATGTTATTGTGATGCCTTATTATTTCTAAGTATTTTCATACCTTATCTTATTTGGCTTTTATACCAACTCTGTGAGAAATGTCAGATGAGTATTACTATCTCCATTTAAAAATAAATACATAAGGAAAGAGGCCTTATGTGGTATGATTAGAAGGACTTTTGGGCAGTTGAATCAGACCTGGACACATGTTCCATGATGCCCTCTCTGCAGCTCTGTCTGTGAACCCAATGTGTCTGAGTTATCCTTTCAAGGTTGGGTAGATATCTCTCAGCTCCTTTCGCTAAAGCAGGGGTCTCCAACCTCTGGGCCTCCAACCTGTACTGGTCTAAGGCCTGTTAAGAACGAGGCTGCACAATCAAAATGAGTGGTGAGCAAGAAGAGTTCCCTCTGCTGTCAGATCAGCAGTGGCATTAGATTCTCATAGAAGAGCAAACCCTATTGTGAACTGCACATGCAAGGGATCTAGGTTGCATGCTCCTCATGAGAATCTATTGTCTGATGATTTTGCCTCCCCCAACTCCCAGTCTGTGGAAAAACTGTCATCCACGAAACCAGTCCTGATGCCAAAAAGGTTGAGGACCTCTGTTCTAAAACACAAGTGGATGTCTCTTCCAAGTGATTTAGGTTTCGCTGCATGATTTGCATTAGGAAAGGACACATGTCTGTTTCTGCCCTTTCATTTCTCCTCACTGAATTTGGCCCCAGAGGAGGAAATAAGTCTTTTTCATAAACAGTAGCACTGGAAAAATCACTTTGGTATACATGTGTATAATAAGCTTAAATTAGACAGAGAAGCAGAAATCTTTGTCTCAGAAGACTACATGAAAATCTGGATTAGAGAACATAATATTTTCTAGCTTAAATACAGAAACAATAATCAGGAGATGATGATGGTGATGATGATGATGATGATGATGATTGAGAATGTCATGAGATGTCACTTCAAGCCACAGATATCAAAGATGCAGTCATATTGGTTGAGAACTCTAGAATTTTGTCATCACAAACTTTCTTTCTACAAGACCTCCGGGACACATTTCTTTCTTCCCTCACTCCACATGGACCCACCACACACACCCAACCTATGCACACTAATGGTGTGTGGTGACTCAGAGGCTGCCTACTAATATGATAAGACATGGAGGCAGATGCTTTAGGAGAGATACATCCATGTCCCAAATAAACACTTGCTAATTGGAATTTGTGTAGCGGTTTGTCCTGTATAAGAGTGGTAGTGCCTGAAAAGAGGAAATCTGTCAAGGGATTTCATGGGGTTGCCCCCAGGCTTCCCTAGTCCATGACACTGCAGAAACAAGCAAACAGCACAAGTGTTTTGTAAGGCCATGGCCATGGCCACTTACAACTTGTGTTTTCTCTGCTAGTTACAAGCCCAGAACCATCAATGGGATATTTTTGAGCCCCGCCCCCAAAACCCAGAATTATCTTTTTGAGGAAGGGCCCCTGTAGGACAGGCTTCTTCCGCTAAGTAAATGTTCTAGGAATCTATCAGCATCAGTGTACAAGCTAGCACTGTTGTGACAGGCTGAGTTTGGCTTCAGTGAATTTTTGGGGGGAGATTCTTTCAATGTGTTTGCCCATGATGGGTGATTTGCAAGCACACCTGCCCACACTGTGCTGAGTATTCTGCAGTTTTTGACCAAAAATGGCATGACTCCATGCTCCACCCTACCTATTCACCCCGTCTCACCCCAAGTGACCTTTTTTGACTTCCCTGGATGAAAAAGTCTTCAAAGAGAAATGTTTTGCCCAGGTGGAAGAGATGAAACAAAAAATAGCAGAAGCACTAAAAGGCATCAAAATAGATGAGTTCAAAGACTGTTTTGAGCAGTGAAGAAAAGCATCTCAATAGGTGTATTGCATCAAATGAAGAGTACTTTGAAGGTGTCTGAAGTTTAAGCATGTAAATTAAATACATAAAATTCCAAGGTCTTCTGGGAGTTCCCCTCATACAATGTGTTGTTTTTCCAGAGGTAATGATGAATTTACACTGACCTTAAGCACCTCTTTACCCTTGTGATAGCAAGAATGGCTTCATATAGTGACTGACCAGACCAAGAACAGCATGGAGTTAACTAGATTATGCTCAGGTTTTTCACTTTCTCAGCATTACACTTGTTTTAGTTTGAGTTCCTTGGTTACATTTTTTTTTTTTTTTTTTCATTCCTGGTCTGCTTGGATGGTAGACGAGTTTCTCTCTGCAGCTCCTACATTTACATTTCCTCCATTATAATGAATTCAAACTGATCACCTTACTCTGAATCCCAAATCAAATTCCTAGGAGAGAGAATGTCATTTGTCCAGCATGGGTCAGGTCGTCGCCTTTGGTCTCGGCTGTAAGAATGGAACAGAGTTATAATGAATGACAATGTAGTTGAGGACACTCCTTTTTGGCCAGCAGGGAATTCTCAAGGAAGGCAGCCACTACACTACTCTGAAACAATCATCCCAAGAACAGTCCTCCAAGAGTGTTGCTGAAACAATAATGACATAAAGTCACATCTATAGGGTGCTGTGTAAGTTACAAAATACTTTCATAGACCTTATTGCTTTTGCTCAATAATAATGAAGAAAGAGGGTATTTTGGGGGGAAGGGAGAGTATAAAATATACATCATATATTCATAAACATCCCTACTGAATAGTAACACACATATTTTAACTCTCCCTACAGAGTTTATATTATGGTTTAGTGAATTATTATAATACATGTGTATAAAAGAATGAAACAATACAACACAAAATAACAGCAAACAAGAAAAGAATAAGCAATAAAAACAAAGAAAAACATATCTAATATCTTCCTAGACAGGGACAGTAGATTAAAAAGAAAATTTAAAGAAGGATGAAAGAAATGTTAATGTAGTCAAAGAACTTAAAAGCCATAAAGCTTTGTGCATAAACAATACTAGGAATTTGGAAAGTGGCTAGGAAGTTTTCTTTCACATACCTAATGAACTTGAACCCCGAGGCTCCCCAAGAAAGGATTGTGCAGGGTGCCTGACTCAGGAATTCCAGGGCACGAAAAGAGGCAAGCTAAAGACAGTAGAATGAGGAGAAAGAATACAAACAGAAGCTCAAAACTGAAGAGCAAGGTCAGAGAGTACTAGGGGAGAAACACTGGAAGATAGAGCTGAAGGGACCAGAAGCCAACAGGTGTGGCTAAGCAAGATGGAAGCCAGCCGAGAAGCTGGGGGAGAACTGGGCTGGCATTTCTGGGCTCAGAGCCCAGGAGATGCTGTTCAAGTTGGTGGATCAGGTGGCTAACAGGCAGGAAATCCTCATCTGAAGCCAACAGAAATGGGTTTCAAAACCAAAAGAGCAAAGCATCCACTCCTTTTCAAAGCAGAGGCATAAAATAGAATCCAGCCCAGGTCTGGGACTGAGGTGGAAAGCCTCAAGGTCAGGCTCTGAAGGAAAGACCTGTGGACAGGAGCAGGGAGTAACTCTGGAAATTCCTGGCAAGGCTCCATCACCGCTTAACCCTGTGTTACAGGGTCTGAATCTCCAAGGATTCTGTATTTGTGATGTGTGTCTAATTCTTAGTTCCTCCTCTGTGGCTGACCCTCACAGCCATTGAATCCACTGCCCCAAGGTGACCACAATGGCAGCTCTGCAACCGCATGGTCCTATGCCACTGGTAGCATGTGCTTACTGAAATTCAAATGAAATGAATTAGAGTTAAAAGTTTCGCTCCTCAGTCACTGTAGCCACATTTCAAGGGTTCAATAGCCACATGAAAACACCTATTGGGCAGCACATGTAAGAACATTTCTACCATTGCGGAAAATGCTATTGAACAGAACTGCTCTACGGAAAACAAAAAAAGATGCAGCAAGATTCTGAATTTAACGTTTTCAACAGGGAGGGAGAAATGTCTCCTGCTGATTCCTGGGAGGAATCCCCAAATGAAGCACTCCTGCAGAAAAGAGAATCCCTCTATTTCAGTGTTACCTCATTTTGCAGCCACATCCCGACGCCCTCAGGTTCCCTCCGTCTTCTCTCCTCCCCCTTCTCTTTCAAAATTCTCTATCACAGAAAACAGTGGGACAGACAAAATAAACAGAAGCAGAAGCTGCCCAGTCACATCAGCGGGGCTTCTTTGAGAACAGATACGGTATCATTTTTAGCACTGATTGTTTTCTGCAGACTCAAGGCTCCGTGAGTATGTGCAGATCTGTTTCATGGTTCCTGGGGGATCACTAACACCACTTAAAAAAAAATCTTCGGATTCTCCCAATATGTATTCCTGGAAACCACAAATAGGCTTCATACAGTTGCACGTGCCAGGTAACTATCCTGCTTATAATCATTTAGTCGACAGGGTAGCACATCACTTCTGATGGAGAGGAGTGGTGGGCAGGAGGCTTGGGGGGTGCACCAGTTTCCAGGATGAAGAGTACCCACATATGTAAAATGCAGGCTATTCTGTGGCCAGAGAAACAGGGATGAGAATAATCACCAGAAAAAAATAATAATATTTTCACTGACAGTTGAGGGCAGTTAGTTTCCCAGGGAGAAGCACTGGTGGCAAAGGGCTTTACACAGGGAGGCCTTTGTCATTTTATGGATGCTCATCTGTCAACTGTCAGCGTGTTTCAAAGGGACTCTGGCCATAATGTTTTCCCCTGCACCTTTCCCATCATGGTGGCCCAAATTTCCCTGACTAACCATTCGTCTTCCTATTTGCCTAGTCTGGTCACTTACAATGAGCAGAGATGTAGTGGTGATTCTGCAGCTGCAAAGAGTAAGGAAGAGGGGCGGGTGGCCTGAAAGGGAGGGCTGGAAGGAGGGGGAGGCTCGAAGAATGAGCTTAGCATCTCTATGGAAGCGCTTCTGCCCAGGGAGGAGTTTTTTTGTCTACACTGTTGTTCCTTAGGAAAAAAAGGTTGAGCCAAGTGCGAGGTTGGCAGGACAGAAGCCGGGTATCCAGCAAGGCTCAGTGAATCCTAACACCAACCCACCCACCCACCCTAAGGTTCTAAGGTCCCTGTTCATGTGACAACATTATGCTCACAAGTTCCAGGGGGAAAGGAAGTGCAATTGTTTGAGGTGCGACATGACATAAAATCGGCTACGAGGATTGTGAATCATAAGTCACAATTGTATTTGTTCTGTGGCAGTGCAAATATCATAAATATTTTTAGCAAGTTGGAAACGAAAACAGTGACAAACTATGAGCATCAGTAGGTTCAAATTCTGGCTTTTCCACATGCTCGACTTACCTTCAGCAGCAAGTCCTATCAGATTTCTAAGCTTTTATTGCCTCCACTGAAAAATAGGAATTATAAAAATATCTACTTTGTAACTGTTTGAGGATTAAACACAATCACCAAATGAGAAAGTGCCCTAAACCTTTGAATCTGTCTTGACTGTGCTTTCTTGACTTTTCACTTCCTATCTCATACCTGTTTGGTATTGTTTCTCTTGGCTTTGACTTTTCTAAATTCTCCTGTTTATTTCAGTTCCAACTTCATCATGCAAGGCAGGCTGGGCTTACAGACGGCCACACATAGGCCTGACTCTGAAGCCCCAGCAAGCCTGGATCCATGAGAGAAGGATGGAAACCAGAAAGGTCAAACATTTTTTGCCCTTCACCCATTCCTTTTTTAAAAATTTTAGAATCAAGTGGTACATGCGAGAATTGGTTATATAGGTATGCTGAGGGAAGGTGAGGTTTAGACGTCTGACAGACCCTTTCCCCCATCCCCAGTGGTGGGCATGGTACCCAATGGGTGGTTGTATACGCCTTATCCCCCCTCCCTCCCTCCTTTAGCAGTGCTCAGCATCTGTTGTTCCTGTTCTTGTGCCCATGTGTGACCAATGTTTGGTGCCAAGTTACGAGTAAGAACATGTGGTATTTAGTTTTTTGTTTCTGCAATAATTCCCTTAGAATGATGGTCTTCATCGGCATCCATGTAGCTGCAGGGCACATGGTCTTGTTCTTGTTTATTCACCCATTTTTTGTAACAGGATCTTCTTCATATTGATATTTAATTTTTATATGGTAAACTTATTAGCGCTTTATTTATGTGTTTTTCTCTTCTCCTCTATTTTCTTATTTACCTTATAATTGTGGGTTTCTTTGAAGTGATTTTTAAAATTATGCTTTGTATCTCAACTTTTGCCTTTGTAGTTTCTTTTTCTCTTTTATGTCCTAAAGTCCTTCATTATCCTAAGTTCTGAAAAATATCCATTTCCTCTTTTTTTTTAAAATATAGAACACAACCAATTGGTATTACATTTTGAGTTTTTAGTGTCTGAATTATTTTTCATATCCATAGAATATGCTATTGTGTTTTAGGAAGTCAGAAAACCAGATTCTTGCTTTCCTGTTTCCCAGACAATTAGGTTGTAAATTCAGCTTGGGCAATTCCCACTTTTCATCCAACAGGGTTAGTGAAATAAACAAAGAACAGGAGCAGTTTCAATTCAGTTCAGTGGTTGTAGCTCTGCCTTGGGTTCAGGGGTGTCAGCCATGGTATTCACTATTTAGAATCAGAGTCTACTGGCTAACCATGTTATTTCTGTGACCAGGCCATGACTAGCCAAGAGGATTCCTTTGTGCAAATTAGAGAAAGGCATCCTCTTGGTGCTCACAGGTCCATGATGCACAGCTGGGCCAACAGTCAAAGCTTTCTGTGAAGATATAAGGCATCTTTTTCTCTGGGTTAATATTGCACATACCAGGACACATGGCTTGGTGAACAGATGGTGGGCTGGTCCCTATTCCAACCCCTCTTTATTCCATCATCCAAATACTTTTGGGCAATAGGCAACCTTCCTAACCATAAGAGTACTCTATTTCCCAAAACAGTTTTGTGGGTTTCTCATCAAATGTGTAATCTATCTTAAATCCTTGTAATACATTTATTTTCAGCTTAAATTATCCAGAGTCAGTTTTCATTATCAGCAACCAAGAGCCTAGATTGGTATAATGGTGATCTAGCTATATAGCCATGTGTATAGATGTATATTTTATTTATTTACCTAAATATGACCAATTGTCAACTAACACACTTAGCAACATTTATTTTAATATATCTATTTCTTCTACTCTTTCAAAATCCCACCTTTATAGTAAACTCTAAGATAGTGTGCCCCATTCTTTTTGGCTTTAGGGATTACTTTCATGGTGGACAATTTTTCCATGGATGGTGGGGAGTGCACCATCAGGCACTAGATTCCCAAAGGAGTGCACAACCTAGATCCCTCACATGTGCAGTTCACAATAGAGTTAGTGCTTGCATGAGAATCTAATGCCACTGCTGATCTGACAGTTGATGGAGCTCTACTTGTCTACTGCTCACCTCCAACTGTGTGGCTAGTCCCTAACAGGCCATGGACCAGGAGAGTCTAAGGTATGCTTGTGGTTATTCTTCCCACTCCATTTACCTGTTTATTCTTGCACTGGCAGGTCCTCCTTCCTCAGCCCACCTTCTGGAGGCCTACCTACACAGCCTACCCCTGAGACTGGAAGTATGGTGGGACACAGATAGATTTTTGCATTGGAGAAAAGCAGCGGAGGTATTTCCTGGTAGTCTCCACTTTTCCTAAGAAATAGGAAACTAGATTAAGAATACCCAACAATTGACTGCTGAACACAAGCTGATCTCTTCTTGGGGGCACTTTCAGAAGCCACATTGAGTGTGCCAGTTCTTTTCTTTGAACACAAATTCATTGAGCATAGGGTTATGCCTTTCTTTCCTTACAGTCTGGTGAAAAGTCTGTAGTTGATTAATCCAAAAGCAGTTGAAAACAGTTACCACCCAACAATGTCTTAGTGTTTGCTTTGGTGCTTAAATAAAGCAAATTTTGAAAACCTTGAGAAACATCATTAAGTTCCTTTCCAACATGTTGTCATATTAATTCTCAGCAAACTTAATGGTAGAAGAAAAGTTGGAACAAAGAACATGTCATGTCCCAGGCCCCATCTTCCTTGGCTTTTTGACTTGAATGTGGGTGAATTGTGGCAGGAAAACTCTGTGTGTGCTCAGAGCCATGATACACACAGAGCACCACTGCACTTTCTTTTATCAAAAATATGTGAGCACTGAATTTCCCAGGGGAAAAAAATAAAAGAGAAAACCCAAGTGAGAGAGGCTACTACACACTTACATCTAAATTCATTGACAGTTCCTTAAGCATGCAAGCCCGGGCAGCAGAGTAGAACATTTAAGATCACAGATACCAGAGTAGAATGCCTGCTTCAATCCTGGCTCAGTGACTTGCCAGATCCTCTGGGTCTTGGTTTTTCTCATTTGTAAAATAAGTTGGTTTTGAAATTACAGCAAGCTCTTCAAACAGTGCCTTAAACATAAATGCTTCGGGGTGGGGGAGGAAGGGTTAGTTATTACTGTACATGTGGTACACATAGGACTAAACGTTTCATCTATGCTACAACCTTCCATTCTGTGAACAAGGAACCAGCTATGTTCTGAGTTCTAAGAGCTCCATGAAGACTCCTGACAATTGAATGTTATAAAAACACTGCTCTGTGCTATACTGAGACAAGAAATCTTCTCAGTGAGCTGTCATGGGGCTAAGCTCTAGTGTTGCTTTTTAAACCACTGTCGGAAGTGCTGAATAAGTGTCCATGTGCAGATAACACAATTTTAGGATGTGCAGGTAACACAATTTTAGGATCACAAACTAGGGTATGGTCAAAAGATAACTGACCTTGTTATCTAACTTTGCTGGAAAGAAGGGCTGAAGACGAACCCCACTAAAGCCCAAGTCATCGTTGGCCGACTCACCTCCACTTCCATCTGACAGTCCTTTGTAGTACTTCACTTCATTTAGAAAAGTAAGGCAAATGGTGTTACTCATTTCCTTGAAGGGCACAAGAAGTTACACAGAGTACAACAGAAATTGGATGTGGCATAAGTGCTTTACTGAGACTTTTAGTGGTCAATGTAGAAAAATCTGTTTTGTAAATTGTTTGATTAAAATTCTAACCACCCACACTGTATGGCAGAGGACATTGACATCTTCATTATTGGTGCTGTGCATTCAGGTAAATTTAAAGAATTACTTCCTGAAGAGAATCTTGGCCCTGCATTGGGTCCTGTCTACTCATCTTCAAGGGGAGATGTGATGGCCTCTCTCCAAGGCTGTTTTAGCTTTTATTCATTCTATTTCTGGCTCAGCTGGCTTTTAAAGCATATAGCTCTGTACTTAACTTGCCACATAAAATAACTGCACTCCAAGGACTTGTTAGGAAATATATTCTCAATATCACTGCCAATCAATAGCTATTTAAGTCTCTGGGAGGCAAAAATATTTGTCCTGTTGATTTGAACTCCAACATATCACTCAAATCCATTCTCATTTCTTCATTCCTTCAGAACACTCTAATCTTCACCACCAAATCTTTTGCATCACAAAAGCCCTGTATATTTATCTTTACATTTACTTCTATCCTAACTTTTTCAGTGTCCATACCTTACCCTGCACAATTTTTAAAAATACAAATCTGATTGGACCACCCTCCTATTTAAAAACTTTCAACGACCTCTGACTATCCTTAGGTTAAAGTAGAAAATCTTCATCCTACTTACCAGGTTCATTTTGGTTTGACCTCTATCTCTTCAGCTTTGGTTTTCAAAATATCCCTGCCCTCTGTCTCCAGGAATGCTGTTCCCACACATGTCCTCAACTGGACCCAAGGCCTCTGCAAAAAACCCAGGGGCTTTTGCATGTGCTATTTTCTCTGTGTTTTCTCACTACTCCCCCTTTTCCATTCCAATTATTTTCTCTGTTTTTCCCTTGGTACCACCTCCACCTATGACTGGATAAGGCTACTCTGACAGTGAAGATCTTCTGGACAAGAATTGTAAAGAAAAGGATTTGGTCGGTCCACCGACTGGCTTCCCTTTCTGGTCTCTGGTCTTCGTTCAGTGTAGTTGTCACTGACTTTCTAAATAGTTCCATTAGCCTACTCATCAAAATTGATACTTTATCATTATATTTTGATTTTTGAGATTATCTGATAAGCAACTGTCTTTCTCCTTCTCAAATAAAGGCAGTTACTAAGATTGTATTTTAAAAACTCTGTCTTCGGAGCTTGGAATTGTGCTTTACACATAATAGATAGTCAATAAACGTGAAGGAAGAAAATAATTTATTATTATTATTATTATTTTGAGTTGTAGTCTCATTCTGTCGCCCAGACTGGAGTGCAGTGGCCGCTCCTGGCCACCGCAGCCTCGACCTGCTGGGCTCTGGCGATCCTTCCACCTCAGCCTTCCAAGTAGCTGGAATTACAGGTGCATGCTACCACACCCAGCTCATTTTTTATTTATTGTAGAGATGAGATCTCGCCAAGTTGCCCAGGTGGGTCTCGAACCCGCGGGCTCGGGCAATCCACTCACCTCAGCCTCCCAAAGGCGTGGGATTACAGGCTGAGCCACCGAACCCGGCTGGAAGAAAATAATTTACACAAAGATATGCAGTTCTTCCATTCTTCTGAATATGTCAGAATCTATCCTTGTATAAAATCAATTAATAAGAGATATGTATTTCTGGTTCCCTAAGTATTGCCTCTTGACACTCCCACCCATCATATAATTACTTTAACGTAAATGTGCCTTGGAATGATATTAATAACTTGAAATGGGGGATGTTATAAGAGACAGCCTTATTTTAAAAAAGGTATTTGCTATAAAGAAAACTGAGAGTATTACCCATCCTTTGAAAACCCACTGGAAACAAGTCTCTTACAAATACGTTTCTTTGGAGCTACTTGTCAAATTGGTGATCCACATTTGGCAAATAGGATTTCATGCCGTACTCTTTTTATGCTAAATTTATCATTGGTAACGTCTTACTTACTTGCACTTTTTATTTGCTTTAATCTTCTCAGCTCTTGTGAATTTATTCATGTTACTGTATGCATCTTCATAAGCCATCTTAGATCCTTTCTAGAATAATGTGGGGTATAAATAAACAAACAAGAAATGTATAATATATGCTTCTCAGCAACACTTATGTGCATTTCCCTAGAGGTACTGAAACAATTGTGAAAATAAGGCCAAAGAGTTATTTCCAGTTTCCCCCATGGTCACAGAAGAATCGCTTAGGGCTCCCAGAAACTGTTCCCTAGATGGAATCAAGTTGCATCTTTATTAATTCCATTCATAAATACACATTGGTTGTCCAGTAGAGCACTTGAAATCTTGATAGTCAAAAGCTTATTGTGTGTCTGAGAATCTTGAAAAGGAAATTGAAGCCAATACCAAGGGAGAATAGAATAAAGTTAGATGTTTTCCTTCAAAACCAGCAGGAGGTCATTTAAAGTATAATGTCATGCACGATTTTTAACTTTATGAACGTTTTTGCTTTTTCTGCTCTTTTTGTTTTGCATTTACAGTAATAAAGCTACTCAATCATAGGAGAAAAAAATGCATGGGTTGTACTGGTTCTTTGTAACAGAATAATAGGCATATTTGACGTTATACATTTCTTATTTGCAAAGATAAGAAGTTTATACAAAATGAAGGGCTCAAAATATTCATACCTTTGCTAGTTATTTACTCCTCAATCTCTACCTGCCCCTGTACACAATTGTGAAGGAGAAACAGAATCATTGCAGAAAACAAAAAACAAATAAGCAAACAAACAATATATATACCATTTAGAAAAAGAGAGAATGGGAACCTCAGCAATGAAGTCCCTCTGGGTAAGAGTTGTAAAGAAAAGACTTGATTGGTCCACCTGGCCGCCTCCCTCTGGTCTCCAGGAAGGCCTCCCTGAACCCTTATTCTCTGTAATCCCTGGCTCTGCACTCTGCCACTTTCTTTTCTCTCCATTTTCCCTCATGACCACATCTGAGGTGGGCACTGAAACAATGTCGTTTTGGGGGGTTTCACAGTTTTTATATCCCGTTTCCTGCTGGCACCGGTTTTGGAGCCCAGGGATTACTTTAGGGTCTGGCCAAACATTTGCAGACTGAGTTTGTGGTTTCTCTGGCCATATTATCACCTCTAAAACTTGATAAGCTTCTTATTAGCTTATGCCCAATCCATTCCACGTGTGGCTCACTCCAGCCAAGGATCTGGTCTTGATAAAGTTTTTAAGTCAAGAACTCTTGACTTTTACTATCCACTGCAATACTATCTTTTCTTTCACCTAAATATTGGCTCCCTTCCAGACATCTGAAGACAACCTCTTTGAATTGATATCTGCCTCTTAGCTAGTGCCCATTATCTTGCGGAGAACAATTATTAGAAGATGCCTGAAAACTACGTTGTGCAGAGTCCTATCTATGGCCAGACATGTGTTGCTTCTTACCAGTCTATTTATATTACAACCACAAATAGTTTTTCATCCCTGTAAGATCCCCAAATTACTGGATCCTCAGTAATGTGTAAGCCACAAGCCAAGTACGATCTTTTCTATTTCTATTTGCCGAGGAACTAGCCGTGTCCTGAGTTGATCTTTCTTCTTTGGAACTTTGTTGAAAGTGGCATAAGGTGGCCAACACACACCAACATCCTGCATTTTCCCTGCAGCCTCAATCAGCTCAAGGTTTGCCTTCCAAAGTGCTGCTGAAAATAATTTGCTCAAGTGTTTTGCATCATTCCAAACCATCTACCACCCTACCAAATCCACTAAATCAAGAACTCATTCTGGGGGTCTTTGCTTGCAGCATGCCACTTCCAAACAAAAAATTCTGAATTAGGATTGGATTTGGCTAAGAGTGATAGAAATCTTAAATTACCATATCCTTTACCACATGGTATGTTTTTCTCACACTTGAGAATAAGCAGTACAGGATGGCATTGTAGTTCTTTTAATTAAAGGCTTAGAGGCTCAGGTCTTCTGCAATTGACCACTATGTTTTCCACAGAATGTTGTCCTTGTCTTTATGGTCCAAGGTAGACCACCTGCCACCAAATTCACAATCCAAGCAGATGCTACTTTCAGCAAAATTCCACAGGAGACAAGGAGGAAATGAGGAAAGGCACATCCCCTCTCTAAGTTTCACAGACCACTAGAATTGACTCACATGGCTACACCCAGGAGAAAATGTGGTGCTCATTCTGGGTAGCCATGCATTTGGCCATGAAAAAAGGAAATCATGTCATTGACTGCAACACAGATGGACCCGGAGGTCATTGTGTTAAGTGAACTAAGCCAGGCACAGGAAGGCAAATACCCCATGTTCTCTCTTTTTTATTCAACTTTTAAATTTTTTTATTTAAAAAATGTGGGGTACAATTCAGGGTTAGGTCTACAAATATTCATTGTGTATGTACCCTTGTTGATGAGGTGTGCCCCCCCCTCCCCAGGCAGATTTCCACTACTGTCAATCCCACCTCCCCACCCTCCTTCCCCGCCACCCCCTACAGTATCCCGCTACTGTCAATCCTTTTCTTATAGTATTACGGTAGTTGTTTATGGTTCACTTATGAGTGAGAACACGTGATACTCAGTTCTCTGTTTCTGTGAAAGATCACTCAGTATTATAGACTCCAATTCCAGCCAGGTTGCTGCAAAGTTCACGATTTTGTTCTTCTTTATGGCTGCATAATATTCCATTGTGTATATGTACCACATTTTTTTATCCAGTCCTCTTTTGATGGGCAGCACAGTTAGCTCCATGTTTTTGCTGTTGTGAACAAGGCTGCAATAAACATATGTGTGCAGGTATCTTTTTTATAGAGTGATTTGAGTTCTTCCAGATATATTCCCAGTAGGAGGATTGTGGGGTCATATGGAAGGTCAATTTTTAGACCTTTTAGGAATCGCCACACTGATTTCCACAGAGGCTGTACTAGTTTGCACTCCCATCAACAGTGTAGAAGTGTTCCCTTTTCACCACATCCTCTCCAGCATCTGTTATTTTTTGAGTTATTGATGATGGTCATTCTGACTGGAGTTAGGTGGTATCTCAGTGTAGTTTTAATTTGCATCTCCTTGATGACTTTTGAGGCTGAACATTTTTTCATGTATCTGTTGGCTGCTCATATGTCTTCTTTTGAAAACTGTCTATTCATCTCTTTTGCCCACTTTATAATGGGACAGTTTGTTTTCTTCTTTTTAGCATGTTTGAGTTCCTTGTAGATCCTAGATGTTAGGCCTTTTTCAGACATGGAGTTGGCAAATATTTTTTTCCCAGTCTGTAGGCTGTCTCCCTGCTCTCTTGATGATTTCTTTGGCTTTGCAGAAGCTTGCCAGTTTGATGAGGTCCCAATTGTCTATCTTATCTCTTATGGCCTGGGCATTTCAGATTTTTCTCAGGAATTGGTTGCTAGTTCCTACTTCTACAAGGGTGCCTCCTGCATTTTCTGAGATTCTTATAGTTTGAGGTATTACATTTAGGTCTCTGATCCATTTAGAGTTAATTTTTGTGTATGGGGATAGGTATTGGGTCCTGTTTCAATCTTCTGCATGTGGTCAGTTAGTTTTCCCAGCACCATTTACTGAATAGGTTCTCATCTCCCCAGTGGTTGGTGGTGGAGGCTTTGTCAAAGATGAGTTGGTTGAGAAATTGAGGTTTTGCTTCTGGAATCTCAATTCTATTCCATTGATCTGTATGCCTGCTCTTGTACCAATACCAGGCTGTTTTGATTATCATAGCTTTATAATAAAGTTTAAAGTCTGGGAGGGTGATACCTCCTGCTTTGTTTTGTTTTGCTGAGGATTGTTTTGGCTATTCTTGGTCATTTATGTTTCCATTTGAATTCCTGTATTGTTGTTTCTAGGCTTGAGAAGAATGTTGCTGACATGTTCTCACTTACATGTGGAAGTTAAAAATTTGATCACATAGAGGGAGAGAGTGGAAAGATAGAAAACAGACTGGAAAGGGTGAGTGAAGGAGAGGGGAAAGTAGGTTAAAGGGTTTAAATATACAATAAGATAGAAGGAGTAAACTCAAAGTTTATAGCAGAATAGGATAACTATAGTTATCAAAAATGTACTTGGGTTGTGGCCTCTGACTTGAACACTATGCATTATATATGATGAAACACCCCCCCAAAAACTCAGAATTCTCTTTTGACGGAGGTCCCCTTGCAGTACAGGCTTCCTCCGCTGGGTACGTGTTCTAGGAGTCCACTGGCATCAGTGTACCAGCCAGCATTGTTGGGAGAGGCTGCATTTGGCTTCAGTGAAATTTTTTTTGGAGATTCTTTCAATGCGTTCACCCATTTCATGATGGGTGATTTACAAGCACACCTGTTCCCACCATACTGAGTGCTCCAGCAGTTTTTGACCAAAAATGGCATGGCCCTCATGCCTCACCCTCCCTATTCACTCGATCTCACCCCAAGTGACTTTGTTGTTGTTGTTGTTTCCCCCAGATGAAAAAATTCTTTAAAGGGAAATGTTTTGCCAACGTGGAAGAGGTGGGTGAAACAAAAAAACAGCAGAAGCACTAACAGGCCTCAAAATTGATGAGTCCAAACCATTTTGAGCAGTGGATAAAGTGTCTCGATAAGTGTATTGAATCAGAGAGTACTTTGAAGGTGACTGAAATTTAAACATGTAAGAATAAATATACAACTTTTTATAAATAAATTTCAGTTTTCGGGGGGGCCCCCCCCTCGTACGCGTAGCAAAATTTCAAACTTACCTCATACATTTTTACAAATAAAAAAATAGAAAAAGTGGAAGTGCTGAGGCAGGAAATAGGCATACCTGCTGCTGCAAATGTTTTCATTTAAAATAAATCCCTCCTTCATTCTTTCTTTCAGTGGGCTCTAGCCAGTTAGTGGTATTTTGGCTAGCAGGTCACACTCAGTATACTCTGGGAAAGATAAGGTAAACCTTCATCATCAGGAATAAATGATGGTTGGAATAGATGGAGGTTACAGAAGCCCAGATTTGGCCTACTTATTCATCTGAGGTTCAACCTTTCTTTTGACATACAAGCAATGATCTCAGGCAGAAAGGAGCAAAAAGGGTTCATTTCAGTTTCATTCACTGGTGTTTCCTTAAAGCCATGTCTACCGCTCTCATACTGAGATGAAATTAGTTTGATAAAAGAGCTAGGGAACCAGTTATAGCTCTGGAAAGGAGACAAGCATATGCATAGAGTGAGAATTTATATGATCTGAAAACTGGACATCAGAGGTTTCATGCAGATTACCTAAGTGCTAGGGCTATACGAGATTTAGAGCAGTTGTTTGATCTCTCTCTCTCTCTCTCTCTCACTTTTGAAAGTACCAGTCACTGAAACTGTATTGGTATTGAAAGACTTATCCCCATTTTTTCAGATGGCATGGTCAGCAGAATTAGATGACATGGACCAAGTATCAGAAACTTCTGAAAGGCATTTCTCTGAGATTATTCTTTACAAAGCACTAACAAATCCTGTCTTTTCAAACTTACCAGTTCTCTTTTTATTAGTGCTAGATACATATTAAGAAATTGATAAATTCTTTTTTTAGTATGATTTAAGATTTTCAACTTATAATTCAGTATAAATATTTACTATGCCCAGCAAGTATATATTAATTCCTACTATGTGACTAGCACAGAGTCAGGTCAGGCACTAGAAATAAAATAATGAAAAAGATAAATAACGTGGTCTTTCTTCTCCAGGGCCTTACATTCCGGGGGAGGAAACTGGTGTTAATCAAATAGTTATGTAAATAAATATATCACTACAAATTATGATACACACCATGAAAGAATACAACTAGAAACTTTGATGATTTCAACAGAAGGACACAGTCTGGTTTAGGGATCAGGAACGTCTTCTTGAAGGAAGTGATGTTTGAACTGAGGTGTGAAAAGTAAGTAGTAATCAACTCCTTGAAAGAAGAGACCTTTTCAGACCTCAGAAAAATCAGGAAATTCCTTGGGTAGGAAGGTGCATTCTGGGAGGGCCAGTGTGATGGGATCTCAGGGAGCAAGGGGAAACAGATTAAAAATGAGGTGTAGAGATGGATAGCAATCAGATCGTCCAGAACTTTGTGGATCCTACACAGAATCGTTGATTGTAAGAGTCACTGAAAGTCATGACCAGGAGAGGGTCATGATCTAAGTTGTTTCTAAAGACATTTTGAGGATTGGACAGAGAAGGAAAAAGAAGGATTCTGTTCAGGAAAGAGATGATGTTAGTTTGGACTAAAGTGGTAGTGGCTGAAACAGGTATAAGTAAAGGGATCTGAGAAATATTTAGAAGTCTGCTGATAGAAGTCAGCAGTGTAGCAGTTGTGTGTGTGTGTGATCATGTGTGAGACAATAGAGAGGGAGGTGTTGGGGACAGCAGCCCTGCTTACTCACTTTTATTGCTGAATGAGTAGCAGTGCCATGTTCTTGAGATACCACTGATGGAGGGCTCGATTTAGAGCAAACATCATGAGTTCAGTTTTTTTGTATGTTGATTCTGAGGTACTTTGGAGACATCTAAACAGAGATGCTGAGAGGCAGGTAGGAAGCCAGGAGAAAGGTCTGGCATAGTGTGGAAGAGCTGTCAACTGGTTTATCAAAAACTGCTGAACACTCAGTGTGGTACAGGCAGATGTGCTCATAAATCGCACATTATGAAAGAGGCAAATGCATTGAAAGAATATAAAAAAAAAATCATTGAACTCACACCACTAGCTGGTACACTGATGCTGACGTGTTCCTAGAATACTTACCAAGTGGGAGAAGCTTTTGAAGGGACCTACCCTTCAAAAGATAATTCCAGTTTTTTTGGGAGGTCCCCACATATATGAAAAGAATCATCCAAGTCAGATCAACAGAAGAGAAATAGTTTATTGAGAGTATGGGACTCCCAAGAAGGTGGGGACAATTGGGGTTCACAGCACTGTTAGCAGGATTGTTTTTAAATGTCAAAAATTTGAGACTCAGAGAAGCAGAAGAAATTTGACCCAGAAGATATCCTAATGCAGCCAATTTTTTAGGGGAAGTAGGCACTTTCTGGATATACTGATAATGTAATTTACGATATTAAAACAGGGATCTCTGTAGAAATGTGGAGAGCTACCATGGTAATATTGGGATATGAAGGACAAAGGCAGCAAGCCTACTCTGTCCCTGCCCTATGGGTGACTTATTATCATGGTGGATCTATCACACTATAGGATCTAGCCCTCAGTCTTACTTTGGTGTGTATATCATATTCTAGGCTATAGTAACCAATCTTTGAGATATATAGCAGTCTGGACTTAACCCTCAGTCTTAACTCGGTGATTGTGAGGGTCAGTTTTCTGTGTCAACTTGAATAAGCTACAGTCCCCAGGTATTCAATTAACCACTAACATAGGTGGTGCTGTGAAGATATTTTATAGATGTGATTAAAGTTCATTATTGGTCAACTTTACACAAGGGGGGGGATATCTTAGATAATCTAGGTGGGTCTTATCAGTTGAAAGACCCTACTAAGTAGGAACAAAGCTGAGGTGTTCCTGGAGGAAGAAGAAAGTCTGTCTGTGGCAGCATCTTCATCTCATTCCTGAGAGTTCCAGTTTCTCTTTGAGACAAACTTCCTTGTGGATTTCAGACTTGCCTAGCCAGCCCTACAGTAGTGGAAGTTAATTCCTGTTTTTCTAATGCATTTCTCCTCCTGGTTTTCTTTCTCTGAATGAATGCTGACTGGTACAGTGGGGCATATCACCATGTAGGATATAGCCTTCAGTATTACAGCAAGCTAATCTGTCAAAAATACCAAGTGTAGGCCTGACTCTCAAGGACTGAGAACTGAAATGGCTAACTAAATCCCTAGAAATATCTGTGCACAGTAAGTAAATTAGATAACAAATACCAGAAATACTCAAGGTTCACATGATTGGCACATTCTCTGCCATTGTCAAATTATTGGTGGAAGTGGATATAGAAGCTGGGGCACGCCAACACTAAGCCACATCAGGCTAAGAGAGCCCATGTGTCTGTCTTGCCAGAAAGACTCTCCCTTACCAGTAGAACCTGAAGTTCTTAAAGTTCCTTTGTTAAATCTTTCCCCCAGGAAATCTTAAATCCAAACCAGATTTCCTCCAAGAGACCTTTCTAATTTGATATGCACATGGCATCCAAACATGTTCAGCCACGTTTCTATTTCCAATGTCTTGTTTTTTCTACTGCATGATCATATAAGTCATGTTGAAGCTAGTTTTTTCTGTTTTACCCAAATGTGCACTATTTAATTTCTCATCTTCCTCTTTCTTATTCACTAAACTATAAATTCAAAAGATGGTATTTCAGTTTCAAATTATTCATCAGAATGATGAATTTCTTAATTTAGAAAAAAAAATCACATTTTTTGGTCACTTTTTTTCCGAAACTGGATCTTGTCCAGTCACCCAGGCTGGAGTGTAGTGCCACAATTATAGCTCACCACAGCCTCAAAGTCCTGGGCTCAAGCGATGTCACATTTTAATATTTGGTATTTTACAAAAAAACTCTTTGAAATTATAAAGCACATTTATTCTATTCAAATAACTTTCATATGCAATATTTTGTATGATCCTTATAATATCCTTACCAGCTTGGTAAGATAGAGTGTATTACTCCCATTTTGCAGACCAAGAAATTGAGATAGAAAATTTAAGCAATCTCATTTCCTGGCAAAATAGATGAAATGTATGTAGTTTTACATAGTGAAGCCCACTAGGGAAAATTCACTGAATTCATAGAATTGAACACAGAAAAGTTTAATGGAGAAATCAAGTCATCCCATATAATCACACAAAGGTGGACCCCACACAAATATAATTAGTGCGAATAGTCTCTAAAAGGAAAACATTAACTCTCTGACCAGATCAACTTGAGCTTGATTATGCTGTCTCCAATTTTCCTACATAGGGTATGTAATTGACCTTAATTCTTGGGTGATTCTGCACACTTTCATGGCAGTAGATGTCTGAAGAGAATAGGCTTTGTATGTATAGATTTTTATTTAAGTAGCTAGAAAATGTAACCAAGTCAAGGTATATTTTGAAATTTCCCATACTTTTCCTTTTATTCTTTATTTTCTTTCCTCTCCCTTCCTGCCTGACCACCGTTACTCCACACACATTCATGCACACACTCTCTCACACACGTCTCGGCATGCTCCATAAATAACTCAGCTCCGATACCAGCACTAAAGGATATTAGAACAGCTCATTGACTTCTTAGGAATGGTCTTCTCTCCTTGCCATTGAGTTTTCTTTGCTGATGAAAAGAAAAGACATTTATTTTTTCTTCAGCCCAATCTATTGTGGACATTAATTTAAAAACTGTGCTAGGACACCACGTATCTAAGAGAATCAAGTACAACCACGAACCGCAAAACATTCAGATTTTAAACTAACATCTCTGAAGCAATCTCTGGCTGAAATGCAGTGTTTTGCAGAGATTTTCAAGCTTTCTTCACCCATTTGGGTGTAGAAGCAAGTGCATCTCTGTGCTGGAATGTGATTTTGTATGCCTGTGTGTGCCCCATTTTCTTGATATGTGTATGGATGGCATTATTGGGATCATAAAGCTACTTAAATTACTGTAACCCAGTTTCTTGGAACTATTTTTGTAACCAATGTTTAGGTCTTTTGATTTTGGAAATTATTTTTAAAAAGAGTAAGAAGAAGAAAAAGAAACAAGGAAGAAAAGAATGATGAAAGGGAAGTCACCACCACTTCAATTTGATCCGGATATCCAACCTTTAAAAAAAAGTTCAAACCCCAAACCCAACAACCAAGAAAAACTCCAACAAAACAATAGATATTTTAAGCTGAAAGTGTTCCAGATCCCCCTGACAAAGAGCCTCCTGGGGATTACAATGCAGTCAATGTTGCTTTAATTAAATTTAATGCTGTGTGAAATGCACTCCAAGAAACTTTGATGAATGACTGGGGCAATTCACGGAGCTCACTAAAGGGCATCCAGCCCTTGCCGGGGTGTCAAGCCAGGATGAATTGGTTAGTACAGGCATGTTTATAGACTGCCTCGGGAACCTTGTATCTGTGTGGTAATGTCAGAGATAATGTTATGATTCGCTGGACCTGAGGGGGCTTTGATGACACGGTTAATGAGATGTCCCAGAGAGCATCCCAGCAGGTTGTGCTCAGACCTCCCACATCAAACGAGGCAAACTTGCCCCTCCAGAGCTGCTGCCCTCTAAATCCCTCAGCTGGGCTTTTCTTTCCTTGGGATCTTTTTTTCCTCTTTTCTTTCTTTCTTCTTCTTCTTTTTTTTTTCCTTTTGGCGTCTTAGTCTACATTCACTTTGTCTGACTGTTGAAATTCAAAAGTTGTTAGTTTTTAATTTGGCTTCTTGTTGACCTGACAGTGAACAAAAGGTTTTCTGGGATTGTGTGGAAACTAGGAGACAGAGAGGGGGAGATAGAGAGAGATAAAAAAAAAAAAAAAAGGATTCTGGAGAAAGGGTAAAGAAAAAAGAATAAGAACTCATGACCAAGAGAGGCAACATAAAGAAGCAACCCTACTTAGGGAAAAAAAAAATGTTTTCTTCCTGTGGACTTCAGTAGTAAAATGTTGTCATATTGTTGGAGGATGTGATAGGAAAACTGAAATTTCATTTGCTTGACTGATATTTAAAAGAAGAAAAGTTAAAAAAATCAATTGATAAAAATTAAAAATTAGTCAAAACAAGCACACAAGCAAGTAATTCACTTATAAGGGGCACAGTTGTATTTTTAACAATTTCTCTCCTCATTATAATCTGTGGGTAGAAAAAAAAATTCTGCTGGGAATTGGAGAAAGTAAGGGTAGCTGGTAAATAAACATGCTTGGAATATATCTATCTCTACAAAAAGTCCCCAGACAGGAAATGAACAGACAGTATTACCTCATTAAAGAGGATATGCATAGAAGGGGAACAGAACTGTATCAAATAACCTTTCCTGAGGGGGAAGAAATGTTTTGTTTATTTTATACTTTAAAGACATTCTAAACTATTTGCCTATCTAAATGTAGCCAAATATCTCCTCCTTGGGGAGAAAACAGTCTTTATTATTAATACTTTATTATTGTTTCACAGAAGCAGAGAAGGAACTATGACTTTCACTTTTAAACTTCCTAAATATACTTGCCTCTCTCATTTTTTTCTAAAGAAATTACTTGAAAATCCATAGGAAAAAAACAACAAAGTATTTCCTCTTTTTTTCCTATGGGTACTCTCTTTTTTGATGTTGTCATTTTTTATAAGTACTGTTGAAATCTTAGTTTTTATTGTTGAAGGGTAAGTGAACTATCAAGGTAGGAAGCCTCATCTGGCAAATGACATTATTTAAAAATATACTTGCTTTTGCCTAATAGCACTATGATGAAGCTGAAATTGGAGCACAGACATAAAAATGTCACACATGGTTTGGTTGGTTGTTTTCTGAAAAGAACAGAAGAGAAGCAAGGAGCTAATCTATTTTAAAATAAGTCTAGCATCAAAATAGTGTGACAAAATGATCTTTGTACTCATTAAGGATCAATTAGTGCTTTGCTAACTGGGTTCTTTCCCACAATTACAAACGACAAAGAATTTCAGGCAGTTGAGTTCCAAGAAACTTACTCCTTGGCTGTAAGTTGGAAAGAGTAATTTTACAGAGATATTATTAATTACACCAAAGCTGAAGCATGGGTTGATAAAAGAATGAACACAATAGCTAATTAGATGTTGCTTTAGTAAAGAAAATAATTTCAAAATATTAAATTGTTCCTTAAACATGAAAGGAAAAATTAAATTTAAGGGTCAAAAGGGAGAGAGATTTAACAGAAGAACTGGAGGTCAATAAGATGCCTCTCCTACATAAGGGGTCACTTATTAGAAGGTCTCTGTGAAGAATACAAGGGGACCCCCCCCAAATCCCGGAATTTATTTATTTTAGAAAGTATGTATTCTCATATGTTTAAACTTTAGTCACCTTCAAAGTACTTTCCGTGCAAAGCAATACACCTATTCAGATGCTTTTTCTACTGTTCAGAACAGTTTTTTAGCTCATCCACTTTGATATCTTTGAGTGCTTCTGCCGTTTTTTGTTTCACCTCTTCCACATCGACAAAATGTTTCCCTTTAAACATATTTTTATCTGGGGAAACAAAAAAAGTCGCTTGGAGCAAGATCAGGTGAATAGGGAGGGTGGTGCACAAGAGTCATGGCATTTTTGGCCAAAAACTGCAGAACACAGTGCAGTGTGGGTAGGTACAGTCATAAATCACCCATCATTAAATAGGCAAATGCATTGGAAGAATCTCTCCCCAAAATTCACTGAGGCTGAATGCAGTCTTTCACAACAACGCTAGCTGTACTGGTACACTGATGCCAATGGGTTCCTAGAACACTCACCTAGCAGGGAAAGCCTGTGCTACAAGATGCCCCCTCCAAAAGATAATTCTGGGTTTTCTTTGTGAACTGCACCCCCCATACTGCCTCTCCTATATAAGGAACAGCTTATTAGAAGGCCTCTGTGAAGTATAATTGCTTTCAGCCGGGCTCGGTGGCTCAGCCTGTAATCCCACGTCTTTGGGAGGCTGAGGTGAGTGAATTGCCTGAGCCCGCGGGTTCGAGACCCACCTGGGCAGCGAGACCTCATCTCTACAATAAATCAAAAAATCAGCCGGGCGTGGTAGCACATGCCTGTAATTCTGGCTACTCGGAAGGCTGAGGCGGAAGGATCGCCGGAGCCCAGCAGGTCGAGGCTGCGGTGGCCGGGAGCGGCCACTGCACTCCAGTCTGGGCGACAGAATGAGACTCCAACTCAAAAAAAAAAAAAAAAAGTATAATTGCTTTCTATGGATCTGTTTGGCTCAGAGCTCTGACAACAGACGAACTGCCTGTGGATAGCACAAGTGTCAGATAGGACTCTTTCTGTTGCAAGTGTTGGAACTCTTAACTTTGCTTCAATAAGCTTTTTAAGAAAATAAATATATTGATTTATATTACAGAAAGTTTAGAGAGAGATGAGTCTTCGGGTGGATCTAAATTTGCATTTCAAGCAGTATCATCAGAGTTAGTGTTGTCTCTGCTCTCCTTTATACATTGTATCAATTTCATTTTCAGTCCACACGATGGCAAGATGGCTGCAATCGCTCCAGCCTCATATTCTTTCAGGTCTTCATTGGGAAAGACAGACCTGAGATTCACTCTGGACTCATGGGTTTACTTTATGTGCCCACCTGAAATTACTGCCATTATCCAAAGAATTTGGTGCGTTAGTTTACTTAGGGCTGGGTCACGTTCCCCATCTCTGGAGCTGGAATTAGCATCCCATACAGACCTTCATGGACTAAATATAGGGGAACACATGCCAAAATAAAAAATTACAATTTGGTGCTGGAATTAGAGAATTCTAGTAGTGTTATTTTGTATGATAAAGAGGCAAATAAAAATTCTCTCAAGCATGTTCTATCTCATCATTCCTGCAGACTTAACTACAGTGTTACCCTTTCTAGGATTTGAGAAATATACCCATATAGGTTTAGGCCGGTAGTAACAAATGGTTACGAGGCAATGTTTCCTTCGATGGGGTTAGGAGAGACTGCAAAGCATCTAACACGTTTAGCATCTAAGTACAAAGATGCAAGACGTCTTTCTTGTTAGGAAGGGCAGTGACAAAAGTGGGTTACAGCAGCTGGTGGTTGTTATGGCAAGAAGGCTAGCTTTCACTCATCAACCTTCTGTCACACTTTTTGCATTTTCTTTGGAGTTTTAGGTGGGTGGAACCTCAAGAAAGGAAGGAACTCAGTTGTTGGGCCTGGGTCCTGCTACAGCGGGCAGCTGGACTGAAAGGAGGGAGAGTACGGTCAGATAAGTAGCAGAGTGCCAGGGCAGTTGTATCTGCAGGGCACCACAATATGGACTCCAGAATGCAACAAAGGCCCTGCTGAATGCAAAAGAAATCACAGATGTAGACGGAGCAAGGGGAAATAAAGCCGCATCACCCTGCACACAGGAGAAAACACACTGTAAATCTCATAAGACATGCACTAAAATTCTCAGAGTTCAAGAGTTTCAGAATCTGACCAGGACAGGAAAGCTTCACAAGTTGCAAAGAGAGATCAAGTTAAGAAACACTTAAGAATAATTAGAAGAAAAAAGAAAAAAAAAGGCCGGGTGTAGAGGCTCAAGCCTGTAATTCCAGCACATTGGGAGGCCAAGGTGGGGGGATTGCTTGAGCCCAGGAGTTCAACATCAGCCTAGGCAACATAGAGAGACCTTGACTCTACAAAAAATAAAAAAATTACCAGGGTTTGGTGGTGTGCACCTGTAGCCCCAGCTACCTGGAGGCTGAGGTGGGAAGATTGCCTGAGTCCAGGAGGTTAAGGCTGTGGTGAGCCATGATTGTGCTACAACAACAACACTCCAACCTGAACAAAAGAGTGAGACCCTGACTCAAAAAAAAAAAAAAAGGAAAGAAAGAAAAGGAAAAGAAAAAAATGATGAAATAGAAGGCATTGATCAGAGCCTAGATATTGTGTTCATTTATATCTGGCTTCAAATACCACTTTTAAAAATAAGTGTTAATACTTAAATCAGATAGTAATTGTTTATTTACACAGCAATATTTGTGAATTGTAGTGAGTTTTTCAAAAACTATAATTGGCTTATTATGTTTATTCATTTCATACATTCTTCTGGAAGCAGGTGCATAATTGCAAGCATGGTATCCTGAAGAAACTAAATGACCCCAGGGGACAGGCATCACAAAATGAGTGCTGATTCAGTCTGTAAATTCTACAGGCTTATTCGCTATATTACTAGTTTTGACTACCTTGCTTTCTTTCTAATCATTCTAGACACTCATCATGGACAGATTTAGATTTTCTGTTTTAATACCAAGAGCCTCTATTCTTCAGAATAATAAAAAGACCATTGTTATTTAATAATAATTATATATTTTATGTAATAATTGTAATAATTGAATGAGACAGCACATATCCAATTACAAAGCACCTAAAAACAAGAAGTGGTGGCAATTACTCAGTTTTCAATATTAGAGGTCTACTTGAATGTGTAAGTTGGTGGACAAAATTTTATATATATATTTATATATATTATATATTTCCCCCTAGAAAGGACTGATATATTTCATAAATTAGCTTTGCAATTTGACTATGAAATCCTGAAGGTACAGACTTATATTATCTTTATATTTTCCTCAAAGCTGAATATCATAAGATATACATATTGAAAGCACTGAGCAAAAATAAGCCTCATTTAAAAAATAGAAATATGAGAATTTGCAATTCCTGAAATTAGATATTTTGACATGTGATTTCCAAAATGTAGTCATGACTCTGCTATCTTAAACAGGTACCAAAGGCTTCTCAAGAATGGCGGTACTTCATTTGGATTTTAAGGAAGAAAGAACACACTAAAAAGACAGGAACTTCAGAAAGAGATATCATATGTGCACTGTCACAGAGATATGAGTTCTGTATCGCTGGAGAATAACATGGTATAGGCTGAGCATCCCAAATCCAAAATTCCGAACTTCAAAATGCTCCAAATCCAAAACTTTTTGTGAACCGACATGGTGTCCCAAGTGGAAAATTCCACACCCAATCTTATCTGACAGTTTGTAGTAAAAAATTTTATTTCATCCACAAAATTATTTAAAATATTGTATAAAATTAACTTCAAGCTATGAGCATAGGCCGTATATGAAACATGAATGCATTTCATGTTTTGACTTGGGTCTTATCCCCACAATATGTCATTATGGAGATGCAAATATTTCAAAATCCAAAAAACATCTGAAATCAGAAACACTTCTGGTCCCAAGCAAATTGGATAAGGGATACTCTACCTGTATTGTGGAAAGAGTGATGGGGAAGGAGTAACAGATAGGAAAGAGATGGCAAAGGTTTTGCCTACTATGCAAAGGTACTTAATGTTTTATCTAGCTTCGAAAGAGAAGCAATGAAGGAATTTGAGGAAAGAAGAAAATGAATGATGTTCTGGTCAATGAGTGGGGCAGAAACAGGAAGGAGGAAGGTGAAAGGCGGGGGCTTGGTTTTAATCCAAGTGGCCTATGATGAAGGCCTGACTCACAGCAAAGTCAGTGGGGATGGCAAAGAGGTGATTGAGGCAGAAGAGAAGAAGCAACATTTCCAAAAGACTGTGTGCACAGCCTTCAAACAAGCTTGCACTCTTGCTTGGAACCACAGTGGGGCTATTTTGTTGAACAACCTGCTCCCTACCTTCCACTCAGCCCACTGGACACAACTTGTAAAACACTGTGAAACTGCCAGACTCTGGTGGTCATCTGCATGTGGGTCTGAGACAGCAACCGGGATCCAGTGATACGCTTGGTTTCCCAGTTTAGGCCTCTTGGTGGATGGGAGTACTCTTCCACAGGAGGGAAGCACAGCAATACGAAGAGACTAGCTCAGTTTTTCCTGCTTGACTTCCTTCTCCCTGTCCTCAATTTATTCTCTCTTCAATCTTCCTACCAGGATTTTACAATGAAAATTGTTTTGCACCAGTTAGAAAAGTTAGTTCACCAGTGAAAACCCAACAACCTCAAATTTAAAAACTGACTCTAACCATAAAAGGCAATTTAACTTGTCATTTTTCTAGGAGTACATGAATCCAAATGTCTTTCTCTCTCTCTCTCCTGCCTCTTGTCTCTCTGTCTGTGTACTCTCTTTCTTTCCTCTCTCTCTTATTTTGACATAATTAATTACCTATTTTCAATATGCTTTTTAAATTTCTTTTTTGAGTTAGTTCCTAGTGACAGTAATTGCTAAGCTATGTGTACAGGATATGTAGAATATATAATATTCATGTGTTTACTATATCATATATAAATTATTTATTAAAAGGTTTATTTACAATTTATTTTCTAAATCAATTGTTCATCAAATACTAACTAACTGCCTACCAGAGATATGGCAGTGAACACAGACAGGGCCAATTCTCTTCTCTCATGGAGTTTACATTCTTGTGCATTGAAAGCAGATCACGTCTTGACTATTTCTCAAGGATGAGCCCTGTTAGACAAGTGAAGCCGTGACCCACTCCACCACTTGAATCTGTCAGTGCTTGACTCCATGTGATAAGTTGCTGCAACATGATGGGATCACAGGGTCCGCAAGAGCCGGGCCATGACAAGGGAGAGGAAGTCACTCGGCCTTCATGTTTCTCATCAGCATTGCACTGCACTTCGGATCAAATCTTGACATGGATTGTCAGCCTCTTTTCAACATCAGAAAGGTAATGGACGCTTCGGTTTTTATTGAAAGTTGGGATGTTGGGCAGGTAAATGATCACTAACTCTGGCTAGAGGAACATTGAATGACAGTGGGAGTGACAGTGCAATGATGTCCCACTGGGCAGTGTTCTGCTCTGAACCACATGGAGCTGCGCACGCGCTCGCTCACACACACACACTCTCTCTCTCTCTCTCTCTCTCTCTCTTTCTTTCTTTCCTTCTTTCTCTCTTTCTTTCTCTCTCTCCTTCTCTCTCTCTCCCCCCCTTCCCCTCTCTCTCTTCCCGTCACTCTTTCTCCCATCTCTGTCTCTCTCTCCTCTCTCCCTCTCCTCTCTCTCTTCTGTTTCTCATCTCTCTTGTCTTTCTATCCTCTCTCTCTCTCTCCCTCTCTCACTGTCTCTGTTTTCTCTTTCCTCCCTTTCCTCTCTCGCCTCTCTCTCTCATCTTTCGCTCCTCTCTTTCCTCTCTCTCTCTTACACACACACATCTCTCTCCTCTACCCCTCTCTCCTCTCTGTCCTTCTCTCGCCCTCCCCCATCTGTTTCTTTGTCACTATCCTCTCTCCCTCTCCTATTTCCTATTTCTCTCCTCTCTTGTCTTTCTCTCCTCTCTCTAGCTTTCTTGCTGCCTCTGTTCTCTCTCTCTCCCCACTCTCTCTCTCATCTCTCATCTCTCTTATCTGTTTCTTGTCTTTCTCTCTCCTCTCTCTCACTCTTACTGTCTCTGCTCTTTCTTTCCTCTCTCTTCCCTTCCATTTCTCTTGCCTTTCTCCTCTCTTTCTTCTTTCTCTCTCCTCCCTCCTTCCTTTCCTCCCTCCTCCCCCCCCCCTCTCTCCTCTCTACCTTACATGCACTCATTACTTTCATAATGTTTTAGGAACTAGGATCCTTCCAGCCATTCTCCTTCCCATGTGACTACAGACTTGGCTACATCCTGCTTCCTTTTTTCTTTCTTCGTTAGCTGTTTATGGGGGAAGATAGAACTAGGCCTTAAAGTCAAAATGGGTTATGGATTCTATCCTGATAATGCTCTTCCCTTATGCCTGCAAGGCTTTATCTCTGTTTAAATAATCAGTAGAACTGCTGAGTATTTACTTAATCTTCCTTTACTTTACTTACACAGTTTGAATCTGTTTCTCCCAAATCTTTAAAATTGGCCAAGTCACCTCGCTGTTTCTAACTCAAAGATGATTGCATCTCCAGAGTTCTGATTACTTCATTCCTCTGTTATGTAAAAAAAAAAACAAAGCCTTAAAAGGCTTCCCATGACCTGGAATACTCCATAGCAGACATTAAAGGTTCTCTACCATCAGGATCTCTTCTAGTAAAATCTTTCTGACCCCCAAAGTCCATTGTATGGCAATAAGTCTTGTATCTTTGCTGTTGCTTACATTGTTGGTGCCATCTGGACTGTTCTTCATTTGATTTTTTACCTGCCAAAATAATTCAACTATTGCTGTCCCGAGGATATTCATGATCATCTCTGGTCTTGATATTTCTTGATATAAAAAGAAAAGAAAAGATTAATTCTATTTGATTCACTTGGTTAATACACTTTATTTCCCCTTATTTTTTTCCTTCAAACAAAAACTCCTTTATTCAGAGTTCCAGATTTATGCCACTTTTATATGTCATTAGAGTTATGCTTCTAATGCTGGCACAGATAAAGTCAAATTTAATTTCATTCTTAGATATTGATAAAGGTTTCTGGTAATTATTTTGACATGAAAAGGCATATTGTTGGAATAGGACTGTGTAGTTATAACTCACACAGGTTGAACAAAATATAGGAAGCCTAAATCAACATTTATGGGCATCAAATTGTGAAACACAAAATAAGTTGTGAATTGAGTCTCCACAAGGAAAGAACATGGACCTCTTGAGAGATCTTGTATATCAAAAGGCACTGAATTTAAATCATGCTCCAGAAATGTATATATAGTTTGGCTGTTTCTCTGAATTCTCTGAGTGTGACATAGTTCTAGAGGGCCCAGAACAGTGCTTGACACATGGAAGGAACACAATAAACACTTGTTTAGGATGATTTTGTGTGTGTGTGTGTGTGTGTGTGTGTGTTTTGGTTTTTTTTAAGTCAGGATCTCATTTTGTCACCCAGGCTGGAGTGCAGTGGCATGGTTATGGCTCACTGCAGCCTCGACTCCAGGGTTCAGGTGATCCTTCCTCCTCAGCCTCCCAAGGAGTTGAGACTAAAGGTGTACACCATCAAGCTCAGCTAATTTTTTTTTAATTTTTCTGTAGAGATGAGGTCTCACTATGTTACCCAGGCTGGTCTTGAACTCCTGACATCAAGCAATCCTCTCGCCTTGGCCTTCCAGTGTTGGGACTATAGACGTGAGTCACCACGCCTGGCCAGAAGCACTTGTTCACTGACTTACAAGGAACTCAAAAAGAAAAAAAACTGGAAGGAATATACTCTTAAGGGTATAGAATAAGTGCTTGGATATATTAATAGATCTCTTGAGTCTTAGTAATGGGTGCACCCCATGAGTGCTTCATTGAAAGTCAAGCAACTTTGGGTGGCCCAATATTTTAAACTCTCAACAGAGGACTCCTCAGTGAAGAAGAGGCAGTGATATTTATGACAGCCAGCTAAGAGCAGAACCCCTTGGAAATAAGGGATGAGATTAACGCTTTGTGTGGCCCTCACAGAGGAAAAAGAGGGACTCTCATCTCTGACTAGGGGTTTTGTGAAGCCACAGTGATAGAGGAGAATTCACTAGTGCAGAGGACTAACTTTCCCTGCCCCCATCTTCCTTTTCATCCACAATTGCTTTCCCTTCTTCTCCTGACTTAGGTATTACAAAGCAGCATGTGGAAAAATTTCTCTGATGGACATCTTTTCCTTTACTCCTCCTCACTCTTCCTGGGATCTGTTCTTCACTGGGCTCTGTAGCCTGGGAAACTGGCTCTCTGGATGATGACCCTTGCCCTCTAGCTTCTGTTGGGTGGCCCACCAGGGATGGATGGTGTCCCTTGCCCTCTAGCTTCTGTTGGTGACCCACCGGGGATGAATGCCGTCCCTTGTTTTCTACCTTCTGCTGGGTGGTCCACCGGGGAGCATGGGCAGTCAATCAGATGGAGAAAAGGGAGTGAGGCAGGAGTATTTATTCCCTTGAGTTTGCTGAGAGTGAACCTAGACCAAAGCCCCATAGCCCTTGGCACTTCACTGCCTCTTTTCTCTCCCTCTCACTGTAAATTTCCCTTGTCCTCCCTCTCTCCTTCTCCTTTCTTCTGGTAAGTGCTCTCCTCTCCTGCCCTCCAGTCCTTGGGATTCAAGAGCCCCCACACTGATAAAGTTCCAGAGGACAGCATTCTTCCCTGTGGTTTCCTACATCTTTTCCCTCATCTTTTGTAGAGACGCCTTTTCTTAAACTCACATTAAATGGTCCGGACTGGGTATGCCATCCATTTCCTGCTGGAATTCTTGTTTTTGTCTTTTAAATGGTGAATTATATTTACGTGTCTGTATTTATTACAATTTATTTTATATTAAAACATATCTGTGCAATCTTACTTCGTATTTTCTAGCTGTTACACTTCCTTTAGACTTTTTCTCTCTATGTATACTTCTTTCCTTTAGGACCAAGAAAGTGCTATGCCAACACACTCTTGTCTTCTTGCACACAGTATTATTCTTGAGAAGTTTGACATTATTCTGATATTTAACCTTTTGTCGAGCTGTTTTTTCTTCCTAGAAATATTGGTCATTTTTTTTTTTGCCTTTAGTGTCTTAAAATTGTGCTATATCTAGGTGTCAATTTCTCCTCATCTCATATTTGGTGGAATATGAGAAGGGAACCCCTAAAAAAACTGGAATTTTATTTATAAAAATTGTGTATTTACTCTTACATGTTTGCACTTCAGTCACCTTCAAAGTACTCTGTGTTTGATACAATACACCTATCAAGATGTTTTTCCACTGCTCAGAACACTTTGGAACTTGTCAATTTTGATGCTTTCTGGTGCTTCTGCCGATTTTTGTTTCACCTCTTCCACATCTGTAAAACATTTTCCTTTGAAGACATTTTTCATCTGGGGAAAACAAAAAAAGTCACTTGGGGTGATGGCAGAGGAATAGGGAAGGTTGGGCATGGGGGTCATGCCATTTTTGGCTGAAAACTGTTGAACACTCAGTGTGGTGTGAGCAAGTGTGCTTGTAAATCACCCATCGTGAAATGGCCAAATGCTTTGAAAGAATCTAAAAAAAAAAAAAAATTCACTGAAGCCGAATGCAGCCTCTCCCAACAATGCTAGCTTGTACACCGATGCCGATTCCTGAAGTGTTCCAGGGTTCCTGGAACACTTACCTAGTGGAGGAAGCCTGTACTACAAAGGACTTGCCCTCCAAAACATAATTCCAGGGTTTTTTGGGTTCCCTCTCATTTGTGGTTAGACCAACTACCAGTGAGTTCAGGCCTTCATGGGGACTCAAAACCAAGAGAAACACACCATTATAGAACTAAAATTTTGACAGCAATTTGACTGAAAAAAATAATATTTTTTCCCCAGTGACAGTGTAGATTGATTGTTTGAACTTCCATTTAATGTTTAAAATACCTAATTCCCCCAAATTCTTTAAGAGGATCTTCAAACTGTGAGAACCTGACAACGGGCTAAGTTAGCAGCCGAGAGCAGCCCCTTGGAGCTTTTGGCTGAAGCACAGGAGGAAGCAGAAGCCTTGTTAGTAGAGATGCATTCACTCATAGCTTCCTGTGTGGCCCCTGCTCACAAGGTGACTTTGCCCAGGTTCTCAGGTTCAGATTTGTTACACTTATTCTGGAGGAGCTTTACTCTTGGGTAATGCTCTAGGTGCAGGGCTTCTGGACTGAGATGATCTGGATTCAAGCACCAAAATTGTTTATCACTGTGTGACCTTAAGCAAGTCAATCTCTTCTTCCTCAATTTTCTTATCTGTAAATGGGATGGCAATAATAATGCCTATTTCTTAACACTGTTCTAATAACTAAATGAGATTTTTTCTTTAATGTTTTCAAATTAAAACTCATTGAAAATTATGAAAAGAGCTAACACATGATGTGCATTTAGAATTGAGCCTGGAACATTGTAAATGCTCAATAGATATGAACTATTCACCACCATTATCATTTTGTGCAGTGTTTAGTATTTTGTAAAACATTTAGAAATGTTAGCTATTTTTATTGTTATTGTTCCAGATTTTGCTATTCTAGCCATTATGGTGTTTATCAATGAATTTTCAGAACAACTTTTTCCATGAATTTATTTTTTATTTATTTATTTTTTAGTTTTACTCTGTCACCTAGGCTGGAGTGCAGTGGCACATTCACAATCACTGCAGCCTTAACCTGCTGGGCTCAGGCAATCCTTCTGCCTCAGCCTCCCAAGTAGCTGGAACTACAGACACATGCCACCACATCCAGCTTATTTTCAAAATTTTTATAGAGACGAGTTCTTGCCTACACTAGGCTTGAAATCCTGGACTCAAGAAATCTTCCTGCCTGGCCTCCCAAAGTGCTGGGATTACAAGTGTAAACTACGGGGCCCAGCCCCATTTTTTTTAAATGAGAGTATGTACTTAGTTAGCACCAATGCACTATTGAATGAAAATCTTGGCAATAACTTTATTTCCTTCTTTCTGGGAGAAAGCATTCTGCTCATCTCTTGATTTTTCAAGAGGAGAAATGCGGTCATTATAAAAGACATATGTGTAGAATAGGTTTTCCAATAAAACTGTTTTCATACTCTACTTCTTGTATTTTTTCTCTACTGGACCATTGCCTTTTGGTAGGCAATACTTTCCAGTTATTCAATGATTTTTTTTTTCTTAGAGGTAGGATTTCACTCTTTTGCCTAAGCTGGAGTGCTGTGGCATGATCACAGATTGCTGCAGCCTCAAACTTCCAGGCTCAAGCCTTTTACTCAGCCATCCAATATACCAGGATTATAGGCTTGAGCCACCAAGCCCAGCCTAATTGATCAGTACTTCTAAATAGACTTCTAGACTGTACATATAGAATACACCAAGTCAAGAAAAGGTACCACATTTTAGAATTTAAATAAAATTTAGGTCATTTATATATATTTTTTATATTTTTTTCATAACCAATATTTTTTATTATGGTTTTGTGGGGTACAGTCAAGGGTTAGGTGTACAGTTACATTTCATTCAGGCACCCTGCTGATAAGAGGTGCTTCCCCATCCCCAGACAGATATTTGCTACTGTTAATCCCATCTCCCTCCCCCCCCATAGTTTCCCAGTACAGTCAGTCATTTTCTTATAGTATTACATTGGATGTTCAAGGTCCTTTATATGAGTGAGTACATGTGATACTCGGATCTTTGTTTCTGTGAGAGGTCACTCAGTATTATAGACTCTAGTTTCATACAGGTTGCTGCGAAATTCATGATTTTGTTCTTTTTTATGGCTGCGTAGTATTCCATCATGTATATGTACCACATTTTAAAAATTCAGTCCTCTTTTGATGGGCAGCATGGTTGTTTCCAGGTTCTTGCTATTGTGAACAATGCTGCAATAAACATACGTATGCAGGTATCTTTTTTATAGAGTGATTTGAGTTCTTCAGGGTATATTCCCAGTAGGGGAATTGCGGGGTCATATGGGAGGCTGATATTTAGAGCTTTTAGGAATCGCCACACTGCTTTCCACAGAGGTTGCACTAGTTTACACTCCCACCAACAGTGTAGAAGTGTTCCCTTTTCACCACACCCTCTCCAGCAGCTGTTATTTTTTGAGTTGTTAATAATTGCCATTCTGACTGGAGTTAGGTGGTATCTCAGTGTGGTTTTGATTTGCATCTCCCTGATGATTAGTGAGGTTGAACATTTCTTCATGTGTTTGTTGGCTGCTCGGATGTCCTCTTAGGTGACATGTCTGTTCATATCTTTGGCCCATTTTATAATGGGGTTGTTTGTTTTTTTCTTTGCAGCATATTTGAGTTCCTTGTAGATCCAGGATGTTAAGCCTTTGTCAGACCTGGTGTTGGCAAATACTTTACCCAGTCTGTAGGCTGTCTCCCTGCTCTCTTGATGGTTTCGTTGGCCTTGCAGAAGCTTGTCAGTTTAATAAGGTCCCACTTGTCTATCTTCTCTCTTATGACCTGTGGGTTACGGGTTTTGTTCAGGAATTGGATGCCAGTTCCGATTTCCATGGGGGTATTTCCTTCATTTTCTAAGGTTCTTATGGTTTGAGGTTTTACATTTAGGTCTCTGATCCATTTGGAGTTAACCTTTGTGCATGGGGATAGATAGGGGTCCTGTTTGAATCCTCTGCATGTGGTCAGCCAGTTTTCCCAGCACCATTTACTGAATAGGTTCTCCTCTCCCCAGTGGTAGGTGGTGGAGGCCTATGATGAGTTGGTTGAGAAATTGAGGTTTTGCTTCTGGAATCTCAATTCTATTCCGTTTATCTATATGCCTGTTCCTATACCAATACCAAGCTGGTTTGATGATTGTAGCTTTATAGTAAAGTTTGAAGTCTGGTAATGTGATACAACCTGCTTTGTTTTTTTTGCTATGGATTGTTCGGGCTATTCTTGGACATTTGTGTTTCCATATGAATTCCTGTGTTGTCTTTTCTAGGTCTGAGAAGAATGTTGCTGGTAATTTGATGGGTATTGCATTGAATTTGTAGATTGCCTTAGGTAAGATGGACATCTTCACAATGTTGATTCTTCCAATCCATAAGCATGGGATATTATTCCACTTGTTTGTGTCATCTTTGATTTCTTTGAGCAGTGTTTTGTAGTTTTCATTGTAAAGGTCTTTCGTGTCTCTGGTTAGGAAGATGCCAAGGTATTTCATTTTTTTGTGGCTATTATGAATGGAATTTTGTTTTTTATTTGGGTTTCTGTTTATTATTGGTGTAGAGAAATGCGATTGTCTTTTGTACATTTATTTTGTATCCTGTGACTTTACCAAAGGCCTTTATCAGTGTAAGGAGGTTTTTGACAGATTCTCTTGGGTTTTCAAGGTACACAATCATATCATCTGCAAAGAGAGATAACTTGACCCCCTCTTTTCCTATTTGGATACCCCTAATTGCCTCCTCTTCTCTGAATGCTCGAGCCAGGACTTCCAATACTATGTTGAACAGGAGGGGTGAGAGTGGGCATCCTTGTCTTGGTCCAGTTTCAGGGGAAATGGTTCCACTTTTTGTCCAGTTAGGAGTATGCTGGCTGTGGGTTTCTCATAGATGGCTTTTACTATTTTGAGGTATGTTCCCCATATACCTAGATGTTCAAGGGTTTTTATCAAGAAGGAGTGCTGGATTTTATCAAAAGCTTTTTCTGCATCTAATGATATAATCATATGGTTTTTGTTTTGACATCTGTTGATGTATTTAATTACATTTATGGTTTTACAAATGTTGAACCAGACTTGCATCCCAGGAAAGAAGCCTACTTGGTCATTATGGATGATTTTTGAGATGTATTGCTGAATTTGGCTTGCTAGGATCTTGTTGAGAATTTTGGCGTCTATGTTCATCAAAGAAATTGGCCTGTAGTTCTCTTTCTTTGTTGAGTCTTTACCTGGCTTGGGTATCAATGTGATGTTGGCTTCGTAAAATGATTTGGGGAGAGTTCCATCTTTTTCAATCGCCTGGAATACCTTCAGTAGGATTGGTATCAGCTCCTCCTTAAATGTCTTGTAGAATTCTGCTGGAAAGCCATGTGGACCAGGGCTTTTTTTTTTGGTAGGAAGTTTTCTTATTACGTAGTCGATTTCCTTGATTGTTACTGGTCTATTTAGGGTCTCAATTTCTTCTTGTTCCAACCTAGGTAGGTTGTGTGATGTCAGAAAGTCCTCCATTTCCTTAAGGTTTTCAAGTTTGTTTCCATACAAGTGTATGCAGTAGTCTCTAATGATCTTTTGTATTTCTTCAGGGTCAGATGTGACTTCATCTTTTGTGTTTCTGATTGTGCTTATTTGGTTTTTTTCTCATTTTTCTTGGTCAGTCTAGCTAGGGGACCATTGATCTTGTTTATCCTTTCGAAGAATAAGCATTTTGTTTCATTGATTTTTTGTATTATCTTTTTGTCTTCTATGTCCTGGATTTGGGCTTTTATTTTGGTGAACTGGATTCTTCTGCTGAAATTAGGGTTTTTGTGGTCTTGCTTTTCCAGCTTCTTTGGTGGCTTGTTAGGTTGTTAATTTGTGTTCCTTCCATTTTCTTCATGTGTGTTTGTAGGGATATAAATTCCCCTCTTACTACAACTTTAAAGGCATCCCAGAGATTTTTGTAAGATGTTTCTTCATTTTCATTTGTTTCTAGTTATCTTTTGATCTCTGTTTTGATTTCATCATTGACCCAGGTGTTGTTTAGCATCATGTTGTTTAGTGTCCATGTCTTTGTGGGTTTTGGGGGGACTTTGTTGGTGTCAATGTTTATTTTTATTCCACTGTGATCTGAGAAGGTGCATGGTAGAATTTCAGTCCTTTTAAATTTCCTTATGCTTGATTTATGGCCAATTACGTGGTCGATCTTAGAATACGTTCCATGCAGTGATGAGTAGAATGTATATTCTGTGATCTTTGGATGGAGTGTACTGTAGGTATCAATTAAGTCCATTTGGTCCAAAGTAACATTGAAGTTCCGGATCTCCTTGCTGATTTTTTGTCCTGATGATCTGTCTAGGGTTGTGAGTGGGGTATTAAAGTCCCCAGTTATGATGGTGTTAGAGTCAATATCTCTTTTTAGTTTTCCTAGAAGTTGCTTTATAAAAGTTGGCACACCTATGTTGGGTGCATATATGTTTAGGATAGATATTTCTAGTTGATGGATTGAGCCTTTTATCATTATGTAGTGGCCTTCTGTATCTTTTTTGATTTTTAATAGCTTGAAGGGTATTTTGTCTGAAATTAAGATCGCTACCCCTCCTTTCTTTTGTATTCCGTTTGCCTGAAAGTTTGTTTCCCATTCTCTTTCTTTGAGCCTGTGGGTGTCCTTTCTAGTGAGGTGGCTCTCTTGAAGGCAATAGATTGTTGCCTGATGATATTTTATCCATTTTGCCATTCTATGTCTTTTCAGTGGTGCATTTAGTCCATTCACATTTAGGCTAATAATTGAAATGCAAGAGTTGATCCCTGTCATAAAGTTCTTACAGAGTTGTTCCTGCTTGTTTGTTGTCTTTCTTTGGGTTTTGGAGTTGGCTCATGTGTGTTTTTAATCTTTTGTCTGTACTCTTGTGAAGAATGTTGTTGTTCTTTTTTCTTCTGTGTTCAGTACTTTCTTAAGTGTTTCTTGTAGAGGTGGTCTGGTGGCAGCGTAGGTTCTTAGGGATTGGATATCTGGAAATGATTTCAATTCTCCCTCACTAATGAAGCTTAGTTTGGCTGGGTAGGTTATTCTCAGTTGAAATTGTTTATTTTTTAGAACTTTGAAGATAGGGCTCCAGGCTCTCCTGGCCTGAAGGGTTTCTGTGGATAAATCTGCTGCTATTCTAATTGGTCTTCCCTGGTAGGTAGTCTGGCCTTTTTCTCTTGCTACCTTTAGGATTTTTTCTTTTACAGCTACTTTGTTTAGGCGAATTATTATGTGTCTGGGAGTTGGTCTTCTCATTTATTGTCTTGCAGGGGTTCTCTGAGTCTCTTGTGTTTGAATTTTTTTCTCCTTGATGAGATGAGGGAAGTTTTCTTGAACGATTTCATGAAATGTTTGTTCCAGTGTGGCTTCTGTTTCTCTCTAAGCCCAATTACTCTTAGGTTTGGTCTCTTGAAGTGATCATTCATCTCTTGAAGGTTTTGTTTTGTCTTGTTGAACTTGTTTTCTGTGCTTTTGACAGTTTGGGTTAGTTCTGTGATTTGGTCTTTGAGCTCTGAGATTCTTTCTTCTGCTTGGCTAATTCTGCTTTCCATGCTTATTAGTCTGTTATTCATTTCTATCACAGTATTCTTTACTGCTGTTATTTCTGACATCAGCTTCTTCCTATTTCCCTCTTGTCTCTCTTCAATTTTTTAAATTCTCTCCATTAATGTCTTGATGTCTGGGTTTGTTGCATGTGATCAGTCATTCTGGGGTTCTTCATTGTTTGTGTTCCAAAATCTGTTTTCTCAGTGTCTGATCTCCCAGGGGTCTGTGTGAGACCTATATTCTTCTTTTGGTTTTTCTTCATTTGTGAGGTTTTTCCCCCTCCTACTTTTTCCTTCCCTCCACATCACTGTCTTCTTTAATTCTGTTATTCAGGGGTAAAGGGATTGGTTTTACTTCTGTTTGTTCAATCTCCTATTCTTTATGTATGCCCTCTTACTTTGTTCAATTCTGGAGTTGCACTGTAGGTTGGGGGTGGTCCTTTTTGCAGTTTTGAGATTTACTTAAGGGAAGAGCTGTGATTCAAAATCTATCTGCAGGTCCTGGTATTTGCTGACAGGTGTGTGGATAATCTGGAACCCACTTCCCACTGCCTTGGAATCTGTCCATGCAGTGGGGCTGTAGGTTTACTCCCTGAAATAAAATGATGTTAGCAGAGGGAAGAGAATGGAGCAGACGGGTTGAAGAGGGAGGTGGAGAGATAAAGGAGTAAGGGGGGGAAACAAATGTGTGCCAACAAATGGAGAGAGAGACCTATACTGAAACAGATAAAAAAATAGACCATAGCTACAGACGAACCAACTCCCATACAAAAAAAAATAAAACATATAGTGATGCTAACATACAAGCTAACCAGCCACCTTATTGGTGTGTTCTTCCTCTTTACAAAGATATGGTTTACAGAGAGAAGAAAAGAGAAGAAAAGAAAGAGGGGAAAAAAAGGAACAATACAGTAGGAATAGAATTAAGTCATTAAACTAACAGAATCTATGAAGCACACTCAGACTTTTCATTTAAGTCCAATGTCCTTTCAGTTCTGATTTCTAGCCTTCTTTTCAAGCTGGTAAATTAGTTTGCAGTTGGGGTCAGTTGCCCCTGGTCTGCTGTGAAAGACAGTTCAGATCACCATCCGTTCACCATTCTGGCCTATGTCTTTTTCAAGCTTGTTTCTCTCGTTTCAGTGTTGTTACCTTGAATCGCCATCAGGTGGTGCTATCTCAGCTTCTTGCCCCAGAGGGGGTGGGACCGGACAGGAACCGGCAGAGACTGGAGATGGATGACTGCCTCAGGGCACATGGCAGGAGACTCACGGCAGGCAGGACGTCTCGGTCGCAGAAGAGGTGGCAGCGATCCCAGCAGATCTTCCCTGAAGGGGCTTCAAGGACTAAAGTCATGGATCGCTTCCGGCCCGGGTGGTGCGATGTGCTACCAGTGGTGGTGGCGGCGGCGGTGGCAGCATCTGCCCTGCAGTGGCTGTCCTGTCCGCTGTGATGCCCCAGTGGTGGCAATGGCCGAGCTCCTTATGAAGAACAGGCTGCGATGTTGGGGTCCGCAGCCCCCAGGGCAAGAGCCAGAGACCCACTGCAGTTCTCCTTTACAGAGGGTTTTACAGACCAGGTTGCCCCGTTGCCATCTTGCCGGAAGTCCCCCTCGGTCATTTATTCCAAAGATAGAGTATACATGGCCATTATGTTCTTCACTCCACCCCCTCACCCATGACAGACATTGCTAATCAATTGCTACAATCATTCATGCAGTCTTGGTTGCAGATTTAGAATCCTTAAGACAGCACACTAAGAAAACTGCTTTAATGAGGAATAAGATAAAACCTAATGATAAAACATAATATGACCCAAATAGATTGAATTCTTTGTTACAGATGGAAAAGTAAAATTACGTGACACACACGCGCACACACACACACACACACACACACACACACACACACACACACATACACACACACCCCACCACCACCACCTACCTAAATAGTATTGGAGTTAGACCTAGCATGCAATATTCTCAGACATGGGGATTGGAAGGATTGACACCTCCAACAGAGTGAATGAAAATCTGCTTAAGAACTAATTTCATGAGATTCTCCAAAGATACTTCTATCTTCCAGACTATGTTGCATGAAAAAAAAAGCTTTAGTCACATCTCATATGAAGTTTGCTTTGGGGTTTTTTCCTCCATAGGAGCTTGTAGACTGGCTTAAGAACCTCTAATGTTACTGACTTCATATCCCATTTCAGTTTTCATGAAAGATCTGCCAGATCCGTAGCAATTCATGGAGAGATTTGTTTTGTGTCAGAAATGAAGTTGACTCATGAGCCAGATATGCGTTTTTTCTACTATGTTGCCAGTGGCAGCATCAGTGAAATAACTGTTTTGCATTTGCTCAGCTCCTTGAGCTGGGCCACCCTGTCACAGGATCTCTTGGAGAGTGTTTCTAGCTCATTTGCCCAGCAAGTCCTCCTCCCTCCACAAATTCTTCCATTTTCACTTGGCTATATTGAAAGGCACAGCAAGTGTCATGTCTCCCATTGCCTCAAGGTTCAGATTCAGGGAATGCTTCCTTAATTAGTAGATGACATCAATCTGAAGTAAGTCCAATGGACTCTCTGGCAGGAAAACTAGCCAGTGTCAGGAAGGAGCAATCTTAGAAGGCTATGAAGTCTCAGGTGCAATGCAGAGCATGGCTTTGAGAGCTGGAAAGCAAAGCATATGCTGTCCTATGTGATGTAGCTTCACAGTCCTCATTATGAACAGTGGCATTCCTTCCCGAGCAACACCTTAACAGTGTTATTCCTTCCTGAGCAATACCTGATACCAGATCTGATGTAGGAAGAGAACATGGAAGAAGAATGGAAAGGGTGCCGAATCCCCCATCCTTTTTCCCAAGCAAGTGTGTTGAATTTAGTTTGACTTCCAGTTGGAGACCCTCAGCGACAATAAAGCCAACACTTTCCTGCCCACCTCCCAGATGCGTGTGTGCACTTTAACTCCATCAACTTTCTCTCTGAACACTGAAAAGTTCTGCCTGGTAGATTCTTGCAGATACGCCTAGGTTTTCCTTGGAATATTGAAACTGTAGTAGAATAAAAACTGGATGGGGGTTCAGAGTAAAAAGATTTACTATACCTACGTTTTTCTTCCTTGTTGAGGTAGTTGTCAATAATATTAATTATTGACTTTGTGTTTACTAACTTTACAATGTTCAGGGGCCTCAAGCTAAATTATTTCATTTGATCCTTCATGCTGTGCACATGAGAAGATGCCAAAAGCTTTGAACTAACCTGTCAGAGTCTCGCACCAGCTGGGTTCAGGGTTTCCCGAAGAAGGAAATGGCATCCGTGTTGAAGGAAACACTTCGGACAACTGACTCTGGTGTTAGCAGGACAGATGCCGTTTATTGACAGTTAACAATGAGCTTATATACCCTTATACAGGGAAGTAATTTTACAAAAAATCCTTAGAATTAAACACAATCAGTAACTTTATCTAAGACAAAAACCGTTCATGCATGATGTTCTCCAAGAAACCATTTCGATGTGCATTTTTCTACATATCAATGCCTTCTTGGAAGCATCACTATCTCGTGATTGCTAAAGCAGGCAGTCCTCCTTTATTATTTAAAACACTTAATCCAACTGTTATTCTTTTAAGCTTAAAAGAACATACCTACTGCCTAAATCTACTCTACCAAGTTTCAAAAAGTCATCAAGTACTAAACTGCTATAGTAATATTTTTAATCTTATATGCGCTTAATCCAAATAGCAGGAAGTAACATAACATTAAAAAATGGCCATTCAGGTGTACATAAAATTCCACATTTAAAGCTCAAATAAGCATAATTAATGCATTGGCATTCTCCTCACAAATGATAATAATCGCCAATCAGAAGGAACAAAGTCTACCAAGCGATTGTCTGTCCACACATTAGGTAATTAAAGTGTTCATCTATAATTCCCTGGCAAGGCCAATGAATTCCCTTACGTGTATTAAAGTGAGCATCTCCTGACCTATGGTAACTTTCCCAACAACAACACTTAATTATGCGATTATGTGGTCGAATACTAAGAGGTTGGGGACATGGAAACTTAGGGGGGAACTCATATAAAGTGAAGGTAATTTTCTCGCAAATTCCCTTTGTTTCTGTGCATGGGACGAGAAATGATGTGAGTGGGATTTTGTTTTCCATCTTCAGACTGTACAGAATTTTCCGGCTGCATCAACAACTAAAATAGAAGAAGCAAGAGTTTCAGCTTCCCAGGTTCACTTTGCGACCTGGGGTCTTCAACCCCCGGGACTTTGTCAGCAGGCAGGCCTCCATGGCTGGCTCCCAACACTAACAATTAGAAGAAAAAAATTAAAAGCAAAAATCTTAGAAAGACTAACACTGAGGGAGGATGAAAATGAAGTACTTTTTCAATTTGCCCCATACTGGAAACAGAATAAAGAGAATAAGCCAACGTTTACATAGAATTTATTCTACTAAGAATGAACGCTAAGGACCAAATAGTTCTCTATTAAAGACTTCTATAAGATTCATGTTTGAAAAACAACACAGAAACCTGCACTTGTTTCAAAAACAATTTATTACAGGCCCATTTTTGTTAATAATAGCCATGCCCATACCAACAGAAAATTAGCAGTTATATACATCCACCCCTGTTGCTAGTTCAATCTAGGTGCCAGATCAGGAAAAGAAGCCAAAGCTAAAAGTAGTAACTTACTGGTCACTTCATCCAACCAATAACCCAACTGTTAACTTAAAATTAAATTCTCACTTCACCAGCACCAACCAGGTCTGCTTCCTAACAAGTTCCCCCATCAGAATGCTTGAATTATTTGGAGTCATAAGTTTGGAAATGCAAAAGCTTCACAAGCAACAGTAGAAATCAACAAAAATACAACCCCCATAGAAAACAGTTTAGTGATTCCTAAAAGACCTAAAACTCGACCACCCATATGACCTCACAATCCCCCTACTGGGAATATACCTGGAGGAACTCAAATCACTCTATGAAAAAGATACCTGCACATGCATATTTATTGCAGCATTGTTTACAATAGCAAAAACATGGAACCAACCGTGCTACCCACTGAAAGAGGACTGGATAAAAAAAAATGTGGTACATATACACGATGGAATATTACACAGCCATAAAGAAGGACAAAATTATTAACTTCGCAGCAACTTGGATGGACTTAGAGTCTATGATACGGAGTGATCTATTACAGAAACAAAGAACTGAATATCACATGTTCTCACTCATAAGTGGACCTTGAACGATTATCATAATACTGTAAGAAAGGGATTGGCAGTAGGTGGAAACTGCCAGGAGTTTGGGGGTGGGATTGGCAGTAACGGGAAACTGCCAGGGGAGGGGGAGCACACCTAATTAAAAAGGGTACCTGCATAATGAACATTTGTATACCTAACCCTGAATTGTACCCCACATCTCCAAAATAAAAAAAAAAATTATTTTTAAATTTTTTAAGGAAGAAAAATAATAATAATAGTAATAGCCATGCCTACCAATAATCAACTGGTACAATTCTGAGTTGCTATCAACATTCTATAATGGAATATAGAATTGGCATTAGGTTTTGAGGATAATCCCAAGAGTCCTTGGATCCCTGTTATTAGTTTTGTGGTACCAAAGGGATTGAGACTTAAGTTCGGGCACTATTCATAAAGTTCAACCTTCTCCTTTTAAAAATGAACAAATTGGTCAAATAACTTAGCTAAGATAGCAAGTTAGTATCAAGGTGAGACTAGCATGCAAGTCCTCTGTTTGTACATTTTATTTGAAGAAGATATAAATCAGATCAAAATCAAATTCTATTGTGAACTATACAGATAATTAAAAAATGAAGTCACTAGCTAAAAGAAAAACAATCACAGGCTTGATGATAAATAGCAAATGGCACTGAGCCTCAGTATTGAAGAGGCAATAGAAAAAAAAAATAAGAGGACTCTGACAAAATGGAAAGGGTCTGAATGACCTCTCTAAACGGGGAAACTTAGTCTGCTTCAGCTAAGGGCAGTCATATTGGTATGTGAACTTAGCATGACCAAATTTTCAGGTCTTTTTTCAAAGAAAAGCAAGAAGTGTAAATTTTTTGTGTGCAAAATTTCTCAGTGTTTAAATGTTGTCAATTAGTTAAAATGTTAAAGAAGACCATCTGGGCCAACATTTCAAGGGACGAAAAGAAAACACACCTATGAGCTGCTAATTTATGACTACTTGTGAAAATAATCAGTGTCTGAACATAAAGTGTGTTTACTGATGAAATTGACCACATGTCTAATATTAATTTGTCCATCTATGCTTCCACTTACTCATGTGGGAAATTCTTGAGTTTCTACCACGGGGAAAGCCCCATACTGGATGCTGTGGGAAGCACCGAGTGGTGCTGGAAACATGAGGATAGCAAAACAGACTTGGAATGGCAATCTAGGGGCATTGCTTACCCTGGCTTTGTCTCAGAATCTCTAGTGCTTAACCCTGAACAATTCTGACTCAGCTGTTGTCCAGTTCCATCAACAGTCAACAGGAGAGAAGTAAAACATGGTGAAGCAGTAGCAAATGTCTGATGACATGGATTCCTGGTGATGCCAATATGTATGATATGACTTCTGGCAACCCCAGGATAAAAGAATGGATGCAAGTGTGGCAGCAGAGAGTAGAAAAGGGACCCCATGTTTCCTAGGAGACTTTCAAGTTGGTCATAGCTGAAATGAATGTCCTTTAGGTCCAGACTGAGTTGGTGAATGTCTGGTTAGTTGAATGAGCAGTATATGGATCTTGAAATACTCTGAGTCTGTAAACATTGTGCTAATTGTGTTTCAGACATTAAGCTTGTGTCTTAATGTTCCTAGGGTTATAGTGGGTAGGGTTGAGGAAATTTACTACCCCCTCCCCCCAATTTCCTCATCTGTTAAATAAGGTTAATATTGCTGTAGAAGTCGTTTGAAACTTGTAGAAGCTATTTGAAGTGTGAAGGAAAAGCGATGCATAAATGTCAGTGTTATGTCTTTCAAATTTGTTATTTGGTATTTTGAGTGCTAAAAGGAGTTTCTTGGAGAAGTCTTTCTCTTTCATAAATCCAATCAGAAATGTTCAATTTCTGCACACACGAACAGACAGCTACAACTGGGAAAATGATTCTGTGATTCCACACATTTCTTTGACAAGTCACAAATGGGTTTTAGTGACCAGCTGCAGCTTGTGTGTTAAATTCAAATAATTCATTCTTGGCACAGTTATTTTTCACATTCCCTTGCATTGGAAAAAAAATTCTGCCTACCATTATACATTGTGAAAGTGGTAGATTCTATCATAACTATTTGGAAAGGCTATTGCATACTAAATGCATAAAATGAAAATGTCAATGAATTCACCGATATGTTTCTCCTCTGATCAGTGGGAGCAACCTCCTTGGATCTTAAGTCAGGAGGTCTGCTAAGACTGTCAGGGAATTTTCTTATCTCCTAAACTACAGGATATGTAAAATGAAGATGATTGTTGACTACTTTTTAGGTACTCGAATGGAACTTTCAGAACTTAGGTTGAACTTTCAGAACTTAGCTTTCAGAACTTAGGTTGATGTGGAAATCGTGCTCCCTCCCAAGGGACTGGAGCCAATAGCAATAACACAGATAGACGGTCCATCAGCTTAGTATTGTCAATCTGCTTAGTACACTTCTGGTTTTCAAAAGGTAAGTTTTCTCTTTGAAGCAAAGGCTATTCTCACATTAGGTTGAATTATTGTGTTGAAGGGATCAGTTTATCCATTAGCGTCCTGCGGTCTATTTAACAAAGAGTGCATCTTAAAACTAATTTTGTCTCTATTCTTTTTTAAGTCCATGGTCATATGAATTTATCCTATGAGAGATGCCTCAAGATTATTATCATAATGATTAATATTATTACACTGGAAGTGATTTGATGGAAAAGGATCCGTAGGTGTTTGCACTTGGTCCCTGACTAAATCAACATAGAATTTCTACTGACCTAATTAATCTTAAATTAAGCATGCCTACTGTTTACTGCGATTACCTCATTAGACAAGCTGTTTCGGCGTCTGTTTTTCCTCATGGTGAAAAGGTCCCCTTTTACTTCAAAAGTGAGTTTTCCTCCTTTTAAACTCACTAGTCTGGCTATTTCTACCCAAAATAAATACTTATTTCTCACCTATTAGCTGCTTAAGGCTGAGTTGTGTCTTCAAACGCGTGTACACGACTCTCAGTGCAGACGTTTGACTTCAGTGGGAGCTATGAGTCTTTGAGGGCCTGATTTGACCCTGTGTTTATGCTCAGTATATAAGTATTTAGGTAATGTTTTCATTTCCTTACCCACTCAGTATCATTTCTTTGGCAAAATATATTCACTTCCCTCACATTTTCCCCATCTGTTATATTCTTAAGTCTGTTTATTACTTTGCCTATTTTTTTCTTTGATCTTTTTCAGTCTGGATATCATTTTTCAGTGACAATGCACACAAACATACACACACACACACACATAACCCAAAATAATACATTTGTATTCCTTTATACAAAATATGTACATCATCTAGCATAGCATTTAATAACATATATACACATATTTTACCTTTATACACATCTCTATGATGGCAAAATGATTTGATCTTTTGCTTTTATAGAGACAGTGAATTTTCTGTTTCTTAATTTTGTGGGAAAGAACTTGGTAGAGTTATGAATAGAAATGCATAGAGAACTGCATTTTCTATTTTTTCCTTCTTTGGGTCTAATTCCAGGATATGGTCTAGATGGAAATATTTTCAGTTTTTAGTTTTTCTTTTGATGAGTCTGTATTTGTTTTCTCTTTGCTCCCAAGTAGTATGTCTTGAAAGCATTGCTAGCTTACCATCTTGAAAGACGTTAACATTCAAGAAAACATCAAACTGGGTACATGCATCTGTGGACTCATTCTGGATTCCAGATGGGTGTTTAAGACACAACAAATGAAAACCCCTATTTTAATATATTTGCCTGCTCTTGTTTTCTCACTTGACTTCCCAATCTAATTTCTTTGCTGCCAAGGGTTCTCACTCATATCACCATTTAAAATTTAAAAGCAATATATATTTAAATGCAAAACAAAGTGCTTATATGGAGATTCTGCCACAGTGGAAAGTATGACAGTGGGTTTCATTTCAAAGAGTTCTGGATGATCTCCCGAGTGATGGAGCCAGAAGTAAGAAATGTTAGATCATTCCAAATGACTGGAAATAAAACAAATATGATTCCCTGTCTGATCATGGTCTGTATCTTTCTGCATTAGGGAAATTTTGCTTGTATTCATTTGCTCTTTCTCGCCTTCCTTTTGGGTAACCATGGCTGTTGTGAATAGCACAGAAAACAACTTCCAAATTTATTATAAGAGGAGGAGCTGTTAGAAGTCACCCATTCTTGCATTTTGAAAAATACTGAATCCCTAATACTAAATCCTATTAGTAATGTGCATGCATTTTAGGTTTTTCTTAAAAGTCTCCCTATTGATTCAAAACACCCTTCTGAAATCTGACTGTTCTCTGGAATGATAATGTAATTAAAATGGGGTGTTAATTTTCCACTTAACATCCCATTTTACTAATCCACTCAGGAACACCCTAGTAGAGTTATCAGTTACATAGAACTTACTGCTTATACAATCTCCTGCCACAAAGCTAACAATGAGCAAAAATGTGAAAAGCTCAGTATACATGGAAAGTACTTTCTATGATGCTGTATGCTTGCTTATCAAGAATATCTACATGTTTTGTAATAATTTTTAGGATGTACAAGTAAGTTTGTATCTGAAGTCCATATTCAAAAGTGTGCTCCAAGAGCAAATACCAAATTTTTCTGGAAGTAAAATAGGGCAGTAGGCTATGAAAAGTATAACTTTGGACATATCTTTTCAAAATGTTGTTGGCTTTGTTTTATGTGCCTTCAAAAAAGAATCTTCTGGTTTTTCCTGTAGAAGCAACACCAATAGCTGAAAGACGAAATAAGTCTACTTGTCTGGCATAAGTTTTTTCCCTTCTTAGAAATTTCAAAACTGATGTGGTGTAGTATGTGTTTATATATGGGTATATGTGCATGTGGAAACCCACACAATGTGTGAGTACCATCCACATTCTTGAAAAATTACATATATGTGAATAAATGAAAATGAAATCATATTTTAAATGTGCCATGGAAATTCCATGTTATGTAATTCCTCTGGGAATTGCTTTTAAGAGAAACCTAAAAAAACATAGTTATCCCCACAGATATACTGAATTTATAGGTGGAATTCTTTTGAACACTGTATTTTTGTAATTGGTTATAGCCATGTAGAAATACTGATATACTTTGAACCTCTGCTGTGGAAAATGGTCTCCTAGAAGAGCCAATAAATCTAATCCAAACAAGAAGGAAGAAATCAGTGAGCCCTTGATGTTATGGTTGAAATTATCTATGTGGGTGCCAGAGTTTCCTTGCAATCATACCTTCATGACATGGGGACCTGTTCTATAGAAACTGGGCAGTGGCCACCAGCATAAATCAGTCACAACAGAGTGAAAGCTGGTTCTGGATATTTAGCTGCTCCATACCATCCAAACACACGAACCAAAGACCCATTTCTCATCTATAACTTAGCTTAGAAGCTGTAAGATACTTTAAAGCTGATTTGGTATGTCAAATGCATATGAGTGACCATATTTTTAAAAAATCTTGACCCTCACCTCAAACCATATAAAATTAACTCTAAATAGAATATAAACCTAAATGTAAAAATTTCAGAAGAAAACATATGAGGAAATCTCAGTGACCTTGGGCTTAGCAAAGATGTTTAAAATACGATATTTCCATACAAATATTTGAATACAAATGCTTACAGCAGCCTGATTTGTTATAGCCACAAACTGTAAACAATTTAAATGTCCTTCAACAGGACAATGGAAGACAATTCAGTAATAAAAATAATGGACTATGGATATACTCAAAAATTTCAAAGTTGTTATGCTAAATGAACGAAGTCAGGCTTTAAAAAAGCACTTACTATATGATACCATTTATATAAAATTCTAGAAAACGCAAAACTAATTTATAGTGACAACAGTAGTTCAGTAGTTGCTGAGACAAGAATGGAAAAATGGGCCTTCAGGGAGGGATGGCAAAGGACCACAAATAAACTTTGGTGGGTCATGGTTGTACTCATTTTCTTTAGTGTAGTGATGGTTTCACAGGTATATCCATACATCAAAACTTATTAAATTGCATCATTTGAATATATAGCATTTTGTGTGTCGATTTTACCTCAGAAAAGATAAAAATATAAGTGTAATCTGAAAAAAAAATCCTCTTGTGCGCAAGCTTTGGAACCAATGATGAGAGTTTTTTGTTTGTTTTATTTTTGAATACTGTTTCTCAAGTGGCATACCTCTCAACAGGATGTGGCATGATAGCTGTGATCATTAGTTTGGCAAACACTTAGTGAAGTAAAGTTTAACTGTGTAGCAGGATTCTCAGAATCACCAATATGCTGGTGTGATTTGTAAATCTAGACGTAATTGCTAGTATACAACTTTTCATTCAATATTTTGAGCAAAATTCCTTTATCAGAGAGTATCTTGTGGATCAAGTGTTCTGTGGAAGCCACTTTGGAAAGTGCCACTCTGGCCACATCTCTAAGAAGAGAGTTCTGGAAGGCTTGATTCTTCATTCCTATTCCACAACTCATCAGGTTGCCTTTGGTCCCCAAAAGTCAAACTCCTAAAAGTAGAATGGTGGCTACCAGAGATGGGGGAAGGGCAGGGGAGGGAAGGGGTTAGGGATGTTTTTGTCTAAGGGTACATAGTTTCAGTTAGACAGAAGGAATACATTTTTGAGATCTGTTGCACAAAATAACAATTACAGCTAATGATAATATATTTCAAAATTGGTAAGAGATTAAATTTCAGATGTTCTTACCACAAAAATTTTGTGAGGTAGATATGTTAATTAGCTTGATTTAATCATTCCATAATATAGGTATATATCAAAAATATCCCATACCCCATAAATATACTGTATATAATTACTTGTCAACTTAAAAAACTAAGACGTTTCAAGATGAATTTTCACATTTAAGTGTTTTTATTTTGCAAGTATATGAATCTAGATGTCTATAAAAGAATCTGCTAGATTCCATGGAGGCATCATAAATCGAGTTGTAGTTTTAAAACAGAATATTTTGTAGCTGCAAGTTGTCCTAAAGCAGTCATTTCTGTTTACCAACCTGGGCCCCATGACTACGTTAGAGTCTCTAGAAGACTTCACAAAAATATAGTCTTGCCTCTTTTTTCTTCTTCTTTTTCCTTGAGCAGTGTAATTCAAAAGGCATGAGATTGGTCCAAACAAGGTGAGCATTAGTGCCGGGGATGACAAGGGGGCACCTTGGTAATCCAGAATGTCTATAAGGGACAAACAGTGCCATGTGTTCCTGATAGAATGCAACAAGAAATACATAGTATCAGTTCTGTGCTATTTCTGCCAAAGATGCATAATCTGAATTTAATGATGAGGAAACATCTGACAAACCCAAACAGAGGGCATTTTATAAAATAACTAGTCTGTAATCAGTAAGTCATGAAAGTCTTATGAAAGCAAATAAGAAGAAACTCTTCCAGATTGAAGGACACTAAAGAGACATGATAGCTGACTGCTAAGCTGTAAAGGGCATTATTGGGACAATTGGTGAAACTTGAGTGGGATCTGAGGATTAGATGATAGTGGTACATCAATGGAAGTTTCTCCATTTTTATATTTTGTTTTGTGTTTATACAGGAGAATGTCCTCATGTGTAGGAGAAACACACTAAATATTTAGGGATAATAATGGGCATCATATCAGGAACTTATTCTCAAATGGTTGAGTTTTTTATAAGTCTTTTAACTGTACTTGTAACTTTTCTCTAAGTTTGAGATGGTTTCAAAATTAAAAAAAATTAAAGTCATGTCCCTGGGAATAAATAAAAATATATCTATACATGCACATGCACACATTTAAATATATGTATGATATAATATATGCAATATAAAAGTAATTATGTAAACATATTCTTGAACCTTATTCTCAGAGGCCCACATTCAGTAATTATTGTATGTATTTAGTCATTTATTGTATTTTTACAAAGCTCCCAGGTAATGCCTACACAGTTAGGGAAAGCACTTAGAAATCATTTAATCTACCTTCACCCTCCACTTGACCAAAGAGGAAACCAAAGCCTAAAGAGGCAAGATCACGTGTTTAAGGCCATACAATGACATACTAGTAGAGCAAATATCACGTCGACTCCTAAGTTTAGCCAAGTGGCATGAGACTATCTAAACAGGCACATTAATAAATAGTATTACCATAATATTTATTTATAATAAATATTTTCTATATGTATAATGAATAATCCTAATATAATCCTAACTATAAGGATGTATATATTTACTTATATACTTATACTTAGTGTATTATACATTATCCTTATATTCTAATTCCTCTCCTGATTCTAGTCATTACATCAAAATGTATTCTCTTTTAAAGAATGCAGCATTGCTCAAGTGGGATATTTACTTGACAATAATACTGTATGAATTTAAGTGTTTGTGGTTTAAAAAGGTTGGTCTATAGATTCACAAACTGCTTCTGCTTATAAAACATTAAAATTATTTAAGGATGCATGGCTAATGCAAAATGAGACATAGAGAATTTTCAAAGTTATTACTGGTCATACCTAACATGCAGATAAAGGGAAGACAGAGATTTTCACTATATTCATTATGTATATAATATTATATGCACAGAAGAAGCTTAGATGGCAAATAATCCTCACTTAAAGAGCTCAGTAGTCTGTAGTCAGCTGTTGACTGCACCCAGAACTTAATTGACAGTTGGATGTTTGGTGTTAGGTGTATAACAAAAGATCTGCTGGGTTCCTTGAAGAAAACTCTCTAAAAACAAGCACAATTGAGTTTATATAAAAATGTAGACAAGCTAGTGCCCTATAGACCAGTAAAAATAGTCAGTAGAATGTAATTAGATTATTACACTGAATTCAGTCAAATCTATCGCATCTGAGATTCTAACACTTGCTCTGCCTGGCAGGCCCACACACATTCTGCCGGATGAAATGCAGTCATTAACAGATCCTTTGGTCTTAGGTTGATCTAAATACTTCTGTATTCTTCTAAAACCACAATGAAGGGTCACACAACAAGAAGTCTGCTGATCAAGGGCTATAGAGTAGGTAGACACTAGGATTGATAAAAGAAGACAGTTGAAGATGGTTTCTGCATTTGTTATTGCTTGACATTGCTCATGATATATAATGATTCATGTACCAAATATCTCTTAGGATAAGAGTTCTTCAATTATCTTTAAGAACTAGTAGAGCTTCCAATCAGTTTCAAAAACTAATGACCGGCAACCCTCTCTGGTTCCCTCCCACTGTGGGAGCTTTCCTGTCCTTTCAATAAATCCTGCTTTCTAAAAACAAACAAGCAAACAACACCCCCCCAAAACCTAATGACCTTAACATATTTTATGTTTATACAGTAACATCAAGGAATAAACTGATCAATACAACACTGTGGATTGATCTCCAAAAGATCATACTGAGGCAATTATCAAAGCTCCTGAAATTGTAAATCTAAGATCTGTATAGTTAATTGTAAGTAAATTATGCCTTAATATGAAAGATATTAAAAGAAAAATGTCATATTATTATATTTCCCTTTTTGCCTTTGTTTCCATCAAGTTCAGTGGCTAATTAGTCACAGATGATTGCGTGTACTTCCTACCTCCCATTCTTATTATTATTTTGATTATCTTTAAGCTAACAACCTTATTACACATTTATTATGTTTTTTAAAAGCATAGTATAAATGCGTGCATATCTACAGACATCATTGCATACAACAAAAATTGATAGAATTCTAAAAGTTATACTTAACCATTCAGGAAAAAAAAATCCTTAAAAAAACTTGACTTTTTATCACTCTCAATTTTAATCTTTTTCAATTACAGCCATCTATCTGAATAGTGAAATTATAAATTTGTCTTCTGATTTTAGTCATTACATCAAAATGTATTGTAGAGAACACAGCATTGCTCAAATGGAATATTTACTGACAAATGACACTATATGAAGTTAAATGTTTATTCTGTAGATTTGTAAACTCTGCTTGTAAAACATTATTTAAGGCTGCATGAGTAACACAAAATGATATATGGAGAATTTTCAAAGTTATTGCTGTTCATATTCAACATACAGATAACGATAGGCCAGAGATCTTCCGTTTGAACAATCCCTGAAACTATTCTGATATATGGGTAGACACAGACTGAGCTGGAGAAAGTTTTATAATTCTGTCTCCAATTCAGACTTATCTAATAGCTTTATCTAAGGATTTACAATTTTCTCATTAGATGTGAAAACTCAGTTGCTGTAAGCACCAAGGAGTGCTAACAGGTCACTTGACAAGTTCTCCACTTTGCTCAGCATGAATAGTGTGGGCAACACTTAGTATAAAATGTGTTTTACACATTCCTGGCTCAAGAAAATCTGCTGCATAGAAACTGATATTTTCTTTAAAATGCTAACAAATCCATCGATACTGCAGTTCCTAGATTTTTCCCTTTTGTTTTCTGACCATTTCCATCCCCTGTGAAGAATAACTTTGTCTTGCTTAACCCCACACAATAGTTCTTAAAGACTATGGAAAATTATATTTTTATCACCCAAAGAAGAATATTTTTCAAGGAGAAAAATTTTAGACAATTTTCTAGGAAAAAAGTTACTAGTTATGTAGTGAAAAACACATAATTCTCTCAGCATCAAGAGAAAGAAAATATTAAAAAATTTTTTTTTTAGTTGGAGTCACTCCATCGCCCAGACTGGAGTGCAGTGGCACACTCATGGCCACCCCAGCGTTGACCTGCTGGACTCTGGCTTTCCTTCCGCCTCAACCTTCCAAGTAGCTGAACTACAGACACACGTTACCACGCCTGGCTAATTTTTGGTTTATTGTAGAGACGAGGCCTCCCCAAGTTGCCCAGGCTGGTCTTGAATCCGCGGGCTCAGGCAATCCACTTGCTTCAGTCTCCCATAGTGCTGGGATTACAGACTGAGCCACTTACCACGGCCAAAAATTTTTAATTTTTAATCATCAGACTTCTTCATTTGTTTCTTTCTCTTGATGCTAAGAGAGAATTGCGTATTTTTCACTGTGTAAGGGCTTTTCTGTGGCAAGCATTGCTTTGGAAGCATGAAAAATGCTCAGTTGTGCTGCTTTGTAATGCAAATCAAATATGCAGTATGACCCTTCACTAAAAGAATCAACGTTTATTTCTAATCTGTGAGTTTATATGTTCAGTCTCTTCGTGAAAAGAGTAATGCATTGAAAAAAAACTTCTCACCTATCAGATTAGCAAAAATATAAAAATTTGACACTAGACTCTATGGGTGAGGCTGTAGGGAAAATGGCACCTTATACATTGACGGTGAGGATGAAACTTTGTAAACTTCTATGAAGGAGAATCTGGCAATATCAACAACGATTATATTGCATTTACCCTTTGCATTCTCCAGAGAATATAATGCTATAAATGTATATAATTGTAGTAAATGCAAAGGGTTGCATTTACTCCAGCAATCCCCCTTGTGTGAATATATCCTCTAAATATTAATGTGCTAAATGACATGTGCACACGATTACTTATTGTGGCGTTGTTTATGATAGCAAAGATTGGAAACAGTGAAGTGCCCATTTATAAGGAACTGGTTAATAAACTGTGGTAAGACCACACAGTGAACATGATATGACTGTAAGGAAGCTCTCTCTAAATGTAAGAAAGAATCAAGACATAAGTGAAAATAGCAAGACCTAGAACAGTGTATGGAGAATTCTGATATTTGCAAAAGTAAGGAGACACCATAAGCATATTTGCTGATATTTGCAAGGAGAAACACTACAAAGGAATAAACAGCACTAAAAAATGTAGGTATTTAGAGGAGTAAAGATGGAATAGACAGAGGAGGTGGATGCCCATTTAATAGAAAATATACAGTGGGCATTTTTCTGGTTGTAAATGAAGATAGTTACAAAATTAATGTTTATCTTTTTTTTGTTTGTTTTGGCTTTAATTATTATTTATTTATTTTTATATTGTGGGGTACAGTTAAGGGTTAGGTATACAAATATGCTCCGTTCAGGCACCCTTGTTGATAAAAGATGTCTCCCCGTCCCCAGACAGATATTTACTACCGCTAATCCCATCTTCCTCCCCCTCCCATCCCCATAGTTTCCCACTACTGTCATTCATTTTCTTATAGTATTCTTATTGGATGTTCAAGGTCTACTATATCAGTGAGAACATGTGATACTCAGATCTTTGTTTCTGTGAGAGATCACTCAGTATTATAGACTCTAGTTCCATTCAGATTGCTGCAAAATTCATGATTTTGTTCTTTTTTATGACTGCGAGTATGGTATCGTGTATATGTACCACATTTTTTTAATCCAGTCCTCTTTTGATGGGCAGCATGGTTGCTTCCAGGTTCTTGCTATTGTGAACAATGTTGTGATAAACATACGTGTGCAGGTATCTTTTTTATAGAGTGATTTGAGTTCTTCAAGGTATATTCCCAGTAGGGGGATTGCGGGGTCATATGGGAGATCAATATTTAGAGCTTTTAGGAATCGCCAACTGTTTTCCACAGAGGTTGCACTAGTTTGCATTCCCACCAACAGTGTAGAAGTGTTCCCTTTTCGCCACACCCACTCCAGCAACTGTTATTTTTTGAGTTACTGATAATTGCCATTCTGACTGGAGTTAGGTGGTATCTCAGTGTGGTTTGGATTTGCATCTCCCTGATGATTAGTGAGGTTGAACATTTTTTCATGTGTCTGTTGGCTGCTCAAATGTCTTCCTTTGAGAAGTGTCTGTTCATATCTTTTGCCCACTTTATAATGGGGTTGTTTGTTTTTTTCTTTTCAGCACATTTGAGTTCCTTGTAGATCCAAGATGCTAAGCCTTTGTCAGACCTGGAGTTGGCAAATACTTTTCCACAGTCTGTAGGCTGTCTCCCTGGTCTCCTGATGGTTTCTTTGACTTTGAAGAAGCTTGTCAGTTTAATGAGGTCCCATTTGTCTATCTTATCTCTTAAAGCCTGTGGATTTCGGGTTTTGTTCAGGATTTGGATGCCAGTTCCAATTTCCATGAGAGTATTTCCTTCATTTTCTAAGGTTCTTATGGCTTGAGGTTTTACATTTAGGTCTCTGATCCATTTAGAGTTAATTTTTGTGTATGGGGATAGATAGGGGTCCTGCTTCAATCTTCCGCATGTAGTCAGTCAGTTTTCCCGGAACCATTTACTGAATAGGTTCTCCTCTCCCCAGTGGTAGGTAGTGGAGGCTTTGTCGAAGATGAGTTGGTTGAGAAATTGAGGTTTTGCTTCTGGAATCTCAATTCTATTCCATTGGTCTATATACCTGGTCTTGTACCAATACCAAGCTGATGGGATTATTGTAGCTTTATAGTAAAGTTTGAAGTCTGATAATGTGATACCACCTGCTTTTTTTTTTTTTTTTTTGCTGAGGATTGTTCTGGCTATTCTTGGTTGTTTGTGTTTCCATATGAATTCCTCTGTTGTTTTTTCTAGGTCTGAGAAGAATGTTGCTGGTAATTTGATGAGTATTGCATTAAATCTGTAGATTGCCTTACGTAAGATGGACATCTTCACAATGTTGATTCTTCCAATCCATGAGCATGGGATATTTTTCCACTTGTTTGTGTCATCTTTGATTTCTTTGAGCAGTGTTTTGTAGTTTTCATTGTAAAGGTCTTTCATGTCTCTGGTTAGGAAGATGCCAAGGTATTTAATTTATTTTGTGGCTATTGTGAATGGGACTGTGGTTTTTATTTGAGTTTCTGTTTGTTTATTATTGGTGTAAAGAAATGCGATTGTCTTTTGCACATTTATTTTATATCCTGAGACTTTGCCAAAGGCCTTTATCAGTGTAAGGAGGCTTTTGACAGATTCTCTTGGGTTTTCAAGGTACACAATCATGTCATCTGCAAAGAGAGATAGCTTGACTTCCTCTTTTCCTATTTGAATACCCCTGATTGTCTTCTCTTCTCTGATTACTCTAGCCAGGACTTCCAATACTATGTTGAACAGGAGGGGTGAGAGTGGGCATCCTTGTTCGCGTTTTCAGGGGAAATGTTTCCAGTTTTTGTCCATTTAGGAGTATGCTGGCTGTGGGTTTCTCGTAGATGGCTTTTACTATTTTGAGGTATGTTCCCTGTATGCCTAGGTGTTTGAGGGTTTTATCAAGAAGCGGTGTTGGAGTTTATCAAAAGCTTTTTCTGGATCTAATGATATAATCATGTGGTTTTTGTTTTGACATCTGTTGATGTATTTAATTACATTTATGGTTTTACGAATGTTGAACCAGCCTTGCATCCCAGGGATGAAGCCTACTTGGTCATGATGGATGATTTTTGAGATGTGTTGTTGAATCCAGTTCGCTAGGATGTTGTTGAGAATTTTAGCATCTATGTTCATCAAAGATATTGGCCTGTAGTTCTCTTTCTTTGTTGAGTCTTTACCTGACTTGGGTATCAATGTGATGTTGGCATTGTAAAATGATTTGGGGAGAATTCCATCTTTCTCAATCGGCTGGAATACCTTCAGTAGGATTGGTATAAGCTCCTCCTTAAATGTCTTTAGAATTCTGCTGGAATGCCATCTAGTCCAGGGCTTTTTTTTGTAGGTAGTTTTCTTATTACATGGTCAATTTCCTTAATTGTTATTGGTCTATTTAGGGCCTCGATTTCTTCTTGTTTCAACCTAGGCAAGTTGTGTGATGTCAGAAAGTCCTCCATTTCCTTAAGATTTTCAAGTTTGTTTCCATACAAGTGTATGTAATAGTCTAATGATCTTTTGTGTTTCTTCAGGGTCAGATGTGACTTCATCTTTTGTCTTTCTGATTGTGCTCAGTTGGGTTTTTTCTCTTTTTTTCTTGGTCAGTCTAGCTAGGGTACCATGGATCTTGTTTATCCTTTCAAAGAACCAGCTTTTTGTTTCATTGCTTCTTCATATTTTCTTTTTGTCTTCTATGTTCTGGATTTGGGCTTTTATTTTGGTGATCTGGATTCTTCTGCTGAAATTAGGGTTTTGTGGTCTTGCTTTTCAAACTTCCTTAGGTGACTTCTTAGGTTGTTAATTTGTGATCCTTCCATTTTCTTCATGTGCATTTGTAGGCATATAAATTCTCCTCTTACTACAGCTTTCGTGGCGTCCCAGAGATTTTTGGCAAGATGTTTCTTCATTTTCATTTGTTTCCAGGTAACTTTTAATCTCTGTTTTGATTTCATCATTGACTCAGGAGTTGTTTAGCATCATACTCTTTAGTGTCCATGGGTTTTGGTGGGACTTTGTTGGTGTTAATGTTTATTTTTATTCCACTGTGGTCCGAGAAGGTGCATGGTAAAATTTTGGTCCTTTTAAATTTGCTTATGCTTGATTTATGGCCAAGTATGTGGTCAATCTTAGAGTACGTTCCATGTGGTGATGAGTAGAATGTGTATTCTTTGGTGTTTGGATGGAGGGTTCTGTAGGTATCAATTAAGTCCATTTGATCAAGAGTCACATTGAGATTTCAGATCTCGTTGCTGATTTTTTTGTCCTGATGATCTGTCTAGGGTTGTAAGTGGGGTATTAAAGTCCCCAGCTATGAAGGTATTGGAGTCGATATCTTTTTTTAGTTTACCTAGGAGCTGCTTTATGAAAGTTGGTGCTCCTATGTTCGGTGCATATATGTTTAGGATGGATATTTCTTGTTGATGGATTGAAGCTTTTTATCATTATGTAGAGGCCTTCTGTATCTTTTAAAATTTTTGATAACTTAAAGGGTATTTTGTCTGAGATTAAGATCAGGACTCCTCCTTTCTTTTGTGTTCTATTTGCCTGAAAATTTGTTTCCTATCCTCTTTTTGAGTCTGTGAGTGTCCTTTGTAGTGAGGTGAGTCTCTTAAAGGCAGTAGATTGTTGCCTGGTGATATTTTATCCATTTTGCCATTCTATGTCTTTTCAGTGGTGCATTTAGTCAGTTCACATTCAAACTAATTATTGAGATGTGAGAGTTGATCCCTATCATAATGTTCTTACAGAGTTGTTGTTCTTCCTGTTTGTGTGTTGTCTTTCTTTTGGTTTTAGAGTTGGATCATGTGTGTTTTTCATCTTTTGCCTGTACTCTTGTGAAGAACGTTGTTGTTCTTTTTTCCTTTTCTTCTGTGTTCAGTGCTTTCTTAAGTGTTTCTTGTAGCAGTGGTCTGGTGGCAGCGTAGGTTCTTAGGGATTGGGTATCTGGCAAAGATTTCAATTCTCCCTCACTGATGAAGCTTAGCTTGGCTGGGTATGTTATTCTCCGTTGAAATTGTTTATCTTTTAGAACTTTGAAGATAGGGCTCCAAGGTCTCCCAGCCTGGAGGGTTTCTGTAGATAAATCTGCTGCTATTCTAATTGGTCTTCCCTGGTAGGTAGTCTGACCTTTCTCTCTTGCAGCCTTTGGGATTTTTTCTTTTATACCTACTTTGTTTAGGCGAATTATTATATGTCTGGGAGTTGGTCTTCTCATTTGTTGTCTTGCAGGGGTTCTCTGAATCTCTGGTGTTTGAATTTTTTCCTCCTTGATGAGATGAAGGAAATTTTCTTGAATGATTTCATGAAATGTTTGTTCCAGTGTGGCCTCTGTTTCTGTCTCTGCCTCAGGAAGGCCAATTACTCTTAGGTTCAGTCTCTTGAAGTGGTTATTCATCTCTTGAAGGTTTTGTTCTGTCTTTTTGAGCTTCTTTTCTATGCTTTTGACAGTTTGGGTTAGTTCTGTGTTTCGGTCTTTGAACTCTGAGATTTTTTCTTCTGCTTCGCTAATTCTGCTTTCCATGCTTATTAGTTTATTATTTATTTCCATCACAGTATTCTTTACTGCTGTTATTTCTGACATCTGCTCCTTCCTGTTTTCCTATTGTCTTGCCTCAATTTTTTAAATTCTCTCTGTTAATGTCTTGATGTCTGGGTTTGTTGCATGTGACCAGTCATTCTGGGGGCTCTTCATTGTTTGTGTTCTGGAATATGTTTTCCCAGTGTCTGATCACCCAGGGGTCTGTGTGAGACCTATATTCTTCTTTTGGTTTTTCTTCATTTGTGCCGCCCCCCCCCACTTTTTCCTTCATGTCACCGTCTTCTTTAACTCTGTTATTCACGTGTGGAGGGGTTGTTTTTACTTCTGTTTGTTCAATCTCCTATTCTTGTTTATGTATGTCCTCTTACTTTGTTCAATTCTGGAGTTGCACTGTAGATTGGGGGTGGTACTTTTTGGAGTTTTGAGATTTACTTAAGGGGGGAGCTGTGATTCAAAATCTATCTGCAGGTTCTGGTATCCACCAACAGGTGTATGAATAATCTGATACCCACTTCCCACTGCCTTGGAATCTGTCTGTGTAGTGGGGTTACAGGTTTACTCCCTGAAAATAAGCTGCAGTTAACAGAGGGATGAGAATGGAGCAGGCAGTGGGGAGGAACAGGGAGGTGGAGAGAGAGAGGGGTAAGGGTGAAAACAGATGAGTGTAACAACAAATGGAGAGAGAGACAAAAATTGAAACATATAAAAACAATAGACCATGGCTTACAAACTAACCAACTCTCATACAAACAAAACTAAAACATAAAATGTTGCTAACATACAAGTTTACCAACCTCCTTATTGGTGTGCTATTCCTCTATACAAAGATATGGTTTACAGAGAGAAGAAAATAAAAGAAGGGGAAAGAAGGAGAAAAAAGGGGGGGGACAAAACAGAAGGAACAGAATCAAGTCAGTAGACTAACAGAAGCAATCAAGCACACTCTGAGACTTTTCATTTAAGTCGAATATCCTTTCAGCTCTGATTTCTAACTGTCTTTTCAAGCTAGTAAGTTTGTTCAGTGTTAGGATCAGTTGCCCCTGGCCTGCTGTGAAGGGCAGTCCAGATCATCACTCAGTTCCCCATTGCCCCATTCACTACTCAGATCTGACCTGTGTCTGTCAGGCTTCCATTTTTCCCCTTTCGGTGTTATTACCTTGAATCACCAGCAGGGGGTGTATCCCTTGCTACAGATGGTCTTTATTACAGCTGCTCGCCCGCCCCTAAGGGGAGGGAGATGTTGCCTGGAGGCACACAGGAGGAGACCCAAGGCCTGGCAGGATGTCCAGTGGTAGTAGACCTCAGCAGATCTTGCTCACAGGGGCTTCAAGGTCTGAAGTTGTGGATCATCTCAGGCACGGGCCGTGTGATGTGTAATGGCTGCCTTGGCAGAGCGGCTGTGGCTCACCTCAGGCAGTGACAGTTCGATGTGGAATGGCTGTTTTGGCGGTGGCAGCAGCAGCGGCGGTGGTGGCTGGCCTCAGGCACAGGCAGAGTGATGTGTAATGGCTGCCTCAGAGGCAGCAGTGGCAGTGGCGGTGGCGGAGGTGGTGGCGGCTCGCTTCAGGCACTGGCAGTGCGATGTGGAATGGCTGCTAGCCGTGGTGGCAGTGGCAGCAGTGGCAGCCACAGTAGCTGCCTGGATTGAGGTGATTCCTCAGAGAGGTCTACCACCGAGCTCCAAGTGAAGAGCAGGCTGCTGACGATGGGATCTGTAGCCTCCCGGGAGAGAACCAGAGTCTCTTTGTGATCTCCTCAGTGGAGAGTCTCACAGACAGAGCTGCCCCATTGCCACCTTGCCGGAAGTCTTTTCATGTTTTATCTTTTAACAGGAAGAAGTCTGTATATGTTCTTTGTCCATTTTTCCGCTGGGTTTTCAGTCTTTTCCTTATTGGTATATACAGTTTTGTCAAAAAAAATTATCATTTTGTCTGTAATATTTTATGTGAACAGTTTTTCTCAGGTTCCCATTTGTCTCTCAATTTTGTTTTGGACCTGCCAAACAAAAGATTCTGAGTTTTACACAGTTGAATTCATTGCCTCTTTTGTGTGAGGGGGGAGGGAAAGGGCCAGGGATTTGTGTCATTCATTAGCAGGTCTTCCTCATTGGTGATAACAACCACAAAAGTGCCTCTGGTTTCTTCTAGTACTTTTAATTGTTTCATTTTTAATATTTAAATATTTCATCCATCTGATTGTGTTTTGATGCAAAGTGTTAGACAGGAATTCAACTTTCTTTTTCTTGGTAGAAAGCTTTCTGTAATTCTTTTCCCCTACTATTTTAAAATGATGTTTTCAAAGTGCACCCAATCCCTGGATATGCTTGTATCTGTTTGGGAACTTTTTATTCCATTCCATTGATGTTCCTATTTGTGCACTGGTATCACACTTTTTAGTTATTATGCCTTTAGAACATATTTTTATGTCTATAAAAGTTAGTTCCCTCTCATTGCTATTATTTCTTGGAGGTTTTCTGGGCCCTGTGGGTCCCACTACTGCCAATCCCTTTCTCATAGTGTTATGATAAATGTTCTGGGACCACTTATATACATGGTACTCAGAACTTTGTTTCTGTGATAAATCACTGAGTATTATAGACTTTGATTCTATCCAAGGTTGCTGAAAAGTTCATAATTTTGCTTTTCTTTATGGCTGCATAATATCCCATCGTGTAAATGTACTACATTTTCTTTATCCAATCCACTTTCGATGGGCAGCATGGTTGGTTCCATGTTTTTGCTATTGTGAATAATGCTGCAGTAAACATGCATGTGCAGGTGTCTTTATTATAGAGTGATTTGAGTTACTCTGGATATATTTCCAGAAGGCAAATTGCTGGGTAATATGGAAGGTAGATTTTCAGATTTTTTAGCAATTGCCACACTGTTTTCCACAGAGGTTGTACTAGTTTACATTCCCATCAACAGGGTAGAAGTGTTCCTTTTCCCCCACATCCTCTCACACATCTGTTGTTTTTTGAGTTACTGATGATGGCCATCCTGACTGGAATTAGGCAGTATCTCACTGCGGCTTTAATTTGCATTTCTCTGATGGTTAGTGAGGATGAACATTTTTTTTTTTTTTTTGAGTTGGAGTCTCACTTTGTCACCCAGACTGGAGTGCAGTGGCCGCTCCCAGCCACCACAGCCTCGACCTGCTGGCTCTGGCGATCCTTCCGCCTCAGCCTTCCAAGTAGCTGGAATTACAGGCATGTGCTACCACGCCCGGCTGATTTTTTGATTTATTGTAGAGATGAGGTCTCGCTGCTCAGGCGGGTCTTGAACCCGCGGGCTCAGGCAATCCACTCACCTCAGCCTCCCAAAGGTGCAGGATTACAGGCTGAGCCACTGAGCCTGGCTGAGGATGAGCATTTTTTTCATGTATCTGTTGGCTGCTTGTATGTCTTCTGAGAAGTGTCTATTCATATCTTTTGCCCATCTTTAAATAAGGTTATTTATTTTTTCCTTTTGGTACATTTGAGATTCTTGTATATGCTGGATGTTAGAGCTTTGTCAGGTTTACAGTTGGCAAATATTTTTTTCTCATTCCGTGGGCTGCCTCCCTACTCCCTTGATGATTTCTTTTGCTTTGCAGAAGCTTTTCAGTTTGCTGAGGTCCCACTTGTCTATCTTATCTTTTATGATATTCGCTTTTGGAGAGGTGATTAGGAGTTAGTTGCCTATTCCAATTAATTTTTTATTTATTTATTTATTTTATTTTTTTGAGTTGGAGTCTCACTCTGTCACCCAGACTGGACTGCAGTAGCCGCTCCTGGCCACCACAGCCTCAACCTGCTGGGCTCCGGTGATCCTTCCACCTCAGCCTTCCATGTAGCCAGAATTACAGGTGCGCACTACCTGATTTTTAGATTTATTGCAGAGATGAGGTCTCGCTGCCCAGGAGAGTCTCGAACCCGCGGGCTCAGGCAATCCACTCACAGCCTCCTAAAGGCGCAGGATTATAGGCTGAGCCACCAAGCCCAGCTCCAATTAGTTTTTTAATTGAAATTACATTTCATTTAGCCCTAAAAAATAAGATGCTTTCCATTTTGTGTGCTTCCATCGTTTTAAATTGTTCTTCATGTAAATTTTGCACATAACTTGTTAAGGCTAATTTCTCATCTTTCTTGTTAATGTCGCTGACAATCTATTTACTATGGTGAAAAATTCAACAATTATCATTTTATTTTGGGTTAATTTGAGTCTGTGACACTCATTTGATTAACCTACATAGATACTATCTGAAATGTTTGTCAGCCTAAATAGTCTATGACATTTATTTCTTTTTCCATTGATTTGGACAACTTATTTCATACGCAATATCTCTATTTCCATAATTTCATAGCATCTTGTCTTAAACAGCCATATTAACTTTGCTATATGTTAGTATATTTAATCCATACACCAAAATTTCTATGTGAAGTCTACATTTTCCCTCAATCTAGGCTTCGATTAATTCCTTTAAAAATTATTTTCTTCTTTGAATTCATCAAATGACTGTTTTGGCATATGAATATAAAATGAATTTCAAATATTTTTTTAAAATGAGACTAGTAAAGAATAAACTGTGTGCTCTTGGTACTTAAATCTCAACACGCATGGAAACAGCATTCAGGGAAAGAAAAACAAGAGACACAAAAGATCTTATAACAGCCTTCATGGGCTGCAGCATGAAAATCTGTCTTAATAAGAGAACATTAAACAGAAGACTGCTAGATTACCTTGAGACAATCTTTCTGATTTATTTTTAAAAACCCACGAATGAGAAAACTATGTATTTTTTATGTCCATTTTTGTGATGGTCATATGAACCTAGAAAATACTATAGCCCCCAATTAGCATTATATTTCAGTGTAATAGAGAAATTAATTACTCATTTTCCTGTTATAGCCCTAGACTTTTAGTTGATGTTCTCTTTTCTATTGAGCTTGATTTAATTTTGCATCTTTATATATTTTGAACATGCTAATCTGTTACATCTCATGTTAATTATTATTAACATAAATCTGTATAAGGTAGAATAGGATGCAGAGCTCATATTTAGACATCAGCTGCTTATGGACCATAAAGGAGGGCAGGAAACATAGGAATGGGGAGAGTTTGTTCAAGACAGTTAAAAGAAAAATGCCAGAGTTTATCTGAGAAAAAAAGCAGGATCAAGGAGCTACATCAAGCGTTAGCTTCAGTTGTTTCACTGATGCTAATATAGTGATTTTTTTTTAAGAGAAGGACTGATGTAGGTAAAATCTCTAAACTTTTTAATTTGAGTATTGTGTCTATCTGAGTTTTAAACTTAACATGGGTTTTGGTAAGATGGATTAGCTAATGGGCTAATTCTACACGGTCATTAAGTTATTCCTCTGAGGGGAGTTAGGCAGTTTGAGGATATGTACTATTTCTTTAAGACCCTTATAGTGCTACTTAATCTAGCTGTTCAAACATGAGGCCATTTAAAGTGTGTTCTACCACTCAGAAAGGAATTCTAGATAATATAGAGAATCAGCATTAACGACATGCTCAGCATGACAGGGGGTCTAGATGGAGGTAGAAATTGTAAAGGGTCAGATCTGGGTGTACAGAAGCAGGAAGCAAATTCCATCATGGAACTTAGAAGTTGTTTGAAGTGAAATTACTTCATAAATAATGACTCCTAAGTGTCATTACCTAGACAGACCCAAGATCATCAACTAAAAAGTACACTTAAGAAAGGGGGGAATGGGTGTTTGCTTGCTTACAAGGTGATTTGTTGATTCCTGCCATCAAAATTCTTTCTCATAGCCAGTGGATTTTACACTGTGTTACTTTAACACACTTTTACACTGGGTTATTTTCTTTTACTATTGTTACATCACTATGCCTTTGTACCTTCTGTGGTCTAAGCAGGGTGTGGTACCCTACAGGATGTGACAGTGGAATGAGTGCATCAAATTGAAGTTCAGGGATAGATGTGTGACTGGTTTCTATTTGTAGGTCCACAACTCTTCCAGCCCACCAGATATTAGCATGTATACTGGAATTATCAGGTCTAGATGACATATTCGACATCTGCATGAAATCCATGGATTCAAGTTCAGGAATCATGTGTGGATCTTGCTAAGTCCTGCACTGGATGGAATTGAACTCAGAATGTCCTCTGTGCACAGAAGCATCTGTAGTGAAAAAGCTATACAGATTATCATGACTGTGACTGGTCAGGGTCCCAGCTTCCACTTCTAGTGGGTTATATCTAGTATTGGAGCTCAGACAAAGAGAGAGACTTGATATTCTACAGGAAAAGCCTCTTCTGCAAAGCTGTTTAACCACTTTTTATGCCACTAACTTTGACCTGAAGATGCTAAGGTTCACCAACTTCTGCTAAGTCAGTGTTTCTCAAACTACCTAAACATGAGAATTAGTTGGGGAATTTATTAAAAGTACATATCTCTGAACCTCATTCCTGGAGATCATGACTCAGCAGATTTGAATGGGGTCGCAGAATCTGGATTTTTAACAAAATGTAGATATGTAGGATTGGATACAAGTGACCTATCCAACACTTTGAGAAACCTTATGGTGAGCAATCACTGATGAATGTCACTTAGTTGCTAGATGTGGGCAGAGGAAGATACCAAATTTGAAAAGTGACAATTTTCATAAGACTGAATGTTCTGGATTGTGGCTAAGGTTGGACTTCTGCAGAATTCATTAGTGGGAGAGAAGTTGGGCTATTTGGCCTGCTGAAACAAAGCATAGAACTTTAGGTTCTATTCTGTCTAGCTTCCCAAGCTGGTTTTTTATCTTCCCACCGAGATTGGAGATGGAATGTCAAGGACTGGAGGACAAGGACACATTAGTTGTTGGAGTATCTTGCTGAGTCCTCCAGAAATGGGAGACAAACTAAAGATGGCTCATCATGAGGGAATGCAGCACTTTAATATTTCTGAGAAGTAAATGATCCTTGGAATTGGGGTGTGGTCTCACTCTCTTCCATGATCCCTTAACCACAGTGGGTTGCTATTCCCAAAGGACCAGAGTTTGGTTAGTGAAGTTACTGCTGTTCTGCCAACTGTCAATTAAGTGGACTTAGTTTGTCTCTTTGATCCTTGGTATCCTCATCTGTATAGTATCTACACTGGATGGTTGTGAAGAATGGTAGGATGGGTATAAAACATTCTGAATTGTTTGTGAATATATGCAGGTTCCATAGAGGCAATTCTGTACTGTTTTTCTTTTATGAACATTATGTAGTAGTGTAAAGAATGTGGATTGTATAGATAGATCTGGCTTTGAGTCTTAGCTATAAGGCCTTGAGCAGTTTACTTTTTATCTCTGCAGGCAAATTACTGATTTACAAAAGAGAGTCGCCAGGTGCGGTGGCTCAAGCCTGTAATCCCAGCACTTTGGGAGCCGAGGTGAGAGGACTGCCTGAGTCCATGGATTCAAGACCAGCCTGGGCAATGTGGTGAGACCTCGTCTCTACAATAAATAAAAAATTAACTGGGTGTGGTGGCGTGTGCTTGTAGTTCCAGCTACTTGAAAGACTGAAGCAGAAGGTTCGCCTGAGCCCAGCAGGTCGAGGCTGCAGTGGCCATGAGCCTGGGCAATAGAGTGAGACTTTGACTGCCGCCCCCTCTCCCACAAAAAAGAGAATCATAATGCCTGTCTTGCAAGATTGTGGTGAACGTTAGCAATAATACAGGAAAAATACCTGGTATCTATACAAATTGATCAATAACTATTACTGCTTTTCTCTCTCTTTCCTTTCTCATCCTTCTTCTCTTCCTGTAGTTTCTTTTTCTACTTATATTTAAGGTTCTGAGCTCATAAAACCTGTGAGGAGTGAACTTGTGTCCCTCTCTAATTTCAAATATCACTTTTTAAAAATTGCACAGGAATGCTAGAGCTGAGGGAAAAAATGTAGATTCATATGCTGACATGACCAGGGCTTCCCTGAATTTCTTTTCTAATCAGGACCCAGAATTATTTTTAGTTGCTTCTACAAAATGACCTGCTTGCATGATTTAATAGCCTCCTGCCAACCACTTCACAAAGTCAGACCAAAAGGAGCTATAACAGCTCACTAGTAGGTGATGATCTCACAGCCCAAGAGTTATGTGGTTGATGTCCATAGGTACCTATTTGAGATATTAAGTGCCTCCTGGGTTTGTAAGTGCAAAACACTATCTTCTTTAGTTCTTCCAGTCCATTCATTGTTTACTAGATATGATCAAAGATGGTCTGCTTCTGGACAAGGAGGTTGGATTTAAAGTGCTGGAGAATGAAATCATGCCCGTTAGACTGCTAGAATACATTTGTCACCTTCCAAAAAAACAAGTCTTTTGGACCTCATAACCTCATACCAAACTCTCATTTGATGAGTAAGGGATTCAGGTAATGTCCCTGCAAAGATGGTCAGTCATCTTTCTCTAACTTGGAAGGTGACTTTGAAGTCAACCCATCTTTATCTTATAAATTACAAGTCTCTTAGAGCCTGTATGTAGGCAATGATCAGCATGTGGAAAACCTACAGTTCTCAAAACTGCCATAAATCTCCAAGGGACACTTCAACAGGAAGGAATGAACAGACTCCACAGTCTGTCCAATGAGAGGTGTTTCCATCAGCAGGGCAAGGTCCTCTACAGTATTGCCTCAAAGTAAAAAGGCTCCCACAGAATGGTGTCACCAGCTTTGATGGGACATGGGGAATGAGCAGGGCTAGAAACCAGCATTATGGAGATTTGATACCAACCAGGTAGATGTACACTAGTAAATGACTAGCTTGGTCTCCGATCTGAGGAACAGCAATGGGAATTCTTAGCCACAGTCAGTTAAGGAAACCCACAATAAAACACCACAGCTGAGAAAGTAAGTACCAAAAGTTAAACAAATGAGTGTTGCTAGGAACCAGAAATATGTTGTTGCACAACTCCAGTGGATTCTGCAGGAGAGTATTCACCACTTTATTTTTTGCTTTGTTTTGTTTTTATTTTAAAGATGTGGAGTGCAATTCAGGGTTAGGTACATAAGTGGTAATTGTACAGGTAATGATTGGGTCTCCCCTTGGTTTCAGATTAGGTATGCTTATTGATGTTATGTTCCCCCTGTACCCGGGCAGTGTCCCACTACTGTCAATTCCTTTCTTATAGTATTATGATAAATGTTCAGGGTCCGCTTATGAGTGAGTACATGTACTCAGATCTTTGTTCCTTCATTCGCCACTTTCATGAGTTGTTATGCTCTGACTGTGACAATTCATATATTCTAATCATGAACAAAGTCAAATTCAACACATTTCTTTTGAGTATTTCCTCCATGCCAAGCCCTGAGTTAGACACTGAAGTATACCAGTCTAAATACAACCATATTCCCTGCTCTGTGATATAACTTATGGTCAATTGAGGAATATGTTTGCTTAGCAACTGCTTGTATCATGCCACCAATCCGGAAGCAGGGACATAAAGATGGACAAGATGTTAGTGGAACCATATCAAGTAGAGTGTGGAAAATCAGGTGAAGAAGCCAGACTACAGAGTATGGCGTGTAGTAGTGGGTGAACAACTATTCTTGAAATCTAATCTTGCTTTAGAAAGGGGTCTGGTTAGAGAAAAATCCAGAGATAACTGTCAGTGAATTGTGCTCCAAAGGGAGTAGAGAGCGTTATAGTTTATCTGAGCACCTTGATATATTTCTGATATGAAAAGATGATGGAAGATCTGGAAAGATCTGCAAAACTTTTCAGATTAGAGTGATTAAAAAAATGTAGGATTCTATGCACAATTAGGAGGTAGGTATGAGAAGATAAGAAGAGGAGGAGAAGGAAGAGTAATTAAGAGGAAGGCAGTATGCCTTTCAGGGTAGCCTGCCTTGAGTAGGACAGTCAAAAGATATTTTAGGGACATTATGTCTAGTATTATATCCTATTTGTATTTGTAACTTATTTATATCAATAAAGAAAAGAGAGATCATTTATAAAATCATAGAAAAGTATTGTGTTTCAAGTTTTTGGTGATATTCTGTGGAACACAAGGGTGCATATGTGGAAGGACAAGAAAATTCACGAACTTATTCAGTAGGAGCAGAATATCAAAGCCAAAAGTGATCGTGAGGACAGAAGCCTTTTCAACCTCCCTTTCTTCATTATTTATGCCCTAAATGTGGTGGTAAACCTTCTAAAAGAGAGGTATAACAGGTTGTGAGCTAATTTTTATCAGGATCTTAAGATACAAAATGCCCCAAATGGTATTTGAGTTATAGTTAAATTCCAAGCTAAGAAGTGTGGACTTTCTATTCTAATCAGAATCAAACCACTGGGATATTTTGAATGTGAGCAGTAATTTGTGTGAACATTAATAATAATACAATTATAGTTAGAATATTTTAGGAAGAAGTGCATTTTCAAGTAACAGATAATTTTAAAATTTGACTCCTTTTAAATTGGGCCAGAGTTTGGAATATGGATGGTGGACATATGAATTTTTTAAGATGATGGGGCAGATTTGGAAAAAGTTTCTTTTATGAGGTTTGGATTTTTAAGAATATTTTGTACAGATACTAGCTCTATAAAATTATTTTTTCTTTTTTTACTTACAACAATCTCGTGTGAGTATATATGTGTACATGTTTTAATTTATGGTCAGTAGCAGAATTATAAGCAAGAAAAATTTCACTTAATTTTTGCAGCTCAGTGTAAAGCATCGGACGGTATTTGCCAAGAAAACCCAAAATGCCTTGCTTTATTTGTATAAGCAAAAGAAAAAGTCAGGGTATCCATGTGCAAATCAACATCAAAGGCTTTCCACAAAATGCAGTTAGGGTGACTTGTATTTGGAGAACAGTATGAGATCTTTCTCATACTTACTGGGGCACTGCTGGCTGTGGGTTTCAACTGTAATCATGGCCAAGGACAACTGAGGTTTATGTGTCTTTATTGCTGAGGTAGCTGAAACTCACAGCTCTCTCTTTTGCCCACTCTCCCACCCTTTAATGATGGAGATTCACAGCATATTTTCTAAGAAATGAAGCCATCCTAAAAACTTTTATACAATCAAAGGTTTTTGAGAAAAAGTCATTGAGTAAACACTTCTTTTTTGAGACTTGATGCTAACCATGCCTCATATGAGTTATTCAGTGCATATAAAACGTATTCCACATAGCTGTGGCCTTGATGCCTGACCAGAAAGCCTCTATTTCTTTCCCATCATTAATAGGATCAGGTTTTCTTCTTTTTTCATAATGTAATGCAATGCCCTCAATCATGTGTTTTAAGGGTAAGAGCATAATTTAGATCAACCCATGTGTTCCAGACTTCTAAAATTCTACAGTTGTGTTGTCTAAGCAAGGAATATGTCTTTGCAGGAATTGATAATCCTAAATTAGCTGATGTTATAAAAGACAGATGATTCACCTTTTCCAAAGTTATTACAAGCTATGAAATGACTTGCCTGCCTTCTCTCCTTTTTCCTTCCCTCTTTTCTCTCTTTCTCTTCCCTTGTTTCCTCTTCCTCCCTGTTTTCTTTCTCCCTTTCTTTCTTCTCTCTCTCTACCCCTTTCTTTCCTTTTTTTCCCTGCCACCCTCTCTTTTCTATTTTTTCTATAACATTATTTCAAAGTTTTTGTTGAAGTAAAATATAATGCAAAACATTTCACAAATGTTAAGTGTATAGCACGGTAAATTTGTAAAAGTGAAAAGCCTTGTGTAAACAACATTCAGATATATTTATTAAAATAGCTCAAAAATCTTGTGTTTCTACAAAATTATCAAGCACCCTTTCTCCCAGAGCTCATTACTATTCTGACTTACAACGCATACTGTAGATTATTTTTACCTGTTTGTAAACTTTGTATAAATGCATTCATACAGTATATACTCTTCTATAACTAGCTTATTTTACTCAAAAGTATATGCAATTTATTCATGTTGTTGCTTGTAGCAGTAGTTCATTCATTTTCACTGATGTGTGGTTAGAAAAAGAACAGATTGAGAAAAACATTCCTTTATGTGATATGGCTTTCAAGAAGTAAACAGCTTATTTATCTATTTAATTGTTAATGGACATTTGTTCTTAGTTTTTGGGTTTTGTAAAAGGAAAGAAAAAGGCTTGCTAAGAATGTTCTTGTATGTGCTTTTTGGTTTCTGTTGAATATATTTCTAGGAGTAGAATATCTGGGACATAGAATGTGACTATATTAAGCTTTAGTAGGTTCTGCCAGAATCTTCCAAAATGGTTATACCAACAATTCCAGTTACTCTATAACTTTGTCAACACCTAGTATTATCAGATTTTAATAGTTTTGTTTTAAAACAGCACTACTGACGAATGTGCAACTATAACTTAGTGTGGTTTTCATTTGTGCTTGCTTGCTAAGATGAATGAGCACCTATTCATTTGTTTATCAGCTATTTCAATGTCTTCTTTGGTGAAACACCTATTCAAGGCCTTTTCCTATTTTTTAATTGGTTTGTCCATCAGTTCTTATTGATTTGTTGGAATTCTTAGCATATCTTGTATATGTCATTTGTCAGAAATATATTTTTCAAATATCTTTCTATCATTCTGTGCTTTATTTTTTCACTCTGCATTCTTAGTAGAGTCCATTATGTCAATCTTTTGTCTCTATGAGTAACATTTTTGCCTTGTTTACAATATCATTCCTCACCCAAGGTTCATGAAGATTATTTTTCTTTGTTAACATCTAGAAATTTTACTGTTCTACGTTGCACATTTAGGTCTTCAATCTATTTGAAATTGAATTTTAGATATAAGCATGTCAAGATTCCCTTGCTCACATATAGAGATCCAATTGACATGGAATTACCTGTTGAAAAGACCATCTTTATCCACTGTTGTGTAGCTTTCTTATACATTGAGTTTCCATTACTATGTGAGCCTGCCTCAGTACTCTATTATAAGTTTCATTGACCTATTTGTCTATCTTTGCACCAGTACAACTCTGTCACAATCACTGTGGTTTAAAGTAATTCTTGCTAATTCATCATGTAAGACATTGAATTTTTCCTCAAATATTGTTTTAACTTTTCATGGCGCTTTGCATTTCCATAAGAATTTTAAAGTAATCTTGTCAATCCGCCACTCTTCATATACATTTTCTGAAATTGCAATTGAGATTAAATTGGATCTATAAATCAGTTTGGACCAATTGTACTATAGTCAGTATTTTGATTCATGAGTGTGATATAGCCTTCCACATATATAAATTTCTTTAATTGTTCCTGTAGCATTTTCTACTACTGGTGCAATTAATAGATTTTTATGTATAGATCTTAAATTAAATTTATTGTTAAGTATTTGATTTTTTTTTATGTTCTTGCAAATGCAACCATTTTATTTCATTTTTGTTTGCACCAGGATATTTTCCCCATATTATGTATCCTCATTTTACCCTCAGAGTCAAAGGTATATTTTTACTGGAATATAAAATTCTGGATTGGCAACATAAAATTATGACAACATTTTATTTTATTTTATTTTATTTTTGTGAGTTGGAGTCTCACTCTGTCACCCAGACTAGAGTGCAGTGGCCGCTCTGGGCCCCTGCAGCCTCAACCTGCTGGGCTCTGGCAATCTTTCCGCCTCAGCCTTCCAGTAGCTGGACCTACAGGTGCGTGCTACCACACCCGGCTCATTTTTGATTTATTGTAGAGATGAGGTCTTGCCAAGTTGCCCAGGTGGGTCTCGAACCCACGGGTTCCACCCACCTCAGCCTCCCAAGGAGCGGGATTACAGGCTGAGCCACCGAGCCCAGCTTCTGTCAACATTTTAAAGATACCATGCCACTATCTTTGGTCTATTACTTTTTCTGATAATAACTCAGCCATTATTGTTGTCATCATTTCCCTATATATAAAGTAGGATTTTCCTTACCCTGCCCTTGCTACTTTTAAGACTTTCACTTAACCTTGGTTTTTAGTCATTTTATTATAATTGACCTAAGTGTTGTTTTCTTTGTATTCATTCTACTTTTAGGTCATTGAGCTTTTTGTGTCTGAAGATTAACATTTTATCAGTAAACTTGAGAAAATTTTTGTCAGTGATTTTAAAAAATATTTTCTCTGTTCCATTCTCTTCCTTGTCTTGTACAGGGATGCAATTACACATATATTAGGCCACTCTTTATTATCACACACACTCTATTTTTTCATCATTTTCTTTTTATCTGTTTAGTTTGGAAAGTTTCTATTGAATTGACTTCAATTTCACTAAGTCCTTCTTTTTCTATGCCTAATCTATTGTTAAGCTTACCTGGTGAATTCAGAAATATGCTTATGGAATTTCTTGAATTTCCATGTTGTTTTGTTAGTTTCTACTTTTCTTCCGAGATTTCCTATCTCTGAATTCATTATATTCTACTTTATATTTAATTCCTTGCATGTATTTAGATTAATTCTTTTAAAGTCCTTGCCTGCTATCTCCAACATTTGGGTCACCTGATGGTCTATTTATATTCATTTGTTTTTCTCTTGTTTATAGCTCACATTTTCCTGCTTCCTTGCACATTTGTAAGTTTTGGTTTAATATAGTATATTAAGGATGTTATGTTGAAGGAACTGTTTAAAGGATACTAAAATTTGTTCTACTAGGCAGTTAAATTGCAAATGGATTCTGTTGATCATATGAGGCTTGGTTTTATTTGTTAGGGTATCTTTACTTCATTTTGGTCCTTAATCCTAGGTTATTAATTATTTTAGTGTGTGATATTTATTTAAAGTATGGCCTTTTGGGGGTTTCAACTAAATGCTTGAGGTGTTTACCAAGGTCTTTTTCCTCAACTGGGTCTGAAATTCAACATTTCCAACTCTGCATAGCTTCCAGAATCTCTTTTCAGCAATATTGCTTGCAGTAACCACTTACTGCTAGAACTCATGTAGTCTTTCCTTGTTCAGGTATAGCTCAGCACTTGGCCAATTACTTGAGGAGAAATATAGCATAGACTTCCAGTCACTTCAACAAAAATATATTCTCTACAGCATCAAATTTTAGTCAGTCAGAAACTCTGAACTTCTATGACTGTCTTCTTCTTAAAAAAATGTCAAAAATTTAATCTTTACAGAGATAGACTGTTGGAAGTAAAAATCCTTTATTATTCTTCTCTAGGCTTTTTAATTTGCATATTGTTCTTATTTGAAAATTATCATGTTTTGCAATGTAATTTTCTCCCTTAAGATAAAAAAAGGGATTTTAATCAGATACAGAGAGATATTTTTCATATTATACTCATGCTTTTGATGATTTCTTTAAAAGAAGGATGAATGGATCATAAATAGTTTCACTGAAAATTCTGAAGAAGAGAGAGAAGGTGTGTAAGAAAGACCATAGCACAAGGATATAAGAGGATGCTTCTGGAGAGAGAGGTTAGGAAATGGGAAGAAGGGGAAGAGAACCAGGAAAGAACATGACGATTTATAGACTATTTTCTTGGATCAAATAACAAATTTAAAATCACAGAACATTGTAATCCAAGCTTGCTTATAGTAAAAGTATGATTATATTAAGCTATACTACATATTTTAACAGAATGCTGTAATTTAATACCACGAGCAGAAGCATTCCAATCTGCCTGCAGGGTAGATTAGTGATTTTACTGTTGAAATGCTATCTTTGACAACTCTTGGTACTCTGTTATTGAGAATATTGAAGTTTATCACAGCTGCTTATGAGATAGTATCACATGAAAAGACTCACTTGTCAATAGCCAATAATTGGAATTATGCATTTACTCTTATAGGACGAATAGGCCTTTTCCTTTGCAATAGCTCTCTGTGGATATGGGTGCTTTTGTGGTGTATGCGCACGTTTGTAGGATTAATGCCCAGGAGTCTATCATATGGAATTTCAAACGTAGAAGAGACATTAGAAACAAACTAGCAAAATCTCTCTGTCTTACAGCTGAAGGAATTGAGGTCTGAAGATTTAAGTAATTTGATCAAGGTCACAAAGCTACCTGAACCAGAACTCAGCATTCCTTCTTCTCTAAATTTCTATTTCATCAGATAAACTTAAGATTTTTTTTAAAAAAGGAAAAAATGATGAAAAAAGATGAGTCAAAATAAGATTTTTTTCCTATAACTAGTTTGTAGACAATTTTGAATGCTCAATTGCATTTGGCAACAATCCAACAGTGATCAGCATTAGTTAAAGCCTTTGGACTTATCACATGGGTTAGGGTTAGTAGAAGTCCTGTTTTAAGGCTCTAAGGTCAAACTCAGGATTCACAGGACCTATCCCATTCTTCTTAAAGAATTGATGAAGGAAGAATGGAAAGCAGGTAGAGAGCAGAATTTAGCATCTGAGGACTAAAACCTAGAAGCAATTCAATTTGCTTTTTACTTTCTTTTTCTCTGTCAGGTGTTCAGTTTCTCTGATTCTTTTCCTCAGTTCAAGTTATAAAGTTACAGATACAGATATAAATGTTAATAGCAACATGAGGCTGAAAGCAGAATTGTAATGCTGGCTCTTTAATGTACAATGCCATAAGTATGATAGCTTAATTTTTTTCTAGAAGTTTTTTTCTTTTTGGTCAATATGCTCTTCGTCCTCTTTATTGTCCCCAAATCTCATTGCATAAGTGATTTTCAGTAGATATGGGAATGGGGAGGAGAGGTGGGAGAAACAGTGCCCATTGGGGTCATTCCTGATTACCTATTGCTGCATAACAAATCATTCTGGCAATAATTATACTACCTTTCATGGTTTATGAACTGGTCTCGGTTGGAGAGTCCTTCTGATCTCAATTGGGGCCACTCAGATTCCCACATGACTGCAGATATATTGTGACTGAGGCTAAAGTTACCTCTGTCTAGATTGAGCTGGGACACTAGGACAGCTAAAATTTCCTTCTATTCCATGTTACTTCAGGGCCTTTGCTTTTCATGTGACTTTTCTAGCAAGTCTTGCATGTCAGATCCAGACTTCCAAAAACAAAGGTTTGTGAGTTACTTGCCTGTCCAGGTGAAACAGTGTATGGGAAGAAACTATACAATGTTGTGAATACCTAGAAGCATGACTCATTAGAGAACGTCTTTGGAGATTAACTACCACAAAGAGCATATTAGGATCCCTGAGAAAGTGTATGAGTTACTCAATAAAATAATTTAAAATATTATGATAAAATATATGGAAACAGGGTAAAACTACTGCTTTATAATTAAAATACAAGAAAAAATAAAGTTTGACCAAACTTTTTTTGCCTAGTGGAGATACACAAATCTCTAGTTGAGGGGTATGATGATCTGATTAGTTATATCAGAATCTTGGAGAGGGATGACATGAGCTTTGGGTTTTTTGGAGGCATGCAGCTTAATAGAGAAAAATAATGTCTTTAACTCTTAGCAATCAAGATTTAAAAACAAAATTCTGAAGTGCTGATTTTCTCAGTTTGAATTGAGGTTTGCATCCATATTGACTTTCTGCTAAGACAGAGTATTTAACATGTATTTTTTTTAGATTAAAAAAACACAAAGAACTCAGGACTAATGCATATTTGCTTTCATAAGTTTTTTCTCCAAAACTTCCCCTTTCATCCCACAAACATGTCCAAAGTTGAAACTTTTGCATTACTCTACAAAAGAACATACAACTTTTTAATTCAAATTTGATACAACTTTCTCTTTATGACCATCCAACTTATTCCCTGGACACAAAATTAAAACAATGAAACTCTCATTAGTTTTCACATTCATTAGTGATAACATCTAAAATTTCAGATTTTCCTTTAACGGGGAAATTTTCAAGACTGCTCCCCAGAGAAACTGTACAAGGTCGCTGAGCCCCTCATTAAAGAGGCTGACCCTTGAGAAGGTATAAAGAGGCATTCTTCCAAAGATGATATTTTCACTACCCCACATGGCGTTCTACTTTTATAAATAAAACTGCCTAAGTTGAGTAAGTCAGGTCATTTAAAGCCAATCTCCCAGTACTACTGGTTACATTATATGGAGACATATGTATGATGCACAAATGTACTAAAATGTATGAAAGAAACTTTCCAATGGGAACTTAATAAGTCTAAGAATGGTTGGGAAAAAAAAGTTTGAAAAAGGCTTTGTCTTTTTTGAATGATAAATACTGGGTCAGTTGATTCAGTCTCTAGTCAGAATTGGAACGTAAATATTAGTCATCTTCAAATCTCAAAAATCTACTCATGGCCTAGCACTCAGAGAGTATTTAATTGACATTTGATAGATGAATGAATGAATTGATCTATGAATACATTGTATGCTATCTCACCTTCTTCCTTATCCCTCAATGGAATGCTGGATGCTATGTATTATCTAGTCTTTATTCCTTGATTTGATGGTGAAACTGGAAATTACTATTGTGACTCATCTCAATGGCTGAGCTTTGAATAGCCCGAGTTTTCTCTTGCTTTTGTCTTCAAACTGTTATAACCTGGATACTGTTAAATGTTAATAAGCTATGCTTTTGAAGGCTAAATGGAAAGATACTTTATTCTTGGTCATAATTTGGCTCCTACTATGTTTTTTCAGATTTAAAGAGAGATAATGGCCAAGAATGCTAAATAATTGACGGAAGACATGAACTCCCAGGTTATAGAAGCACAGTGAGTTTAGGGAAAAGTAAATAAAAATAAGTCCTCAAAGCAAAGAAACTGAAAAGAATAGAAGCCAGACAGAAAAAATTATAAAATCAATATGAGAGAAAAGGCCGATTACTTAAAAGAAATAAACTTCTCATCAGCAACAATAGAGGCCAAAGAACAATGAATACTTTTGATAGCTTAATACTATCTTTTGATAGTTTAATACTAGCTTCTAAGTATTAAACTATCAATTAAGAGGGAGGAGAACATAAAAATATTTTCAGGTGCACACTGGGAGAATTTATCACACAGACATTCACTACAAAAATTACTAAAAATTCTACATTAATGAGAAAGAAGTAAAGCCAAGAATAGAGTGGATTGCGTGAAGCAGTACAAACAAACAAATTGACAGGTATGATTTTTTAAAATTAAAATAATCAAGTGAACTTAAAAAATAAATAAAGATAAAATTGGAAGAGTATTTAAAACAAGGGAGAAAAAAATGCCAGAAATTAGTTTCAGGGAATATGGGAGTTGGTGACTAAAGTTAAAACAATCTAAGGGTTTTCTATTGCTTGAAGAAAGTACACTTTGATGTTAACTTTATATTTGTTAGGGAAAATGTATGAGTTAAAATTTTAGGGAAAAATCATTAAAATAACAGAAATTTAAGGCGTGACTTTCAAACCAATAGAGGATGGAATAAGGCGGTGTAAAAAAATAAATGTTTCTAGTGAATAATGGACGTTTTAAAAACAAAAAGTATAATATATTAAAAAAAAACAAAATAAGGCCGGGTTCCGTGGCTCAGTCTATAATCCTGCGCTTTGGGAGGCTGAGGTGAGTGGATTGCCTGAGCCCAAGGGTTCAAGACCCGCCTGGGCTACTTGGCGAGACCTCATCTCTACGATAAATCAGAAAATTAGCTGGGCGTGGTAGCGCCCCCCTGTAGTTCCAGCTACTTGGAAGGCTGAGGCGGAAGGATTGCCGGAGCCCGGCATGTAGAGGCTGCAGTGGCCGGGAGTGGCCACTGCACTCCAGTGTGGGCAACAGAGTGAGACTCCAACTCAAAAAAAAAAAAATACAAAATTAAATAGCAGCAATAAGGCCTAATGGATCAGTAGTCATAATTCACATAAACAAATTAAATTTAATAGTTAAAAAAGAGACTCAGACTGAATTTTTCTAATCTAGTAATATGCTGTTTACAAGTTACACTGGGTTTTTAAAAAGAAATCCAATATGTGTTCTTTTTAAGATAACACATACTGACATTGAAAGATTGAAAATAGAATTGTCAGGGTAAAAAAGAAAGATGATTTTGCCACATTAATACAAGAAAGTTGCAATTTAAATGCAAATATTATTAGGGATGAAAAGAATCTTAAATTCACATTTAAAAAAAGTTCTCAGGGAGACATAAAAATTCTGAGACTGTGTGCAACTAACACTATAACCTTGAAAAATATAAAGCAAAAAGTCAGCATAATTACAAGCAAAAAAAGACAAGCAGACAATAATATTTAATTTTAGCATATCTCTCTCAGAAATTAAAAAAACCACATATTAATATAAAGCAGTCCAAAGTAGCAAATGTATAAGAGATTCAAACAACACACAGGGGAAAATCCATTTATTTAGGATAATTACATCAAAGACATATATTTACATGTGGAAAATTTCCAAAAAATTCTAAGCCAGTAAGGAAGTCTCAAAAACTACCAAATAACTAAAATAATTTTGAGCAATTTTCTTTCAGTACCATTTAGTAAAAGTTAAAATTAATAAAAAGAAAATACCAAATGATGGGTCAAAAAATAAATCAAATGAAAATGATAAAAAAAGTAACAATTGAGGCAGAATAAAAACCTTATATTAAGACTTGGGGGATACAGTTAAAATGACATTTAAAAGAAAAACTTATACCTTCAAATGAACATTGGAAAAGAAGAAATATTAAAAAATAATGATCAAAACACATTCACAGCAAAGTAAACCCAAAAATGTCTGAGAAGAAATGATCAAAATGGAGGCAGAAATTTATATAACAGCAAATAAGAATCATTAAGAAGAATAAGCGATATCAAAAGATATTTACGGCCGGGCTCAGTGGCTCAGCCTGTAATCCCGCGCTTTGGGAGGCCAAGGTGAGTGAATTGCCTGAGCCCGCGGGTTTGAGACCCACCTGGGCAACTTGGCGAGACCTCATCTCTACAATAAATCAAAAAATTAGCCAGGCGTGGTAGCATGTGCCTTTAGTTCCAGCTACTTGGAAAGGCTGTGGCGGAAGGATTGCCGGAGCCCAGTATGTTGAGGCTGCGGTGCCGGGGAGCAGCCACTGCACTTCAGTCTGGGTGACAGAGTGAGACTCCAACTCAAAAAAAAAAAAAAGATATTTACTATGGTAGATACTTTGATAACAAAAGGAAAAACAAAATCTTTCTTCTTGTGGAGTTTATATTCCATGATTTAAGATTTACAAATACTATATTCTACTGCCTTTACCTTCCAATCTTCCTGTAAATTGACGGGGAGCATACATACTTTTTGCTCCCAATCTGAATAAGAAATTAAAAGGGCATGATGCCAATGGTCGGTCTACTTATTGCTTAATCAGGTAAGGCATTTTAGTACATTTTAATAATATGAAAGCCTGAAAAACTGTGAGGCATAGTTATGCCATTAGGCTGTGATGATACTCAATGAGAAAAAGGAAAAAGAAATTCGACATTGTCATGTGCTATTTGTATGAACAGGCTACCAGAAATGTCACTCTGTCAGTAGACTAATCACTCAAAAACAGAGAAAGAGATATGCCCAATGGGAAAACACAGCCTTGTGGTTAAGAGAAAGTGGCTGGCAAATTTTCCAGAGCACAGACTTTGAGATTAGACAAATCTGGGCTTCAGTCCAGGCTCTGCCACACTACATTCTTTGCCAAATCATCTAACCTCTATGAGTTTCATTTTTTCCTTCTATGAAATGGAATAATGCCTACATCATAGGACCACCCGTACAAGTTTGGACACAACCAGCTCTGTGACCAATATAGAAACCCATACAGATTCCTTTAGAGCACATCCTAGCAAGACCCAAACGTTTCAGGATCACATGCTTTCTAAGAAACTCTCAGAAGGCTGGGTGTGGTGGCACACACCTGTAATCCCAGCACTTTCAGAGGCAGAAGCAGGAAGATTGCTTGAGCCCAGGAGTTCAAAACCAGCCTGAGCAACATAGCATGACCTTGTTTCTACAAAAAAATAAAATAATTAACCAGATGTGGTGGCGCATGCCTGTCTTTCCAGCTACTCCAGAGGCTAAAGTGTAAGGATCACCTGAACCCAGGAGGTCGAGGTTGCAGTGAGCCATATCGTGCTACTACACTCTAGCCGGGGTGACAGAGTAAGACTCTATCTCAGAAAAAGACAACTCTCAGAACAAATTTATGAGTGCAAGAATCCAGCATTTTCAGGTTATCAGACATCACCTGGATTCTCACACCATTCATCTTGATACATTCCCTAATCTGATCCGATTTCGTACTTCTCAAATCCTCAAACCATTTATAGTCTGTCATAAGAGAAATCTCTGAAAGCATCCATTTCTTCCCTAATATTCTTTCCACTTTCTTGTTCTATCATATTCCTGCTTTCCCTGAAGTCCCTTTTCCAGAAACTCAATCAATTATTTGTTGTTTTCTCTCCATACACTTTATGTCAATGGGCTACTTACATAGTGTGGTTTCTTCTCTGTCTTTTAAACTCCTCAGGTTTCTTGAATAATCTACTTCAGACTATACTCCACACTACCCTCCTTGATACAATCATTCACAGATCTCAATATGGACCTCAGTACCTGCAGCTTTTAGTAACTGCAATCTCAAATACAACTGCCCTAACAATTCTTGGTAATTTCAACATCCATATAGATGATCTTTCCAATACCTTGATTGCTCACTTTCTTGATTTTGTCTCCTCCAAAGATCTCATCCACTAGCCCACCTACTCTCAGAATTTTAATTTTGTCATTCCCTCTTATGACCTCAATTTCAATCTTCGTAATATCTGACAACTGCTTCTTCTGTTTCTGGTTGGTTTCCTCTAGTATCTCAATCCAAAGAGTTCCATGCACTAACACTTCTAACCTTTAACCTTACAACTCTGCTCATATTCACACTTCCCTTTTTCAAGGCTTAGATTCGATGACCCATAAAGAAAATCATTTCTCTGCATAAACCTTTGATGGCCTTAGTTTTTTACTACTTCAATTATGCTTGATGAAAAGTTCAACAATGTATAAATCTCTCCATGTTTACTCTGCACCAACCCTAACATCTGTTATTTAATGAAGAGCGCATTATACTCATGTTAATTTCTTGGCTTTGATAATGTACCATGCCTTAATAAAATGTTAGCATTAGAATGGCTGAGTGAAGGGTATATGGAAAATCTTCACACCATTTTTGCAACTCTTCTATAATCTGGAACTCTTTTATAACAAGAGCTTAAAGCATTTAATTATTGTATTCCTATTTAACACATTGGTGAATTTTTTGGAAACAGAAACCAGTAATCCCAAGCCTGGTCTTCAGGTCAGGCCATAAAACAACATTTTGCAGTTGGGTTTTTCGAGGTGGGGCTAAGGCAACATTCTGCGTCCTGTTGACGATTTTTCTCCACTCTCCACCCCCGCGTCATCACCGCAACTGGCAGTCAACAGCAGGCCAGGACTCATGCCATTGCTCATGCTTTCCATGCAAACAATTCTACCCCATCCTGTTTTCCTTAAAACTTTGACCCAATTTCTTTCACAAGCTGAGCTAATTCTCATGACAGTTTAAAAGCAGCTAAAAATACCAGGAAGGTCTACTAAAGTTCAGATATGAAGACCATATTCATTCAGGCCCTGTTCTTGAGTCATCATTTCTTTAAATGCATGACACAAATAAGTTCTTTTTCCCTCTTCTATTGATAATTTTACATTAAGACATCATTAGAAAGTAGTATCCAGGCTGCTTTTCAAATCATACTTGCTGAACTCATTTTTCTCCCTTTTACTAAAAAAGTGCTTATTTCACATTTATGGATTTCCGATTAGTAATAATAAGAAAGCACAAGGTGTGGTGTTCGGAAGACGTAGCTGGCTGGTTCAAAACAAATATTTAAGTTCAGTGATCAAGTTGTTTCTGCTGCTTAACAAGGGAGCATACTTATTTGTACATTTGTGAATTCATTGTTTAATAAACTTGACCCATGGGCACTTCTTATATGGGAGTTTTGTTCCTGGAGAGGCTTCACCAGCAGGCCCAGAGAAACAGGAGAAAGGGAAACCAACATAGGCTTAGTAGTTGGAGGCGTGTCTTGGTGTTCTTCTGCTTGTTTTCTTTTGGTAGTCATTTTATTCTTTCTATTTCTACTAGCAGAGAAGCACCAAGACTGATGCTTTGGGCAGAAGAAATCAAGAAGTAGGAAAATATTTAGAAATCTAGAAATCTTTATTCACTAACAGAAATCATCAACACAAAAATGATTCCCGAGGACAGCTTAGAACAACCCATTTGAGGATCAAGTAAGTTCACATTTGCAAAGTGCGAAGTCGGCAGGTTGGCAGCTCAAGGCCTCAGTCTCTCTTTCGTGAGGGTCTTTTCTTCTCTCCTTGCAGAATTCTTGATTTCAGAGACAAGGCAGCATTTTCTAGCTCTGTCTCAGGTAAAATCTGCTATCATTCACTCACAATTTAGCATGAATTTAAGTTAATACGTCATCGCCTCCAAGAATTACTTCTATTTTGAACTTGAATCTTAATTGAGAAAAAGTGATTTTTTTTCCCAAGTTTAAAAGAAGTTGATGATTCTAAAAGAAAAATGGACAGAAACTAGACAGAAGAGAACCTTTCTGCAGTCAAAAATCTATGCGCTTGCCCTAAGTTTGGCACTCTTTAAGACACTCAAAGTTATTTTCTATGACTTGCACTTACTGTAGTTTCAGGTTAAATAATCAGAGCAAGTGTTATTTTTCCTTCTCTCATTATTCACGTTGTTGTTACTTTAATCTTGGTTCAGTTTGACAAATGAGAATGTTGCCAGAGGGTTAAAGGGCAATGAACTGAATTCCATCCATACCCAGCGCCTGTGCTGAGGTCCTCTTGGTTTGAATGCACCATATGCTTTGGCACAGTGGCATTTCTTCTCCTTCTGAAACACCCCTTAGCTTGTGTGGCATCCATCATCTTGCCTGTTGACTTAGTTTCATTTTCTGTTTTCATGGCCTGCTCCACTGCCTACAACAGCATTAAATTATTCTTCTGATCTTTCCGTCTCTCTGGGTTTACAAACTGCAATTTATGGAAGTCTTTAAACCTAAAGGGCTTTCTGATAAAGGTAGATGCCAATGAAATGATAAAGGTCAAAGGAAAATGGTACACTTTCAAAAGGCAACACCTTTCATAGAAAAGCTGTATTTTCGTTGTATTTTATGTCAGAAGGAAATATCGCAACCAGTAGAGAAGTCCATATAGAGACTTAGAAATGAAAGGGGCTTTAGGGATTGTCTAGTCCAACCTTATTTTACATCTGTGGACACTGAGGCTTCAAAAGGGTTAGTCACAGAATTTTTTAGAGACAGAAATAGAATTTACACTAAGCGCTCCCAGCTCAGTTCACTGCTATGTTCTCTACGTTGTGCTGACTCTTTTAATTCCATATTCTTAATGATGAAAGAACATGGGCAAAAGGAAGTGATTACTAAATCAGGGGGAAAAATTGAATGTTTTCTCATTTTCTTTTTAAAACCAAAGTTTTGCTTTAGAGTAATTTTTCTAACAATAAATTAAGCATCGGGTGATGAAAAACAGTTTGGGCATGATTACTCACACCTATAAATCCAACACTTAGGATTGCTGAGGCAGGAAGATTGCTTGAGCCCAGGAGTTCAAGAGCAACCTGGGCAACATAGTGAGACTCCATCTCCAAAACCAAAATCCACATTGTGGGGTACAGGTGGTTTTACATTTCTCCCTCTCCCCATATCTATAGTAATACAGTCCATGAGCCCTGGTGTTGCTGGCTTTGTGGCATTCTTGTTACCATCTTTTCTTGCCACTCTTGTAGCTCAGAACCTTACAAGCTTACATCTGGCCCTTTGAAGTTGATTTTATAAATGTTAATTTTTTTACTAGGAATCTTCTCTCCGCTTCCCAATCCACGATGAAAACAACCACCAAATTGATGTTCCTGAAATATCACCTTTGACATAATGTTATCATCAGTGGCATCTCTAATTTCTATTAGTACTTCTGACTTGCTATTCTGTAATGTTGAGGCTATGATCACTCAACCCTACACCATTTGCCTTTTTTATTGGTCCTTTGTTTAGCCAGTCCACATAACATTTCTCTAGAGCATAGTAACTATGGGAGTTTTATGGTCTTGAAGAACGACTGGAGGCATCAGAGGTTTTCACAAACTAAAGGCACCCACATTTGACTTCTGTATAGATTACTTTCTCTCATATTCACATTTCCCCAGTGGAAAAAGTCAAGCAGTACCACATCACTCACCACTGTTTTCATTTCAGCCCTTCTGTCTTGATACTGTCACGAGAATGAATCACCTGCACTGGCCATGCGAGTAGTAACATGGAATTGCAGTGGTACTGACCAGGAATGCTCTTGGGATTTCTCTTGCTTTGACTGGGTTATGATTTTTTTTTTTTTTGGAAAAAAAATCATTTATGTATACTAGTGAAGCAGCATAAAAGTTTTTTTTTTTCCATTTAGTAAACATCACTCTTGTCTTTGCAAACACTATGCTCAAGACTTTACTAAGTTGACCCACATGAAAGAAGATGAGGCCAGGGCGCTTGACATAGTTCCAAAGACCAATTTTTGCCACTCATGTAGTGAGATATTCATCAATATTTAGCCATATTTATATGCCTTAATATATGTATGTCTTATTCTTCCTTCATAAATCATGTTTTCTGGAAAAGAAGCCTCAATATTTGCCACAAAAAGAGTATACCATATTTCATCATGAGTTGAACATTATCCTTAGAGATGAATCATGTTGATATTTTGATGGAGCTTTTTCTTCCTTCTGAAATTAGTAGAAAGTATGATCAAATGAAATAAGATGTACAAAAAGTAGTTTTAAAATATATATATTTCTATCTCTCTGGGGATAGGGAGATACCTCTTATCAACAAGGGTGCCTGAATGAAGCATATTTGTATACCTAACTCTTAACTGTACCCCACAATATCATCATAAAAAATACTGATTTAAAAAGAAAAATAAAAGCTACATAAAATATATACATTTCTAGATAAATAAATAAAATGCTCTCTTATTTGTTACTATCACTTCAACTCAGCATTTTCAAATGAGTTTGATATACCACCAGACCCCATGTGAGACATCACAGATTCAAAGATTAATAAGGCATAGTCTCTATGTTAAGGGTCTCATCACCCCGGAGAGACTATTGTGTAAAGAATCCATTATAATAGGATGAGTGAGACATGCTGTACATGAGCATATGAATAACTTGTTGTATAATATGTAATATAAGTGCAGTCAAAATATTATAGGCTTCTAACCCATATGTTTTTGAACCTTTAAAAATCTACCTCTTTATACTGTGGAAAATAAGTATTGTCCAACTCTGTCAACTTAATCTGTTGAGAGCAGCTCACTGAAGAACTGAGTTCAGAAGGATTCAAAGCTATTTCTAAGCTCAGCAGAAGAAAAATTTTTGTTTAATTTCTGATGCCATCCATTGGCCTAAGTAGGAACAGGAAGAGGAGATTGGCATGCTATATGTTTGCTACCTCTGTTCTACATTATGCAACCACTATGTCAAACTTTCTCTACCCTACCATAGATTCTAAGACATTATGGTCACTTTGACCAAAATTCTCATCATTTACACCTCACTAAGCACCTCTTTTCTGAGGATAATAAAGTTAAGAATAGTGACTTCCCTCATCATTTTCTTTACTTTTTGAGAGATGACATTGTTAGCAAGGCAAATTTAAAATTTGCTCAATTATTTGCTTTAGGTAAATGAGACTTCCAGCTTGTCTTTGGACCCTGTCACTACAGTGTTTGTCTTTTTGCCAGTATTGAAATCTGCATCAGAATGTTTTATTCAGCAAATACATCTCAAAAATTAAATTTTAAAATAGTTAGAAATGTGATAGCCCAGAAGCAATCAGAGAAATCACAAGAGAAAAATTCAAAATATTTAACTACATAAATATACAAAAAGCATTTAAATATGTCAAAACCATAAACAAAATGCAAACAATTTGCAGAGCAAGGAAAAATATCTTCTAAAGATATAACAGGTAAAGAATTGATATATTTAACTGTGTATATACAAACTAAACTACTGGGTTGACACACAAATTAGGCATGGCTTAATACTACAGAGCTAAACTAGAAGTTATGTACTCACCACCAAAATTATCTATGAGTGAAAGAGGTTCATTTAGTTCAAAGGGCAAGACCTATCTGCAAGTGACTCCAGAAAGAACAGTGGAGAATCCCATTGACCTCAGTATCAGCACCAGTTTCTGGGGCACTGCTGGGTGGTAACACTATTGGCAACAGGTTACGCATGCTCAAATGTGTCCTTGTTCACTGCTATGATCCCTACGTAACCTACAATAATGGATTATTTGCAAATACTTCTATGGCAACTACTATGTGACAATCTTCGAAGCACTTTATAAATACTAACTTATTTAATCCTTATAACAACTCTGTGTGGTCAGTACTATTATTAACTCCATTTTACAGGTGAGAAGACTGAGTCATAATCAGGTTAAGAAGTTTGTGCTAAATCTCACAGCTTGTGATGGGGAGCCTAGAAGGTGAATTCAGGTAGCCTGCCTCCAGAGTCTGTGCTTCACTATTTTGTGGGAAAGACCAACTTACTCCACAGAATCATCCTCTGTCAAAGAAGTGCCATGTCTGGACTCCTAAGAATGTTACTATGTTACTCTCTCATCTAGGTGTCTAGTATTATTCACATGCTATTGGTTTTGTTTACCAACTCCATTGAGTAGGGACCAAGAAGAAGAAAGAATCTTAGAGCTGGATGAGCAAGATATGGAATTAACCCAATCTATTAAAAATATAGAAAGGAAAATTTAGGAAGAAACTCTCTAAAAGATGTGAGATTTTATCAAGAAAACAAGCTACATCAGATCAGAAAACCTGTAATAGAAAAATGAGAAACATCCTGGAACAAACATTCCATGAGGTCATTCAAGAAAACTTCCCTTATCTGGCCAGAGAGATGACTATACAAGCACAAGAGATCCAGAGAATCCCTGCAAGACATCTTATGAGAAAACCAACTCCTAGATACATAATAATTTGCCTACACAAAAGAAGGTATAAAAGAAAAAGTCCTAAAGGCAGCAGAGGAAAAAGGTCAGACTACCTACCAGGGAAGACCAATCAGAATTGCTGCAGACTTATCTGTAGGAACATTACAGGTCAGAAGGAATTGGATCTCGATCTCTAATGTTTTCAAAGATAAACAATTTCAACCAAGAATTTCCTACCCAGCAAAGTGAAACTTCATCAGTGATGAAGAATTAAAGTCCTTCCTAGACATCTAATCCCTAAGAGAATATGCTGCTTCCAGAGCAGCTCTACAGGAGATGTTTAAAAAGGTACTGTGCACAGAAGAAAAAAGGAAACAAAAGAAAGACCAATCGTCACAAGATTAGAAACAAACAAGAAGCAGAAGAACACACAGCACACACAAAATGAAAACACACACATATATGAACAAAAAAGCTAAACAGAAATAAAACAGCCATATAAGAGCATTGTGACAGGACCAAACTCACATTTCAATAGTCAGCCTGAATGCAAATGGACTAAATGCATCACTAAAAAGACATTGAATGGCAAACTGGATAAAAACATATGACCCAGCAATTTGTGCCTCCAGGAAACTTCTCACTACAGAGAATGCCCACAGACTCAAAGTTAGAGGAGGAAAAACCAGCATTCAGGCAAAAGGATCACAAAAGAAAGCAGGAGTAACAATCCTAATATCAGACAAAACAACCTTTAAGCTATCAAACATTTAAAAAGATATGGAAGGACACTACATAATGATAAAGAGTTCAATCCATCAACAAGAAATATCCATCCTAAACATATATGCACCCAACAGAGGAGCATCAACTTTCATAAAGCAGCTACTAAGTAAACTAAAAAAAAAATTGACACTAACACTATTATAACTGGAGACTTAAATACCCCACTAACAACCCTAGATAGATCATCGAGGCAAAAAAAAAAAAAAAAATCAACAAAGAGATTCAGAACCTCAACTAGATGTTTGACCAAATGGACTTAATAGATAGCTTCAGATCACTCCACCCAACAACCACCGAATATATTTTCTACTCATCACCACATAGAATGTAATCCAAGATCAACCACATCTCCATCCATAAATCAAGCATGAAGAAATTTCACAAGATTGAAATACTGCCATGTACCTTCTCAGACCACAGTGCAACAAAAATAAATATCACACCAACAAAATCCCTCCTAAACACACAAAGACATGAACATTAAGTAGCATGATGCTGAAAGACTCCCGGATCAACACAGATATCAAAACAGAAATTAAAAGATTTCTGGAAACAAATGAAAATGAAGAGGCATCTTACCAAAACCTCTGAGATGCCATGAAAATAGTACTAAGGGTTGATTTATAACTCTATGAACACACATCAAGAAAATAGAGAACAAGTTAACTGCCTAACCAATGGTCAAAGGGAGCTGGAAAGATAAGACCACCAAAACCCTAACTTCATGAAAGTAAAAGCCCAAATACAGGACATAGAAGACAAAAATATCTTAGAAGTAATCAATGATACAAAAAGCTGGTTCTTGGAAAGGATAAACAAGATTGATGGATTCCTAGCCAGAATGACCAATAAAAGGGGGAAAATGCTCAAGTAAGCACAATCAGAAATACAAAATCAAGTCTCAACTCATCCCGAAGAAATGCAAATGATTATCGGAGACTGCTATGCACACCTGTATGGAAACAAACTTGATAACCTAAATAAAATGGAGGACTTTCTGATGTCACACAACCTTCCATGGTTGAAACAAGAAGACATTGAGATTCTAAATAGACTAATAACAACCTAGGAAATTTACTTTGTCGTAAGGAAACTATCCACAAAAAAAAGCCCTGAACCAGATGGATTTCCAGCAGAATTTGATAAAACATATATAAAACATGGAAGAGCTGACACCAATCCTGTTGAAAGTATTCCAGGTGATCAAGACAGAACAATCCTCAAATTATTTTATGAAGCTATCATCACACTGGTAACAAACTGGGTAAAGATCCCTGATGAACATAGATGCAAACATTCTCAACAAGATTCGAACAAATTTGATCCAACAACACATCTCAAAAATTTATCATGACCAAGTATGCTTCATCCTCGGGATGCAGGGCTGGTTCAACATCCACAAGATTATAAATGTAATTAAATACATCAACAGATGTAAAATCAAGACCCACATTATTATACCACTAGATGCAGCAAAAGCTTTCAGTAAAATCTAGCATCTCTTCTTGATAAAAACCCTCAAATACCTAGGCATAGAGGGAACATACCTCAAAATAGTAAGAGCCATCTACAATAACCCGACAGTCAACATATTGCTAAACAGACAGAAATTGGAAGCATTTCCCCTGAAAACCAGAACAAGACAAGACTATTCAACATAGTGTTGGATGTTCTTGCTAGAGCAACCAGACAAGATAAGGAAATTAGGGATCTCCAAATAGGAAAAGAGGCAAGTCTCAGGGTACATAATCTGCATACAAAAGACAGTCACATTCTTATACACCAACAACAAACTGGTAGAGAACCAAATTTAAAAATGCAATCTCATTCAAAATAGCCACAGAAAAGTGAAACACCTCAGTATCTTCCTAATCAGAGAAGTGAAATATCTTTACAACAAAAACTATAAAACACTGTTCAAAGAAATCAAAGATGACAGAAAGAAATGGAAACATTTTCCATGCTCATTGGCTGGAAGAATAAACATTGTTAAGATGTCCATTCTACCAAAGGCAATCTACAGATTCAACACAATATTCACTAAATTACCAACATCATTCTTCTCTGACCTGGAAGCAATAATACAGAAATTCATCATATGGAAACATAAACGACCACGAATAGCCAAAACTATCCTTAGTAAAAGAAAAAAAGCAGAAGGTATCATACTTGCAGACCTTAAACTTTATTATAAAGCTACAATAATCAAAGCAGCCTGGTATTGGTACAAGAACAGGCAATTAGACTAAGGGAACAGTATCAAGATTCGAGAAGCAAAACCTCAATTTCTCAAACAACTCATCTTCAATAAAGCCTCCACCAACAACCACTAGGGAGAGGCAGATATATTCACTAAATGGTGCTGGGAAAACTGGCTGGCCACATGCAGAAGAATGAAACAGGACCCCTACCTATCACTATAAACAAAAAATCAGCTCCAAATGTATTAAAGACCTAAATGCAAAACCCCAAATTTTAAGAATCTTAGAAAACACAGAAGACACCCTTACGGAAATCAGAATAGGCAACCAATTCCTGATTAAAAACCCAAAAGCCCAGGCCATAAGAAATAAGATTGACAAGTGGGATACCATCAAACTAAAAAATTTCTGCAAAGCAAAGAAACCACCAAGAGAATGGGGAGACAGTTCCCAGGATGGGAAAAAAATATTTGCCAACTGTATGTCTGACAAAGGCCTAACATCAAGGACCTATAAGGAACTTAAACATGCTGAAAGGAAAAAAAACAAACAACTCCATTAAAAAGTGGGCAAAAGACATGAATAGACATTTCTCAAACAAAGACATACAAGCAGCCAAAAGACACATTAAAAAATGCTCAGCCTTACTAATCATGAGAGAAATGCCAATCAAAACCACCTTACTCCAGTAAGAATGGCCATCATTAATAAAACAAAAAAACAACAGGTACTGGCGAGGATGTAGAGAAAAAGGAAAGCTTCTACACTGCTGGGATTGCAAACTAGTTCAACCTCTAAGGAAAACTGTGACAATTCCTAAAAGAACTCCAAAATGATCTTCCATATGACTCAGCAAGCCCCCTTCTGGGAATGTACCCAGAGGAACTTAAATCACTCTACAAAAAAGATACCTGAACACACATGTTTATTGTAACACTATTCACAATAGCACAAACATGGAACCAATCATGCTGCCCATCAAAATTGGACTGGATTTTTAAAATGTGGTACATATACACGATGGAATACTACACAGCCATAAAGAAGGACAAAATTAAGGACATTACAGCAACCCGGATGGATTTAGAGTCTATAATACTCAAAGAACTGAGTACCACATGTTCTTTACTCATAAGCGGACCCTGAACATTTATCTTAATACTATAAGAAAGGGATTAGCAGTAGTGGGAAACTGCCAGGGGAGAGAGTAGGAGGGCATATTTCATCAATAATGGTACCTGATCTCAAACCAGGTGATGTGAGGACCAAAGTAAGGCCCAAACTTTGCCTGCACTTGCCACTTGTATACCTAACTCTGAATTGTACCCCACATCTTTAAAATAAAAATTTTTTTAAAAGAAAAGAAAAGGATTGGCAATAGTGGAATACTACCAGAGGAGGAAGGGAAGGGGACATAACATCAATAAAGGTACCTGATTCCAAACCAAGCGAAGTGAGGACCAATGGGAGGCCCAAACTTAACCTTTACAATGACCACTTGCAGACCTCATCCTGAGTTGAACCCCACAACTTTAAAATAAAAATTAAAAATAAATAAAGGAAAACATACAAAAAAAAGAAAGCAAAAGAGTTCCACTGGAATACACAACTGAAGGAAGGATGCTTAGAAATCTGTAGAACTAATAGCTCATTCTTTGGAAAAGTAAAAATAAAAAAGAAAGTTCTGGCAATTCTGAAGTAAGGAAAAAAATAACCAATATACGGGGGGGGGTACCCAAAAGGAGCAGGACTTTATTTATTAAAAATTGTGTATTTATTCTCACATGCTTAAATTTTGTCAACTTCAAAGTACTCTCCATGCGATGCAATACACCTATTGAGTTGCTTTTTCCACTGCTCAGAAAAGTTTTTGAATTCGTTTCGATGCCTTTTAGTGTTTCTGCTGTTTTTGGTTTCACCTCTTCCACATTGGCAAAACGTTTCTATTTGAGGACTTTTTCTTTTCTTTTTTTTTTTTTGAGTTGGAGTCTCACTCTGTCGCCCAGACTGGAGTGCAGTGGCCGCTCCCGGCCAACGCATCCTCTACCTGCTGAGCTCCGGCGATCCTTCTGCCTCAGCCTTCCCAGTAGCTGGAACTACAGGCGTGCGCAACCATGCCTGGCTAATTTTTGATTTATTGTAGAGATGAAGTCTCGCCAAGTTGCCCAGGCGGACTGGGAAAACAAAAAAAAAAAGTCGCTCGTGGGGAAATCGGGTGAATAGGGAGACTGGGGCATGGGGTTCATGCCGATTTTGGTCAAAAACTGCTGAGCGCTCAGCTCAGTGTGGGCAGGTGTGCTCGCAAATCACCCATCGTGAAATGGGCAAATGTGTTGTAAGAATCTCCAAAAAAATTCACTGAATTCAAACACAGCCTCCCACAACAACACTAGCTGGTACACTGATGCCAATGGGTTCCTAGAACACTTACATAGTAGGGGAAGCCTGGACTACAAGGGGGCCGCCCTCCACAAGATAATTCCAGCTTTTATTGGAGTCTCCCTTTGTATTTGTTATGAACTGGATTGTGTCCGCCCTAAATTACTATGTTGAAGCTCTAACTCCCAATGTGACTATAATTTGGAGACAGGGCCTTTAAAGAGGTAATAATGGTTAAATAAGGTTATAATGGTCGTGCTCTTATCCAATAGGATGGGTATTTTTTTTTATGAGTTGGAGTCTCACTCTGTCACCCAGACTGGAGTGCAGTGGCCGCTCCCAGCCACCGCAGCCTCGACCTGCTGGGCTCCGGCGATCCTTCCGCCTTAGCATTCCAAGAAGCTGGTACTACAGGCGCGCACTACCACGCCCGGCTAATTTTTAAAAAATTACTGTAGAGATGAGGTCTCGCCAAGTTTCCTAGGAGGGTCTCGAACCTGCGGGCTCAGGCAATCCACTCACGTCAGCCTCCCAAAGGCACGGGATTACAGGCTGAGCCACCGAGCCAGTTCTGGATGGGTATTTTTATTAGAGAATGAGACACGGGACTGCATATGCACAGAGAAGAGGTCATAAGAGGACACAGCAAAAAGGCAGTCACGGACCAGCCAAGGAGAAACCAAACTTGCCAGCACCTTGGTCTTGGTCTTCTAGACTCCAGAACAGTGAACAAATGCATTTCTGTTGCTTAAGTAGAACAATATTATTTTGCCGTGACAGTTTTAGCAGACTAATACACTATTAATGAAAAAATATTATTAACTTTCAATACAGAGCATATCAAGAATATAATAATATAGATAACCCTGTACTCATAAATTTTAAAATTTTAATAAAAACACAATCTTCTGAGAGTATGAAAAATTGTGTAAATCACCTCAATAGTGACACAGCATCGATTCCTGGAAATCAGGAAAGCATCTATTTCTGATACAATTTCTTAGTAGAGAATAAATTAAAATATACTTCCTTTGTATGAAAAACAAATTTATCTAGAAGAAACAGGCAATATTATATTTGGTGATGTAACTGCGGCCCAGATGATGGGTCACAAGCTTGCAGCCCAAAGGCCAGATATGACCTACAGATAGGATTGTTTTGGCTGGTTTGTTATTTCATTTTTAGTTTGCTGTAGTTACCAACATTTAAAAATCATAACATTTTACATACACTTCCACATTTTTGGTTTTTATGCCAGTACAGGTTCATGTGACAACTACCTGTAGGTAAGCAGAGATGTCCCACAGTAGCTGGGCTGTGCTCTGTGCTCTGGTTTGCCAGTTACTGTTCCTCCTCACAGAGACCAGGTGGCAGTGACTCTGTTTTATGCCACCTGCATTGTTGTTTTCTTAACTTGGCATGAGTCACTTTTTTGCTTCCTGCCAAGTTTTTGTTGGCATTTGTGTTCACATCACTTCTTTAAAGGCAGCCCCTTTCAAGTCAAGAATTACAATGCCCGCTCTCATCATTATTAGTCAACATTATTCTGAAAGTTTTAACCAAGACATGAAAATAAAACCAAAAGCATAAATATTGAAAGAAGATGACACATTTGCAATTATTTTGGAAATTGTATAATTGTATATCTGTTTGTCCCAATTCAAATACCATCAGAAATAATTTCAGGAACCCAATATATCACAAAATAAATATGCATGTATCATTAGCTTTCCCATTTTATACTAATAATCAATTAGAGAATATCTTGAATTTTTAAAAATTCCATTCATAATGATAAAACACGTGTGATGTATGAATTAACCCAACAGGAAATGTTTTGCACCTATGTAAATAAAACTATAAAGTATGAAATCCAGAAATTATTCTAGCATATGTAAGAATTTTGTACATGAGAATAATGACTTTTTTTTTCTTTTCTGAGTTGGAGTCTCACTCTGTTGCCCAGGCTGGAGTACAGTGGCAAGCTTATGGCCACTGCAGCCTTGACCCGCTGGGCTCAGGCGATCCCTCCACCTCAGCCTTCCAAGTAGCTGGAACTACAGGTATACGCTAATTTTGTGATTTATCATAGAGAAGAGGTGCTGCTAATTTTGTGATTTATCATAGAGAAGAGGTGCTGCTAAGTTGCCCAGGCTGTTCTCGAGCCCGTGGGCTTCAGGCAATCCCCTCACCTCGGCCTCCCAAAGTGCTGGGATTATAGGTTTGAGACACTGTGCCTAGCCAACATTTTAAATCAAGGGGGGGAAAGTTTGGATTTTTCCATAAATCATGCTAGGATAATGAATTAAATATAAATGCAGGAAAAAGAGATCAATTCCTAGCTACAATTATTAACATAAATGTATTAAAAGAGTTCTATGTGGAAATCAAAAGCCATAACAATTGAAGAAGCAAAGAGAAGTAAATTCAGATTTATTTTCAGAGAAGAGCCTTCTGAGAAATGTGTTGGTAGGTTTGGGCATTAACAATTTAAATATTCTATGGTTTAGGAAACTTACTGTAAGGTAAATGAAACCAGACCAGGCGAAACGGCAACAAAGGAGCCAAGAAAAATTTATTGGCGCAGTCCCGGGCAAGGTTCACCGGTCCATGTAGCTGTGGGCCGGAGAAGTCGCGCACAGCAAGATGGGCAATGGGTTTATAAAGGGCACACTGAGAAAACTGTGAGGGGGTCGGGGAGAGCAATCACTGGTTGGGACGGCTGTCACGTCTGCTGACGATTGGCTGAACGGGGTTGCTAGAGTCGCTGTAACAAGTACTGGCTGGCTTTGCGGCTGGAGTCTTAGTTCTGGTCACTCATTTTTGCTGGCTCACTCTCGCCCATTGTTCTCCTGGTCCGGGTTGGAGCCATCTTGTTGAGGCCCGCCCCGCCCTCCGGTACCTCCAGCCTTACACTTACCTCAAGTGAAATTACAGGATGAATGACAAACTAAAAACGAAATCTGCATCATATGATAGTTGAAGGGTACGTATTTTATTATATCAAGAGTATTTAGAAAACAATAATAAAAGGTAAGTACAGCAACAAAAATAAGAAAAATGCATTTTAAAAACATTAATAAGAATTTATAATAAAAGAAAAAAGGCAAATAATACATTTAATACCTCCAACCTCATTGCAATATATAATAAAAGCAGTTTATCACAATTTTTGTTAAATCAATATTAAGCATTTATTTTATTATGACTATATTCATATTATTTGTTTCAAGACCATCTAATGTTTTCTGATTACCTTTTCTTTCTTACACAAATTTCTGTTTTTTTATGAACTTAATAAACGCTTGCTAACAGATGTTTAATCTCTTGGATGGACCCTCATTTTCTAATCTAGTTTTTTCTATTTTCCATCCTGTATGTTTTTCTTCTTAATTCTTAACTTTAACAATCAATTAATTTACTGAATTTATTATTTTTGCCATACCAGGTTATCATTTTTGGAGTTGATTCTTATTCTGTGAATAAGAGTTCTAACTTCTTATTGTCTTATCTTCTCTCATCTACTGGAAAATAATATTGGTAGTTTTTCTCTTATGTTTTATTCTATTTCTTGTGCTGTTTCCATATCTCCAACTTCCTTTTTCTATTTGCCATTTTTGCCTCTGGCGTTCATGTTATTGGTTTTTCTCACATGTCCTGAGATTCTTATCTATCTGTTCATACTGTTTAAAGAAGTAAAAAATTGATTCAACACTCTGAGGCATGGTAGAGCCTCTCCCATGGTAGTTAATGATTTAGAAACTGAGCCAATTTGTTAAGGCTTTCCAAACAATCCATGGAGGTCTTTCTTCTAGATTCATTACATTTCTCCAGAAGATAAACCTTTAACCCCTTGCCTAGTTTCCAGTGTTCCAGAAGCCAAGGGTCGATGGTTCACTGAGAGGATTCTACCAGCAGATCCTCTTGTTTCCATGCAGTGCCTCACCCCCACCTGCTCCGGTCCTATGTCCAGAGCCTTTCCAGTCAGTTTCTCCAGAGAGTCATTACTCTTGACTTCAGGCCCCTGAAGACAGAGAGTTGAATATCTAGGGTGAATATTTGGGGAGTAATCTTAGGTTCTTACTCATCCTTTCAAAGACTCTCAGTTATCACTTATGTTTTCAAGCTCTTGCACCGTCTTCTTCAGAGGTCTCTATTGCCACCAACTCCTGGAACTTCTGGGTGTTTTGTGGGTAGATTCACTAACTTCTTATTGGCCTCCCTTAGCCTTTTTTGGGGCTACGATTTTTGTCTTCTGTCAAGTCATTATCATTTGTCCAACAGCTTTCTCTCACCTGCTTTTCTTTCCAACTTGTTTTTTTATTCTTGTGAATTTATACTTTTTAAATTTATACTCTTATTCTTCAAGCAGTTTAAGAGGTTGCTGAGATAGACTCATGGGTTCAGTTTGACATGTTTAACCAAAAGTCACAGTTACAACAGAAAAATAATGATTATAATAATAATTTTTTTTTTTTTGAGTTGGAGTCTCACTCTGTCGCCCAGACTGGAGTGCAGTGGCCGCTCCTGGTCACTGCAGCCTCGACCTGCTGGGCTCTGGTGATCCTCCTCAGCCTTCCGAGTAGCTGGAACTACAGGCGTGCGCTACCACGCCCAGCTAATTTTTGATTGATTGTAGAGATGAGGTCTCACCAACTTGCCCAGGCGGGTCTCGAACCCGCGGGCTCAGGCAATCCACTCAGCTCGGCCTCCCAAAGTGCTGGGATTACAGGCTGAGCCACCGAACCCAGCCAATAATAATTTTTAAAAATAGTACATGTTCATAGTTATTTATGGCTGAAAAGAACTTAAACTCCATCCATCTTCAAATTCTTAAGATAAATATGGAGATATAATGCACAGAGAATGTTTACAAGTTATCAGATATATTCAGGGTGTCCAAAGCAAAGTCAAGACCCTCAGTATGCACCTGTACAAAATGCCTTTGGTTGTGTCTCAAAGAATTGCCACTGGGAACTGCCTTCATCCATAATGTGTGGTACCATGCCCTTGACATCTATATTTTTTTTCTTCATCAAACAAATTCCTTAATCATAGCAGATTAGACCGAGGAGGCTTATCAGGTCTAATCTGGTAAAAAAAAAATCTCTCCCACAGAAATTTGGAATTGGGACCTAGAGATGCTACCTACTCCAAGATGTTGTTTTTAATAAGGAGCATAATGTACAGACATGGTTGGTTGTCTACCCTCTGGAATAACGCTGAGTGGGATAACTGTATTAACCTTGCACATACTAAGAAGGACAATACAAGATTGTGTGTGGGTGTGCATGTGTGTGTCACCCTCTACCATATACCCATTACACTTGGCTCACTTGTCCTTAAACAGTAAGCTTGAGAGTCCCACCTTTAAGTCCTTACAGAAGGTATCTGAGGACAAACAACTTCAATAGAGACAATAGGTTAGATAGGTCTGTGTTTCCCAGAGTGGACTCAGCCTTGTATTGTATCCTAAGATGCCCCAAACGCCTGAGTTATCTCATGGTACCGCTTCAATTTTTATGCTGCTGTGGCTTTAAGTACTTGTTGAAGGATAGAAAGGCTCCCAGGAAAGTTGGCAAGACTGAGAGACAGAGAGGACAAAAAGGGAGGGGATGGAGGGAGGGGGAGAAGGGAGGAGAGAGGAGAGGAGACAGGGCCCTCACATATAGGAATGTATGTTCAAATATAGAAACAAGCTACCAACATGCCTGCATAGTTGTGTGGTGAGAATGCTTGATGAGGATATGTCTATGGTGTGTACTTTTTTAAAGGAAAGAAACAACAAAAACACAAAACACCCTGTGTGGCTGGCTTCCCACTGCTTTCCTTTCTCCATCTCTTTCTGAGGTGGATATATGGCTTCAGTTCCTTTCAAGTGTCAGCTGGTGACCGTGGTGGCTTTCTGTAACTCTTCAGGCCCCTTTGACTTCCAGGAGCATTAGAAACTTTCCCAGTGACTTTAGAAAACCACACACATGCACATACTTGAAGTGCATCCCTAGGGGGATTTCATCATGTTGGAAGGCTTTGGTTATCTTCTCCCGGGAAGAAGAGATTGTGACAGAGGTGGAGAAGTTTGCTGCTTAAGTGAAGTAAAGAAGTGTCCAAATCCTGACTTAGTGATGGACTCTGAAGGCTGGTGTTCCCTGCCTCCTCTGCTCCTGTCCCTTCAGTGACTAGAAGCAGATAGTCTTGGTAAAAGACCTAGATCACATCTCCATGGAATCAAATAGAGTCAGAAAAGCAAGTCAGGGAGTAGAAATCATGAAAACTGAGAAGTAGAACAAAATAAGCATAATACATCCATTTCAGACCTTTCTGGTCATCATAGCAAAATAACAAATATTTATGGCCACCTATGGGCTAGGCAACATCAAGGGTATTTTCAAATACATTATCTCATTTTCATATACTTCTGTGAAAGTCATTCTTGCACCTGCCTTCATTCCCAAGCAGAATTGACCTGTCCCTCCCTTGTCTACCCATAGTACTGTTAATATTGTGATACATCATAGAGTCACAGAACACTATGCTGCACTTGTTTTTATATGTTTCTATGTCACTGCCACCATTGACCATGAGCCTTTAAAAAAAAATTTCTTATGTGTCCTTGAATTATGAACACTTAGTAAAGATGGGCACAAGTCAAGCACTTAATATTGAGCAAATAAATGATTTTAATGTAGAGAAAAAAATTTAATTTTAGGCAAGTTAGATTCCCAGCCCATCATGTAGAAGAGATAAAAATCCCTGCCTAATTCATGAACCAGCAAAACACTAGTCAATCTACTCCAAGACCTAGTGCTGGACAGAGAAGATGTGGAGATTATCAGACCTGAATTCTGATTCTGCCATTTAAATTAGTGGCCAAAAGAAAGTTACTCAACTTTTTGAGCCTCCATTTGCTTATCTTTAAAATGGGTTAGAGTATCTTGGAGGATGATAGAAGTAATTAAACAAAATAATAAAGTCCTTTACACGTTACCTAGTTTACAAGAACTCAGTGTATAAGCAAGAACTATTTCCACTAAGAAATTTGAGATTAAGGGAGGAGGAGATTCTTAACTAATTCTCCTCTTTTAAAAAATAATTAAAATAGTTTTTCTGGCTAAGTTATTTTAAATAAAGAATACATGCTGTTATACTAACTTTAACTTTACAATTGGGAGTAAGGAACCAGATTTTAGCTGTTTGAGAATATACTTTATGTTCAGACTTAGACTTTCTTCAAGAAGGAATTTCTACAATTCAGAACCTGAGCAAAGCAAGGACTCCATAAATATGTACTAATGTGACTGAATAAATTCTGGAATCAATCAATTAATGTGCTTAATGATATTTCCTGAAAAACACAGAAGGATCCTCCCCAACCCAAGGAAAATATAAAAGCTCCCTGCCCAATGCCCAACTAAAGATACAGTCAGAAAGTATCAAAATTAGTGGATCCTGAACATTCATCACAATACTATAAGAGAGGGATTGGCAGGAGTGAGGCAATGCGGGGGGTTGGAGGGCAGGGGAGAGTGCACATAACATCACTAAGGGTACTTGATCCTAAACCATGGGAAGGGAGGACCAGTGAGAGGCCCAAACCTCACCTGTACATAGACCACTTATGTAACTAAACCTAACTTCTACCCCACGTCTTTAAAATAAAATAAAATAAAGAGAGAGAAAAAAAGAAAGAATGAAAAGTAGAGGAAGCCACTCACGACAGTTTTCTTCAGTTAATATTTATGAGTCTGGTTTATTCTGATCGTGATCTAGACCTTAGTCGGGAAACTTGGATTGCACTTGGAATTTTGACTCTGTAAGCTACCTTACTCATATGAGGGTTACCTGCTGATGACTCCATCTACTTTACAGAAAACAGCATCCATTCATTTGGCCCTAACAACTACATGGCCTTGGTTTGTGTGTCAAGAGACCTGGCTCTGCCACTCACCAGTGTTGCAAAATCAGACATTTTATGAAATTTGTAGATACTTTATATTCTTACATTTAAAAAGGCAGTTAAAATAGATAATAATGAACAATCTCTTCTGATTCCTAAGTTATTCTACAAAGGAGCTACCCTTCAAGAGGCTAAAATATTAAGGAACTCAGAAGCACTGAGCAGAACTTCCAGGCACTCTGCCCAACAGAAGGCATCCTCTGCCAGCATCAGGAGTCCAGCAAACAATGGCTGTGACATAGTCCTTCATTGCGACTGACCACAGGTGTCCAGTCTCCGGGCTTGGGTTTTGTAAGCTCAAGAGCACTTTTGCTTGGCTTCTCACCCTTCCCTTCACACTGCCTCTTCTTTATCCTCTTCCCTTACCATTTTTTTCTCTCCTCCTTCCAACTCTGTGAATTATTTTTTGAAAAAATGCTTCAACAATTTCCTCTGTTTCTCTGGGTCAGTATCCCCAACCTAAAGGCCTCTCTCTTCCAATTCACCCAATTTTAAATTAATGGCATTTATATTGTCTCTGGATCTTTATTTTTCTTGTCTAAGCTGCTGACAGAAACAAAAATGGGCAAGAGCTCTAGCCAGAGCTGGCTAATGGATGCAGAATTAGCAACAATCAGTCCTGAGTATAGATGTATTCTGTAGTGTGCATGGGCACTACATGTTATGTTGGGTAGCGTGCTGTCTGTGCGATAGGGAAACAATTTAAACTCTCAGCAGGGAGACACCACTGTAGATCCAGTACTCAAGGGGGGAGAACCACCGGTGATAAAAACACATCTTCAAAACATGGAGCAGTGAGGAAAAAGTATTTTACTGTTCTGTGGCAGGAAGCACAGATGTCTAAACATACAAACATCCTACCCTTAGGGGGCAAATATCAGTCGAAAGAAGCTCTCCTTGCCTCTGAAGTGAATCTGTGTCTCTAGAAAATGTTAGTGATTTGATTGAGAAGACAAGGATATTTGGGGTACTGAAAAGCTATTTTAATTTTTCTCTTTCTCTGAAAATAGATCAAACAAATTTGTAGATGCATGCTGTCTAGAAGTTCTCCATGCTTTAAAAACTCTGCCTTCAGTGCATATTATTTTTCTTTTGACTGTATCCTGGAGTAAGAGAATATGTTGGAAGGAGTTCCAGGTCCCGACACAATGTCTGGCAAGTGCTTCAAAATGCCAGTCGAAGTAGGTGTCTGATGAAATCAGGAAAGTTGATTTGCTTAACTTACCAGAAAATACACAGAACAACAACAACAAAAACCCAAAACAATCTCTTTACATATGAAACTGTACTTTCAGGAATCCCAAAGGGGGGAATAAAAGCCCTCCCAAGCTGACAAGTCAGTATAAAAACCCTCTGACCGGAGAGGGACCTTTCCCTTAAAAAGAATGAAACAATAATTTGGGCAAAGGCTGGGGAAGGTCAAAGGGCAATTCCATCTCTCATGATCACTTGAGAGGCAGGGAATTTGTCTGGATAGGCCGACACCACCACCACAGTGCTGGGCAGGTGGTGTAAGCCGAGGGGACTCTGCATGTCATTTTAGTTAATAATTGCAAGACATTTCATTTATTTCACCTTAAGCTCCACCCAGCGTAACAAATCTTCTCCCATCTTGTGCAGTGCCGGTGTTAAGGCTCATCATTCCTGCTCAGTCTGCTTTGGCCGATGTGTAAATATTGAACAAATCTAAGCCAAGGAAGGGAATGATTATTACTACATTAATACTAATGAGTTGAGTGGAGGCAGGAATGTGTTTGGCGAATGTTGCCACAGAAGGAGATGACTTAAAAAGGAAAAAGAAGTCAACAGAATGATTATTGATTTAAAAAAGCTGACCAAGACATAAAATTCACATGAGGTAAGAATCAAAGACAGAAAGACTATGACTCTAGGAAATGTGTGTGTGTGTGTGTGTGTGTGTGTGTGTGTGTGTACATACTCATCTGTTTAATGTTTGGTTCATTCAGGACTCTATGAGGCCTGAAGTAGGCTATGATATACCAATACGAACGGTCCACACGCAGCTTTCCTGTTCCTCCTCTCTTGTTTGTAGTTTTTCTTGGTACATAAAACGTGTGTGTGTGTGTGTGTGTGTGTGTGTGTGTGTGTGTGTGCGTGCGTGTACAGAGGGTGTCAAAAATGTATATACATTTCAAGAAAAGAAAAAGCCATATTAAAATTGTAATACTCAATGTATACTGATAACAAAAGATGAATACAAGTCATGTGTGACTTCTGCAATTAAGAGTTGCTCAAAGTGGTTCCCATCAGTATCTAGACACTTCTAATTATGGAAAATTAAAAGTAATACATTGATAGCATCTCTTAAAATGTGTATATATATTTTTGTCACCCTGGTATATTGCTTTGGAGATATATATAAATATATCTCCAAATATATACACATATATACATGTATATGTATACACAGTACATGCAGACTGTTATCAGCACATTCTCATTTTCTGTTGTAGTGATGTCAAAGGATCCAGATGCAGGTCTGTAGGATGGAGTTTAGGGGAGAGGGAGCACAGGAGAGAATATAATGATGGCCATGTGGACTTTAGAAAGCCATTTTGAGACAGGTTTGTAGGGTGGGGTTTAGGGGAGAGAGAACACAGGAGAGGATGTAATGACAACCATGTGAACTAAGAAAGCCATTTTTCCTTTGCACCTCATCACATGTCGTAACACCGTCCTTATCAAACCCGTCCAAACCTCAAACGAAAGCCATTTGTTTGGGAATGGACACGGCGCTTATTTATTTTACGGGGTCTGCCATGCTTTCGTTGGTTGCGATAACTCTTCACATACCTCCTTTTGGAATGCTGACACTTCAAAAGAAAAGAAATTTTTTGTGACAGTAAAGGAGCTTTAAAAACAGAAATAGGCTGTTCTCTAAATGCTTGCTTTTAAAATAAAAATAACAAGAACCTCCAAGTTCTGCCCGAATTTGAGGGAAGCTCTGCCAGCAGCATTTCATTTTCTTCTCCCAAGCCCTGTGGATTCGTGGAGCCTGACCCAGAGCTCGGATGCTGCGGGTGTTCAGAGCCCGTGGCTCTCAGCATCCCCAAAGGTTTACAGGTGCCTGAAGTAGGCAGAATGATGACTGAACTAGGTGAATGTTCAGCCAGTACTTCTCCTGGCAGACACAGGGAGGCAGTGTGGGTAAGCTTGGCATCAGCAAGGGAGGGAACGCAGCTCTGCAGTGTACCTTTTCCCTGCTTTATTTTGTGCAGTTACCTTTTCCACTGTTAAAATTCTAAACCCCCTCCCCTCCATTTGCTTGTTTAATTTGTATATAGCTAAGAATTTTTAAAGAAAAAGGTCAGACTATCCGGCTAATGAAACAAACTCTCCAAAAACCTTTTTAAAAAGAAACCATAATGTGTATGTGTGATCAGGGACAATAACAATACAACAGCTATAAGAAGTGGCAATTATTTTTTTAAGGCAGTTTTATACATAATATATCAACACTCAACACCCTATCAAAGACACACACCCAGAGTTTCCTCACCAATCCTGCCTTCTTAAGAGGATTTTCAGTGCATGTGAAAAGACATTATCTTCCTGCAATTCTCAGCTCATCCTTGAGATCACAACAATAGTCAAGGAACTGTTTCCGTTTCATGGGGGAACTGAAGTTAGAGAACTTGCATGGCTTGAGAAGGTCTCACAGCTGGCGAGTAGTAAGTTGGGATTTCTTTTTTTTTTTCTTTTTTTTTTTTTTTTGAAGTCTCACTCCAGACTGGAGTGCAGTGGCCACTCCCGGCCACCGCAACCTCGGCCTGCTGGGCTCCGGCAATCCTTCCACCTCAGTCTTCCAAGTTGCCACAATTACAGGCGCGCGCTACACGCCCAGCTAATTTTTTTTTTGATTTATTGTATAGATGAGGTCTCGCCAAGTTGGCCAGGTGGGTCTTGAACCCATGGGCTCAGCAATTCACTCACTTCAGCCTCCCAAGGCGCGGGATTACAGGCTGAGCCAACGAGCCCAGCTTAAGTCGGGATTTCAGCCTAAGTCATCTAACTCCACATCAAAGGTTACTCAATTTACCCCACTCAGATTTACACAGAAATAAGAAATTGGTGATCTCCCAGACTGCTGCTGACAGCATCTCAAGGAGAGTCAGTTAGGAGGCATTTTTTTTCCTTTGTCCAATGTAGAAAACTGAACATCAACTTTATAACCTCATCATCATAAACCTTCTTTCCAGTGTAATCCCAATCTCACACTCAGTATATTCAAAACCAACTCTCCTTTTCAATTTTTCCTACCCCAGTTGTTGTGTTAAACCAAACTTTTGCTCTTATTCCTTAGTCTGTTTTCACCACTCCCACAGGTATCTTCCTTCCCACTACCCCCGCCCCCCCACCCGACCTGTCGCCTACATTCTGAGCCTGTTGGTGAGTTTTCAAAACCAGTGGATATCTTCTCTTCAGTATGTCCTCAACATACCCCTCTTCTTATGCCTGCTGATCACAGAGATTTGTCTCTTTCTTAGAATTGGGAGTTTCCAAACTGGTGCACTCACTTTCATTGCTTCTCTGCCCTAATCTTTCCTACATGACACTTCCAGATGAACCACTCTTAGCAGTGGTCTTATTAAGTTGCTTCCTACCTCTACAAACTTCAAGAATTTCCCTTTGCTTATTCAGATGCTACTCTAACTCTTCTTCCAGGCAATTACAAACACTACACAGTCCGACTTACCCTTACTTTCCAAACACATTTCCTCTGTTATCCTTTGTGAAGGCTTTGCTTGTCTAGCTGCTTGCCGTGTGAACTGTCCTCTTTGTACACTTATAGGATCTGCCCTTTCTCAATGGGCCGGCATCTCCAAATTCCTTTTTTTAATTTCATTCGCTTTAAGGGTTACAAATAGTTTTTGGTTATATGGTTGCATTGTACATTGGCAAAGAAGTCTGGGCTTTAAGTGTACCCACCACCCCACCTGCGCACGTTGTACACAATAGGTGAATTTTTGTCTTTATACCCCTTCCTCTCTCCTCCACCTGTGTCCAGTGTCCACTATACCATTCTCTGTGCTTTTGCAGATCTTTTGTTTAGATCCCACTTATAAGTGAGAACAAGTAGTGTTTGGTTTTCTGTCCCCGGGTTAGAAACTGAGAATGATGTTCTCTAATTCCATCCACGTTACTGCCAAAGACACTACTTCATTCTTTTTGATGCCTGAATAGTATTCCACAGTGTGTTTATACACCACATTTTCATTGTCCACTGATCAGTTGATGGGCATTTAGGTTGATTCCACATCTTTGCAATTGTGAAGCTGCACCTCCAAATTCTATATTCACCAAAGTCTAAGTCAAACATTGGGTCTTTTATGAAGCCTCCTTGATTCTTCCAGACAGAAGGAACTTTTCCCTTGAAACTCCCATTCACAGTCCAAAACAAATTCTTTTAAAAATAGGTTGCGGTGGCCCGGTGATGTCCAGGGCGCACAGCCGTGGGCAGCTGAGCATGGACTCTCAGGCCACCGGGGTCCTGGTGCTGGGGCCACGAAGCCACCTCAGGGCCCACCGCTGCCGACCGCGCAGGAGATGCCTCCTGGCCTGGAGGCTGTCTTTGCCACAGCTGACCACCCTGGCCCGGAGAGAGAGACTAAGAAGACCATGGATGGACTAGCCAGTGGAGAACAGAGCATCTCTAATGGCAGTCCCACCAATGGTGAGGGTGCCCATGTTGGAAAGGAAGGTTTTGCTGTGGACGATGAGGATTTCAATGGAGAGGTGAATACCTGGAGAGGTGAATACCTGGGAGGACAGTTCACAGAGGCAGACTGTCCGTTCAAGGAACAGTCTGTTGATCTTTTTCATAAGAACTAGAACTTGGAGTTGAAAGCAGATCAAGAGAATCCATACGATGCTGACAGCATCCAGGAGAGCATTTCTCAAGAGATTAGCCCCTGGGTGTGCTGTTCCCCACAAGGAGACATGATCTATGACCCCAGTTGGCACCATCCGCCTCCACTGGTACCCCTTTATTCCAAGATGGTCTTTGAAAGGAGACAGTTTGATGATGCCAAAGATTGAGTACAATGCTTTCAGCCTCTGGGTGGGTGACCCCTCCAGACCAAGGTCTCTTTTCCTGTCTTTGAGGTGAGATGTCATATCTGAGAAACTGTTCCCAGGGATCCCTGAGCCTGGGATACACAGACTGGTGTTAAATTTGGCCCCGCTATACTCCCATTTCTGTTGTTGTTTTTATTGGACTCCTCCTTGGAACGTGTGCATGTTCGTGTCTGTGTCAAGAGGAGTTGCGTTCTTTATAAATAAAGGTAGAAACGTTTTTAAAAAATAGACTGAGTATAAATAGTGCATACTTTTAAAAAATACCCCAGAACACCTCTCTTATCAACCTTCTCTTGAATTATAGTTACTGGTATATGTGTTCATCTTTTTTCCCATGGTATGAGAGCATGAGGGCAAGAAACAGGTCTTCTTTGAATTCACAACAGCCTGGACAGCTTTTGTATCTTTGGTGCTGAGTAAGTAAGTAAATGGATTAAGGGAGAGAAAGCGTTGTGATTAAGCCAAAATGAAACTTTTTCATTTGTCTTCCCTGTGTACACACTATATATAACAAATTTAATTAGATGTCCCATCACTCAATAAATCATTTTAAAAAATATTTACTGAGCACATAATATGTGTCAGGCATTGTTCCGGGTGCTATAGTAAACACAGCAGACATGTTACAAAGCACTAGGGAAGACAGATAATGAAAAAATTATGACTTTTTGCAAATAGCAACAAGACTATAAAAATGTGCAAAGTAGATGAAGCAATCAAGGGGAGGGCTAATGAAGGAAACCTACTCGGATAGAGGCGTCAAGGGGGGCTTCTCAGAGGCAAAACAAGACTGGGAGGGTAAGAGGAAGCCAGCCACACAGGGGTCAGGAGGAAGTTCATCCCAGGCAGGAGAAGCTGCATGGGTATGAGCTGAGAGGTGGAGAAGAGTGGGGCCTTTTCTAGGGACTGAAGGAAGACAAATACGGCAGGGCTATAATGGATGAGTGGAAGGGTAGACCGAAAGGGGGGGGGAAGATGAGGATCAGATCACATGGATCTTGTAGACCTTGGTAAGGAAGTGGGTTTCCTTTGAAGTCTGTGGGAAGAGGTTAAGTAGTAAGTTTAAGGAGATATCCTACTGCTTAAACTTTAGGATATCATGATTCATTTGTGCTTTTTGATTATCCTGGTTGCTGTAAGGTGAACAGATTTGAAAGGACAAGAGTAAACACGGAGAAACTATCAGGGGGACCATAACAGAGGTCCAAGCAAAAGTGACAGGACAGACTTGTGCACGGCAGCAGTGCCGATGTGGAATGGAGGCCAGATCTGAGAAAGCAACAATAGGACCTGTTAAACATGAGGCATGAGGGAAAGAGAATGCTTGAGAGCAGTGCCCAGGCTTCTGGCTTAGTAATTGGGTAATCAGGGTTATTGCTTACTCAGACAAGAAAGATTGGAAGAGTCAGTTTGAAGGGAAAGAAATTAATTAGCTCAAACTCCAAAACCATTTGAATATTCATATAACCATAATTATTCATAAAATATATATTCAACTTATGTTTTGCTTTGTTTTTTAAACACTTACTGGGTGCCAGACACTGCATTAAATGCTAGAGTAAATAAGACAGAGCACCTGCCCTTATAGCCCATATCAGCTCGTGAGGAATACCCATGTGCCACTTAAAAACTTTTAATGTGGGAGGGGAGGCAGGGGTGGAGGGACAAAAAAATCACTTATCAGTATAGTGTGTGCAGATAGGAGTGATGGGTACACTTAAAGCCCAGACTTCTTCACCACTATACAATGCTATCGTGTAACCAAAAAATTTCACACCCCTAAAGCTATTGAAATAAAGAAAAAAAATTTTGAAGCTAGATGGCATACAGGATCATGTACAGGCATGCAGATTCTGTTGTTGGAGAATTCATGCAATAAAACACCATACTGCTCTTGATGACTCTTTCCTTTTATGTTTTGTTCATATTTAAAACACAAACTGTACTTACCATTTTGCAAATCAATCTTAGGAATTTATGGACATAAACATTCAAGCCAAACACATAATAACTTTGGGAAGAGCTGCTCACACTTTGCTTTTAGAAATATGACTTCCAGTTTTTCCTAACCCAATCCCTGAGCACCCTTCACAGACAAGAATGGTTGGTGTGTGGGCTGAGGTTGCCTGCCCTATCCCTGCTTTCATGGCTTGGCTGCACACAACAGGTGCTGTGTGTTTTCAAAGTGACTGATTTAAAGGAGAGAATGAGACAGCACAATGTCACCCTACAACCCTATCAAGAAGAGTGTCAAACCAAAACAAACAAACAAAAAAAGAAAGAAAATCAAATCAGGGAACTACTTAAAAATATCATTAATTCCTGCCTTTCAGTCAGTCTAGGACTTATATCTTGAAAGTTTTATCTGTTTACACCGTGCTTATGATAAAATAATTCAAGAGAATAATCCACCCAAGATTAAAAGAAAATATTGTTTCTCATAGTGCCTCATGTTAACATTTTACCTAATCTTCTTCGGCGTTTGCGATATATTATATAACCAAATACATTAAACGTTCATTAACTGACCGAGTGTGCAGAACTCAGACCCTGAACCCAAGTCAATAAAATACTAATAAATTAAAATTTGGCCACAAGATCAACTGACAATTTATTGATAGCTCTCTTAAAATTCCTGCCTATGCCAGCTCAAAGTGTCATATTATTAATGTGATGATATTTTGCTTTATTCTTTGTAACATTTGTCCACATCAAAGGATTTTTTTCCTTTAACACGCCCAGAATCGATTAACCAATTTTCTAAAATATAGTTTACATGAAGCCACTTTCAATAGGCACTGTCCCAATGCTGAAAAATCCTGTTTTCCTTAGAAAATGTTATTCTTATGTTCTGTAGATGCTTGTCCTGGCTTATTCTCCATCTGCATTGACTGTGTGCTGAGGCCAGCCAGGAAGCTCTGGCCATATGCACTGACTAAATTCCTATACTTCTTCTCTAGTAACATCAAACATATACAGCAGTCGTCTGTCTTCCTTTGATCTTCAGCTCGCACAATCCCTTTCTCACTAAGTTGTCCTCCATGGTTTGTTTTTGATATTTAAACAGTTTAGACATCTCTAAAAGTGGAGTGACATTGACACAGAGATAAGGTGCCAATCAATTTATTAAGTGATTCTGTACAAAAATGGCAAACTTAACATGACCCTGGAGCATGGCTGATTCAGCCAACAAGAAGCGTGAAGAAAGCCATTCATCTGTTCTTGTCTAGTCTGGCTGAGGACATTTATCTAGAGCTCTTCTCTGAAGCTGGAACTGATAAAAATCATCAACAGAAATGATGATTTTTTTAAAAAAATTGTAATTAGTTGATAACAGTAATATTTATTTTTCTATCCATCTTTGTTTAGTTGAATAATGGGTGCAAGCTAGGTAGGTTATGGGAATATACTCCATGTCATTACAGGGACATTTTGTTCCACCAGGATGAAGCTTCAATATTTACAAGCCATCAAAATTATCAAACTTATTACAGTTACATTAAATAATTTTCCAGAGGGAGAAGTGAGGTATAAAAGGTGAATGTGCTTATTCATTTCAATGTAGTACCTCTTGGCAGTGGCCTCAAGATAAACCCATCCCAGGAGTGCTGAATGTGTTCAGCATTTATGTGTTTCAAAGCGAAATATAAAATGTCTATGGAAATGAGAGCTATGATTACCTTTATTCCTTATTCCATGTGAATGCCAAAGCAATAGGTTACTTTGAAATAAAATAACTAAAAATATGACCTTTTGATATCATTATTTCTAATAAAATAGCTAACTCTTAGAATAAATTAGCCTGACTGCCTCACAAGACCAACTTTACATGAAGTAGATTCAATGTCCCTGTATTGTAGGACCAAAGAACAAGTATAATTTAAAGCAGTTGCCTGTCAGCCAGACACAGCAAAAAGACTACAAAATGATAGTTTAAAGAGGATGCCACAGTGATGGTTAATTTTATGTATCAATTTACTGGGCTAAGGGATGTCTAGATAGCTGGATAAAACATTATTGCTAGGTGTCTGTGAGAGGGTGTTTCTGGAAGAAAACACCCTCTCACAGACACCTAGCAATTTAGCATCTGAATCAGTAGACTAGTAAGGAAGATTGCCCTCACCAGTGAGGGAGGGGAACATTCAATCCAATGAGAGGGTGATAGAATAAAAAGTCCAAAGAAGGGCAAATTTGCTGTCTGCTTGGGTTGGGATATTCATTTTCTTCTGCTTTCAGACATCAGTGCTTCTGGTTCTCAAACCTTCAAACTTAGGCTGGGCTACACCATTGGCTTTCTTGGGTCTCCAACTGGCAGACAGCAGATCATGAAACTTTTCAGCCTCCATAACAGTGTGAGCCAATCTCTCTTAATAAATATTTTTATCTATATCTATATCAATCTATCTATCTATGTCCTATTCTGTTTCTTTGGTGAATCCTGACTAATAGCCCCATTTAAGAGACAGATGAGAAAGAGAAATTACTCAACACAATGAATAAACAGGGAAATAGATGGAACATGTATAGAACAAAAGTCAATTGACATGGAATTACAAGATGGCAGGGTGCAAGAAATAAGAAAATAATTCAGCTATTATTAACCTCCATATTCAGATAATATGAATTATTCTGGTTCCCAAGAAGGGAGGTACTTCAGGCCTAAAAATGCCCCACTATCATCTTCTAAATTGCATCTAACCCTCTGTCGTGGTTTACACTGTGTCCTCCAAAGAAAATAAATTTCAATCTTAACCCCTAGTACCTCAGAATATTTCCTTATTTGAAAAGAATCTTTACAGAGACAGTCAAATTAAAAGGAGGTCATAAACCGGGCTTGGTGGCTCAGCCTGTAATCCCGCGCCTTGGGAGGCTGAGGTGAGTGGATTGCCTGAGCCCGCGGGTTCGAGACCCGCCTGGGCAGCGAGACCTCATCTCTACAATAAATCAAAAAATCAGCCGGGCGTGGTAGCGCGCGCCTGTAATTCTGGTTACTCGGAAGGCTGAGGCGGAAGGATCGCCGGAGCCCAACAGGTTGAGGCTGCGGTGGCTGGGAGCGGCCACTGCACTCCAGTCTGGGTGACAGAGTGAGACTCCCACTCAAAAAAAAAAAAAAAGGAGGTCATTAGCCAGGGCCCTAATTAAATATGACTGGTACCTTTTTAAGACAGGACTGTTTAGACACAGAGGCAGACATGCACAGAGGGTTGTAGAGACACATGAAGAAGGTGGCCATGGGACTGAAGTGGTATCCTTCCAAGCCATTGTAGAGACACACAGAAAAGGCAGACATGGGACCGGAATGGTGCAACTACACACCAAGGAATGCCAAGGATCACCAGCAAACACCAGAGGTAGAAGGGGTGAGTAAAGGACTCTCTTCAAAAGCTGTCAAGACACGATGGTCCTGCCAATAACTTCATTTCAGACCTCTAGCCTCCAGAATTGAAAAGACAACAAAGATTTATTGTTTTAAGTCACCCAACCTTTAATACTTTGTAATGGCAGCTCTGGGAGATGAATTGCACACTGTCATCTGGCAGTGTATCATACTAACCACCATTTGACACTCACCGACATTGATCTTCAGGCAGGAAGGTTTATAGTCCGGATGGATATCTTTGTATCAGGATGCCCCTTGCTGGGTCTTGACAGGGACACTTTTCCTGCAGAGTGCTTACAGAACGTCTTCTGGCCTTCCCAAGTCAGACTTTCTTCCCACTTCCGACTTGGCCACCTACTGGTGAATGGTCTAGAAACAAGGAGGGGGTGGGCAGTGGGTGTGTACATGAGGGAGGACTTATCAGGGATGGGGGTTTAGGATCAAAAAGCCTGAATTGTTCACCATTCATCTCATGCAATAACTATTTCCACAAATGTTTACTAAGTCCTCACATGTGAGTCATTGTGCTAGATACTTAAGGAGATAGCTGTGAACCAGACAGACAAAGAAACTACACTCATGGAAGTTGTGTGCTAGCCTGATCTCACATACTCATATGCAAATAAATATTTGCTGAACAAGTCAATCAAGAGTTTATTTCTGCTTGCATGGAAACTTTGAAAGACCTGGATTCTATATGGGATTTGGAAGGACTGGACAGCTTTTTTATTCATATTTATCTTCTATAGGCACTTTAGTCCAAATAAATTGATTTCCAGCTTCTCAAAGGCTGATCTGAAAGGATAATCTGCCACACCTTCCCGAGGAAGTTTGTATTTGTGTGTGTGTGTGTGTGTGTGTGTGTGTGTGTGTGTGTGAGAGAGAGAGAGAGAGAGAGAGAGAGAGAGAGAGAGAGAGAGAGAGAGACGAAGGAGATGAGAGAGAGAGAGAGAGAAAAGAGATAGAGAAGAGAAAGACAGAGATAAGAGAGAAAAGAAAGAGGAGAGACAGAGAGAAGAGAGATGAGAGGAGAGAGAAGAGAGACAGAGAGAGAGAGAGAGAAGAAGAAGAGAGGAGAGCGAAAGCAAGTAGAGGAGAAAGAGAGGAGATAGAAGAAAGGAGAGACAGAGAGAGGAGAGAGAGAGGGAGAGAGAAGAAAGGAAAGAGGAGAGAGGAGAAAGGGGATAGGGGGAGAGAGAGAGAGACAGAGAGAGGAAAGAGACAGGTTGGGCCTAGAGACATAAATTGTGCTGCTAATACTGACACATAAAGTTGGCATTTCCACTGTCTTGTCTCTCATGACAGTGCCCTCCTCTGGAAGCTGTTAGGATAAGAGCTAATGTGGGCTGTGCCACACAAAGGTGATGGCAAATTGATGAGCCTGTGAAGAGATTCAGAGGCAAATAGGGAAATGCATTGTTAATGCTATTAAATATTACTTAGCCTACAGCAAGCTGCATGTTCAACAGTTTAAACTTTAATTGCTAGCTGATGCAGAAACAAGCCTGGATATATGTAAATCCTATTGAAAGCTAATATCATTTTGGCTGCTCAGATGGATTAGCAGCCACTACAATTAGCAGCATGTGCAGCTAATGATATTAGAGGGAATCCATCATGCAGCAGTCGGGCCTCTAAATCTGAAAAGAAGTTAAGGCTTTTCTCCCCACAGGCACCCCATGCTGGGGAGTCTTGCCAATTGATGCAGCAGACTTTAGAGTGAGCCAAGAAGCTTACAGAGTGCAGGAAACGGACTCCACGATCACCTTGAATTGTTCCTCTTGGTGGCCTTTACTGGTAATTCTAGCTAAGCATATTATGGCCAATGTCGCCTCTTCCCTACTCTCCAGGGAGTGCACTGGATCACAGAGTAGAGGCAAAGAAATCCATCTTCAGTTATTGAACCCTTATGTTTCACCCTATCTACTGTGGTTGGGATGGAAGGCAGAGGGACGGGACTTTTTCTCAAATGTGGCACCATAGGAATCAGATTGTTGTATGGAGAACACACAAAAATGCTTATGAATACACAAGAGGGTGCCAATGAAAGCAATTTTCATTTAAAACTTTACTATTTGGGAATGGTCTATGAAAAGTGTTATATTTTAAGTAAAATTTCTGTACCTGTTTTATAAAGACAAGCATTCATGATGTCTTTTGAGGTCCCCAACCACAGGGTGCAATGGAGCATACATAGTGAGGTGTGATTCTGTCTCCTTGACTAGAGAGTAACCTTTCACTTCCAAAGATTTACATTCTGACGCTGGGACATGTTACAATCAGAGCACAAGAAGGAAAGACTGGCCTTTCTTAGTGAAATCTTTAACATATAAAAGGCTGTGGTTTTAGTAATCTGATTATTAAAAGCTGCTGCAGTTAGTTATAATAATGCAGTGTCACAATTAAGCTAAAACGGCTATTTATAAATAATTTTAGATAACCGAATTTTGAAAAACGAACTGGTTCATAACCTAACTTCTAAATATGCACATAAGGAACCATTAATATCTTGATCTATGAGATGACTTATTTCTTACAGATTCATCAATGGATATAAACCATAACTTTTAACTAACAAAAACCAGGTGAACCCACAAATTCTGAATTATTAACATCAGTTAGTAAAGTCTTGCCTTATTAAAATCACATGTGAAATAATTATTAGTTTGTTTTGGGGGAGTTACAGTAAACTGAACTGTTTGGGAAGGGATAGGCTTAAGAACTGTGTCTATAATTATATTTTTGTGAAAACATTTCATGTGGCTTATTGTGCCCTTGTTACCAAGACTGTGGGATGTGATATACTATAAATACCTTTTATACATTTCATACAGGAACACATGCTATCAGAGGATGATGACCAAAGGTCTCAGGAAGTAAAGATGAAGTTATTCTTTTCATTTTCCATCCGTTAGGAGAAACTTTTCCCGATTTTGCTCATCTGGGGTGTGTTCTGTGGGAATCTCATCTTAGCACAGACAGCAGGCCTAAATGAATAACTGTTAGTGCAGAGTGGAGATGATTTGTTGCCATAAGCAATTCTTTCATGTTACTTTGAGATTCCAACACTCAATAGAGTCTCAAGCATGTCCACTCTAATGAAAACTTCCACCCATACATGTACTTTTCAATTTTTTATACTGACATGACTTTAGAGTTTTGTTGGGCTGCAGAAAATAAATGGCATTTTCAGTAATACTATGGTTTTTAAAATTTACAATAAATGTGTTAGTATCAAAACTTTCCTCTTACCAGCTCTTCTCCATTCTACCCTGTTTTCAGAAGCATACCTCTACACTTCCACCAAAGTGAGTGGAGTTCTAAAACACATGAGCTGTCAAGTCAGAGAAAGCATTGAATGACAACCTTTGCACATAAGAGGAACTGCAACAGCAATCAAAAGAGGCTGATGCTCACTCATTCTTAAATTCCAACATCTACTGAGGACCTACTGAATGTCAAACACTCTGATATAAACACATCTAAGATACTGTCCCTTTCCAGAAGAGCTCTATAGCTTAGTGAGTGAGCAAGAAAAGATGAGTATAACCAATATAGAAATAATCACAGGCTCTATAGGAGCATATAATGTAGAATGGGAATCAGAATATTAAAAGCAAAGTTAACTTAAAAAATAAACACCTCAGTGGTGAAAAGTATAATGGAGGTATGCGGGTTGTCAAGGGAGATTTCAAGTTTGTGGGTTTAAAAAAAACATAAATCTTTAGAATCGCATGTAGCTTGACATATGCCTATATATATATATGTGTATACTGTATATATATATATGTTTGGTCTGAAGATTTCAAGAGAGTTGGGTCTAGGAATAAATAACATGTCAACTCTGTAGCTCTGGCCTTTGTTGTGACAGTCCACCACCAGACAGTCCACCACCAGACAGTCCACCACCAGACAGCCCACCACTCAGACTCTCTAGTTTCTGCAAGCAGCAATGTCCTTCTGCCTCTTCCCAGAGGTTTCTCAGCATTATTGACCCAAGTTTATCTTCATATCTTATGTTCATCACCAATCTGCTCATTTCTCATACCTATAAATGATCTGAGTGGTAAACTAGCCAGGAAATAGGTCTATTCTTTTTTGTCTCCCCCCACTTTCAAAAACATAATGCAAAATATCGTGAATCCTGTCACTGGATAGTTTTTCTTACAGTGTAAGCAAGGGATGGGGGAGAGATGTTTATTTTGGCTTACCAAGGTGTTCATTTATGAGTAGTGCACAAGTAGAGAAGGGTGTTTAAAAAAGAAGGTAGCAAATGACCATTTTGAAGGCTCGTGCTTATCGCACGTTTGGAGGGATCATTCTAGACATTACCGTTGGTGGTAATGAGTTTTTGAAGTGACACCACCAACATCTTAAATCTAACATACCCAGAACTCATTATGTTTGTATGAACTTACTTCTGTTCTCTCCAACTTGGCATCACGTTCCATCCATCACATAAGCTTGAGAGCTCAAGTTTTCCTTTGATTCCTTTTCTCATCTATTATGTCAAATTGATCAGCAGAACTCACCAATGTCTCCCTCACACCTCCCTAGCATTCATTTCCCCTCTTTCTTTGTCTCACTCCTATGAATCATCATTTATCTCCTAGACTATCAGCAATGATTTTCTAAAGGGTCTCTTGCCACCAATTTTCTCTTATATTGCCTTCAATTTCAACATGACCTGCAAAATTCTCTCACCAGAATACACTGTTGCTTAAAAGCTTTTGATCTGATAGAATACGGACTCCTGAGCTTGGTATTCAAGATACTTTCCAGTTTGGACCTGAGAAACTAAGAAATGTTGGACTTATCTTCTCCCATTCTCGCTATGAGTAGGAGAGATTAAGCTGTAGTCAAGGTGAATTGTTTCTGATATACTGAGAATTTTTATACTTCTATGTCTTTATTTACACTGGAATGCCACTGAATCTCACATAACTCCAGTTGGTGGAATACTATCTTTCAGGGGTTAGATTAATATCATGTCCTTTTTGAATCCTTTCTTAACTCCTTAGACCAATTACTCATCAAGCAGCTCAAAGAAGAATTTTAGACTCAAAAATGTCTAACAAATTGCAAATACTTTATTATTTTTTTCTTCAAATGTCTTTAGTGAAGGCCAACTCAGTACCAGGTACTGTAAGAGGCGAGGCATACAGAGGTGAAGAAGATAAGTAAGACGAGTTTCATGGAACTTCAATTTTAAGTGGGGAAAATAAACAACAGGTTTTTTTTAAAAAAGATAATTTCTAATACATGAATAGAGTAGTGTGCGTGAGTAATTAGGATGGTGAAGGGAAATTTTATATTAGTTGTCAAGGGAAGTCTTCTCTCTGGGGGTTATAATTGAGCTGAGATCCAAATAACAAAATGATATCTTTCAATATATTTTTTTTCCTTTTTGCTTTAACTGAGTATTAGGCAGAATGTTTTAGAAGGAAAAAAAGTGAGTCTTTGCCATTTAAAGTTCCTCTGTTTATTTCAGAGAACATTCTGGGAACTTTGATAACAACAACAGCAGCAAAACTCTAATTTCATCTGTTGCTCTAATATTCAACCAACCCATAATTCAGTGTCTTGAAACAGCAACTATTTATTTCTCCTGAGTCTGTGGGTCATCAAACTGACTTAAACTAGACTTATCTGAATAAGTCTTACTCAATATTTCTCTCAACTCTTCCTTCCCATGGAAATGGTAAAGGTACAAGAATAAGTTCCATGGTGCAAATGCTTTTCTTAATTCTACTACAGTACATCTGCTAATATCTCATAGGTCAAGTAAGTCGCATAGCTAAGCCTAGGGATATGGAACTGTCTATGGTGAGAGGGCATAACAAAGTTGCATGCCATAAGACATGAAACCAGGGATGGGTGGATAATTTTGCTAGAATAGCAAATAACATACCTGGAATCTAGTATCGTATTTGCCACCAAATGTGTTTTTTAGACATGTAATTTGCTCTCTCTGGATCTTAGTATTCTCATATGTAAGATAAGATCACTTGATTAGATAATTCCTAGATTCCTTTCAAACTCTACATTTCTCAAGATCTTTCAATTTTGGAAGGCCATATGGCATTTAGAGGAAGAGGTGCATAAATACTAAATTCTGCTATGGAAAGAACTAAAACCCATCATCAGTTCTTATGAATGCTTCACAATGGTGTGTTGAGACTTTGCAATGCTTCTAAGTAGTGAAGACAATAGAAAACAATCTCAAAGGGAAGGAGCATCAAGGGAATCACAGTGCATTTGCCAACTCCCACACATACTAGTCTTTAACCCTTATGAAGCACAGCTAGCACTCAGAAAAGTGTAATAAAAATTTGTGCCGTAAACCGGGCTCGGTGGCTCAGCCTGTAATCCCGCGCCTTTGGGAGGCTGTGAGTGGATTGCCTGAGCCCGCGGGTTCGAGACCCGCCTGGGCAGCGAGACCTCATCTCTAAAATAAATCAAAAAATCAGCCGGGCGTGGTAGCGCATGCCTGTAATTCCAGCTACTTGGAAGGCTGAGGCGGAAGGATCGCCGGAGCCCAGCAGGTCGAGGCTGCGGTGGCCGGAAGCGGCCACTGCACTCCAGTTTGGGCAACCGAGTGAGACTCCAACTCAAAAAAAAAAAAAAAAAAAAAATTTGTGCCGTGGAGTGAACACCCAGACACTCAGTTGGAAATCCTGGCTGTTTCCTTCCCTCGCTGAGTGACTTGCCTTTCAGTGCCTTGCCTTTCCTATTTGTAAAGAAGGATAAGAGTATAGACTTTATATTATTGATGTATTTTCCCCACCCACTCCCCATTGATGTATGCACATACGTTTTAGGAAGAGTGTTTAGAACACACTGCTGAGTACATTTCAGACATATATATTGCTTTTTAAAAGCTAAGTATATATATGTTTATTTAAGTACGTCTATGCATATATATGTATGTATGCATATATATTAAATGCTACATGTAAGGATGTGTGTGAACATATAGCAGTGTGTGTGCATGTGTCTAGGCATACATATATACTGTATGTGTATACACACACACAAATACACAGGTCCCTATTGTCTTATATCCAGCCCACCTCACTCTCCCTGGACTCAGTAGACATTTGCATTTTCAACTTTTATTTTAGAAAATTCAAAGGGAGTCTTTCCAGATGGTCACTGTGTTCTGGATGTAAAGCCACTACACACTGAACAGTCGTCTTCTTGATGGTTCTTCAAGAAGGTGAAGGAAAACCTAGAAGGAATACATTCCAACTGATGCCCAGAAAAGGAAGCAGGAGTTCTTTCCCCCTTGCTGTGGGCTTTTAGGTATCGCGGATATGAAATATGGCTGCAACATTCTTTTAAATCCTTTTAAGTAGCAGTCATCCTCCTCTCCCCCTCCCCAATACTATTAAGTCCCTCACAGGTATCAATCGTTTGGAAGTAGGAAGAACTGCACTTTAAAAGGATTTTAAATAATGTCTCCAAGAAATATAGCAGCAGATTGTTCGATGGGGATTACCAGCCAAGAGTGTGCTGGAGGGGGAGGGCTCTCTTTTAAAAGGTCTTTAAATAATGTAAGTGTACTTCTTGGCAACATTACTCAGAACCATTTAAAGAGCAGATGTCTCTGCTGCACCTACACACCCACAAAAGAAACCAGAGGGAGACACATGACAAATGATATCCCTACACCCTTGACATTGTCAAGACACAAGCGTTACAAGCTTTATCCAAAATGCTGAGAGCACCAGAGACTGAGTCAGAAGACAGATCCTCCCTCCCTCTCAGAGTCAAGATAAAATATCCCAGGAGAATATTTGAACATTTACTCAGTGGTCTTTGGGGGCGAAAGGCAATTTCTTTGCTGTCCAAGAGAGTCACCTGAAAGGAGCAGTTGTTTTTACTTTCTTGTCTCCTTTACTCCTTTATGAAACCAAACCTTAGATCCAAAATCATCTAATCTAAACAACCTACTCAATCTTCTTAAAACCACTTTATCTCTAATTCCCTTCCTGTTCCAACTACATTCATATCTGCAGTATGGGTAGAAGAGGAAAGAGTATAGCATGTTGTAGAGATTAAGGATTTGAAATTAGAGAATCTAAGTTTAAAAATCTGGTCTGCCACTACTTGTGACTTTAAGAGAATGTCATTACCTCAGTGAGCCTCAGTCTTCTCATCTGTAAAACAGGGTTAAAACATGCATGCTCCTAGCATTGTTACCAAGGTAAAATGGATGGGACCAAAGTAGTAAAGCACTCAGTTCCATACCTTCCCTTTCTTAGTGCTCAATACATGGTACTCGGGGAGCTGTGACTATGGAGGCTGCTGTGATTATATGAGTGTCGTTTTAGCTATTGGGGGTATAGGAGGTGCCTCTCTTGATTTAATTGACTTGGTGAGCCCAAGAATTAAACCTGCTACCCAGCTGATGCCTATCTCAAGGACAGTTGTGTGCTATCTGAAAACTGTGAGCCAAGTGGAGATCCATCTTGAGATGGAAGAATGAACAATTAATTCAAATATTCAGTGTGGACTTGTAGATTCCTTACGCTATTTTATGGATATATCTTGCACAGATTGCAGTGGAAGGACATTTCAGGAAAGCATTGTTCTGTTTTTTTCTTGTCTTAGAGATCAAACATAAAGTAGAAGAGACAGCTCAGAAGACATAGGATCCAGCAATCTCATGTCTGGGTACATATCTAAAGGAACTGAAATGAATATGTTAAAGAAATAGATGTACTCCATGTTTTGTGCAGCATTATCCACAATAGTCAAGATATGAAATCAACCTAAGTGTCTATCAAAAGATGAATGGATAAAGAAAATATGGATATATACACAAGTAAATACTACATAGTCTTTTAAAAGGAAGAAAATTCTGTCATTTATGACAACATGGATGAACTGAAGGACTTTATGCTAAGTGAAACTAGAGACAGAAAGACAAATACTGTATGATCTCCCTATAAGTGGAATCTAAAAATGTCAGTAGAAACAGAGGGTAGGAAGGTGGTGACCAGAGGCTTGGGGAAAAAAGGAGAGTTGGGTAAAGAGGAGATATTGATCAAAGTGTGTAAAGTTTCCGTTAGACTGGAGGAACAGGTTTTAGTGATCTGTTGCACTACAAGGAGACCACGGTTAGTAATGTATTGTATATTTTTAAATTGCTAAAAGAATAAATTTTTGGCATTCTCACCACACAAAAAAATGATAAGTTGCTGAGGTGATAGATGTGTTCATTAGCTTGATTTAATCTTTATACAATGTTTACTTAGATCAAAACATCACATTGTACTCCATAAATAAACCCAATTCTCATTCGTCAATTATATATACTGTTTTCCTTTATAGCCTAGAAGAGTCTCAGAAATGAGAAGTATCATTGCCCATGGATTTCATATAGATTACATATTTGAGAAATGGTGAAATGTTAAAGTCAGGATCAAAGAATGCTCCCAAAGAAGGACACTGAGTTGACAGGTGAGTGGAAATAATGCAGCTCAAATGATGTGAGGGAAAATGATGTTCCTCCAGCATTCAGACAGTGGAACAGGTCTTGTGTCATTGACCACAGTGACAGAAAATCAAACTGAACCCCATTAACGGAAAGAAGTCATCTATTTTAGTTAGCGCAGCAGGCACCTGAAAGCTCCTCTCAGTATGAAAAAATGGAAGGGCACTTGAGAAGATGGAGGTCTTAGTTCTAATGACTGTGTTTGCACCTCCTGGAGAGGATAGATCTCTCTTTTAAATATGAGGGATTGATTTTGAAAATAGTCTTCTCTGCTGTGTTAGTTCCTTTTCTGCCTTTCAATGACAAGGGGACATGATTAGGTGAGGACCTTTTCAGTTAACTGAGATGAACCAAAACAAAGGAACCATTTTTAACAGCAAAATGCTGGCAGAGCCTTATGTTTTCTAATGCTTTCATCTTAATACAATAAACAACACTGCCATAATAGGAGAAACTGAGACAATTAGAGAAATTGAAACACCAGAGAAATAAGAGAAGAAGAAAAATGCTCTTGAAATTTTTCTTAAAGCACTTTAAAGGACTTTTCACAATATCATTGCAAGGGAAAGATAGAGATGCTCCCTTTAGCTTTTTTTCCAGTTGACATTCCAGATAGTTGGTCTTCCTGACCATCACCTGTCAGTAGAAATGTAGGTTGACTCTTTGGCCCTTATCAAACAAAGTGAAAGTCTGAAGTTGCCACCTGGATAACACAGGTCCCCCAAATATTTTGGCTTCAACTGTGCTGTGTGAAGTCTGCAGAGAACTTACAAAAGTGTTGATAGCAATTTCCATGAATAATTGCCCCTGTGGTTTCACCGTGATAAATGAGGTTGTTCCAAGCCATGAGCCCCAATCATTATCATCACCATCATCATCATCATCATCACTGTAATCCTGCGTTACAAGCTCAATGGAAAGGGTTCCATCTATCTAGCTCCCAAGCATAACAAGCACAAGAATTTTTTCCTAGATGTATATTGAGCCCAACTTATCTAAACTTCATGGTAGAGCTCTAATTCACAAGCCAAATCAGCTTCTTGTTCGAATTCTCCCAACTGAACTGTCTTTTTGGGACTTTTAATTGCTGAAAAAGTCATGTTTTAGACAACCTTTTACTTGCCTGCTCATACCTTTTACTTTAATTTGAATTTCTAGCTAAATGTAAATATGTAATAAATCTGCAATTGCTGTGAACAAAGCAAAGATATATGCTTATCTACTTAAGTGAGATAAGAAGCCATTTCTTTGAGTATCCAACTTAAAGCCTGACTTCATCTGGGGCCATAAGGAAGACATGAGTGGTAGGATTTCTTTGGAAGAGTTACTGGTAGGCAGGCATCGGGGAGGAGAAGGGAGTAGTCGGTATAGAGAATGATCTCAGAAGGTCCTTTCACAATTCAAGAATAACAAGGTACAAGCCAGTTTCTGAGTCCCAGTGTACTTGGAAACAGTAAAATTACAAAAGATAGAAGGGAGAGAAGAGGTGTGCACCCATGTTAGGTAAGAATCTTCTTGATTTGAAACCTAGTTAAAGACCATGACTCATCAAAATAATGGCAAGTTCCTGCCCTTGGCGTTGATGCTTTAAACAGAGGTAAGAAAGTTCAGCTAGCAGATTTGCCCCCTTCCCCCGCATTGGACAGGCTGCAGAGTTCGCCTTAGTCAGTCTGGAGGTTGTGTTGATTCCAAATCACATGAGGTGGGCAGGTCGGCAGCTTAAAACATCCCTGTGGCATCCCGATGATTAACTCAGCAGCTTGAGCTATTCCAAATGTTGCTCTCTTGTCGGAGAAAAAGAATAAATACATTGGGTGTGAGTGATGGCCAGCAAGGGAAAGCTGGGATGTTTGCTCATCCTCAGTTTTCTGTGAGCTGAACAGCTTTCCAAAGCCACTTTTTCCCCCCTCTCCAGATGTTCTTGAGGAAGATGCAAATGAGAATATTTTAATGTTGCAAAACTGTCAAATCCTGTCCAAGGAGCCTAACAGAATGCCATCGAGTCCAGCAAGTTTACTCTCTGATGGGGAATGTCTGTATTACAGTCAATCATATAATCAGAGACTTCATAGTGAAATGTACTATTCCCTTATTTTAGAAAAATAGACATTTCTCAAATATTCTCATGGATATAACCTTAAATTATTTTATTTTCTCATAAATACCAGCTCATATGTGTCATCGCATTGCATGACTACTAAGACACTGGTTCAAAATATTGCCTGGGATATTTACAGGTGTCTCTATATCACAAGTAGCCTAAGGAACAGAGAATGTAGGTGGACTTACCCAACTTCTATCCCTGCCTGTGCAGGATCAGGTATAAAAGCCAATATTCTCCCTTTAGTTTTCTGCAGACTGTCATTGGTTTTTATTTTTTGTTTTCTTTTTCAGTCACATAGTTTTTAAGGTGTTAAAAGTATCCCAAGTTCTCATTCTAACTGAGTGGGGCAGGTGAGAGTTCAGAGATTCTCTGATGATCTCTTGGCAAAAAGAAAGAGCACTGCAGGATTTTTGTCTGACCCTGACCTATTCTGTCCATGAGAGCATCTGTCCTAGTTTAGCCTAGCCAGAGCCGAACTTTGAGAACATTTGAAAAAGAGGCTAGAGAAAGACCTTAGAACATTGGTTGACAAAAAAAAGTTTATGGACACCAGAAAGGGCAAAAAAAAGGAAGCATATCTAGAAAAAAAAGGTGTAACAGAAAAAGAAAATTTCTTCCAGTAAACATGAGCCATGACTGTACAATGCCAAAAAGCTAATTAAAATAGAAAAACTCATTCGTCCAAATATTTGGAAAATCTTTGTCATTACACCATTTGGAAAGTCTATTAATTTGACAAACTGTTCTAGATTTCATTGAAGTTTTAAGCTTGGTGGAAACATAGCTTAATCTTGTCTAATAAGAATGCACAAAGTAAAAGATAAATTGATTATTTAGCTATTTTTTATATATTTGTTCTAGCGAATGAACCAATATTGATACGCTATTATTAATGAAAACCCATAGATTATTTAGATTTCCTTAGTTTTTACCTAATGTCCTTTTTATTTTACAAAGCCCTATCCAGGGAACCACATTACAATTAGTTATCTTGTCCCTTTATGTTCCCTTCTGCTGTGGCATTTTCTCAGACTTTTAAAAAAAATTTGAGAACTTGACTTTTTTTAAACTTTATTTTATTATAAAGATGTGGGTTGCAAGACAGGATTAGATACCTAAGTATCTACGTGCAAGTGAAGTTTGGGCCTCCCATTGGCCCTCACTTCCCGGTTTAGGACCAGGTACATTTTGTGTTGTCACATGACCCACCCTTTCTCCCTCCCCAGCAGTGTCTCACCCTTGTCCCTCTCCCTTGTGGTTTTGTGATTAATGTTCAGGTTCCACTTATGAGTGAGAACATGTGGTATTCAGTTCTTTGTTTCTGTGATAGACCACTGAGTATGATGGTCTCCAACTCCAAGTTGCTGCAAAGGCTATGATTTTGATGACTTGACATTTTTGAGGAGTACTAGTCAGATATTTTGTGGGATGCCCAGTACTGAAAATTGTCTGTTTTGCTCATTGTAAGACTGGAGTTATGGGCTTTTAGGAGGAAGAACACAGAAAGAGTGCCACTATCACATCTTAGCAAGGGGCCATCCTATCACCATGATTTATGATGGCAGACGTTGGCCTTGATCACTGGCTGAGGTACTGTTTGTCGGGATTTTCCACTGTGAAGTTACTGTTTTCTCCCTTTTCATACTCTATGCTTTGGAGGAAAGTCACTATATTCAGCCCACACCTAAGGATTATAGAGTTTCACTCCCCTTCTTGAAGGCTAAGTATCTGTATAAGTTATTTAGAACTCTTTGGCATGGGAGATACATCCCTTCTTCCCTATGAATTAATCTAGTCATTCATTTACTTCTATCAATATGAACCCACAGAAATTTATTTTGTGCTTTAGGTTATAATCCAGTGCTACATTATCTTGCTATACAGATTATTACAGTTTTGGCCCTTGGGGTGCTCATCAGTTGGCTCCTGTGTCCCTTTGATGTATCTTCTCAATGTGTAGAGTCTCTCCTCTCTCTCTCTCTTTCCTCTCACTTTCTCTCCTTGCTTGCCTTGCTCCATTCTCTCTCCCTCACTTCTCTCTCTCCCTCCTCTCAATCTCTCTCCCTCTCTCTCCTTTTCTGTCTTCTCTTTCTCCCCCTCTGTCTCTCTCCCTCTTTCTCTTTCCCTCTCTCTTTCTCCCTTTCTCCTCTCTCTGCTTCCTCCCATTCCCACCCCCCTCTCTTTCTCTCTCCCTCTCTTTTCTCTCTCCCTTCCTCTTTTCTCCCACTTTCTTTCCACCATTTCTGTACTTTCTGGCACTGCAAGATGATCCAGGATCATCTGGCATATTTCTTGTCACAGTCCTGGATTCAGTTATTTTTCTAAGGAACACTGATTCCTTTTTTTAAAAAAAGGTATTAGAAACCAAGGTCTGGGAACTAGGTATACTTGTTGCTATGGAAATGGCATTTATGTTAGGCTATCTCATTTGACAAAGCAAAAAAGTAAGTGTATAAACACATATCTATAAATATTCCTATATGTGATTATATATGTTAAAAGCATACACATTTAACTTCTCAAAACTTCATCTAAAATAGGCTAAGAGTTTGAGCTAAAAGAGTGTTTAGGTTGTATTTCAGTTTAGGTCCTATATAAATATCATGGTTTGCCCTTTTATTTTTGTGTCAAAAGATAAAGCAATCCTCTAAAGTTCTGTTGACATAAACTTAGTACTGTTGAATACCTATAGATCTCTGTGTGTTATCTCTTACCTGTCATATAATAATGTCCTATATTTCCCTCTCTTGTTTTTCCTGCCTAATTTAAATTTATAACTCAAGTGCAGACTCATATTTATCATACTAAATTACAACTGATGTTCAAAAATGAAATTGCATGTATGCTCAGCTTCAAGAAAATTCTATATATGCAAATTCACTCTATTATTTCCATTAAAAAATAATTCACTGAATTTTTATTTAAATAATGCACTCTCCTAGTGTATTTTAAATTAGATTGAAATAACATAAGTGCATTTGACATATCAGTTCTTGGTTACTTTATAGTTACACCTATTCTAATAAAAATCATCAACCTGGTAGAATAATAGAATAGCAAAAATTGTAAATCTAGTTTTCTATGTCAACTCAGTCAAGCTTTAGAGGGAGAATGTTTTCCATCAGGAACCAAATGTTTGAGAGGACAGTGTTCTTCATTTGGGAACAAATTATCCTACATATGTAATAACTCTGTCTTGCTTCATGTGGAAGTTTTAAAATATATGAGCAAATTATCTGACACTCTTTCCACCAAATCTGGACCAATTTAGTAACTGACCAGCAATCAAAAGAATGCAACACAAATGAGGCTGTACAGGGTCAAAATGAGTCAAAATTATGGCGTAGTTCCTACCTGGTTCTCTTGGGACACTCACTGTGGGGAAGCTAGCTACCATGTAAGAAAAGTGACTACTTTGAAGCTTCCAACTGGAGAGGCCACATGTAAGTTCTCAGATCATCACATCCAACTGAGTTTAGCAATTGAGTCACCCCAGCTCAGGCTTTAAGTACGTTTGTGAGGGGCTTGCAGATGATTCCAGCCCCTCAGTGGTCTCACAGCTTTGAGTATTCCCTCCTGAGGTTCCAGATGTCATATAGTGGAAGACAAACCATTTCTGCTGTGACTTGTTTGAATTCCTAATCCAGAGAACTCATGAGCATAATAAAGTTCTTATTTTATGTCACTATGTTTTGAGTTGATTTGTTATAATGGCAGTAATAACTGCAACAGCTTGATTCCTCCAAAAGCTGACCTTGAGATTAGGATTTGATGGCAAGTAGATTATTTGAGAGCTGATCTCAAGAAACATCAGTTGGAGAGTAGTGAAGTGGAGAAAAGAAGGGGAAAGAGTCAATAACAAGTGTATGAGTAAGCAGGTTGCCACTGTAGCCAAACAGTATCCCTTGCTGGGACCTGGAAGATGGTATAGAAAATGCCTCCAAGTTGTGTTACCTGATGGGTGAGGAGAATGGGGCATTCATCCAACAGGTCTTATTCATCATTGGTTGAGGGGTGCTTAGGCTGTTCACATCCTGCCACCTGACCTGCCCTACACATGGGCTGAGTACCCTCCTGCCAAGAATCACAGAAACTTGAAATAAGAAGCTGTGACCTTGGGAATGTTGCATGTAGAGGGGATGTAAGTGGAGCTTCAGGCCCAGGGAAGAGAAGTTCTTAAACGTATGTCCACCGAATAATAGAGTTTCAGTTATTTGCCAGCTTCTGGAAGTGACTTTTGAAATTCTTCATATATAAGCATATGCGTATTTTTCTAGAGTGGGAGTTCAGAATTTAATTAGCTTCTTCAAGTCATCTGTGAGGTTTACAAAAAAAAATTAAGAATAAGGAGCCAAGATAATAAAGATAGTCATGCACCTTAGACTCTATTTCTTATATCAGATAATCAGAATCAATAACAATAGTGGTAGTTATTAAACAATAGATAGGTGTACAACTGTTAAACTGTAAGTCTTAAGTAATCATATTAAATTATAATAACTGAACCAATAATTACTGGCAAAAAGGTTGACTGTCACATTATTCTTATGGCAGGAGAATTTTGGTGAATGAAGAAACTAAGGAATATCTAAGAAAAAGTAGTTATATTTTAATCACTACTAAGATACGTGGTTTTGCAACCAACAGTTAAATACCTGGTGGACAAGGGGATACAGTTTATGTGTAATCTAAGAGGAACACACTTGAACACTTATTTCTCAAAAATGGTGAATACTTTTTATTTGTATAAGATACTACTATAATAACAACCATAATAAGGGTGAAAATCTATAAAATACTTTGAAACAATGAAAATCTTAAAGTATCAGTTTTATCTTCTGCATCAAACTTAAGCAAAGTTTTTTCTCTTAATTGACTCCTTCCAGACTCAAAGAAAGCAGGAAAACTGTCTAGATGGTCAAAATAAGCCTCCATGATAGAATTTGATCTCAGTATCTCATCTGTTCAGTTAATTGGTATCAAAAGAAGAATTACCAAACTATTTCTCCAAGCCCATAGCTTCCCAAGGGTATTGTTTAACTATAGTTGTTATTTTTTCAGCTAGTTATGTTGGCTTTTGTAAATTATTTAAAATTATAATGTAAGACTAATCGAACATGAATTATACCCTTAAATATTGTACTTCTCAAGAGTTCGGTATGAATTCAAAGGTAGTGAAGGCAAATTAGTTAAAATGAGTGTAGTTTACAACTTTCTAAGCCAGAAAGTAAAAGTGGCAGTACTTCTAATTCTAGTACTGTGGACAAGAACACATGATTTCCTTTGATAAAAGATGTCGGCTACCATGTCTGCATTAGCCATTTTCAAAGCTGTTCTTCCCATTCTTTGGAGTAAAGAGCTATTCTCCCTCTCTCCTACCCTTTGCTCATCCCTTCATCCCATAGATCAAGTCACTCCTTCAAATACTGCTTTTTTAATGTTTCCTGAGAGTGCTGTTCAATGATAATTTGTTACTACGTAGCCCATAATGACTTTTAATTGTAGCATCTACTATCACATGCTATCATTTAAATCCCAATGGTTGTCACTTCCTCCTTCTCTCTCAGAAAAAATACTACATTTTTTCCTCCAAACATCTGCATTAGCACATAGTTTATGTTTTTCTAGGATGGGTTAAGTGAGTTATAAAACGCTAGCTTCTGGAATTATTATCTGATGTGAATTAGTATAGGTATGGGGGGGGGAACCCTCTATCTGACTACCCATAATCTGTATATAAAAGACACAATGCACTTTAAATATGTGCCAGAAAAAGATTGTGATCTTATGTCTTGACAAATAAAAATCTTAGGACATATCTTCATAACTCTTCAACTATTTTTGTCAGTCAAAATAGTGTTTAAGAAAATGTCACCATTATATTTAAACTATGTAGCACTCTGTATGGTGTAATAAATTCCGTGGAAATATTAAGCATCTTCTCTCATAATTAAATACCAATTAAAACATATAAATGTAAAATATGAAAAATGTTTAGATCAATGTTATGGGACCAGTTTATACATGCCTATGACTATCTCACCAAATGATTACATTTTAGAAACACAGTCATATAGTTAAACGTTTTTCCTGCTGGACTTGGTGGCTCAGCCTGTAATTCCAGCAATTTGGGAGCCCAAAGGGTTCGAGACCAACCCAGGCAACTTGGTGAGACCTCGTCCCTACAAAAGAAAAAAATTAGCCAGGCGTGGTAGCAGGTGCCTGCAGTTCCAGCTACCTGGAAGGCTGAGGCGGAAGGATCGCTGGAGCCGGCAGGTCGACAGTGGGGTGGCCATGAGTGTGACACTGCATCCCAGCCTGGGCAACAAGAGTGAGAGTCCAACTCAAAAAATAAAGTTTTTCTTATTAGTAAGGCACCAGTTATTTCACTACTTTAACGTTATAGAGTCCGGTATAGTTATCTTTTTCCTGATCTGTCTGATTTTACTAATTCAGTGAACTACTTGAACTATTTACATATGTGGACATAATTTTAGAGTGTACAAAAAATTATAAATATATTGTAATGAATTTGTTCAGCTATGTCTCAAAGGGTTATGACTAGTTAAGAAATGGTTTTGACCACTTACCTGCATAGAAGGTTAAATGCTGATGGGGTTGTGTGGCAGAGGTGGGAGAGGGCCTCTTTCACCTAATGTAGCAAACTAGAAGTATACAAAGTCAAGAAACAAATGCACATAAAGGAAACCAAATCCAAAGCAGTGAAGAGAGTCTCCATAGGTCCTCAAGAACAAACTAAAAAGAAAAAATGGAAGCCAACATTTTTGAGCCAAGGAAACAAGAACAAGAATGATCAGCATGAGGTTGAGTAGAAGCAAAGTCTGGACCTGGGCAATTGCCTTGGGCAAATGTTCCATGGCTGACTTTTGTGTCTATGTGAGTTATCTTGAAGAAAGGAGGGGCAAGACATATGTGAGCAAGCACTGGGCAAGATCTGAGAGATTTAATGCCTGAAACACCTGGAAGCAATCCTTTTCAACCAACCAATAAAATAGAAGGAAAATCAACTATCGAACCCAAGTTGAATCAGAATAATGATCAAGAAGTAATGAAAATGGAAAGCATCAAAGCAGAAGACTGAATTCACAATTCATCTAAAGATGAATTGATGTTGAATAAGGAATGGCTCAGCACCTAACTTCGGCTTTTCCATATCACTCACTCATCCTGCTTTTCATATGGAAAATGGAAGTAGGAATGGGCAATGCTGGCTTAATTCAATGATGGATTATGCAGATGAATGTGTAATATACTTCTAGATGCTTTTCTTAGCAGGATTATACTGTAGAAGAAGAAGGCACATGAGTTGTAGGAAAAAAAGATGTAACTCACTGAAGTTTATAGTGATAATGTTTCTGGGGTTACCAATCCACAAAATAAGAATTCACTGAAATGTATACAATCATTTCAATGTTTCCTAAGACCCTGTTTTCTGAGTGCATGCTCAAAAATTAAAATGAAGAAGGCTAATGTCTATTTTCTAAATAATAGTATTTGGAGTAGATGAAAACATTTTATTTTAAAGATAAGACAAATGTTTCTATCAGGTATAGATAAATTATTTTATGCTAGAATTCTCAGTTTGTTGTTAATTATGAATGTTGCAACTTTTAATATTAATTTAATAGGCACAAGTTACAAAACATAGTACTTTCTAAAATAGAGCATACTGAGTATAAATTAATTTTTATTTGTGACTTTAAATTATTATTAGCATTAATTCTTAAACTTCTATCAGGTACAGATTACTTTAGAGTATTTGATCATTATCAACTATTTGACAGTCCATTCAGCAAATATCTGCAGAGCATCTGATATATTCTCAGCACTGTACTATAAGTATTAAGTCCAGTTACCGTCCTCAAGTGACTTGTAGTTAGTTAGGAAGGAAAGATAGAAACTCACCAAAGAAAGAGGACAGTCAGTATTAAATGTTGCTCATGATTATGGTTCTTTTAGAAAAGAAAGGGACAAAATATTGGCTGAACATACCAGTGAAATTTGATAATGGAAAAGCAAAAGAGAAAGTGGAGTAGAGAGAGGCAAAGGAAGGTAATTTACTAAGTCACTGTAGTTGCTAGGACAACTTACTATGTCCTAGGAACTAGGCCATGACTTGTTAATAAGTGGCATTTGCATACATTAGCCATGTTTAAACTCACATTAATAATAATATCTAATATTTATTGAATGCCTTTAGTTTTGAATGCCAGGCAAATATTCATAAATATTGACTTACCCAACTCTTATAATAAATCCTATAAAATAGGTGTTAGGTTTTTTTTCCCATCTTACAGATAAGGAAACTGAAGCAAAGAGATGTTACAAAATGTGCCCCAAAACACACAGATGATCCCAGTGCTAGGATTAAAACGAGAACAATCTGTCTAGAGAGCTCATCCTCTGATTCCTTTACAAATTTAGAAATGGACTCCAAAGTAGGGCTGCCATGTCCTTCATGTGCTTTTTCCAGCTCCATCAGTCTCTTACTTTGGTTGCTCCCTTAGCACCACTGTATCCTAATCTATCCAGTCTACAGCCCCAAAGTTAATTAATCACTTTTTCTTTTTACTTTTTGAAATTTTCCCTTAGCACAACTAGGAAAGTCTAGCATTTTATAAGGGAACTTTCCTAAAATGGCATAAGCAAAGGTAAAACACAAGGAAAGAAAAACTCAAAGGTATAGCAAGATATAAATAAGCAAATAAATCCAAGATGTATCAAAAGATTGCATGTTCAACTTGAGAACTTCCTACAGTTATTTTGAAACTAAAACAAAGTATTTTCTCTAGTCTTCTAACTCTCTTTTGCCTAAATAACTTCTCTTTCTTTAGGATAAATCAAGTCATACCCCTGGTTAACTTGTACACATACACACTCACACCCCTCACCACTACAGAGTTTGGTTCAAGTGTCCCATCCTTTGAGTTTCCTCAGCAAAATTCCTCTTCCTGTATTTAAGCACTTTTCATGTTTCAGTGTTGACTTGTATGTCTCTCCCATTTGAACGTTGGTGTTTTTTTTTTTTTGAAATTCATTTTAAATTTATTTTCTTTTGTTTTTTTATTTGTTTTGTTTGTTTGTTTGTTTGTTTAAGCAGCAGAGAAATTTAATTTTCTCACAGAACAAGAAGTGCACAGTTCCTGGGTTGGTGCAGCAGCCTAATACTCTGGTCCTTTTCGTGATTTGCATTTCTACTTTCAGAAGATTGCTTTTTAAAATTTTTTTATTTTAATCAATAGGTATACAAATATGCTTCGTTCAGGCACCCTTGTTGATAAGAGGTGTCTCCCCATTCCCAGACAGATATTTGTTTTGAAGGCAGGGACTGTGTCTTATTTGTTTTCCTATCCCTATTTGGCAGCTGCTCAGTATCTGACACTTAGTATTCATTGAATTATTAAGTAAATAAAGTTTAACAAGAGCTTACTTACCATTTTCACAGTGTAGTGAACAACAATCCTAATGCATATATACTAAAAATGTGTATGCAACTTGTTGGAGAAACCCTCCCACCATCACCACCACTAACACCAGAGTTTAAAGGAGGAGGCACACTAAAACAAAACAAGCTATTCCTCCACTTTCTCCTTCCCCCAACCTGCTGAGAAAATGTTCCTCCCTCAATGAAGGATAAAGCTGAGAAATGTTCCTCCCTCAATGAAGACTCACTAGGGGAAGAGACAAGATAAAATTGCATCTCTACATCCCCTGATGTCCACTTGATGGAGATAATTCTTACCACCCCCAAAGAAAGAGCCTCTCTTGTTTTTGTTTTGACCCTCACTAAGGGTTGGAGATAGGACAGATCTCTACTTGATGCAAAAGTGTCAAGGAAGTGAGATGGAGGAAGGAAAGAAAAACATTACAGTTACTAAGTATCATTTTGGGGCTGAGCACTTTATAGTCGACACTTCTTTCTCACATCTACCCTACTAGTGTTTATGTGATATCATTTTAACTGGAGTCCCAGAGCTCTGCCTTATATACATCCGGTTTGTCTCCTTTCCTGACAAGAATCTAAGCTCCTATAAGATAGGAGCAGCTAACTAATACAATAAGGAGGGGCACTACTAAAAGTCATAATGGTATCAGGGGAGGATGCAGTCTGACAATAATGAATACAAAGAAATGACAAAATGAAGACAAAGGAACTCAAAAACACCCTTATACCCATTTTATATTAAAGGCAAATGTCCCTAAATTTGTTAGTAGTTCCTGAATCATTGTATTACTAAGAAGTTTAAGAATTAATGCTAATAATAATTTAAAGTCACAAATAAAAATTAATTTATACTCAGTATGCTCTATTTTAGAAAGTACTATGTTTTGTAACTTGTGCCTATTAAATTAATATTAAAAGTTGCAACATTCATAATTAACAACAAACTGAGAATTCTAGCATAAAATAATTCATTCCCCGAAGAGTCAAGCATTCAAGACTTTCTTGTATCAAATAGTTGCTCAGAGAGAATAGCGGCACTTCCTAAAAAAAAAAAAAAAAAAAAGGTAGAGAATTATGAAAGCTAATGCTTAGAATGTTTATTTCTACAAGTATGTCCATAAAACTACAGTGAAATTTAAAAATTAATAAATTGATAAAATGCTGTGTTAAATTATTTGCACAAGAATGGGGCTGAATTTTGCATTTGCATTATCTATATATAATTGCAGATATTATTAGTTAATCAAAATCTCCAGGAGAATGCTTAAACAAGTCAAGGAAGGGGTTGATTGGCATTCATTTCTTTTGCATCTCATTCTTGGAAAACAAATTGAAGTTTTCACATTTCTAGAGGCAGAGAAGGGGTTACAGGAAAAAAAAAACTGAGTGGAAGAATAAGGTTTTAAACAAAGCATACAGGCTGCACGGGCTGCTCAATATTAAACGACTTTTCAAGTTGCAAGACAAGAATGAAGACTTTGTCACTTTGTTCTGGATGGCATGCTGACAGATAGCAGGCCTTTGATAGCTCAGTGGAGGAACGAAGGTTTTATATGCCTGTAACAAGGACACTAACAAATTTGACAGTAGACAGCAGCTTGTACAAACTGCTGTGCTGATACCATTCTCTGTCCAAAGATGACAAGTAATGAAAATTAAGCAATAAGGGTGGAATCAATCAGTTAGAAAGAATGCTGAAAAATAGAATACAGATGGGGAACTTCTGTGGATCTGAGATCTTTAGAATGACTAATATTTCAGATATGTGGTTATTATCAATATGTAGAGAGTGTGGACCAAGTGACTTTTCGTTAACCCTCATTCTCTATTCTCTTACTTGTCTCAAATGAATCTGAAAATCTTTAAGGCTCAATTCAGTGGAGACTTATTTTTGGAAGACAGTAGAGAATGCTTCAGAAATATGTCACTATGGAGAGCTAAAGGTTAGGCATGGATTATGAAGTTAAGTTTAGTAAGTGATCTGTGAATAAATATAGACATTATATGGTATATTATTGTGCTTATTATGCTCTAAGAACTTTACTTAGATAAAAAACAATATAGACAAGATTGCTATTTTTCTAAAGTTCACATTCAGTGATAGAGATAGAAAATTAATCAAATAAGCACACGAATGAATAAACAAATGAACAAATAGGCACACAAAATTCTTTATGAAGGAGATAAACAAGGTGATGAGCTGAGCTGGAGTAACTGAGAGTGGCCTGGGATGGGGGAAGGCCTCTTGAAAGAGGTGTGTCACGGGAGCTGAGATCCAAAGAATGAGAATGATCAAGTCAAGGGAAGAGATGGGGGTGGTAGAAGGAAGTGGGAGCAGTGCATGTCCTAGACAGAGAAAAGATGCAAAGGCCAAGATGGGAAAGGATTGGAAGAACAGATAGGAGGTCAATGTGACCAATGCAGAGTGACCTAGAGAGCCATCACGGTGGAGGCTGAGGAGGTGAAGAGGGGCCAGTTCAGGTAGAACTTTGTGAGCTAAATTCCTATTCTAAAAGTGACTGAAACCCAGGAGTAGAAGGGAGGGTTATGTTTATGCGTTTGAAGGATTGTCTTTCTTCTACATGAAGAATATACTATATGAGTTAAAATAAGGAACTGTGTTAGAAGACTATTTTATTTTATTTTATTTTATTTTGAGGGGGGGTTGGAGTCTCACTCTGTCGCCCAGACTGGAGTGCAGTGGCACACTCACAGCCGCTGCGGCCTCCACCTGCTGGGCTCAGGTGATCCTTCCACCTCAGCCTTTCAAATAGCTGGAATTGCAGGCATGTGCCTCCACGCCCCACTAATTTTTTGATTTATTGTAGAGATGAGGTCTTGCTAAGCTGCCCAGTCTGGTCTCAACCGGTGGGCTCAGGCAATCCTCTCACCTTGGTCTCCCAAAGTGATGGGATTATAGGCCAAACAGAAGACTATTTTAGTGCTGAAGAGAGCAGATGGCATTTTGTGTTGAGATAGAAAAAAGTAAATGAATTTGAGATATAATTTGAAAGTAAGAAAAATAGGACTTGCTTGTAGATTGATGTCAGAGTGAAGCAAATGGAAGAATCAAGGATGTCTCTTGGGTCTGCAGCCTGAACTACTGTGATGGGAGATGAATGGAAGAAGAAAAACTGATGTTGGAGAATACAGTCCGGACTACCACACCGAACATAAATACAGAAGGCTGGGAGAAGGTGTTCAATACCATAATCCTTTGGATTTTTAACTGAGCCACGTGATCAAGCAAGAGATAGGATGATGGAAGAGAAAAGTTTTGCCACTAACTAACTCTGTGCTCTTGGTCAGACCCACTTACATTAGAATTACACAATGGATTGGGAAACACATTATGGGTAACCTAGTCTTGTTTCCCTGTTAATCACAGCAAGACCTTCTAATACATTCAGTGGTTAGATGCTTACTACTCTAGAAGTCTGTAACTGAATTTTAGCAAAACCCCAATTGTTCAAAAGTTCTTAATTGAATTAATATTTAACGCCGCTATAAATATGAAGTTTAACCTATCAACAACATAACAACTCACACGATGTTATCTTTATTGCTTCTAGTATCTAAGTGTGAATCCTAGTTCTAACTATGCCTCTACCTACTCAATGTCTACATACAAAAAATAATCAAATTATAGATTCTGAATTTTTGATTTTTATTATTGCCTTAAACATTTTGATATTCTATAATTATAAATTCTCAATTTCTTTGTAAAAAAATCCACAACTTTGATCATTTTCTAATCTGGTGACTTACTCTTAGTGAAGTTAGAATGTACAACTGAGCAAAAGAACAGAGCAAAATAATTTAATTACCACTTGTCTATTAACTTTCCATCTTTCAAAATTTTGTTTTCAGCTCTCATTTTCATATCTCTTCATTCCTTTTCTACTGTCTTTTAGTTGGGATTTGGGAGGCAGTAGATTTAAATCTAATTTGGGAGGCACAGAGTTAAAACTAGAACTCTAACATGCAAATTTTCATTCTTTTTTCCTGCATAATTACTTATTTAAAAATCGATTATACTTCATTCTTAAATTTGAAGGTTTCAATGACAAATTCTGCTAGAATTATATGTTTTAAGAAAAGTAAATCAGAGGAAAGGCTAAGGCAATATGGAAGAATTAAAGGGTCTCTGGGCTGGTCTTGGTTGGCTTATTCATGATCATGCAGTCTTTCAAATACACATGCAGTGATCTAAAATGGCTATTAAAAGAAAAGAAATGTTGGTATTTTATGTATCGTTTATTATGATTACATATTTTGCAGCTCTAAGACCCTGAGGTCATTGCACTATATTTTCACAAAGAGAAACAGAGTTCCTGTTTCTTGCAATGAAAGCACTAACATTTTGACAGTTTAAGGTTTCTGATGGCTCTTGGCTAAGTGTATTCACAACTCTGAACTTTAGCATATCTTCAATGCTAATCTTAATACATCACTGGTAAAATTTTCTATCACTGTACACAACTGGTTTTCCATAAGAACAGGTGCACTATAAAAAATTATCTATAACATTTTCACTATCTTAGAAGTAATCACGTAATGATATAGTCAACAACATCTCAAGGATAATTTCTCCCTTAAATACAGTTTTTAAGGAAAATATAATAATAAGAAGAGATAGGAAGGTATAATAAGGATATAAGGATCCCGAATGATTGGTTTAGAAGCAAGTTTGAATACATTAAGCAAATGTTACATACTCTAAATATTAAAATGATAATTTATGTCAGGATAGGGAGACTGCAGGTGACCAGTCTACTTACATTTCAGACTGCTTTCTTGGTGACATAAATATTATGCAGTAGATCATGAACAACCTTACACAATATTCAAAGTGAATTGTGAGGAAAAGTGAAAATGGGATACTCATCAATGGACACAGACAATTTTTCAAGTAGTTCTGCAAAAAGGGAAGTCTTGAAAAAATTTCAGTCTCTCCTGGATCAGCAAGGCACAGCATGCTCTCTGTCTCTTCTTTTCTCCTCCATATTTTCCAATTTTGGTCCTGCTACTGTATAGAACTATAACTGTGTGCTGTCTTTTTTGGGATCTAAGTTTCTTGAAGAATCAAATTCCACCTATTTTTCTTGCTTTTCTTACCACTTATAAATTTCCATTTCCTGTACAGACTAAGTAGGGAAGCTTAACAAGGAGTCAATCTCATTTTTATTCTTATTAGAAATATAATACTTCACAGTTCAACACTGGAAGTCCTGCCTTATTCCTTGAGGCCAAAACTCCATAAATCCCCCATTTTGATTATATTTCATCTTTGCTTCCAGAACTGGTTTCTCTAATGTTTCTCATTTATATGTAATCCATGTGTATAAAATTACAAATATAGCCATAATTATTTGCCAATGCTCTTGTCAGCGGATGGAGTCTGTTTCTTCTTCCCTTGAACTTGGACTGATCATCTGACTTGCTTTGGCAATACAGTGCAGCAGAAGCATTATGGGGTAAGTTTCCATCCTAGAACTCAAGATATTTTGTGTGCTTTCATGCCAGCTGCTATTGAATCCTGCCACCATGTGAACAAGCTTAGGCTAATGTGCTGGAGGATGAAAGACCATGTCAAAAAAGGTTACAACCATCCCAGTTGTCTCAGCTGAGACTAGCATAAAGCCTGCGACCACCCACCAGATGACCACAGATGAAGAGCAAGGTCAGATGAAATCAGCCAAATTCAATCCAGACTAGGAGCACCACTTAACTTAGTCAAACTCAAATGGTTGATGTATAAAATTATGAGTCCAATAAAAGGCAACTGGGGGCCTAGTGGCAAGGATACCACAATAGTAACAAGCATCCCTTGATGTAGATGTTGGCTTCTAATGTGACTCTTCAATAAAAGGAGCCAGGGCTCTTTGGGGAAATGGTTGATTCTAGGATTGTGAACGGGAATATCTGGAGATGATCCTGGAATCTGAAAGAAAGCTAGGAATTGCAAAAGAAAAAGAAACTCAATGATGGGGGCATATTGAATGAACAGGAACCAACTGAAAGAGTTCCCAAGAGCCAAAGCTGGAATGATGTAGTATTGGATTATAAACCAAAATATAAAATAAATATCCATGATATTATACTGTTATAAATAACTGAATAAATAAATAAATGGGAGGAAATAGATTCATTTCCCATGCAGAAGAATTTCAAATAAATTATGTAGATATTCCACCCTGAATGTGACCCTGTGGACCACAACAATGCACAGGCCACATCAAGGGCACCTTTTTTGGATGTTTCTTAAATTACAAGTCCTATTGACATCTTTCCAAAACATGTTGTAAATGAATTCATTTCTCTTCATCTCATTAACTACTAGCTAGTACAAGCCACCATCAACCACCACCTGAACTACATAGCTATCTGATGAGGCTATTTGTACTATCCATTGCCCACAGCCCATTGCCCACAATGGCCAAAGAGCTTTGAACGCTGTGTAAACAAATAAACAAACTAACTGACAAAACCCTCCCTTCAGCACTATTCACAATAGTAAAGTCATGGAATCAACCTAAGTGTTCATCGATGGATGAAGAAAATGTGGTGGATATATAACAATGGAATACTATTCAGCCATAAAAAAGAATGAGATCATGTCATTTACAGCAACATAGATGGAACTGGAGGACACTATCTTAACTGAAATAATTCAGAAACAGAAAGTCAAATGCTGCATGTTCTCTAATTCATTCTGCAAAAAAGACACCTGTATATGCATGTTTATAGCTGTACTATTCATAATAACAAAAACATAGAACCAACCTTACTGCCCATTGAAAGTGGACTGGGTAAAAAAATGTGGTACATTTACATTATGAATAATGTAAATCTATGCAAAGGTTCTAAGGTGGGAAGGAGTGAACATTAATCATATTAGCACAAGGGAGGGATCAACAGTCACTGGGCACTGCCAGGGGAAGTGTGGGGAGACAGTGTACATAACAACACAAAGGGTACCCGGTCCTATACAGGGCGAGTATGGCCAATTGGAGGCCTAAACTTCATCTGCATGCAGCCTACTTATTTAGTTCATGCTTTTTTGTACCGCACATCTCTTAATAAAATAAAATTTTAAAAATATATGCTGCATGTTCTCACTTATAAGTGGGAGCTAAATCATGGATACACATGGACATAGAGAAAATAACAGACATAGAAGATGCCAAAAGGTGAAAGGTTGGGGAGTGAGGGTTGAAACATTATTAATTGGGTGCAATGTACACCATTTGGGTGATGGTTAAGCTAAAAGCCCAGACTTCACCACTACGTGATATATTCCTACAACAAAACTGCATATGTGCCCTTTAAATCTATAGCAATTTTGAAAATAAATAAATAAAAATAATAAAATAAATTTTTTAAAAACCCCAAAACTCTGCTTTCAAACCTAGAATAAAATCTAAACTTCATGATTTGATCCCTACTATTCGTATTACATCCTGTTTTCTTCTTATCTGTTCCAGCCCCTCTGGCCTTCTGTCACCTTCAATATCCTACACTCCTTCCCATCTTAGAACCTTTGCATAGATTTCCCTTTTGGCCAAAATGCTTTCTCCCTGCACTCTTGGCATGGTTGGTTTCTTCTTGTCATTCACCGTAAAGGCCCTCCTTCAACACCTGTTCTGCCTGTCATTGAACATTATTTTACTTTCTCGTGCCTAGATTGCCCTAGCTTGGTGTTGTCCTCAGCAGAGCAATTGCTACTCCGTGACCCAGGCTGATGGCAGTTCTGTCATCTCCAACATGTGACATCTAAAATCACCCTAGGTGGCCACATCCTAATTGTTCCAAAAGGGTAAAAAGGTCTAGAGAAACATATATGGGAGGGCTGTCATGGGTTAGGCTTAGAAGCAGCACACGTCCCTTCTGCTCACTTTCTATTGGGGTGGGAGGAGGAAGGGAGGAACTGACTTACATGTGACTCTAAGGAGGTTGGGAAATAGCTCTATGCCCAGATAAGGGGGTCTGATTTTTGGTGACATCTGGTTGTCTAAGGTCTAAGGTGCTTGATACACACTTTGGAAACATTGCTGGCATTATCTAAGTTAGAAGAGGTGATCAGATAGGATCGCAGCTTAGTTAGGGAAATGCCAGCTGCTGAAGCCCCAGATGCCCCACATTCCTTAACACAATTAAATCAAAATTATCTTAATATGACAAGTGAGAAGGCAGCTTTCTCCCCTCTTGGGATCCACCAATCCTTAGGGCTCTAGAATCCTCTTCCCTCATCTGTAGCTAACAGCCCACCCACTTCTTAAAAGTCCCAACCCAGAAATCACACACCACTCCCACTCACATTCTATTAGTGAAAACGCATCACATGGTTACACATGAATATGAGGGAGCCTGGGAAATGCAGTCCATGGCTGAACAGTTCCCTTCCCCTGACAGCTCCACGCCAGGGAAGGGAAGCATGGATTTCATAGCACCACTAGATTTTTCTATTCCAGTTAACCTTCCCTCAAAAAGGTGCACCCATTTATTTTTGACACAAACCTTGGTGCTGGAATCTTTATAAAATTAACAATTCTGAGCACAATATCATCTTATCTCCTGTTCTATTTGCACAGAATCAGATTTTGCTTTTGGTCACAAGATGTGAGGTGGGAATCCCCAAAAAACATCAGACTTTATTTATAAAAAAGTGTGCATTTATTCTTACATGTTTGAACTTCAGTCACTGTCAAAGGACTTTCTGATGCAATACACCTACTGAGATGCTTTTTCCACTGCTCAAAACAGTTTTTGTACTTGTCCATTTTGATACCTTTTAGTGCTTCTGCCATGTTTTGTTTCACCTCTTCTATACCAGCAAAAGAGGTATAGAGGGCTTTTTATATATTTATATATTTGAGGGCTTTTTCATCCAGGGAATCAAAAAAAAAAAGTCTCTCAGGGTGACACCAGGTAAACAGGGAGAGTGGGGCACGGGGATCATGCTGTTTTGGTAAAAAACCACTGAACATTCAGCGTGGTGTGGGCAGGTGCTTTAGTAAATCACCCATCATAAAATGGCTATCATACTGAAAGAATTGCCAAGAAAAACAATTCACTGAAGTCCAATGCAGCCTCTCACAACAACACTAGCTGTACACTGATTCCGATGTGTTCCTAGGATACTTACCTAGCAGGCGAAGCCTGTACTACAAGGCGCCTGCACTCCAAAAGCTAATTCTGGGTTTTTAGGGGTCCCCTTTCATATGCATATAAATGTCACCTGCTTGTTTAAAATCCTTTCATACCCCTCATTGCTCTTTGCATAAAATGCAGCCTCCTTACTGTGGTCTACAGCATTCCACAGGTTCCATCTCCTACTGACTTCTGCAACCTAAATTCCCACCATTCTTCCCTCTTCTTTCCCTGCTCTGACCACACTGAATCCCTGCTAAGTTTCTTGAATGTCCCTTTCCCACCACCAGAGCTTCCCATGTGTTATTCTAGAATGCTTCCCCCAAACTCCCCTCATGGCTAATTTATTCTCCCTTTTCAAGTTTAAGCCCACTGGTCACAACCTCTTCAGAACAGTCTTTACTAGTAAAGCTCTTCTCTCATAAGGCCTCCACTGACTCCTTCCCCTTCCATCTCTCTTGTTCCTTTTCATGGCTGATGTGTCAATCCATGATCATGTTGTTCAGTGGTTTCCTTGTTCACTGTCATTTTTCCCACTTGAATGTAGGCAAGGACCTCATCAGAATTATTTACCACTGTAACTCTACTGCTTTATATGATACCCAGAACATAGCACTCAGTAAATATTCTAGGAATGAACGAATGGACCTAATTGAATCCCAAAACACACCTTGAGTGGATTACGCCATCATTACTGCTGAAGAGACATTGTGAGAGCCTGGCCCTCTGGCAAGAGCTCAGTAAGACCATCAATGTATAGGAAGAGAAAACAGGGCTAAAGCCACCACTCATGACACTTCTCTAGCCCTGGATCTCAGACAACCAAAGAGAACACATTGAACAAACACAGCTTTCTGAAATTTCCATTGAGTTGCCCAGGCTACAAAGTAAAACATATCAGGGATGGTAAAAGTAGTGTTGGGGGGAAGAAGACAGGGAGATCCCAGGATTCACCTGTCACAGGAGTTTAAAACCAGAGTTCTGCCAACTCAGTCCATTCTTTGAATAGGCTTGGATCAACCTTCTCTTTAAAAAAGAAAAATCAATATATAAAAAAATCTGTACTCGTATGTTCATTGCAGCACTATTCACAATAGCAAGATCATGGAACCAACCTAAGTGTCCACCAACAACTGACTGTCTAAAGAAAATGTGATCCATATATACTATGGAATACTACACAGACATGCAAAAGAATGAAATCATACCCTTTGCAGCAACATGAATGGAGCTGGAGATTATCATCCTAAGTGAACTGACTCTGAAACATAAAGCTATATACCACATGTTCTCACTCATATGTGGGAACTAAATGGTCACAGATATGGAAATAATAGACATTGGAGACACCAGTAAGGGGGGAGGAGGAGAGGGAGGTTAGGGATCAGGAATTACCCATGAGGCATAATGTTTGCTATCTAGGGAATGGGATACCTGAGACCCAACCCTCACCACTACACAATATGTCCACGTAACAAACATGCATGTGCATCTCCTGAATCTAAAACAAAAACAAAGAGAGAGAGAGAGAATCAAAAGTAAGCTTTTTCTGGGGACACAGAGAAAAATGCAAATGAAAAGATCTGGCAGTGGAGGAGAAGAAAAAAAGGAGATTGATAAACAGGGATTAAAAAAAATGTTGGCAGTCAAAAATGTGCTGTATATTAGCTAGTATGATGTAAAATGACCCAGCGGAGATCCGCGTAACATCTGCCTTCCTCATTTCCTGCATGTCTACATATTCATGTCCAGCTTTCAGAATTCTCTGGAGGCACTTGAGTATATAGGAAGATGAGTTCCAATGAGCTGCAGCCTACTGCTTTGCTGAAAGGACACACAAACACACACACACACACACACACACACACACACACAATCTTGCTTCCCTGATTCAACCACAGTTTCAAGTATTTTTGTGACTCTACTAACCCATACAGATTTTAGGTATATGTGAAAGAAAAAAAATAAAAGGCAAAGAAAATATGCAAGTCTGACAAGTGTATAAAGACTGCATCACGTCTGTGTGATAAGGAAATTATCAAGGCCTTGGACTCAGGGGGATTGGGGTTCAAATCCTGACTCCTCCTCACATGAGGTATGTGAGCAAGCCCCTTACCCATACTTCATTTCAGTGACTTTATCTCTAAAATAGGCAGATACATGGTAGAGCCCAGATGGAACTCTGAGGATGAACAATCTCAATTCAATATCTGTGAAATATTGGACACAGAGTAAGTACTCAGAAGTGATATGTGTGTGTTATTCAGAACAATTCAAGCACTCATCAAGTTCTCTTTCTTCATACCAAGTTGTTTAGGGGATTTGACTGAATATGCTGGAGAACTATGTTAGTTCTGTTTGTGACCTTAGCCTTGGTCAACACAATCACAGTCTCTTGTCTGTGAACTAGTACACTAGTCCAATAAGCTGCTTCCACAACCTCAAGCTTCTGTTTACATCATCCATTCTGTCTGATCTATCCCACACCCTGCCTTGCCTCAAGTCCCACCTTTTCTTCTATCAAAATTCTCCTTATCTGCCAAGGTACATTTCAGAAATCAATATTATAGTCCAACTTCACTGGATATTCCCAGTCATGTGGTCTTCTTTTACTGTGTCTACATTTATTCATGCATTCCATAAACAATTTTTGTCACACTCTGTCGCCCAAGCTGCAGTGTAGATGCACACTCATGGCTCACACAGCCTCTACCTGCTGGGCTCAGGCTATCCTTCCACCTCAGCCTTCCAAGTAGCTGAACTACAGGCATCGCCACCACATCTAGCCAATTTTTTGATTCATTGCAGAGATGAGGTCTTGCCAAGTTGCCCAAACTGATCTCGAAATGCTGGGCTCAGGCAATTCATTCTATCTCCTCTGCCTCCCATAGTGTTGAGATTACAGATGTGAGCCACTGCACCCAGCCCATAAACATATTGAGAACCTGCTAGATGCCAGGGACTTTGATAGATACCGAGGAAATAAGGATCAATAAGACTTAGTGCCTCTTGTCACAGTCTAGTGAGGTAGACTGAGAACTGGACAAGTGATCGCATTCAAGCATGATGCATGCAATAAAGGTATGCACATGGCATCTGGAAGCCTGCAGGAGCACTTCTTATCCAGCAGCAGTTGCTTATATGAGAAGGGACTCCCAAAAACCTGGAATTTATTTATAAAAAGTTGTATAGTTATTCTTACACAGTTAAACTTCAGTCACCTTCACAGTATCCTCCATTTGATGCAATACACCTATAGAGATGCTTTTTCCACTGCTCAAAACAGTTTTTGAACTTGTCCATTTGGGTGACTTTTAGTTTTTATGATCTTTTTTGTTTCATCTCTTCCACATTGGCAAAAAGTTTCACTTTGAGGACTTTTTTCATCTATGGAAACAAGCAAGCCAAAAAGTCACTCAGGATGAGATCAGGTAAATAAGAAGGGTGAGGGAGGGGGCTCATGTCATTTTTTGACAAAAACTGCTGAACACTTAACATGGTGTGGGCTAGTACATTGTCATGGTAGAAGAACCAGTCACCTGTTTGCCACATCCCAGGACATTTCTTTGCAACACAAACTCTCACAACAATGCTAGCTGGTACACTGATGCCAATAGGTTAGAACACTTACTAGCAGAGGAAGTTTGTACTACAAAGGACCTACTCTCCAAAAGATATTTCCAGTTTTTGGGGGTGAGATCCCCCACATACCTCTGGCTCAGAGTTACTTTTATTTTCTTTGCATTGTTCATTGTTGCTAGCATGACCATCTTGGTTACATTGTGAATTCCTCGAGGGCAGATGCTGTCTTATTAGTTTTTGTGTTCCTTTAAATTCTTGTGCCATATGGTATAAATAATAGGTGTACAAGCCGGGCTCGGTGGCTCAGCCTGTAATCCCGTGCCTCTGGGAGGCTGAGGTGAGTGAATTCCTGAGCCCACCGGTTCGAGACCCGCCTGGGCAGTGAGACCTCATCTCTAAAATAAATTAAAAAATCAGCCGGGCGTGGTAGCGCATGCCTGTAATTCCGGCTACTTGGAAGGCTGAGGCGGAAGGATTGCCGAAGCCCAGCAGGTCGAGGCTGCGGTGGCCGGGAGTGGCCACTGCACTCCAGTCTGGGCGACAGAGTGAGACTCCAACTCAAAATAATAATAATAATAATAGGTGTACAATAAATGTGTTCTGAATGCATATGTGAATTAACTGAAGTCATCATCAATGAGCATTTGCAAATATCTTGGTCTGTCTTGAAAGATTCACTCTATAAAAGGCAGTGCATAGAGTATAGTAGTTATAATAGGTAGAGGATTAAGCTAGGTAGACTGAGCTCAATTCTCTATATCAGTCTTTAACTGTTTACATTAGGCAAAGTACTTTATCTCCCTGTGTTTCCATTTCTTCTTTTATTAATGGAAATTATAATAATAGTGTTTACCACACACTGTAGTACCCCCTTATCCATAGAAAATATGTTCCAAGACTCCCAGTGGATGTCAGAAACCATGATAATACAAAACCCTATATATACAGTCATGTGTTGCTTAATGACAGGGATGCGTTCTGAGAAATGTGTCACCAGGTGAGTTTGTCCTTGCATGAGTATCATGGAGGGTACTTACACAAACCTAAATGGTGTAACCTACTGCTGCAGTCCCTAACCTTTGTGTTATCAGGGACCAGTTTTGTGGTAGACAATTTTTCCAAGGGGGGTGGTGATCATCAGGCATTAGATTCTCGTAAGGAATGCACAACCTAGATCCCTTGCATGTACAGTTCACAATAGGGTTTGTTTTGCACTCCTATGAGAATCTAGTGCTGCCACAGATCTGACTGTAGACAGAGCTCCGCTCACTCATCCCTTACCTCCTGCTGTGCTGCTCGATTTGTAACAGGCCATGAACCTGCACGAGTTGGTCTGGCCTACTGCACACCTAGGCTATATGATAGAGCCTTTTACTCCTAGGCTATACACAGTACAGTGTGCTACTGTACTGAATACTGTAGGCAATTGTAACAATGCTAAGTGTTTGCATATCTAAACTTATCTAAATAGAAAAGGTAATGTGTTGGACTACCATGTCACTAAGCAATCGGAACTTTTCAACTCCATTATAATCTTATGGGACCTCATTATATATGTGGCCCATCATTGATCAAACATCATTATGGGGTGCCTGACTGTACTATATTTTTTTTGATCTGTTACCTAATTGACTAAAAGGCAGGTAGCAAAAACAGCATGAATACGTGGACAAAGGGACAATTCCTATTGTGGGCAAGATGGAGCAAAATGGAGAAAGATTTTCTCATACTACTCAGAATGATGTTTAACTTAAAACTGATAAGTGGTTTATTTCTGAAAACTTTTATTTAGCAATTTTAGACTGTGGTTGATTGTGGGTCACTGAAACCATGGGTAAGGGAGGACTACTGTAGGTCACTATAAGAACTAAATTAATTAATTTACCCATTAAAAATACTTTAGAAAAACATCATTTGGTGGCTACTTAGATTATTTAGGAAAAGGAGCTATGCCCTCTTTTACTAAACAGACTGAAAACTTTTACTCCTGTAGAGCATGAATTACTGCAGGTCAAATTTGAATTCCACAGATAAAGCACTTACCATTTCAATATTTCATACTGTTTTCCAATTCTAGCTGCAATTTCAGTTTACTACAAATCCAGAAAGCTGCTGATTTATAACTTTGCACAAGTCACTTTTCCTGACTATACTAGATAATAGGATGCCATCTTGGTAAAGACCAGTTTGAAATCATCACCTCTGTTTACTCACTGATATCATGGTGAAAAGCCACAATGCGAACACTTTTTTAAAATGACTATTTACTGTGCTCCTAGTGTGTATCATGTATTATTTCTAATCTTTAGAATAATAGTCAAGGTAAATATTATTGTATCCATGTATATGACAAAACCGAGGCAGAGAAAGATGGAGTTACTCACTATGGCCAAGTAGTTTGACATACCCTGTCGCTGTCTTACCTTAGACCTTTCACTCTTGACATGAGACTAGAGCTAGATTTGGTTTGTCCTTGGCTTCAGCATCCTTGATCTGCTTATTCAATACCAAGTAAGATGAAATCTCCTAGAGAAGGAGAAATTTAAATTTGGCCATGCAAAAATACTCTACCTTATAATTTCAAAAACTTAGTGCCATCTTATTCCACTCCCATCTTCCAAACAGCTCTTAGCAAGGCTGACTGACACATGGCTGCTGCTCTGATTCTCTTAAGGTTGCTCTGCATACACATTCTAGGACTTCTGTTGGTCAGTTTCAATATTTAATAGCCATTAGACCCAATTGATCCTTTTTCATACATTCAAACTCTCTTTGCATGCTAAACTCATTAGCTTTTATTCTATCCACTACAGATTTAGAGAACAGTTGGTCATGGCCATCTTTATAATTATCCTTCATATGGTCTAAGGCAGCCCTGTCCAAAAGAAATATACATAGCCACATATGTAATTTTAAATTAACTAGTAGTCACATTTTTTAAAAAAGTAAAATCTAATAGATTAAATTAATTTTAACCCTCTTCCTGTTTAACCTGAGGATACTTGCCAGTGGTGCCTGTGGGTACTGTATTTACCTTGAGATTTTTTAAAAAAGGAAAAAAAGAAAAAAATTAGGAAATATAGTAAATCTTTTTTTTTTTTTACTAATTCTCACTAGGATTAGAAACAAGTTATGTTTAGAAATAATTCCAAGGACAGTTTTGTATTATATTTTCACATTGAAAACCAGACGGATTTGCTTCAGCCTCAAAGAGCACAATATATAAAATTAAATGAATGTGGCAGCAAGCTGCACTAATTTTTTAAAAAATGGGATAAAGGGTTAATAATGTATTCATTTCCTGTGGGTGTATAACAAATCACAAGAAACCTTGTGGCTTAAAACAACATGTCTACTAGCTTGGCATTCTGGAGGCCAGAAGTGCAAAGTCAGTACCACGAGGCTGAAATTGAAATGTTGGCTGGGCTGCACTTTTTGCAGAGGCTCTGGGAAAAATTGTCCTTACCTCTTCCAGATTCTGGTGGCTGCTGTCATTCCCTGGCTTGTGGCCACATTGCTCCAATCTCTACCTCCACCTTCATGTCACTTTCTTCTCTGTTTGTCTCACTCTCCCCACCTCCCTCTTATAAAGAGTCATGTGACTGCATTGAAGGGCCACTTGGGTAACACAGGATAACTTCCCTGCCACAAGATCCTTAACTTTGATCACATCTCAAAAATTCTAATCCATGAATGAGAGCCTGGTAGCTTTGGGGATCACCATTCAACCTAATACAAATAACTTATCTTATTGAATTCAATATATCCAGAATGTTATAATTTCAAAATGCAATTAATATCCTAGGCTAAATCTTCTCAATTCAGTGTGTTTTTTATACTTACAACACATCTCAATTAGAATTAGCCACAGTTCAAGTGCTCAGTAGCCACCTGTTCTCTGTTGTAGAACGCAGAAAGGAGTACTTAGTTTTTCTGTCAATTTTCTTTCCTTGCTAAGAAGCTAAGTAACTTCCACTAACTTCCTGAATAAAGGTGTTTTCATTCAATTTTTTTCTTTTTATCACGGTGGATATAATTCCTATCTCATAGGATTGCTGTGAGGATGAACTTAAGAAAGATCCTTGGAAATGTAAATCATTGTGCAATTTCTTCAAAGGCACACAAATTGCCAAAGTGTTCTGCCCAGTATCCTGTAGTAGGTCTGTTTAAACACTTGGCATAACTGAAACAGCAAAAATGGAGGAGTGAGGCCCCTCTGCAGACTAGAGTTGGGAGCTTGAGCTGGTCATAGTTAATGAAATACCAGGGTAACAGGATCGATGTTTAGAGAAATGTTGCAAAGAAATATCTTCCTTTCAACATGTAAAACATTCATTCATTCAACAAATTTACCATGTCCTAGGCACAATGTGAAGCATGGGAGGTGTAATGCTTAATGATAATAAAAAAATAGATATGTTCCCTGCTCCCCATTGGGGCTGAGTGCCTAGAGAGAAGATAGAAATAAATTAAATTTTAAAACTTGCAGCTGTGCTCATTTCTACTGAGATGAAGCATTCTGATTTTTTGAGAAAGGGAATTTGATCTTGTTTGGGAAGTCAGAGATGTTTCCCTTGAGGGGATAATAATTAAACTAAGATATGAAGCATATGCAAGAAATAATTCTGTGATGAGACATGGAGGAGACATTACAGGCAAGAGAAACTCATGCCCAGAGATCTTTCAGTGGGAGGAGTCATGACACTACGAAGGAAAAAACCAGGATGTCTGAAGCACAGAGACCATGCAGAGGGGAACAGGCACAGATGAGACCAGAGAAGGAGGAGAAATTCAACTATACAGACCATGTAAGAGACTTCTATCTTTTTTTCTAAAGTAAATAAGAATCCAGTGGCAGGTCGTGTGCTTGGGAAGATCATTCTGCTTTGGAAAGATCATTCAACTGGAGTATAAACAACAGGCTGGTGGGAGGATAAGAGTAGTTACAGGTAGAACAGCCAGGGGGTTAGTACAGGAGTCTAGACAGAAGATGAATGGCATGGTATAGATATGGAGTCACCTTGAACCCTCTTTCTCATTCACACACCACATCTAATCCATTAGGAAATCTTGTTGACTGAATCCAAATGACCCCTTTCACACCTATAATGTTAAGCTATAATCCAAGCCACCATAATTTCTCTTCTGGATGATAGCAACCATCTTATCTAGTCTCTCTGCTTCTAACAATGACCCTGCACATAGAAGCCAAAAGAGTCCTTCTAAAAATTAAGGCAAACCATGTTATTCACCAGCTCAACACCCACCATGGTGTCCCATCTCATTCAAAAAGAAACCCAAATCCTTCAAGGTGTTCTACGATCTGGCCCCTACCAAATCTACTTCATCTCCTTCCACTCCACCTTTGCTGCCATGGTTAGCTTGCTCCTCTTGAACTAAGTCACATACGGTCTGAGCTCAGGGTCTTGGCACTCACTACACCCTCAGTCTGCAATACTTTTCTTAAATACCGCAGAGTTCATCTGAAATCCATCATTTATATCTTCATGTAGTCCCTCATTCTTGGGCTCCCTCAGTTAAAGCTGCAACTCGGTATATTTTCTTTTCTTTTTTTTTGAGGTGGAGTCTCACTCTGTCGCCCAGACTGGAGTGCAGTGGCACACTCACGGCCGCTACAGCCTCGACCTGCTGGGCTCCAGCGATCCTTCGTCTCAGCCTTCCAAGTAGCTGGAACTACAGGCGCACGCTACCACATGTGGCCAATTTTTTGATTTATTGTAGAGACGAGGTCTTGCCAAGTTGCCCAGGCTGGTCTTGAACCTGTGGGCTCAGACAATCCACTCTCCTCGGCCTCCCAATGTGCTGGGATTACAGGCTGAGCCACTGAGCCTGGCCTGCAACTAAGTATTTTATACCCAGGATGGCAAGGAAACAAGCCACAGAGACACCTGGGAGGGAAGCATTCCAGGCTTTGGGAAAGGCAAACACAAAACCCTGAGGTACAGGCACAAGACAGAGCCAGGAAGCCATTGAGGCTGGAGACTTATGGGTGAAAGGACAGGAGGGAATCAGTGCTCCATGCAGTAAAAACCAGCTCAGGTCATGTGTCAGCGCAACTTATGGTGAGGTCAGTGCTCATCGTGAGGTCAGGGTTTTGAACAGAGAAATGGTGTGACCTGGCGTATGTGTTAACATGTTTATTCTGAATGGTAGGTTAAAAACTGACTTGGCTGGGCACTGTGACTCACACCTATAATCCTAGCACTTTGGGAGGACAGGGTGAGAGGATTGCCTAAGCCCACGGGTTCGAAATTAGCCTTGGCAATTTGGTGAGACTTTGTCTCTACAATAGATAGGTAGATAGATAGATAGATAGATAGATAGATAGATAGATAGATAGATAGATAGATAGATAGAAAGTGTGGTGGCGTGTGCCTGCAGTTTCAGCTACTTGGAAGGCTGAGGCAGAAGGATTGCCTGAACTCAGCAGGTCAAGGCTGCTGTGGCTGTGAGTATGCCACTGCACTCCAGCCTGGGCGACAGAATGAGACTCCAACTAAAAAAAACTCCCCCAAAAACAAAAAAACTGACTTAAAGGGGGCAAGGGCAGAAGAAAAGAGTTTAGTGTTGAAGGTATCATAACAAACTAGATAAGAAATGATGGTGACTTCAACAAGGCAGTAATAGTGGTGAGAAGTGTTCAAATTCTTAATATATTTTGAAGGTGTACGTGTCAGATTTTGATGACAGATGAAATTTGTGGCATGACAGAGATTTGAAGTCTTAGCATTTGGACAATAGAGTGGAAATTAATTGAAATGGGAAATACCATAGGTTTGGGAATAGTTATCACCAGTTTGGTTTTGCATGTTGGCTTCAAATGACCATTTGACATGTGCCTTAGTCTGTTCAGGCTGCTATAACAAAGCACCATTTCCTAGATGGCTTATAAAAACAGACATGTATTTCTCACAGTTCTGGCGGATGCAAGTTTGAGATCAGGGTGCCAGAATGATGGAGTTCTTCTGGATTGCAGACTGTCGTCTTCTCTTTGCATTCTGACACAGCAGAAAGTGGGCAAGAGAGCTCTTTGGGGTTCTTTTAAAAGGGCACTAACCTCATTCATGAGGGTTCCACCCTTATGCCCTAATTGTCTCCCAAAGGCCCCTCCTCCAAATATACCATATGAATTCTGGAGGTATAGAAACATTCAGTCCATTGCAACATCCAAGCAGAGATGAGTGCATTGGATGCACCAATCTGTATTCAGAGGAAGCTCTGGACTGGAAGTGCATATTTGGAAGTCATCAGGGTATAGATGTTATTTTCAGCCACGAGCTTGGATGAAATCACCACAGAAATGGCAGCTGCTGGTAAATTTAAGAAGAAAAAATGCTATGTAGAGGAGAGAAGAATAGGACTAGGTTCATAGTTGTTAACTTACTGACAAAATGATCATTCTGGGCTAGAGCCTACTCAGGGGAAGGGACCTCCAATGGGCAGGTGAAGGCAAAGGAGTCATGTGAGCACCTGGTTGTGCCAGGGGTCTGAACTACTGCTCACAAATACCAAAGCCACAGTTAACCTCACAGAGAGCGCGTGACCAAATTAACTCCCCAGGCCCAGCTGTCTGTTTTAAATGACTTGCATTTCCTCCACCAGAGCCCTTACATGAGTTACAGTGCCGGGATCATCTCAAGCTAATTTATCGTCCTGAGCATAATTTTATATCTATGCTTCCTCCAGCCCCATCACTGTCACTTTTACACTCAGCTTCAGCGATCCATAAAAACTTCTAGATTATGATAATTGTAAGGATGACCATGACGATCCCAATTCTGTGACCAGGGCCAAAGGACAAGCTGTTGTATACCAAAAGAAGAAGGGAAACTCTTCATGGGTGGCCCTGGCGTAGAGAAAGGGCAGGCTACATCCCCGTGGTGATCCACACCTCCCCACAGTTTCACCATTAGCATGGCTGTCTGCGGGAGTGTGACCTGGGCCTTGGACATGGAAGTCACAGCACCCAATTTGCGGAGTGTGAGAGGTGATGACAGGTGTGGGCTGTAACGGATGGAGAAGAGCTTCTAATAAGTCAAGTGCACACTTGCTAGGGTTACTGCTTCTACCCTATCACCACTGCTTCACCAGCACCACCAACATTGGCATCATTGTCGTCATCACCAGACCGCGGGATTTTACAGTGGTGCACGCAGAAGCCTAAGCCGCAACATTCCCCCTTTCCCTCCTCTCCTGCCCACCACACAGCCTACAGGAGCAGCCAGAGCCATGCCTGGGGAGACCAAGATCAAGGAGATGGCTCTGGCTTTTGTTTGTTGCTATCTCTTCCCTTCTTGCTCCATTTCCTGCCATGTATTAAGTAGTTGCCATATCAAGTCCAGCTCATATGTGCCAGCTAGTGGTGTAATTTCCTTTTTAGTTGTGCTGGTTAAAAGTCACAGACAACCTGCTGCGTCCCAGAGCGTTGCGATTGTGAAATGCGTCTTGGACACCTAAGTTCAGAGTACATGGGACCCACACAAACAGCTAAAGGTAGTCAGGAGGTGGCATTCCTGTTGACACGATGAAAGTCTTGACAAAATTTGATACAGATAAAGTCATTCATTTAAATAATCCATTTTAAAGATATGTGAGGTCTACCAGCCATGTTCCAAGAAAATAGCTGATGTGTGAGGGAAGTGATAATGATCATGACATGAGATTGATGACATGAGAAATATAGTAATAAGCAAAACAGATATTTTCCTTGTATGCCTGGAACTTAAACATAGGGGGAAACAAATGGTAACTAAATAACAACCTTCATAATATGTACATTGTCATATGTGATGTGGAAGAAAAAAATTAAGTGCTATAAACAAAAATAGTGTGAGATATCTTTTAGTTTAGACATGGTGGGGAAGGGGAATAAAAAAAAGCTTCTCTGAAGAAGTCGCATTTAAGTTAATATATAAATAGCTAGGAGAAGAGAAGGGTGAAGTATAAGAGGGAGGTAATCTTCCTGACAGAAGACACAGCGTGTGCAAAGGTTCTGAGGCAGGAAAGAGAAACTGAAAAAGATTGGTGATAAAACTAAAGCAGTAGAATGCAAGACAGTGATTGACTAAGGCTAGGGCCAGGGAGGGGATCAGCTGCAAAGGGGCATGAGGAAATGTTTGAGAGATACAGAAATATTAGACATCTCTATTAGAGTAGTGGCTAGTGACTATGCAACTGTCAAAAGTCTCAAACTGTACATCACTAAGTGTAAATGATTCCTCAATAAAGCTTGGGGGTGGGGGGAAACAGATTTTTAAATCTTTTCCTTCTTAAGTTTAAATTGAAATTTCATGTTAACCTGACTTGACCTAATATGAAAGCAAAGTAGAAAAATGTACAAAACATTCATTTAATTAATTCATTTTAAAAATATGTCAGGAATTACTAAAGCAAATGTATTTGTTTATTCATGTATTTACCTGTTCATTTATTCATGGTTCTTTTTTTTTAAGTGATTTAAGGTGAAAAACCAGACTTGGGAGTCTAAAAGACATTTTATACACAGACACACACACACACACACACACACACACACACGCGTGCACACACACACAGCTAGAAGCAAGTCATTTGAAATTCTGAACCTCAATTTTCTCACCCATAAAAATGGAGAGGAAAAAACAACTCTCACGTCAGATTGTTGAGTGGGCAATCTCATATGATCTCATAGAAAGATGTCAGTTCTGGTAGACAGTAGATCCTTCTTTGTCATTCCCTTTGACATATAAATATGAGCATACTGCTAAGTTATTCTGATAAAAATCAGTCTTCGTGAGACGTCCTGTGTGACTCTGTGTGAGCTTCTGGGTGCCTCTGGCAGGACCTTGAGTGGTCAAAGGAGCTGAGCAGTGGGGGACTGACACTGGTGTTGATGGTTGTCACCTCAGTCTGCCACCTGCCCACCCCAATAGAGCAGAAGCATTATTACTCAGGCCCCCAGCACACGCATGTTCATTCTGAATCTGAGATCATAGCCATTTGAAGAAACAAAGCACAGAGATGTTAAAACCTCTCCAAAAAAGAGTGAACTGAGGAATGCTAACAGTCTGCTCAATTTAGATGCAAAAAAACCAACCACATACCTCAAGAACTTTTCAGTTTTGCTCAAACTCTACTTTTCCTCTTCTTTCATCTTTTCTTTTTTTCTTTTTCATGTTCTTACTGTGACTTTCTAAAGTCATAAAGATGAAATTTGTAAGCTTCTAAAGTCATAAACAGATTAAATTCATTGTTAGACATTGAAACAATTCACTCTGAGTCCCTTTCATTTTCAATTACCCAAGAAAATCTAGTTTTCAAGGGATGAAGGCTACCCTTTCAGTCAATTCAGGGTGTCTCTGGAGCAAGGAATTGTGTTGATCGTCACCATAAAAATGCACAGGCAGAGGGCAGACAGGCAGATCGCCTTTCGCAGGCCCGTAGACAAAGGAGGTGTTATGTGTAGTACAACCATTCACTGCAAAGGGATTGTTTAAGTGGAGCTGACTCTTCGACACTTTCACAAGAGGGAGCCTTCATACGTAAATAAAGGCGGACTCCCGTGGAAGCCCTTCCATCTGTTGCTGCCCACTGCCCGCCTTCCAAGGCTCTGGCTGCACTAATTGAAAGCATGGTTGGATTTGTGTCCCACATGTTCATTTTTAGGAAGTCACTGAGAGTTTGTTTTTGGGTAGAACCAGCTCCAAGCTGACTCCCTGCTCCTCTAATCCAAAGTACCCACTGGGGGTCTTGAGGGCTGCTCTTGTTTTTTTTTTAATCATGGGATCCTAATACTTTTTCTCCAGATACTCTTCCCTCACTTGGATAGCTCTCGTCATCAAAATGGCTAGAGATTTGTTAAGCGGCCAAGTCTTTTTAACATTGGTGCTTAAGTCAGGGCAGGACTTGAGTAGAGTGCTTTTCTCTGCAGAGAGAGAAAAAAAATGAAAGCAAGTGTGGATGTGTGCACTGGAGAGGACACTGTTTGGGCATTTGGAAGCCATGCCCCTGCTGTCCTCTGAAGGGGCAGTGTGTCACACATTTCAGTAAGTAATCAGAAAGGAGCAAAGGTCCTCAGTGGCACGCAATGCTACTGGTCCCCACTTAAGTTTTCTTCTTCCAGGCCAAGGTCAAATTTGCAGGCATTGTCAAAACAGAGGCAGACACAGATCGTAAGGACTGTCCTCTGAGTGTACACAGAGATGCATCCTGAGTTGAAAATTGTTGATGAGCTGGCTTTACCTAAACCTCCTTTCCATCGGGTAGAGATAAGACCAGTAGCGGTGTCAGTCCTGTTTTGACCCTAAAGTGACCTGAGGTACCAAGACTAGACCATCATGTGCACAAGCAGACTTTTGAAAATAGGTAAGACTTGGATAGCAAACAAAGCCAACTGGCTTAAAATGCTAAAATTTCTATTATTTAGTATCTGCTCGTTCACGCAATGATATATATTTGTTTGCTTATTTTTTAATAAAGATAATTTTTATTTGTAAATGAATTAGGTTTTTCCTAAAATCACATTTTGATTGCAGCTGATTTACATTTATATACACCCCAACTGACCTTCTTAAGATCTTTTCATTTAATGAAGTCAGGTGAGAGTTTGTTCATGGGCAGAGAAGATTCCTGAGGCAGGGGTCCTGAATGGAGTCATACTTTGCCAATCATGAGCTAATAACCTTAGCTATTTAAAATTCCTCTTGTAAAGTGGGGATTTGGGGGAGGCAGGGGTCAAGGTCTCACTGTGTTGAGCAGGCTGGAGTGCAGTGGCATGGTCACAGTTCACTGAAGTCTCCAACTCCTGGGCTCTAGTGATACTACTGCCTCAGCTTTTTCAGTAGCTGGGACTCCAAGTGTGTGCCACCTTTTTAAAAATATATATATTTTGTAGAGATAAGGTCTCATTATGTCACCCAGACTGGTCTCAAACTCCTGGGCTCAAGTGATTCTCCCTGCCTCTGCCTCTCAAAGTATTGGGATTATAGGAGTGAGCCACTGTTCCTGGCAAGATGGCATGATTCAATGATATTTATTGAACAACGAAACTGGGGACTGAGCCAGGCTCGGTGGCTCAACCTATAATCCCGCGCTTTGTGAGGCCGAGGTGAGTGGATTGCCTGAGCCCGCGGGTTCGAGACTCGCCTGGGCAACTTGGCGAGACCTCATCTCTACAATAAAATTAAAAAATTAGCCGGGTGTGGTAGCGCGCGCCTGTAGTTCCAGCTACTTGGAAGGCTGAGGCGGAAGGAGCGCCGGAGTCCAGCAAGTCGAGGCTGCGTTGGCCATGAGTGGCCACTGCACTCTAGTCTGGGCAAAAGAGTGAGACTCCAACTCAAGAAAACAAAACAAAACTGGGGACTGTTGCTACACTGAATGCCTTCTAGAACACCTGGCCTCTTTAGAGTGGGTGGATGAACTGACTTAGGCCGTGGTCAGCTTTCTACTAAAAACTTCTAATGAAAGCCAAAATAGAATTAACAAGTTGGAGGTCACATAAGCACAGCTAAAGAGAGCATACTGTCTTGATTTCAGCTTGGAATCTGTGCTAATTTAGCAGTAAGAAGCTTAGCAACCATACCTCAATTCTTAAAACATCAATTGTTTTTAGGTTTTATTACAGCACTTTTCACTTTTGTGGGACATAAAACATTAAAAACGTTTTAAGCTTGCCTTATAAACATGCTCATAGATTCAGGAGAAGATACATTCACTAATATTTTTATTTGGCTCGTATTCTATTACCTGGGTAGATCAGCAAGCTTGTTTATTTTATTAACTGTTGATACCAATATTATAAGCTAAGAACTGTTTCGAGTATTTGTTTTAACCCCAACAACCTCTTAGACACTTTAGTGTTTAAAGGACATGTACAGATGCTATTGGAATAGTTTCGGAGTCCTAAAGTTATTTAATGACAGGGAGCACAAATCAGGATTTACATAATGGATTTGGTCTGACAAAAGGTACTCATAACTTTTATTAAATTTCTGCAGGTTTTTTAATTCTTTAATTCAAGTTCACCAAAGCTAAGAAATGGGGCAAATCCAAGACAAAAGTAGGAACCAAGTGATTAAAGGGCTCCTCTATTTTGATAAAGGCACTAGGTTAGCATACAAATGCCAGTGTCGATGTCAGCATCCCAAGTCAAAGATAAACATGGTGGGGCTACTCATACTTCAGATTTGGGTGACATTTTTCTTTGCTAATGAGTATTCATTTTTCTGCAAAAGAAAGAAAGAATTTATCTTCAATTCCATGGCTTCAAGGCCAAGAGGGGTCTTTTCTTCCCTCTTTGCCATTACACTTTAGCAAAAATAACAAAATTCTTTCTTTTTTATATTTATCTTTGTAATTTTGCCAATGCCCTTTTGTTCTCATTTTATTATGATTTTGTACTTCCAACTTTTGTGAGGCAAAATGGATTCACTGAAATTAATGTTTACTTTAGCCTTTTCTCTTGATACACTTAAGTGAGTTTATTACTGTGAAAGGTACCAAGTTTCTTGGGTCTGACGTTGTTAAATGAGCATAGCTTCATGTCTATGCCTCTATGGACATTTAAAATTTGCTTTCTTTTGTTTGGGTGACGTTTACTTTACCACTGCTTGGTTGTTATAAGAGTGGAATAAATTTAGTCATTTGTTTCTGAAAGGATGTGGTTATTACCCATGTCCTTGGACTTGAACACTACCTTCAAAAAGACAGCTCAGTGCACCAGAGTCCTTGTTTGTAATCCTACTTGGATTTGGGTTCATACAGAGTACTTGACTCCCTCCTTCCTACCACAAGAAACACATATTGTTAGAGATTCTCTCCCCTGTTAGCAGAGGGAAAAATGAGTTCTAGCCCAAGTTGTACAATGGGGCCACACAGTAGGTATTAGTGACTTAACCAAGCCAGATATTTTACTAAGCCAAGGTCAGAGTCGGAGTGGGCCAGAACATGTGGCAAGAAAAGTCAAGGCTGTGCATAAGACAGAATTATGGGGAACTGAGGTTAAGAGCTTGCTGTTAGGTTAAAATCCCAGTGGTGCCTCCAAAATGTTAGGTCAGACCCAACAGGAGTGGGTGTCTGCAATCCAGTGCCGTGTGAAAGATGCAAATAATTACACAGACGTTAAACTGAAAAATATAGAATATTTAGAAAGCAAATTAGAGAGGGAGGAGATTCACCTCCCCAAGGTAGGGGAGGTGGGCCAAAACTAAGAAACATGGCGGCTATAGCTCAAAGAGTATGTGGGCTGCCCAGTGCTTAACAAAACAATGACAAATGGCTGCTTGAGGTTGATTGCTTTTTTTTTTTTAAGTTGGAGTCTCACTCTGTCACCCAGACTGGAGTGCAGTGGCCGCTCCCAGCCACCACAACCTCAGCCTGCTGGGGGCTCTGGCGATCCTTCTCCCTCAGCCTTCCAAGTAGCTGGAACTACAGGCACGCACTACCACGCCCGGCTAATTTTTTTTTTTTGATTTATTGTAGAGATGAGGGTTTGCCAAGTTGCCTAGGTGAGTCTTGAACCCGCGGGCTCAGGCAATCCACTCAGCCTCCCAAGGAGCGGGATTACAGGCTGAGCCACCGAGCCCAGTTGGTTGATTGCTTTTAAACCTTTCCTTTGAATGGGAACATGTAGTTAAGGTGATTGGGTGGTGGTCTTTTTCATGTCATCATGAAGGGCAGGTAAATGCAGTACTGACATCAGGTGATGAAAGGTAGGCAGATGGGTGCGTAAGTCACATGTTTGTTGCCATGTTGATGGGATCTGTGTCTGATTAGGTAACTTGTTTACAAAACAAGCTGGGGGGAGAACTGTAAAACAATGATCAATAGCTACCTCTGGGAAACAGGTTCTGTCCTTGATTAGAGGGCATAGTTTAAGTGAACTGCTAGAAAAACATGACAGAAGTAAGCAGTGTTAAAATGGCTGCTCATTGGTATACTGACTCCATCTTATGTCATTTCACTTGCAAAGAAGCACATTTGCACAGATGAAAGTGGGTTGCAAAGAAAAACAGAGTGAGAAATCTAGAGGGTGGCCATGGGGGATTTCTACCTTCCTGAGCTTCATCAGCATTTCCTGCACTCGGGGTTCTGTTTCCTACCATCCTTTCAGGAAATATTCTCTTCACTTGAGCTTTTTTGTGTTTTTTTGCAAATAAACATGTCCTGGCTAAAACTGGTGCTACTGTTAATTTTGTTTTGTTTAAGTCAGAGTCTCACTGTCACCCAAGCTGGAATGCCGTGGCATGATCAGGGCTACCCTACCTCAGCTCAACCTGCTGAGTTCAGGCAATCCTTCTGCCTCAGCCTCCAAAATAGCTAGAACCACAGGCTCATGCCACCACTCTTGGCCAATTATTTTGTTTACCGTAGAGACAAGATCTCACCAAGTTGCCTAGACTGGTCTCAAACCCCTGGGCTTAGGCAATCCTCCTGCTTCTGCTTCCCAAAGTACTGGGATTACAGGCATGAGCCACTGCGCCTGGCCCCCACTGTTAATTTTTAACATAACCCTGATACATTTTTTTGTTTGTTTTTGCCTAAGAAGTAGAGATGTTGTTAGACCAAAAAGCATGAATGTTAGTGACTCAATTTAGCAGGGGGAATTCAGTTCAGTCACAGGCACTTCCAACTTCTCCTCACTCTAAAGAGTACATGATGGTTGGGTGAAAGAGGATGGGATTAGCATATTATTTCCCTGGGTCCCTACAAGGGAGAGAAATGGGGCTAGTTAGGAACTGACCCAGGTGACGAATTCCATTTCCATGAAAACCCATCTCCTCTGGCACAGACAGATTCTGATTTTATTTAAATCCTGCTCAGAATTAAATTCCTGCAATATCAGGCTGAGAAGGAGAGCCAGGTGTGAGGTGGAGAGGGAAGTGGGTGCCTAACTGAATAAGTCCTGTGGAAATGGCATGGAGTGAGGTGACTGCTAAGTGTCGGGAGGGAAAGTGGCAGGGAGCAGCCCTGGTGGGGCTGCAGGTACCTCAGGCAGAAAGTCAGAAGGGGCAGGGGCTTGACTATGCTTGCTTTTCTTCCTGGACACATCTGTTTTTGAGTCACCTGCCAGCGTCATTAGGATGCAGATTTTGCAAAGAGAGAATGTCATAACCAGTTTAGAAGGCTTCGGGGATTTTCAGGGGTTGTGGTCAAAATTTGCCAACAGTTCCTAAAAAGCTGTAGGATTGATGTTAAAATCCCTTGAAGGTTCAAATAAGAACTGAAGAGCAGTCTTCGGAACTGTCTGCTCAGTCTTGGCACCTTCTCATTCCTGATTCATTGTCTGTCCTCCTTCCTAAGGGAATCTCCCTTAAAAACAAAAAACAAAAAAACCATCCAGGATACTCACGAAATCTTACATCTTCCTAATTAAACTAGGGCTGTGTCCAAAGAGTAATTCACATCTAGTCACTAAGAAGTGATGTGGCCACAGGTGAAAACAATTCAGAAATGTGCATTTGAATATAAGATACAACTGATACAGAATAAACCTTCAGTTATGAGGATCCAAGCATCACCTGGTTGCAGGAAGATACACAGAGGGCAAGAGGGACACTCCTGGGGTTGATTTGAGGGGCTACACCTCACTGATGAGGCTACATCTGGAAGATGGATCCCATCAGACCCAGAGAATGATGGTGACCAAGAAATAAAGGGACTGACGCCCCCCCCCCATACAATCACAGACCCCAGGCTACCCATCGTGTTGGCATCTCCTCAGAATACCCAGTAACCCCTGAAGGAAGAAACAAAATCTCTGGAGAACTTCAGCATCTGATAAACTACAAAAATCACAAACCTGAATTCAGAATGCTGAGCAGAGTTAAAGTAATAGTAAAATATTGTATGACTATTCCTCAACTGGAAAAAATGTCAAAGATCATTGATTATATGGTTCTCAGCAACACATGGTCTTTCTTCCCATGCTACCAGTGACGCCCTTTTCCCCACACTTTCCCCTATCCACACCTACACTGCCATAACTCCCACCTCACCACCCTGAGCAATACACACCAGTGTTCTTATACCAAAGTCAAAGTCACCACATTGCTAAAAGTCCACTTAAGGTTCAATGTTAAGATGAGGCAAGGGGCCAAAGATTACGGCAAAAAAAAAAAGTTAGTAAGTAACATACACAATTACAAGAGTGATTCACAGAGGCGCTATTGTGCTTACCAGTTCTTTTTTATTTTATTTTTGTTTTTTATTCATTAGAGCAGAATCTATTTGTTTGCAAGGCATGATAAACCAAGTTTTTCTATACAGGCTTTCTCACATATGACAAGTTCTCAAAAATTAATTCTATGACTGCAAAACTTAAAAGTCTGTCACTGTAGTTTATGTTCCCAGTAGGAGATACAACCTAATTTTTCAGGGACAAATAGAATAACCCTCTGCGTCATGATACTTTCAGAAAAGATTTGCTATAATGCACTTTGAACATACATCAAATGTATTTTGTGGCATTCTAGTCAGGGAGGTTTACTTTCTTTTTAAAGGTGAGGTGATGAACAGGAAAAAATTGGAATGGAATATTTTATAGGAATATTTAATAACTGATACTGTGATCCCCTTTGACATTACTACAGTTACTCTTCTGCTGCTAATATTTTAAATTTTAAAACATTTAGTGAATTAAATAAATTTAATACAAAGCAAAATAGATGAAAACTCAAATACTTGCATGAAAAAACATAATCCAGAAATGTTATGTTATGGTTAATGGGACTATCGTCTTAATTTATTTTCTCAGTGGCTAACAGTTATTCTATTACAATTATATGCTTTTTATTTTTGCAATGACATTTAAAATCTCTTTTTAGCAATTTTGGGATATGCAATACCTTATTATTTGTAATAGTCACTGTCCTGTACAATATATTAGTAACATTTTTCCCTTTTTAAAAAGTGAGGTGAATTTTTATGGCACAAGGAAGAGTTTCCTAGGACAATAAATACTAATTTCAAAAATGTTCAAATATCTCAGGGAGAATCAATGTCAAGCCAAGGATATTTGGGTTAATTTACATTATGCCACTTGCTGACAACCCTACAGTTTCACTCGTATCCTGCTGGTATAAAGTAAGGGCATTTGGGGTTTCCTTTGTGATAGACTTTGCTGCCTCACCTTTTCTGCCCTCAAACTAATGGCAAAATGAGTCCACCAAGTACCTGTGACACACACTGTGGTTTGTTTCTATTACCTCCGTCACCAGAGGATGAACACATATTCTATGCAGCTCATATGATGCCAACGACTTCCTACATACATATATGGTTTTCTACCCTCATGGTCATCTGTTATTTTTCTTCTCTTTACCTCCACATCCCTCATTGTTCAGAGTGTTTCTACAAAAAAAAACTCTATACAACGGAGGGTAAAACCTGATACCATCGCATGTAGCACCACAACCAGTAACCACTGCAAAAACCATTTGTAAAAAGGCTATTATTCCGTTTGTAATCTGCTTTCATGATTGCTTTTAACTAACTCAAGCAGAAGATGCACTAAGGTAGAAAGGTTTGTGTCCCATCTGCTGAGTGTATAATTTTCTTTTCATTGGCTAACACAGTCCAATAAAAAAAATATTATTAGGTGCACTAACTCAATCAGCAAACAAATGACAGGCAGATGGTCTTCAGAAACAACACTGGCCATGAATGCCACAGAACCACAATGTGGCCCCAGCTTTTAGGCAGCCTTTGTCTGAAAACACTTCACTGGGTTAAGTGATGCAAAATACGACAGAAAGAGAGAGAAGCTGTGTATAAATGAGGGAGAAGTTAACGGCCTCTGAAGTGCTCCATGAAAGGCTATGATAATTTTATTGGGAACAGAAAAAAAAGAGCATCCTACTTAAATAATATAGCCCTGTGATAGTGCTGAAATTCAATAGATCACATTCAGGTAATAGCTCTGTTCTAAATCTTCATTTTAGTCAGATTGGTTTTTTTGTCTCTAAAGAGGCCTTTATCTGACAGAATTTTCTCAAGTTTTGTTTCAGTTGAGTAATGCAACTTGGTGAGTGGGAGCTTTTGTATGAATGAGTTTCACTAGCTGAATGGAAGACAAGAAGAAAAGGGAGGGAGAGAGAAAGAAAGGAGGGAGAGAAGAAGGGAGACAGAGAGAGAGAAAGAGCGCAATGAAGAAAGGAATGGAGACTTCTAAAATATTTGAAAAGTCAGTGAAGTCAGAAGTTGGCATAGGTAATTTCAAAACTGTGAGGATATACACATAACCTATACTGGTTGAGCATCCTACACACAAAAATCTAACATCCAAAATGCTCCAAAACCCAAAAGTATTCTTAAGTAACAACCTGATGCTCAAAGGAAAAGGCTCATCAGAGCGTTTCAGATTTGGGATGCTCAACTGTTGGAATGCAAATATTCCAAAATTGGAAAACATCTAAAATCTAAAATCCCCTTTCAGATAAGGGATACTCAACCTGTGTAATCTTTTTTTTTTTTTTTTTTGAGTTGGAGTCTCACTCTGTCACCCAGACTGGAGTGCAGTGGCCGCTCCCGGCCACCGCAGCCTCGACCGGCTGGACTCCGGCGATCCTTCCGCCTCAGCCTTCCGAGTAGCCGGAATTACAGGCATGCGCTACCAAGCCCGGCTGATTTTTTAATTTATTGTAGAGATGAGGTCTCGCTGCCCAGGCGGGTCTCGAACCCGCGGGCTCAGGCAATCCACTCACCTCAGCCTCCCAAAGGCACGGGATTACAGGCTGAGCCACCGAGCCCGGCTAACCTGTGTAATCTTTAATGATTGATAATGGTGAGCAGAGAACTGGTTCCATTTACTGGACACTCCACCTGCCATTCTTAGGGTATGAGCTTTGCTTTCTTTGGTAAATAGTAGTGATGGTTATGGGTTGAATAATCTACACACCACCCTTATGAGTGCTGGCATGCCTGGTTCCATGATAAATCTGAATTTATTACAAAATCTGTAATAAATTTAAGTCCTTGACTTCTGAAGCAACTTAAATTGATCAACTCAACTATACAGTTGTGTATGCTTCCTATAACCTTCAAAATGCTTTTTTAGATAAAAAAAGAGGAAGAAAGCACAATCATAACAGCTGATTTTAAAAGTCTTTTTTCTTTATAAAAATAATGCAAACTTGTGGCAAATAAAAAAAATAAGTACAGAAAAGTCATCAAGGAACAGAAAGCAATCATTTAAATCCCACGTGCTGGAGCAACTCTGTTAATAATGTATAATATATCCTCTCAGTATTTTTTCTTTGCATTTTTACACAGTTGAAAACGTATTAGTTTGCTTTGTTTTTAAAACTTAACCTTATATCAAGCTTTTGTAAATATTATTTTAAACAGCTGCATAATATCTCACTGTGTAGAACACAGTCTTAACAACTTAAAGGGACCTGTGTTGACCTCTGTTTTGCTTCTTGCTACCTTTGTAAATCTGAGGGATAATATAATCTTCTGAGCCTCAGTGTTATAAAGATTAAATTAAATTATCCCTGGAAAGCATTTAGCACATTGCCTGGTATGTAGTAAGTACTCAATAAAACTTATCAATGATGGTAACTTGTGTGTAAGAATTCATGATCACATTTTAGGTAATTGCCTTAGGAAAGATTTCTAGATATGAAGGACAAAGAAATGAACACAGTTAAGATTCTTAATGCATACTATAAAATTCTCCCGTGTATATAATAATAATTTATGCCCCACCAGCTTTGTACACATCTTACCAAGACCTTGTTTACAAAGTTAACCTCAAAAAATGATTTTTATTTTACTTTTGCTTATTTGATAGGTTAAAATATAGTATCTCATTACTTGTTTTTTTATTTTTAAAATGTTTATTAAATATTTAAGCTTTCTTTTGAGTGTGTAAATTGGTAAATTTTCTATTAGTATGTTTTGCTGGTCTGAGTCTCTTTAACTTTGTGTTCAAAATTATTTCAAGACATACTTGTAAAAATCTCCCAGGTCATCTCACCCCTCACATCCCACACCCCACAAAGGCTGAAATATCTCTCTCCTCCTACTCAATCTTTTCTTCTTCTCTTCTCTTCCCCCCCCCCCGTTCCCCTATATTAGATAAAGCTAAAACCTCTAAGGCAACACTTCTCAATCTTGAAAAACCTAGAGAATCTTACAATGCAGATTCTGTATGTCTAATATACACCCAGGTGTCGCTGATGCTGTTAGCTTTTTGACCTACTCTGTAATGAGTTCCTTGGTGTATCTTATAGTTAATCCAAGCTAGCAGAGCCCAAGAAAAGCATCTCCCTTCAGGATTTTCCATTTTTAAAGGGAAAGGCTATGGACAGGATGTCTCCACGGGAAAACATGCTGGCCTCCAAAAGGCCTCCCAGCATGTAAATGCCCATGGATGGTCCAAGGTCTGAGATGGTGAGGTCTGCAATTTCATATTATAGAGGCTGATGTCAGGATTCTGATCACCAATTATCAATTAATTTTGGTTACACAAGTCCATCGACACCCTAGCATCTAGCAGTTTATCTACCATGATCTATTTGCCATCATTGCAGACCTCTGTGGATTCTGGTATCTTGCTAACCACTCTGACCTTACTTCCTGTTAGGATAATTAGCCATGTCTAAGATAATTAAATGTAATCATCTGGCGTCTGTCATTCTGGAGTCCTGTTCCAGGAAGCCCCATTTCATGGCAGCATCTTTTATTGACAACAAAGCCTGTAAATGAAGCTACAACTGAGCTTCTCAGAGATGCCAGAGGCCCCCTCACCAGTGAATTCCACACCACCTCAGTGACAGCAGTATCCTCCATGGCCTGCCAAAAAACACAGTAGGATCTCTGTTCTCACATAATTAACCCATTCTAACACTCTCGTCTCTCTGGGCCTTCTAATCCCTCCTATAACACTCTGCCAAGTAAGTTCTAGTGTTTCTACCTCATCACCATATGCAAGGGTCAAGGAGACATAACGGAACCAGTTCCAGGTGTCCATACCAGTATGCTAAACCTCAAGTCATGAGTGAGTGCTCCCATGTGGAAACATTCTCCTCTTGTCAGCCTTAGAGGGTATCCCCTTTCCCTACTACCCTGTCCAACAAGATATCTACCCCCACAAATGTTACCATGCTACTGTTTGTGACCATTAACCAGGGAGGACATACTTTTTGCTGTTTAAGGTATTTCCCCACAGAGTAGGGATAATACTTCTCTATTTCGAGCTGTGCCAAAACTCGACTCTCTTTTTTCAGTCTTGAGGCAATGGGGGGGAAGCAAGGACAGTTCATGAATAGGTCAAGGGGTCATCTAAGACATCTGTCCAAGATGAGGTCTTTGCAGAGTCTTCAGGCAAGGGGAAACTGTTGAGTGGAGGAGGCAAATTATGCCAGAATGAATAATTCAAGGGAATCTGAAGCTTAAGATTTTTGCTACCCAAATATCCTCAAGTCAGAGCTCAAGATCACACCTTTTACTATCAGAGCACTGATTTGTTGTATGTGACATCAAGACTGTAGTCTGTGTTCTTTGCAGTACTGTTACCCTTATAATGAGATCCTGGGTGTGACTTTCAGTGACTGATGGAGATAAGAGTCTCCTTAATCATTATCACATAAATACTCTGATTTTCATATCATGCCTGATATTTTCTCTTTTTGAGGTTTTTAAGGGAATTAACAAATGCCAAACAACTACACAGCTCTTATGGTCGCCATAGCCCCATAGACCCTAAACTAAAACATCACAGCCTAAAATAAACTTGTACCTTACTCCAATCCACTATAGATGAGTGTCTTAGTACTTGTGATGCTATGGCATGCTGGGGGTTATAGTATCACCACTCACAATCAGCAAGTCTAACCTGCTGAGGGATGGTCTGACTTGTGAGGTACCCAGCTCTAAAATCCCATTTTGAGGGTCTGCTGTCTAGAATCTTCCTGGTCCCAACTGACTTAGCTTGATGTGCTCTGAAAGCAGAGCCTACAACAGGTAACTTATTGGAAGGATCATTCCAGGGATCAGGTATATTAGAATGTGAAAACAGGAAAAAAAAAGAAATGTACTCACAAGAATGCATTAGTTTATCAGTCATCACTACAAGTTATTGATTCTCATTTCCATGGGACCATTTGAGGATTTTTATAAAATGTGTCTGAAATAGCCCAGGTGAGAAAAAAATGAAGCATGTATCCTCTGTTCTCATTCCCTGTTGGTCAAGTGTGGCCCCATAGGTGTTATTTCCCTCACACTTCCAGACAGTGTGAGCATAGTGCTGATCAGGTTTCTGTGGGCATCCAATAAACCCTGGGCAGTTTCTCTTGCCAGGATAACTCCCAAACAGAAAATGAGTAACTGCATTAACATCTTTAGGTAAATAGCACCTACCATCTCTGTATAATTTCTCCATATAAGATAGGAAGAACTGATAGAAAGTTAAACATACTAGCCTTTATTTTTAGTTGCATGCTAATTGGGTAAAATCTGCCTGCAAAGTTTATGATCCATTTTCTCTAGTCCAAGCTTTGTCTTCCTAGAATCTAGCTTTCATTTTTCAAAAGACTCCATGATGGTCTTGGGTTTGGCTGTGTGAGTTTCTTTAGGAAATTCCAGGTTATTTTTTGAAAACGTTAAACTGAAAAGGTCTTTGGCCAAATTTTAGTTCTTTATTAAAAAAGAGAAATCACTCTGCTTCCCCCAGATATTTATTCCACGAAAAATCTTATTTTTTGTTTTCACATTAGAGAGCATCCTTCTCCTTCTTTATTTTATTTTTTTGTTTCCCTCTTCAAGGTCCTACTTCTCACTAAGCAAATTCTCTAGACCATGTGTTCTTTTATCATCTTAGGCTAAAATGAGAGAGTTGAGCAAAGAGAAAATGTATTTTCATCATTATTCACATCTAAATATCTATTATCAACATGTGCACATGGGAACAATCATCTTTAATCCCCAAATTTTATAAGAACAAATGTGGGGACTATCAGACTATTTATTAGGAGAAGGAGGAAAATAAATGGGCCTGGGAGACAGAGCTGTAGGGTGTGGATGTGTGGAGCCCTGCATGAGCCTGACGCCTCTGAGCGTTAACACATGGTCCCCCATCAAAGGTCTTGTATATGCAACTCAGCTGCCGCCCTGACAGAAGATTTGGTGTTGTTAACACACACTTCATTAAAATACCAGCTAAAATCCAAACTCCAAATCCCACAGTTTGTGTTAGTTGATAAAACTCAATTGCTTCTAATTACTGTTAGCGCAGCATTAAAATAATATTTTGTTGTGATAAAGGATCCAGTATGACAAGTGAGAGTTGGCCCGCTGAACTGGAAACACCAGGCCAGAGGGAATGTATGCACACTCAGTGTCCACTGCTCCGTCTGACTTGTTTTTCTGAAAATTTTCCAAGTATTCAACAGAAAAAAAAATGATGACCAGTTTTCAAATGGGTTTCAAAAAGATGAGGACAACTTAAATGTTGGCTATTATTTGTATCTCTGATAAGTCACTGAGGCTTGAGATGTGGAACATTCAAGTGAAATGAGACAGACAGAATTGCAATTTTTCAGTGTTTTGATGGGACATGCACCCATATTAGCCAACATCCTCTTTTGGCATTTTTATCTGCTTTCACCACCTCCTCCCTAAAAGATTGGCAAGATTTGCAACTTGATAAGATAACACATTCTCAGATATTGAAGGCTGTTGCCCTTTAAATTGGAGAAGAAAGGGGAATCTTCTCTCTTACTATCTCTTTCACTCACTGCAATCCAGGAAAACTGATACTTAAGATCTCCCCAGTAGGCTGAGTTGCTTTCCACCTCTGGGCTTCATAATTGCTCCTGACCCCAGACTCTCCTCTCTCTACCAGCTCCTAACCCAATTCCTACTCAGCCTTTATGTTTCAGCTTGATTTCAGTCCTGAGGAAAACCTTCCTGACCTTCCATGTTTAAATTAGTCCCCCAACACTTATGCATTGTCATCACCATCTATGCTGCTCCTTCAAAGCACTTTGATCAAAGCAGTGTCTATTCGCATAACTATTTGTTTACTTTCACAATTATGCTTGAAAGTATTACTTTCTTCTGTCTTTTCTACAGCTATATCCATGGTTCATGGAACATGGTAATTAGCTGCCTAAGTAAATGATAACAAAGGTCAGAAAATTGAAGTGATTTTTTAAAGTATTGTGAAGAAAAAGCAAGATTACTATGGCGACATCTACAAATAAGACAAGATGTTTGGTTAAACAGATCTCACTCAACAAGAAAGTAAGAGGATTTCTCTCATCCTGATGGTCAAGACCTCAGAGGAAATTATCAAATCCTCTCGGAGAAATCCAAATTTAAAGATTGACCAACCATTCTCTATTAGGAAAGACAACCCTAACTATTAATGTCCTATTGCATGTGAACATGTGTCCCAAGTTGGTTCATATCAGAAATATCTCTACTTCTAAGGACTTCTCACTTACTTAAGTGCAGCCATAAATTCCAGCCTAAACTTTAACATCATACTTTTGAGATTAATCTCAGGTGGAGATCTCCTTCAACTTTCTTAATGGATAATAAAGATGATGATGACCAGTATTATTAATAATAATAATAAATTAGTGGTGAGGTGATGACCTTTGGCTGACCAATATCCATTCCTCCTTCTCTGGTAGTAACTTCCTGATATCCTTGGTGGAAATGACAATTCCCCAGTGGTTCCAGTGCAACTCTAACCTCTTCTGGATAATATTCAGATGCTTAATCCCTAGAATTTGAGTCTTGAACAAAGTAGCAATAAGACAGAGAATATTTGAGCTTATTCATTTCAAAAGCAGCACCTTGGAAAGACTGTAGGGGAAATTTTTCTCTCTAGATCTTTGCCCCAACATTGAACTGCCAGGGTCCCTTTTATACCAGGACCTGGTGTCTTGATTCACTTACTAGCTGGTCAATATCCTTCCAATAAATATTTCTGCTTAAATAACTAAAATCTGTTCCTATTAGTTTCAAAGTTTCAACCAAATTACCCTGATACAGTGACTATGAAGATATAATGATTAAGAAGATAGTGACAACAAATGTCTCATGAGATTTCATAGAAATCTTTATTAAAGCTCAAATTATTCTAAGATTACTATATCCACTTATTATATAACTTCCCCAGAATTAAGTAGTTCAAACTTAAATCAGTTCTTGGTTATTTGTTTCACATAAAAAATGCTAGTTCACCAAACAATTCAACAACTACCAGAATTGTGATATAATCTAATTTCTATTATTTGAACTTGTATTGTTTTAACATTCATAAGCAAAGGAGGGACATATAATTTCTCTGATACAGATTACAGAATATATAATGTTTACTAAAATTATCTCATCAAGAAAATCTGCTAACATTCATATTACAAATGTTTCTCTATTTAAATATTTGAACATTCTAAAAAGTTATTTCTGTACATAAAATCAACAGTTTTCATAGTCATTGTTAATTATTTTAGTACCACATTTCTATATCAACTGAACAATGGAATTTTATGACATAAAGCTCTTAAGAAAAAATTCAGCCAGGCTCGGTGACTCAGCCTGTAATCCCAGCACTTTAGGAGACCAGGCCGAGATGAGTGGATTGCCTGAGCCCACGGGTTCAAGACCTGCCCAGGCAACTTGGCAAGACCGTGTCTCTACAATAAATCAAAAACTAGCTGGGCATGGTAGCATGTGCCTGTAGTTCTGACTACTTGGAAGGCTGAGGCGGAAGGATCACTGGAGCCTAGCAGGTTGAGGCTGCAGTGGCCAGGAGCGTGCCACTGCACTCCAGTCTGGGTGACAGAGTGAGACTCCAACTCAAAAAAAAAAAGAAGGAAAAATTTCACTCCAAGTTAAATCTCAAATACTTACTTACACTTAGAAGTACATACTCATAAGCTGTATTAGACAGAAAGGGTATATTACCAACCACTTCAGGAATCAGTGACTTCAAACGACAACCATGTATTCTTGCTCATTGGTCTGCAGGTCAGCTGAGGGTCAACTGATGCAGGCTGGGTGACTGATTCTAAATGGAGGACTAGCAGGTTGTGGCTCCTCACCATGGGTTGGGCTCAGGTCTATGCTGCAAGTGAGACCTCTGGATCCAAGGCTGATGGAGCAGCAGCTGCTCACAGGATGCTCTTCCCAAGGCAATGGTTGAGGTAAAAGAGGGAAAGCCCATGGCACAAGCATATTCCAAGCCTGTGCTTTTATCACAAACCCCTATGTCCTATGGTCCAAAGTACATCACAGGGCCAAGACCAAAATGGACGGAGAGGGGAAGTATATTTTACACACACAAGAGAAAAATGAATATTTCCTAAATGGTGATTTAAACTATCTCACAACTGGCTATGTATCTGAAAGACATTCCTCACTTACATACGTATTATTGTTACACTGACTAGATAAGATGATAACATACTTGATCATGTACAAATTCAAAAGATAGCAGAACTGATATGAAAACTGGCAATTAGCTAATTGGCAGTGTGAAATCTAAGGCCAACGCTGAGACCACATAGCAGAGTAGAGATACATTCTAAGGTCAACACTTAAACTCCAGTTTATCTGTCATCACATGCACAAAGTCGCATAGCTTTGAAGTGGCATAGCTGGGGGTTTAATCAAGATTTTCTCCACTCAAACTCCATGTTCTTAAGGACTGGTGCTGCACTGTAGGTACTGTATCTCCACTTTGGAAAAGAAAAACTGAAGCATAGAATACCGAAGCATGAAATTTGTACTGTTTGCTAAGCCTTGAGCCAGAGGGTTTATCTACATTATTTCATTTTATCCTTCAATCTCATGAGGTCAGAGTAATTTTCTGGAATTTACTAGGAAATAATTGTTCAGGAAGTTTTAAAAATGTACTTTTTAAAAGACATGCAAGTAGAAAACCTAAACCAGTCAGCTTTGTCTGAATGTAAAATATATGCTCTTCTATTAAACTATTTAACCATCCCAAAATACTCAGCAATCTGGATTGAAAGACAGTACCTGAACCCATGCATTTTGGCCCAGTGTTTTCTCTATTATTGCTCCAGCAACCATATTTCCAAAACATAAGCTATGTTTTAATATGTGACTTAACAACTGGTCAAAGCACTGAATTTAAGATTGCCCAACACATCCTAGTTGCCATAAATATATGATATGTCCCCTTATTAATTCAACCACCATCTGTGACCTTTTTTTAATATGAAGGGAGGATAAACCATATAAAATATTTCAACTAAACTATCTTTTATCACTAGAAAAAAGTTACATTGCAAAGGAGAAAGAGATCTAAATTTTGATCAAACCAACCATTTACATGTTTTATTGTCCCCATGTACAGAATAATGTCTCCTGTCACTGATTTTAAAATAATAAGTAAAAAATTGAATTATGCTCTTAGGAATTCTTAGTCATTATCCCTATAATCTAATCTGGATTCTTTTAACTGATACACTAACAATTCCTTTCAGATTATTGTACTTTGATAGACTTCGCAATGCATTTTTCAAGAGAACACCACTTATGTAAAGTTTTTATCAAGGTATTATGAATATGCCTTGTATATCAAATATAAAACTAAACTTTTCTACAGTATTATATGTTAATTTTACTGGGTCCCATATACAGAGAATCTCAAACTAAAGAGTTGGTTATCCACTATGTAATGATTCATTGTGAATTATGTTAACCGCTGATTAATTAAAATTAGAGGCCAGGCATGGTGACTCACACCTTTAATTCCAGCACTTTGGGAAACTGAGACAAAGAATCACTTGAATCAGCAGTTCGAGACCAGCCTGGACAACATAGCAAGACACCCCCCACCCCCACCCCCGCCGCCACCATCTCTACAATTTTTTTTTAATTAACTGGGCATGATGGTGCATGCCTGTACTCCCAGCTACTCGGGAGGCTGAGGTGGGAGGATCCTTTGAGCCCAGGTCAAGGGTGCAGTGAGCCATGATTGTGTCACTGCACTTCAGCCCAGGTAACAGAGCAAGATCTTGTAGGAAGGAAGGAAGGAAGGAAGGAAGGAAGGAAGGAAGGAAGGAAGGAAGGAAGGGAGATTTACATGAATATATCAAAAAATAGAAAATGATTTTGTTATCCCAACTTAAGGCAATTGAATAAAAAAATAAAGTAACTGTAAGAAATGAAATTCTTGGGGGAAATCTAAGAGATTTCATGTACAATGGAGAGCCAGAAAAGACCTTCATCAAGACTGGAAATCCAAAAGCTATAAAAGAAAACCTGCATGTATTTATGCAAAAATTAAAAACTTTTGTGTGGCAAAAGAAACCACGAATAAAGTCAAAGAATAAATTATCTGTTTTGGGAGAGTGGTGGGGGTTGCAAACAAAGAACAAAGAGAAGTGTAATATCTATAATATACAAAGGGCTCCTGCAAGTGAACAAGAAGGCAATAACCTAATAGAAAAGCAGGAGAAGAACATAAAGAGGCAATTCACAGATGAGTCAATTCACATGGCTAACTAACACAAATTAAGACAAGAGGAAGGGAGCACTTTAGAATCATTATATCAGAAAAATTTACTGTCAATATGCAGGAAAAGAATCATCACAGAGATGGCTGATAAAATATAAATCATTATAGCTTTTCTGGAGAACAATCTTTCAGAAGTCTATGAAAATGATACACACACATTCAGAAATCTCACTCTTGGAATACTATCTCTTAGAAATATAAGCATCAATGTAGAAAGATGTTTATCACAGCATTTTTGTTAATGGCAAAAAAAATGCCCCCCAAAATAAACTGGAAACACAGGGAACACTCATCAACAGAGAAATGGTTCAGTGTTGCAGTATATCTTTCTATTAAATTATTATACAGATATTTAAAAGACGAAATGAGGGATGCATTTAGATGCAATACTTTATTGGTGAGAGAAAAAAATCAGAGATAGAAATGTGTGAATAATACCATATCTCTTTAAAATAAAAGAAATAATGCCTCCTAAACACTAAACATGTATATATACACAAGAGGGGACCCCAAAAAACTAGAATTATCTTTTGAAGGGTGGGCCCCTTGGAGTCCAGGCTTCTCCCACTAGGTGAGTATTCTAGGAACCCATCAGCATCAGTGTACCATCTAGTGTCATTGTGAGAGGCTGCATTTGGCATCAGTGAATTTTTTTTTTTTTTTTTGGAGAGACTTTCAACTCATTTGCCCATTTCATGATGGTGACTTATAAGCATACCTGCCCACAGTGCACTGAGTGTTCAGTGGATTTTGACTAAACATGGCGTGGGCATGACCCCCATGCCCTACCCTCCCTATTCACCTGATCTCACCCCTAGTGACTTTTATTTGTTGCCCTGGATGAAAAAAGTCCTCAAAGGGAAACATTTTTCCAATGTGGAAGAGGTGAAACAAAAAACAGCAGACGCACCAAAAGGTATCAAAATTGACAAGTTCAAAAACTGTTTTAAGCAGTGGAAAAAGCATCTTGTAGGTGTATGGAGAGTACTTTGAAGGTGACTGAAGTTTAAGTGCGTATGTTTGATCCTATGAACATAATTGACCCTGATTCCATCTCCAAATGGAATTCCAAATAACAATGGAAGCCCTGCCACACTGTAAATTCCATGTCTGTTTTGTCTACCCACTGGTCTCCTGTGCCTAGCATAGTATATCACATAGTAGGTGCTTAGGAAATGTTTCTGAGTAAATGAATCATAAATGAATAAAAGCTATACATAGTCCCATGCTTTTGAATTTTGAAAATAATTGATTTCTGGGTGTTTAAGTTTGAGGACAGCTTATGACCATGCATTTATTTCTGACCAAGTTCACTGTCTTTTATTCAATGTAAATGTTGGAGCTAAGTCTTGATGCTCAGTGTCCTGAAAATAATAACTGGGAAAAAAAGTGATAGTAGCAGTAGCTGTAGTGGCCACAGAACCTAAGAAGGAAATCTAACCCTTTCATCTGCAAGTGTGTGCTAGTCCTTTTACAATCCCTTTAACTAATTTCTTGGAGTTATCAATAAAACTAAAATAACTAAAACACAGGATATCACAAATACATTTTTGACCAGCTGTGCCTATCAGATCTCTTCTTTAAACAGTAAGCTTTTGTTGCATTGTGTAATAAATTGTTGTAGAAACCTTTCTAGAACATAAAAGTTATTCTGGCATCTGGTTGAAGGTTACTGTTAGCATTCTGGAAGAATTTCAACAGGAACAGAAAGGCTGGGAAAGTGAATCAAGTCATTTCAGAGCCATCCTTGAAGGGTAATGCCAGCATTCCAGAGGGGTTTCAGCGCTCGGCTAGAGGGCAGCAGAATTATTGCTGAAGTATTCCTTGTAGAGAGCTTTAACCTCATGGCCGGAGTGTATTCAAAACAATTCTGCTGTGATAGTAAAAAATATATATCCATGCTGTGCATTCCCAAAAGAGCATTTTGGCCTTCTTATTCACATGAGCCAAGAACTGCAAAAAAGAGCTGAGGGGTAAATTGGTAAAGTGCTACCTCAGAGATTTTACTCTTAATGCTGCTTGGGGAAGGCTTGCAGTCCCAAAAGGTTAGAGACATTAGATGTTTTACAGGGTATGTGCCGAAATGAATAATTCATAGAAAAATGCTCCATTCAGGTAAGATTCTATGGCAAAGTAAGAGAAAATGCCAGATAAAACATCTGTTCTATGGGGTCCTTCTGCAAAACCCCTAATTTAATCCACCACATACACCTGGGCATAATACCCTGGGAGGTACTGGAGACAAACACACCTCAAGCTCCTAGAGCATGTAAGACACCCAAGAGTCAATCAATATTTATTAAACACCTGTGTGTTAGGTGCTAAACGCATTCTAAAATACAGTTTCTTGATCTACAAAAGTGTAGCCAAGCCAGGGAGACGTCTAGAAAGAACACATTGCAGCAGATCATGAAAACCCAACATTAAAAGTACAAGATAGTGCAGGGTCAGTCGTGAGCGCCTCACCGGCCTCCCGGCTCCTAGTCCTCCACCTCTCCTGCCCACCCTCGACAGAGCTCACATATCCTCCCCATGACCTCGCTGAACTCTGCTGATCTGGCCACACTCATCTCTTGCCACTCAACTCTGGTCAGCAAGTTCCTTGAACTCAGGGTCTTTGCCCAGGGAAACACCTTCAGCCACCCCAAATCTCTTCACTGTGGCATGTTTCTTTCCATCCTGTAGGTCTCAGTGTCAAAATCATGTCCTTGGAAAGGCCTCCATGGTCCTGTCTATATCCCGTTTTATTCTCTATATCAGCTCCTTTTTTATTGTTTTTTTCCTGATGCTCACTCACAATCTCTAGTTATTTTGTTTATTTGTTTACTTAGACACTTTCATACCAGACTGGAAGGTATTGTGTTTGTCTTACTTACCATTATATATCCAGCGCTTGGCACAGTGAGTATAGTCACTTAATAAAAATTAGTATTTCACTAAGCACACAAATTGTGTAATAAAGTGTATTGACTGAATGAATGTCTCTAAATTACCAGTGCTGGCTCTAGTGCAACTAAATAGAAATGGAGATCCAATTTCAATTAAAAATTTTTATTCTCTACAGATTCAGTACTTAGGATGATGGGTGTAGTCAGTTTTCCAGTAGAATAATGTTGTTTCTGTTTCCATTGGAAATTAGGAGCTGACTTATGGCGAATTGATGGAACTGGTAAATGGCTCCAGAGCAGGCTTGTCCAACCCATGGCTTGGGGCCCACATGTGGTCCAAGACAGCTAGTCATGTGGCCCCACAAAATCTTTTAACACATGTCTCTTAGAGTTTATTTTCTTTGTGACCCCCTGCGTAGTTCCATTTTTGAAGTCCACAGTCACATCTTATTCCTGACATCACTTTTTGGCAGCACCTACATTTGTGAGCAGCTGTTTTCAATGATGAAACACACGAAGAGCAACATTCAAGCACACATTTCTGATGAGCACCTTGAGAATGCACTAAAAATGGCAACCAGTTATTTCCTTGCTAAGCTATGGTGTGACCATGTGCTCTTTGAGCTATGGCCCAGCCACGTTTTCCTAAGCTTTGGCTCCCTTCCCTCCCTTGGGGAAGTGAATCTTCTCTTTTCTCTCTCTCATTTACTTTCGAATAAACTATATTTTCTAATCTTAAAAAAAAATGGCGACCACTTCCCTCAAACCAGACATTGACAGATTAGTTATACAAAAACAAGGTCAAGTTACCCACTAGTTTTATATTGTTCTCTTTTTTCTAAACTTTATAATAAAAAATAAAAGTAGTCTTATTATGTTTATACACTAACTATATTATATAATTTATATGAATCCCAAGAAAATACCTCTTTACTCATTGCAGCCCAGGGAAACCAAAAGGATGGACATCCCTGCCCTAGAGGGTCTTCTTTCTAGTCTACTCCCTTTCCATCATCCCACCTCTTTACCTCAGGAGATCAAGTGATATGGGTGGGTCAAGTTCAAATGCATTAATTGGGATAACAATAGTGCTCAAAGTATCAGCAAAAATGATATACACTAATCACTGTTGGGGCAAACATGCTCTCCTTCATTGCTTTGTGCAGTCATACACTCTGAATGCTAGTCATAGAGGAATGAAATTTGGGAATGGGCATAAGGAGAAGCAAATCAGGGAGACTACTCAGTCATGTTGATCCCAGCTTCAAGGCTGCCCACTCCGAGTTACCTGAGTCAAGTGATTCCATGTGCTGTGGTCTGTACACTAAGGGATTCTTCTTGATTTGAAGTAAAAGAGAGGGAGTTTGAGAAAAATTGCAGGAGTTTGGGGACGGCATAACCTCTCCATATCATCCTCAGGTTTTGATGCTATTTGGTGGTTGTTCTATAGTATGGCCTCAGGGTCTTGGGTCTAGGGCAAACAACATCTTTAAACACCCATCATTTTTATTTTATATTAGTTTATTTTATTGTATTGAGTTGTGGGGTACATATGAGGATTTGCTACATAAGTAAGTTGTGTGCAGGTGAAGTTTGGGCTTCTAGAGGGCATTCTCTTCTCCTGATAGTAGACCAGGTACCCATTGTGTTGCTATGTGCCGCCCTCCATTCTTCTTCCCTTCCTCCCCTGGCAGTGTCCAGTATCTACCAATTCCACCCTTGTGCTCATGTGACTAGTGATCAGGGCCCACTTATGAGTGAGAAAATGTGGTATTCAGTTCTTTGTTTCTATGATAGTTCACTTAATATGATCGTCTCCAGCTGCATCCATGTTGCTGCAAAGGTCATGATTTTGTTTTTCTTTATGGCTATGTAATATTCCATTGTATCCATGGACCACATTTTATTTGTCCAGTCCATTTTCAATGGGCATCTGGGTTGGTTCCACATTTTTGCTGTTGTGAATAGTGATGCACGCACATATGTTAAACACCCATGTTATAAATTTATTAAAATTCTGATAAGAATGATGATCTGCTGATGGCAACAATCCCATGGAGAATGGCAGCCTCTACTACAATTCCTAGGGAGCTGAATGGCCTGGGAGGACACATGTTGGGAGTGTAAATATTTTGGAAATACAACAGGAGGTGGTGTAGAGAAATTAGCAAGAAGTTGATGACTGCCATGTGGCAATATGGTGCCTCTCTTACCTCCATGGATCTTCAGTAAAGTTATTAAACTCAAACAGTGTGTTTTAAAAGTTAAGAGGGGCTGAAGTTAAAGCTCAAACTTCCTGGGTTAAAGCTCAAACATATAGAAGCAACACAGAGATGAAGACACCGGGAGGAACTACACTGTAATTTCCAATCATGTTGCACTAATCATGAGGAAGGAGCCACACTTGTACAGACCAATAGTGAACTTGAGTCAAGTTTACCACAAATCAAAAAGTTAGGGGAGCCTGGATTACACTGACGTTAATTACGGGGGTCTGCATCTGGGTTCTTTCACTGCACGTATTCAGCCGTATCTTGCATTTAATCATCACCTTAGTCCCGACAAGAGTGGACCTTGTTCAAAATTGCCTACCCATGAACATAGGGAGCAATTTAAGAAGCACTGAGAACTGGGTACTGGGGCCCAGCTATCTCGTAAGGTAGTAAGTCCTTTTCCTTTTATTCCCACACAAGGTGCTTCTGTACACACCTCTATCAATATCACTTCCTATGACCACATGTCTAATGCCTGTCAGACCCTTCAGTTTTCCCATCCTTAACTGTTGCCACTAATGTCAAACAAAAGATGCGTCCTCAATATGGTGGCACTCGGTCACTAAAGGATTGCTTCGTGGTCTTTGATTCTTGACATTTCTGGATCAAAACTCTCACTCTTAAGTTTCTGATATCTACCTTCCAGTAATGAGGTGTTAGCAACTTGTCATGTATGAGATATTTAGCCTTCAGACTTGACATATCAATAAGTATCCAACACCCACCATGTCCTCAGCACTATGCTACAGGGATGCCAAATTTTGTTAAATAACCTAAAATTCTAAGAAACCATCATTACTCTCCAATTACTTAAAACCTAGTTGCAGATTAACAGTAGTCTGAGAACAAATGTATAATAAAGTATAACCACAAAATAACAAAACAGATTGGCAACGATGTAAAATGGTTTGGAAATCATTTGGAAAACAATTCGGTGGTTCCTTGGAAAATTAAAAATAAAATTATCGTGTGATCAAGCACATTCTCTTCTGGATACTGGTAGTGAAATTGGGTTTCAATTTCAAAATAATTTAAACAGGGATTTAATTAGATATTTGTATACACCCATGTTCATAACAGCATTATTCACAGTAACCAAAAGGTGGAAGCAACCCAACTGCTGGTCAATGGATGAATGGATAAACAAAATGTGGCATATAATAAAATGGCCTTAAAAATGGACAAAAATTGTGATATATGCTACAACATGCCTGAACCTTGAAGACATTATTCTGAGTGAAATACACCAGTCACAAAAAGACAAGTAATGTATGAGTTCATTACATGAGGAATCTAGGATAGTCAAATTTATAGAAACAAAAAGTAGAATTATGGTTGCCAGGAAATAGGAGGCAGAGAAAATGGGGGTCAGTATTAATGGGTATTGACTTTCAGTTTTGCACGATGAAAGAAAAAGTGCTCAACCTCATTAATCATCAGAGAAATGCAAATCAAAGCCACATTGAGATACCACCTAACCCCAGTAAGAATGACCATTATTAATAAAACAAACAACAACAGATGCTGGCAAAGACGCGGAGAAAAAGGAATGCTTCTACACTGCTGGTAAGAAGCAAACTAGTGCAAGCTCTTTGGAAGACAGTGTAGATTTCTGAAAGAACTAGAAATTGATCTTCAATATGACCCAACAAGCCCCCTATTGGGAATATACTCAGAGGAACTCAAGTCATTCTACCAAAAAGATAGCTGCACACACATGTTTGTTGTAGCTCTATTCACAATAGCAAAAGCATGGAACCAATCATGTTGCCCATTGAAGCTGCACTGAATTTTTTAAATGTGGTACATATACACAATGGAATATTATGCAGCCATAAAGAAAGACAAACATATGGACTTCACAGCAACTTGGATGGGTTTAGAGTCAATCATAATTGGTGATCTATCACAGAAACAAAGAACAGAGTACCATATGTTCTCATTCATAAGTGGATCTTGAACAATTGTCATAATATTATAAGAAGGGGATTGGCAATAGTGGGAAACTGTCAGGGGAGGGAGTGTGGGATTGGCAGTTGAGAGAGGAAGGGGTAAACATCATCAACAAGGGTACCTGCATAATGAACATTTGTATACTTAACCCTGAATTGTACCCCACATCCTTAAAATAAAAATAAATAAATAAATAAATAGAATAGGCAAAATACATGAATAGACATTACATAGAAGATGATATACAATGGTAAATAAGCACATGAAAAGATGACCAACATCATTAGCCATTAGAAAAAGTGAATTAGTTCCAAAATGAGATATCACTAATCAGAATGGCTAAAATAAAGAATATTGACAATAAAAGTGCTGGTATTGATGTAGGAAAAAAAAGAGTTCTGGAGATTGTTTGCCCAACAATGTGAACATACATAACCCTACTGAGCTAACACTTAAAAGTGGTTAAAATGGTAAATTTTTAAAAGTACATTTTATCACAAAAATATACAATGCTGATAATAACAAAACAAAAAGTCAGTTGCCCTTTGGTTTAACTTGTCTTTATGACAGGCCTCCACACATCAGGTGGCTGTTCATCACATGGCACCATTTTGTTTGAACATGGCTACAACCATCCTCCACCAGTGTATAAACTTCCTATATCACCTAGAAAATACCTCACCAGAGATTCAAGCAACAATCTTCTCTAGCTCCCATTTCGATCTTGTCTTCCTGCATAGGTTGGAGGGCAATCCTCATGGGTGATTGTTGGTGTCCTTCCCCAGACAGCCTAGAAGGAAGAAATTAGATGGATCAGCACTTTCAAACGTTGAATGTCCTTCAAGGACAGCACCTTGTACACAGAGGCCACCATGGGAAAGGTAGGTACATTAATCATTTCCCCTGCTGGAAACCAAGGAGAAGAAATAAATAAACAGCCCATCATCATGATCAGGTATCAAAGGTTTGTTTTAGGTCAAACCCCCATTAAAAAGAATTTCAATGCTGTCAGGAGCAATGTCATGAATCTTCTGTATTTTTTTTATGAGTAATTCATGCAGGGAGGAATCACCCTCCCTGTGAGCTTCATAATGAGTGTCCCTGTCAATTTCTCTGCCTTTCCATTTTTGGTAATTGCAAAGCAAGTACAGAGAAGTGATGTACATTTACTCCTGCCTTGAATGCGTCACTTTTAAATAAATAAGTGAAGTTAATGCAACTGGTAAGAAAGTCAATAATTTAGGAAATGTTGTTAGCATTTTTTCTATGTGCTTTGTCATGTGGAGTTATCATTTTAAAGTTTGACTTAAATACCTTAAAAATAGTTTATCTTCTAAGTATGCATTTATATAGAAATATTAGAAAATGCAGACAGGTAAAAAGATTAAAATATGAAAATAAACATTTGCTCTCCTATGTGCCCAGTAATAACAATTGTTTGCATCTTGTTATACCTTTAAAATATTTTAAATATGTTCATAGACATACACACACACACACACACACACACACACACACACACACACACTCATAAATAGATGAAAATATGTTTGAAAAATGAGACTCTATTGCCCATTTTGGAGGCAAAATTCTGAGATGGCCCCCCCAATTTTTCTTTCAGACACCAGATGTGTCCCAAAAATAGGGTACTAGCCTCTAAGAGCACGGGGAAACTACGTGAAGGGGTAAGCACAAGTTACCCCATGCCAAGCTCAGAAAAACGCCCCCAAGAGCACATCTTAATGAGATAAAGCCAGAAACATCTCTATGTGAGAAGGATAAAAAGTTGTTTTGATTTCTTTCAGTGGAGGGATTATAGAAAAGGAGAAAGAATAGAAGACATTTTCCCCCGTCCCATTCCAGGAGATAGCTTAGTAAAAGAAATATTGTCAGTTGAAATTAGTCATTATTTGAGGAAGAAAGAAACCAGGAACTTGTGAAGAAAATAAAGTTAATAACTGCTAGGTTTGGAGATAAGTATTTTTGAGTTCGAAATTCTTTAAATAGGCTCCATCATTTTTTTACTTATGTGTTGTTGAAGTATGGTAGCTCAACTCTCACCCCATCCTATCCTCCAAGCTCTAGCCAGTGGCAAAGAGCATTAAAATAAAACCTGAATAAATAAACAAAATTCTGAACCTTTATTCTATGTGAAAAACAAAACAAGGTCAAACTGGTTTTTTTTCCCTCCTAATAGAATGCCCAAAAAAGAAAATTTTTCTCACACTGTTAAACTCAGCCATCATCAGATTCCCATGGGCAGGAATGCCAAGTTTGTTAGTATGGAAAATAATTTAGAAGACTTTTCTCCTTTCTTGAAAATGGAATGATTTAAAGCCCAAGGAAAAACAGATTCACTCCTGAAAATTTCTGATTCATGACAAATTCTGCTTTTAGAAGAGTTTATTTTTACTTCAACTATTATAGTTATTCACAACAAAAGTTTAACATATTTCATTTTTGTTCATATTTTCTTTAATCACAGAATATACATTTACATTAAATAACTCATTTTTCTCAATAGAGTTATTCTTTAAAACATAGTCTATACATCATCTTAAAAAGAAACTTTTAACCCTGTTGGAGTAACCAGCATCAAATTTTTCTTCCGCAAGAAACAATTATAGAACTGGGTAAAATACATGAAAGAGCTGTTTCAGAACATGACCATATGAGAAAAAACGTGAATCAACTGAGAAACCCTGCAATTACCCTGAGTTTCTTCCTGGAGGCATGTTTTAGAGTACAGTACAGAGAAGAGGAAGACAAGGAGACCATAATGGCTTCACAGAGCAGAAGAGACATTGAAGTTGAGGCAGCTAGAATTTGCAAGACAGAGTATCAGAAAACAAGAAGTTATCCAGAGGAAAATTTCCAGAAATGCATATAAGCGTCTCTAAAGGCTGTGACTGAACATTAAGCTTGCACATGTACCCATTGAAACCTCATGAAGCTAGGTTGCCAACTACCAGTGTACTGTCAGCCAAACAAATCCCAAAGCACATGTTGGTCTGAGAGATGATTGGGTTTTAACATGCCAGAATGTACGGTTCTCACTGAATATCTGTGTCATTTAGTGTACACACTAGAAGAATCATACCTGATTAGTAGGACTAAACCAGCCTTAGAGTAAAAGCTACTTGACATTTTTTCTATCAAATTTTTAAACAATTTTCAAAAGAATTAAGCTGAAAAGCAAATAACTTAACTGCCTGCCAGACAAAGTTCAGCATTCTTTAAAAGAAGACAATGAAAGCCAGACACTCAGCAACATAAAATTCATGATCTTCAGCACTCAATCAAAAATTACTAGATATGCCTTCAGAAGCAGGAAAACAGGAACTAAAACCAGAAAAAAAATCAGTCAGTAAAACAGAACCAGAAGTGGTTGGAATTAGAGGCAATGAATTTTTACCAGGAATTATCAATATGGTTAAAGAAAAATGTGAGCGTGATGGAGAGAAAGACTGCAATACATAAAATAAGAAATTATTTTTTACATATAATAATGCATTAGGTGGAATTATGTCCTAAAGAAGGAAGTGTCAATGAACTTGTAGACATAGCAATATAAGTTGCCCAAACTGAAGCACAGATGTAAAAAGAGCCTAATAACAAAAAGCTAACAGAACCTCAGTGATCTGTGTATCGTGGCTCATGCCTGTAATCCCAACACTTTGGGAGGCTAAGGAGAGGGATTGCTTGAACCCAGGAGTTTGAGACCAGCCTGAGCAACATAGCAAGACCTCATCTCCATGAAAAAATTTAAAAATAATCTGGACATGGTGGCACATGCATGTAGTCCTAGCGACTCGAGAGACTGAAGTCGAAGGATTGCCTGAGCCCAGGATGTGGTGGCTGCAGTGAGCCATGATCATGCTACTGTGCTCCAACCCGGGTGACAGAATGAGACCTCAACTCAAAAAGGAAAAACAACAAAAAAAGAATCTCAGTGAACAGTCATACATGTAGCTGAACTCCATAGAATATGGGGGAATGATTAGGGGAGAAGTTTTTGAAGAAATAATGGGAAAATTAGATAAAAAGCAACAAACTGACAGATTCAAAAGTTCAAAGATCCAAAGCAAGATAACACAAAGAAAACCACCCTAAAGCATGTCATAAACAAATAATAAGAGGAAAAATTTGTAAAAATTACCCCTTATACAGGGGAGCAAAGAGAAGAATGATTTCAGACTTCTCAGAAGCAGCACAAGCCATCAGATAATGGAGTAGCATTGTTAAAGTTCTGAAAAATAATTTTTAAAAAAAGCAATCAAACCTAGAATTCTATATCCAGAAAAATGTTTTGTAAAACTTAAGGCAAAACTCAGTCACTCTGAACAACAAAAACAAAAGTCGAAACAACTGTAACTACAAGAATGTGAACTAACCTTTAACTACAGGTAAAAGCATTTCTTAAAAAATAGAAAAATAAGAGAGAAGCAGTATAGCCTATATGACAAACAAAATAGGATGCAGAATCCTGACATTGACACATACAAAGTACCGGTTTTCTTATCTCTAAAATGTGGATGTCCATGCCTTCATCATAACAATGTTGCAAAGACTCAATAAAATAAAGTATTCACAGCATATAAGCACAATGACTGGAACATATTAACCACTCAACAAATCATGGCTATTACTGTTTTATTGATATGTATTAAATGTACCAAGAGATTATTGCTAATAACTCTTGGTGGATACTTTGCATAGAATACCATAAATGTAAAAGAGATAAAGTTTGCTCAACATTAAGCTTTATAGTTTATCTTGGAAAAGGGTAGGTAGTTAAATAGGACACTTCAGGATTTTTTAAGATGGGATGTCACTCTGTCATCTAGGCTGTAGTGCACATGGCACGATCAACTCACTGCTGTCTCCCGTGCCTGGGCTCAAGTGATCCTCTTTCCTTAATCTCCCATGTAGCTGGGACTAGAGGCAACCAACACCATGCCCAGCTAATTTTTGTAGAGATGGGGTTTCACCCAAGCAATCCTCCTACCTTGGCCTCCCAGACCAAAATATGTCAGTATTGCTGGTGCTTTGCAGGAAGGAAAGCTGAGAAGAGATGAGATACCATGAGACAAGTTACAGAAAAGAGTTCACAGGAAAGAGGGGAAGATTATTCCAGAAAAGCAGTCCACCACTACCTTGTTGACTTATAAAGAAAAGTCTCACAATATTTCTATTAGGTCAATTTTGGCCTTTCATTGTCCATCCAGAAGAGCTGTCAAATAAAAATATCTGTTTACAGATTTTCTTGATTTTTAACTTTGTTTCATTAGGAGAAAAATTATTAAGCAGTTACCTGCTTATGATTTCACAAAATAACCAGTGCAATGGATCTTCTTTGAGTAAATACTGGAATGGATGAGTAAACCTGTAAATAAAATACAATGTAATAGTTGTAAGCATAGACTTGGGAGCCCAACACCCTGGGTTCAAGCTCCTATGCCACCCTTCACTTAGTAGTGTGGCTTTGGGAAGCTCCTTTACCTTTGCCTCACCTGTAAAATGGAACATTAATAAAATATACTTCATTGAGTTATTGAAAGATTGAGTCAAATAAGGCATGTAATATGTTTGCTATGTAAGTGTTTGCTATTACATGTATATAAGCAATGACGAGAGAATTAAAAGAAAAATTATAAGTACTTGCAAATAATAATATTGTATACGTTCTCTTTTCAAAATGTATTTCAGGTGTGAAGTTGCTTTCAAATTGCCTAAAGGTAAAACAGTGTTACCACTAGTATGCCTTACTAGCATTTTAACATGAAATATTGATATAATTTGGGAAGAAAGGAAAACTTCCTCCCAGTCTAAAGTCCCTAAGAAGCTCAAGACTGTATCAGGAGCGAAGCAACTACTAATCTACTAAGAAGACAAGTTTTGGTCCGATTGCAGTAGCAAGCTACACTCTAATCATTCAGCTGAACAAACAAAACCCAGGATTTAGTTATTTTCCCAGAAACTAGATAAACAGCCACTTCCTTTTTAGTGTCTTTTTTTAAAGTAAAAAGATCCACATCTCTCTTAATCATCACTTCATTCTATATTTCTATATTCAAAGTTGTTTTTTCTAGATTTTTTCTATTTTAAGCTAACAAAGAAGTCACCGCCAAGTCTGCTATTTAAGTAATGTATGAATGCAAATAATATGCTGTTGCTAATATATCAATTTTAAAACCACAAATTAACCCAACAGTCAGTGGTATACTGCTAGCGTCATCTGTTTGTAGGGACAGAAACCCACGCACTGGGGATACTGCATTTAGACCTGATTTATAAACTAACAAGAAGGTGGGTAACTCTAGGGATGGGCTATTTTTTTTTTTATCGTGTCTTTCTTTCTTTCTTTTTTTTTTTTGAGTTGGAGTCTCACTCTGTCGCCCAGACTGGAGTGCAGTGGCCACTCCCGGCCACCGTAGCCTGGCCTGCTGGGCTCCGGCAATCCTTCCGCCACAGTCATCCAAGTAGATGGAGTTACAGGCGTGCGCTACACGCCCGGCTAATTTTTTTTTGATTTATTGTAGAGATGAGGTCTCACCAAGTTGCCCAGGCGGGTCTCGAGCCCGAGGGCTCAGGCAGTCCACTCACCTCGGCCTCCCAAAGCACAGAATTACAGGCTGAGCCACCGAGCCCAGCCTATCGTGTCTTTCAAGAGCCACATTTTCTCTATTTTTCATGATATCTCTGCTTCTCTGGCCATGTCTGAGACATTCTCCCCTTGTATCTGCCAAGTTTCTTCTCATACTCTGACAGTGTCCATTCCCTCATACCTTTGACTTAATCATGAGCCCCTAGCATCTCTTAGCATCTTTCTACTTTCTAGTTCAATTCAGATTAGTGTCGAGAGAGTGAGAGAGTGAGAAAGCGAGAGAGGAGAGAGAGAGAGAGAGAGAGAGAGAGAGAGAGAGAGAGAGAGAGAGAGAGAGAGAGAGAGATCGAATTGTCCTAGCTTACCCAGGCAATCTTATATTCTATAGCGTGTCAAACTACGGACTGGTAGGTCTGACGCCCACTCTAGCACCCTATGGGAGAGAGATCACATGGTATAAATCACTGTTGCCTACTGTTACTCCATGTATTGGGTCTATCTTTTATCAGAAGGCATTGGAGCAAGCAGATATTATAAATGTATCTAGTAAGTACACTTAAGGAAAATAGGGACCGTCTGGGCAGCATTCTGCAACAGATAATGTTAATTTGGTCTGCCCACTCTGAGAACTAGAGTCTTGAATATAAATTTGGTTGAGTTCATGTAGGTCAGATATTTTGCAGAAATATTTGATAGGATTATTTTAGAGTAAAAAGTAATTCATGCCTCAAAAAGGTTTCAAATTGAAAATGACTAAAATCATCCTTTGAAACAAATCATGTAAAATTCAGTAAGCAGTAAATTTAAATCTGAGCATAAATGCAAACTATAGCCACATATAAATAACATATGCATACAGTCACAAAACAGTTTCCAGTCTCATTTAACTAATCTGTTTCTGAAACCTGAGTCCTCTTGGCTCTGTGAAATTTTTATATGCTGTCGTTTATTTTTCTTTTGCCTTTATTATTATTGAATGTTATCTGCTGATTCATGCTGATATCCTTAACAGTTCTTGTTAGGCTGGCCACCTTCATGTGTCTAGGCTAAGTTAACTGAAGTATGTTCTTCATCTCTGAGATGTCCTTTAAAGTCAAATTTTATGAATTGTATCTCTGCTGCTCTAGATATTATGTTTCCTGTTCACTCACGCAGAGAACCATGCAAATGATGGAGATATGCCAACTGCAACATGCCATCTCCCATGTTGCTGTGTAATATACATCCCTGGACTGGTGAGTTTGTTTTTACATTCACATCTTTTCTAGCGTACAATAGTTCAGACTTGGGGAAAACTTGCAAGAATGGTACAAACTTCTAAATTTCTTCATCTAGTTTACCAAATTGTTAACATTGCATCACATTTTTTTCTTTATTTCTATGGCATATAATAATTTATTATTATCAGAATTATGACTGATAACATATACTCACATCTCAGAGGTTTTTAAGAAATCTAATACAATTTTGGAACACATATTAATAACATATTCATACAAATATAACAACAACAAAAATAGCTTGAGGTCAGGAGTTTGAAATCAACCTGGGCAACATAGTGAGACCCTGTCTCTATTTTTAAAAAAATTATCTGGATGCAGTGGTGCACACCTGTAATCATAGCTTCTTGGGAGCCTGAGGTAGGAGGATCACTTAAGCCAAGAGTTTGAGGTTACAGTGAGATATGACTGTGCTACAGAACTCCATCCTGGGCAACAGAGCAAGATTGTCCCTCAAAAGAAATTTAAATGAAAGTTAAACACTGTGTTTTATGTGACAATGCCTCTCATATAATTTTTATAAACCAACTAAGCTTATATGTCTCTCTCGGACTTCCAGGGTCCCTAATGTTCAAAAGTTAGTTTGAGGTTAAAAAATATTTTTAGAAAACCTGTCAAAGCTATCAAAACTTTAAAACTCTTGATCAAAATGGGACCACTATGAAATAATGGTCAATCATTTAGCCAAAGTGATCATCAAAAAGCAAAAACCTTTACTCTTGGATAGAGAGGAGACTCAGCTTCCTAAAAAATCAGAAGGCTCAAAAAGACAACATGAGACCAACAGAATCTCTCTTTCCCTCTCCCTATCCCCGCTTTTTTTTACAGTTTACTCAAAAGGTAAATGAAAAAAATGTTATCCTCCATTAATACTACACAAAATCTTGTTCAAAAGAGAAAACCAAATTCTATCTTTGCCTCAGTGTATTATTAATGCTAAAGCTAATTTTAATAAAAATCTCATTAACAAACATTGTATCATATTCTTTCCCTCCCTTTTTCTCTCCCCCTCCCCTCCTCTCTCTCTCTAAATATATATACAGGTATATATACATATATATGTATTCATGTTTAGCCATTTATCCATTGTCAGTGAACATTTCAAGCATTTTTCCTTGTTCATGGATATTACATGACACTACAATGACCATCATCGTACATGTCTCTTTTCATACGTGTACAAGAGTTTCTCTAAGGCAGAAGTTCTGAAAGTGTAGCTCACAGAACTCTGGGTGCCCCCAAGAGTTTACGAGGTCAGATTAGTTTCATAATAACACAAGGACATTATTTACCTTTTTTCACAGTATAGATCTCTGTACTGATGTTACAAAGACAATGGAAAGTATCACTGCTAATGAGATACAAAGGCAGGGGTCAAGGGATCAGCCTTAATCAAGCAATGGCAGCAAGGGCTATTAGCTGTCATTGTATTCTTTGCTACCATGCTCTTGTAGATTTTTTTAATGACAGTTTCTCTTAAAAACGTCCTCGATAAAACTGCAAAAAATTAATTTTACTAAATTTCAACCCTTGAGTACACATCTTTTTAATATTCTGTGTGACAAAATGGGAAGGAAGAAAGAAGCACTTCTGCTGCATATGAAGTAAGATGGTTACCTCGAGTAAAAGCACTTGTGTGATTGTTTGAGTTGAGAGCTGAACCAGGTGCCCTCTTCAGGATCATCGCTTTTACTTGAATGAATGACTAAGTCAGACTAGTATATCTGGCAGAATTGGATATTTAAACAAATTATATTTTTGACTTTGAAAAAAAACAACTGGCAGTATTTGCTAACCATACAAAAATGGAAGTTTATTTATTTTTACTTTAGTATTTTAGAGTTGTGTAGCACATGGGAGAATTTGCTACATACTGTGTGCAGGTGAGGTTTAGGCTTCTAGCAAGCCCTGTCTCCTCCTGGTAGAGGATATGGTACCCAGTGGGTGGTGGTGTACTCCCTTTCCCCTACTCTCTTCCTCCTTTAGCAGTGTCCAGTATCTGTTGTTCCTGCCAATATTTAGGACCTGCTTATCAATGAGAACATGCAGGATTCAGTTCTTTTGTTTCTGAGACAGTTCACTTAGAATTGATGGTCTTCAGTTACATCCATACTGCTGCAAAGGACATGATTTTTTTCTTCTTTATGGCTGCATGATATCCTATCGAGTGTATGTACTACATATTCTTTATCCAGTTCACTTTCAATGGGCATCTGGGTTGGTTCCATGTTTTTGCTATTATGAATAGGGCTGTAGTGAACATACATGTGCAGGTGTCTTTTTGGTAGGGCCATTTATCTTCCTCTGGGTATATTCCCAGAGGTGAGATTGCTGGGTCATATGGAAGCTCAATTTTTAGTTCTTTGAGAAAACACCACACTGCTTTTCACAAAGGTGGAACTAGCTTAGAATCCCACCAATTGTGCAGAAACGTTCCCTTTTTTCCATAGTCACACCTATACCTGTTGGGGTTTTATTACTTTTTAATGATAGCGCTCCTAAACAATGTGAGGTGTTATCTCCTTGTAGTTTTGATTTGTATTTCTCTGATGATTAATGAGTGAATAGCTTTCTTGGAGAAGTGTCTGTTCATACCCTTTGCCTACTTTTTTTTTTTCTTCTTTGAGTTGGAGTCTCACTCTTTCACCCAAACTGGAGTGTAGTGGCCGCTCCTGGCCACTGCAGCCTTGACCTGCTGGGCTCTGGTGATCCTTCCACCTCAGCCTTCCAAGTAGCAAGAACAACAGGTGCGTGCTACCACACCTGGCTAATTTTTTGATTTTTTTATTGTAGAGATGAGGTCTCGCCAATTTGCCCAGGCGGGTCTCGAACCCACGGACTCAGGCAATCCACTCACCTCAGCCTCCCAAAGCACAGGATTACAGACTGAGCCACCGAGCCTGGCTTCCTTTGCCTACTTTTAAATGGGAATTTTTTCCCCCTGTCAATTCAAGTTCCCCATAGATCCTGGGATCCTGGATGTTGGGCCTTTGCTGGATGCATAGCTTGTAAATCTTTTTTCCCATTCTGTGGGGTGTCTCTTTACTCTCTTGATGTCTTCTGCTGTGAAAAAACTTTTAAGCTTGATAAGGATTCACCTGTCAATTTTAGATTTTGCTACATTTGCTTTCGAGGACTTGACCATGATTTCATTACCTAGGCTGATGTACAGAACGTGTTCCTTAAGTTTTCTTCTAATATTCTTATAGTTTGAGATTTCACATTTAAGTTCTTGATCCATTTTGAGTTAACTTTTGTATATGGTGATAGGTAGGGGTTCAGTTTTATTCTTCTGTATATGATCAGGCAGTTTTCCCTGAACACTTTATTGAGCAGGGCATTCTTTCCCCAACGTTTGTTTTTGTTGGCTTTATCAAAGATGAGTTGGTTGAAGATCTTTGATTTATTTCCAGATTCCCTGTCCTGTTCCATTGGTCTCTGTGTCTATTCCTGTACCTGTACCATGCTGTCTTGGTTACCACTGCCTGCTAGTTAAGTTTGAAGTCTGAAAGTGTAATGCCTCCAGCTTTGTTCCTTTTGCTGCGAATTGCTTCTATTCAGGCTTATTTGTGCTTCCATATGAATTTCTGTATTCTCTTTCCTAGGCCTGTGAAAAATGATGCTGGTAACTTGATAGGGAATGCATTGAATCTATAGATTGCCTTGGATAAAATGGACATATTGACGATATTAATTCTTCCAATTCATAAGCATGAATGTTCTTCCATTTGTTTGTGTCATCCTTGGTATCTTTGAGCAGTGTCTTATAGTTCTCATTGTAAAGGTCTTTCACCTTTTTGGTTAGATGAATGCCAAGGGATTGTGTGTGTGTGTGTGTCTATTTTGAATGTGATTACATTTTTCATTAGGTTCTTATTCTGCTTGTTGTTGTTGTACAGAAAGACAACTGTTTCTTGCAGGTTATTTTACACCCTGAGACATTACCAAAGTTGTTTAACAGTGCATGAAGGTTTTTGACAGACTTTTTAGAATTTTCTAGGTATAGAATTATATCATACACAAAGAGGAATAATTTAACTTCCTCTTTTTCCTGTTTAAATACCCCTAATTTCTTTCTTCTGCCTAATTGCTCTGGCTGAGACTTCTAGTACAATGTCAAACAGGAGGAATGAGAGTGGTTACTTTGTCTTGTTCCAGTTCTTATAGAAAATGCTTTCAGCTTCTGCCTGTTAAGTCTGAAGTTGCTGCAAATTTGTCATAGCTGGCTCTTATTATTTTGAGGAATATTTCTTCATTGCCAAGATGTGTGAGGGTTTTTATCTAGAAGAGATGTTGGATCTTACCAAGTACTTTTTCTGCATCTAATGAGATAATTATGTGGTTCTTGTGTTGATGTGATGGATTATGTTTATTGGTTTGCATATTCTGAACCAGCCTTACATCCCAGAAATGAAGCCCTGGTCATGATGAATGATCCTTGAAAAGTGTTGAATGTGATTTGCTAGAATCTTGTTGAGAATTTTTGCATCTATGTTCTTCAGAGAAATAGGTCTGTAGTCTACTTTCCTTGTGGGATCCTTGTCATTTTGCAGTGTTAGGATGATATTGGCTTCACAGAATGAGCTAGGGAGAATTCCTTCCTTGATAATTACTTGGAATACTTTCAATAGGATTAGTATCATCTCTTGTAGATGTATCTTGTAGAATTCAGTTGAGAAACCACCTGGCCCAGGGCTCTTTTTTTTTCAGGGAAGTTTCTTATTACTGAGTCAATTTCTTGGATTGTTAATGTCCTGTTTAGGGTTTCAATTTATTTCTGTTTCAATTTGAAATGTTACGTGATGCCAGGAATTCCTCCATTTCATCTATATTTTCTACTTTATTCACATACAGATATTCATAATAATCTCTGATAATCTTTTGTATTTCTAGGGTCAGTTGTAACATCACTGTTTTTGTTTCTAATTGTGTTTATTTAAATTTTCTCCCTTTTTGGTTGTTGGGTTAGTCTGTCCAAGAGTCTGTCAATTTTATTTATCCTTTCAAAGAATTAGGTTTTTATATCATTATTTCTTTGTATGATTATTCTGGTTCTATTTCATTCACTGTGACTTTGTTTTAACAATTTCCATTTTCCTACCTACCCTGGGATTGGATTGCTCTTGTCTTTCTAACTCCCTTAGGTGCTACATTAGATTGCTTGCTTGAGAGTACTCTATTTTCTTGATATGTGTGTGCAATGTTATAAACTTCCCTCCCAGCACTGTTTTCATGGTAATGCAGAGGTTTGGGTGTGTTGTGTCTTTATTTTCATCTGTTTCTAGGAATTAGTCAGAAGCATGTTGTTTAACTTCTATGCATTTGTATGCTCTAGGGCCTTTCTGGTGGTAATGATATTTATTTTTATAAATGTCTGTGGTCTGAGAAGATGCTTGGTATGATTTCAACCTTTTGAAATTTGTCGATGCTTGATTTATGTCTGATTATGTGCTCGATTATAGAGTATGTTCCATGTGCAGATGTGAGAAATGTATGTTCTGTAGTTGTGGGTTGAACTGTTCTGTAAAGGTCTATAAGGGCCTGTTGGTTGAGTGTCAAGTTAAGGTTCTGGATTTCTTTGTTAGTTTTTTGCCTCAATGATATAAGACTGTTAGCAGGGTATTAAAGTATCTGACTATAATTGTGTGCCTGTCTATGTCTTCACTTAGTTTAATTAGCAATTGTTTTATAAATCTAAGTACTCCTATGTGAACATGTATATATTTAGGATGGCTATTTCTTGCTGGTTAATCAGGTCTTTTATCATTAAGTAGTGTCCTGCAGTATTCTTTTTGACTTTTATTGGCTGAAAGTCTGTTTCATCTGATATAAGAATAGCTATTTCCACTCTTTTTTGTTTTCTATTTGCCAGGAATATCTTTTTCCAGCCCTTTGTCTTGAGCCTGTGGGTGTCATTTGCAGTGAAATAAGTTTCCTGAAGGCAGTAGAAGAGTAGATCATGCTTCTTTATCCAATTTGCCACCCTATACCTTTTGAATGGCATGTTCTGCTTGTTCACATTTAAGTTAATTATTGATATGTGGGGTTTGTTTCTGTCATATTGCTATGAATAGGCTGCTTTGCTTTTAGATTTTGTGTTTAATTTGTAAGGTCTGTAAACTCTGTGTTTGCCAATACTTTTGCAGTAGGTAGTACCATTATTTCATTTCTGTGCTTAGAACTCTCTTTTCAAACATCTCCTGAAGGGCTGATCTGGAGGGACCATATTCTCTTAGGGACTGGATGTCTGAGAAGGATTTTAATTCTTTGTCATTAATGAAGCTTATGTTGGTGAGGTAGAAAATTATTGACTGGAGTTGCTTTTCTTTAAGAATGTTAAAAATGGGGCTCCAGTCCCTTCTGGCTTGTAGGATTTCTGCTGACCAGTCTGCTGCAATTCTGATGGGCCTTTCTTGCTGGGTAGTCTGTCCTTTCTATCTGCCTTTATGATTTTTTCTTTCAAGCTTACCTCAGGGATACAGATTATTCTGTACCTTGGGGATGGTCTTCTTGTATAATATCTTACAGAAGTTCTCTGAATCTCTTGTGTCTCTGTGGTAGCCTCTCTAATAAAATAGGATAAATTTCCTTTTGTGACATCTTGGAAGGCTTGTTCCAAGGTGTTCTCAGTTTCTACTTCTTTTTCAGGTATGACCATCAACTGTAGATTTGGTCTCTTTACATGCTCCCAAACTTCTCATAGGCTTTGCTCATTCTTCCTAAACATTTTCTCCTCATTTTTGTCAGACTGGGTTAATTCAATATTTTTATCTTCAGGCTCTGAGATTCTTTCCTCTGTCTAGTTGATTCTGCTGTTCAGGCTTGCTGTTGTGTTTTGAAATTCCAGGAAAGAATTGCTCATTTCCAGGATGTCAGATTGGTCCTTTTTTAGAATGGTCAGATCTGCTTCCACTTCCTGCACTGTTTTCCTGGCCTTGATGATATGTGTGTTTACTTTCTTATGGGTTTCGTTGAGCATTTTTGCCATCATTGTCTGAATTCTATGTGTATCATCATGGACAGGTCATTCGGGGTGGGTTCCATTGCTTGGGATCTGGGAAGCCCTTTTGTGGGTGTTGACTCATCTTTAAGGACTGCCAGTGGTTTTTTGCTGGTTGCTTCTCAACTGTGAAGGCAGATTCTCTTATTTTATATTTTGTCATTTCTTAATTCAATAAGGTCACCATTAATGAGGTGGCCATATGTGGGATTTTTTTTAATTTTTATTTTTGGTCTCACAGGGTGTTCCCCTATTACAGTGGACTCCCTCTTCCCCTACAGGTGGTAATCTGTGAGGACCCAACCACTGTGAGTCCTGCCGCTCTTCTGGGCTTGGTTGCCCTATGAGGCTGCCACCATTTGGCTGGTGTTGGAGGGTGCCTGCAAGGTATTCAGTGATGTGAAGGCACAAGGCCAAATTCTAAGGAGAGTTGGGCATCGACATCTCTGAAGTACCCTCTGGAGAAGCTCTTTGGTGCCTCAGTCTATGGACTAGTCTGCAGGATGTGCAGTGACATGGGCTTTGTTCTTAACTCCTTCTCAAGGGCTATATTATTGTGCCAGATGTTGTAAATGGGCTGTGTTATTGACCTCCAGCCAGAAGGTGGCACTTGCAGGAGACAGCCAGCTGTGATGGTGTCTGTGGGGTTTTGCTTGCCCTTGTTTCCCTAGGGAAGTGCACAAATGACCTAGGTGATAGGTGGGCCTATGGAAGCTCCCAAAGTTCCTCAGTCCCTGGGTTTTTGAGGGGGGTTTGGAAAGAAAGCTAGTTGAGGAGGGCTAGGTCATACTGGATCACTCTCCAGCTCTCCTCTCCACTCATGTACACAAATGGTTATCCCAGTGGGAAATAGGTCCCTGGCCATTGTGGTCACACTGCAGTGATTGCCAAGCAGTCTCTGTTGTATGAAGTAGTTCACATGGGGATGATGAGTTACTCCCCTGCCTACTCCCCCACCTTACTGTCCTGGTTCCCCTTCCCTCGTCTGAAGATATCTGCACTTAGAATTCAAAATCTCATTCAGCAACAAGGTTTTTTTCCATGGGCCGGAATGACTGGTTCATGGTCCCACTCAGTGAGAATCAGCAGGAGGATGGGTCTCCTAATCACTGTGGCTGTACTACAGAAATGACAGAGCCGTCTGTTGTACAGAAGTGTTCATGCACTGGGGGAGGGGGTTACTAGGGCAATAGGGTTCCTCCCAGCTCCCTTCCCCAGCAAGCAGCTGTCTGTGTTCAGACTCAACAGTTCCTTCAGCAATAGGGTCTCTCACTGTAGCTTGCTCCAAATAGCAACTGTGGAACTTGCTCTTGGGAAACTGGCTGCCAAGAACAGCATGCAGGGATGACGCTCTCTTGGAGGCCAGTTTGGTCATAGGCTTCTGAATTCGAATGGGTTCCTCACTCCACGTAGGCTCTGGCAGCACACAGCTGTGCCAAATCCAGGCTATTTCCCATGTGGGACTGGAGTCTCATCAGTTTCAGGGGACCCTCCCAGACCCATGGCAAGAACGCTGAGTTCCTAATATTCTGCACTTACCATTTCCCCATGTTCAGAGGCTGCTCTCTGTTTCTGCTATGACTTTCGCAGTGTGAGAGGCTTCCTGGCTCGAAAACAGACTGCCTGTTCTCTCTCCTCCCTGCTCTCCATGGGTCCCACTGTTTCTCTATGGGTTGTAGGGTGCATCCTCCATCTCAATCTGCTCCCACAGCTGGGGTCTCCAGCTGCTGGGGTCTCCAGTTGCTGAGGCTCTCTTTCTTGATTTGCTCTGTGAGAGAGGCGCCAGTCAACTGATTCTAGGTGGCTATCTTGCCTCTTCTACCAAAATTGAGATTTCAAGTGAAATTTTGAATTTTGGAGAATTTGTGTCTGCCACCATAAGTTCAACAGCTTTATAATATCTAAAGACTTTTGTGTAAAGATCTGTGGTTGTGTTAACAACTATAATTTTAAATTGCACAATAAATAGCATTAATATTTGGAATATCTACATAATTCAGGAAACCAATACTTTCCAAATGACTGTTTACTGACATTGCAAAATTATGCATAAGCCAAAGAGCCTCTCAAAGTACAGGACAGGCCAATTCATTTTAATCAACAGAGTATAAAATGCTTGCTGATAAGGTTTCAAATTTCACATTGTAACTAACCTTACAGAAATCAAAACATGTTGAGTTTTGATGTAGTATCAAACAACATCCATAATTATTTTTAATGACTATTAGATAATACTTTTTCTCAACTGCAAATTTACACAAAGCTAGATTTTCTTCATATGTTTCATGTAAAGCAACATATTACAACAGACTATTTACACAATCCAGTTATGTCCTGTTAAGCCATACCTTAAAGAGATTTGTAGAAAAGAAAAACAGTCACTCTTATTATTGTGTGCGTGTTTGGGAAAATGTAGTTTTTTTAAATGTTATGTAAATATGTTATAAATTTGTCACTTTTATTTCTAAATGAATCAATAAATAAATCTATCTTTTAACTTCTCAGCTTTAACCTTTAGTATGGTAGATATAATTCACTTTAAAAAAAGCTGTTTGAGCCGGGCTCGGTGGCTCAGCCTGTAATCCCCCCTTTGGGAGGCTGAGGTGAGTGGATTGCCTGAGCCCGCGGGTTCGAGACACGCCTGGGCAGTGAGACCTCATCTCTACAATAAAAAAAAAAAAAAAATCAGCCGGGCATGGTAGTGCATGCCTGTAATTCCAGCTACTTGGAAGGCTGAGGCGGAAGGATCACCGGAGCCCAGCAGGTCGAGGCTGCGGTGGCCGGGAGCGGCCACTGCACTCCAGTCTGGGCGACAGAGTGAGACTCCAACTCAAAGAAAAAGAAAAAAAAAAAAGCTGTTTGGTATTCTCAATAAGTTTTAGGAGCACTAAGGGGTTCTAAAAGAGAAAAGTTTGTAGATTGCTGCTCTAGGCTATAAATCTGGAAATAAAATTGGGAAGGTGTAAGCCACACATATTTTCAACTTACAAAATAATGTGAAATTCCTTCCCCATCCAATCTTGATTTATAGGTCTATATATATTCAAGTTGAGAGATGGTAGCTTAATTGAATTATCATAGTGTTTCCTCGACATGAATTAATTCATTATTAAGCAGAAGTTGTTTAGGTAAATTCTGGACAGTAGTTAAGATAGCTTTAAAACATTTTGGTCTCATTAAATATTTTCTATTTTTTATTATTAAATCTAAGAAAAACTCAAATAGAATGAAGTATTTTTTAATAAATTTACAGGTTAGATGCACCTGAAACATTAAATTTCATTACAGTATTTTATTAATAATTAAGCCAAACAGGTATCCTAGACAACCAATAAATTGAAAATACTATATATTCTTCTTGTGTAGCTACAATATATAATTATTCAGGGAGCCTATGCACTGATTAAAGGAGGTGAAATGATTAAAAACATGTGGCCTATTACCATGTAAAATAGGTTTGGGATTAATTCTACAACTGTTTGATATTTAAAATGAGTGTGTAATTCAGTATATTAAAGAGTTTTTATGTATATACAATAGGAAATGATTTAAGATTTCTTAACATTAAAACATAATGCAAGAAGGAGGTAGAAAGAAATTATATTAATTCTCCCAGAGCAAGACATTATAATAAGCTGAATCATACAATTTTTAATTTTAAATTTATGGGTTAAAAGGAATGAAAGCCCCTGGGACCAGATGGAATAAGATAAGATTACCATCCCAACAGGGAACTTTTTTGAGATCTCTTCTAAAGACATCATATCATCAAGACCTCATGGAAGAAATGGTCTTTCAATCACATCTTCTGAAGTCACAGGGAATTTTATACTCATGTATAATGAAATGTTAATGTGATTTTCTTGACTGATATAATTCCAAGTGATTCATTTTCAACACCAGTTCTCACTCATTATAAGACTGATTTAATTTGGTACTTATAATTAAAACCTGTTTTTTGAAATGACAACTGAGTCCATAGGAAGAATGAACATTTCTCATTTAGAGGAGTTTCCTTTAGAGAGTAAAATTCACTGGAGTCTGCATTTGTTGAACTAAACTTCAGATAGGTGAAGAAGAGGGTTAAATAGACACCTCCCTTCAGTCTTCCCCTCTTAAACTCCACTTCAGTTTCCCAAATGACATAACAATTGTTTAAAGTGACATTGTCCTATATGGAAATTATAATCATTAATATATTTTTAGTAGTGAGAGCAGATAGATGGATGGATGAATAGTTAGATGACTGATAGAGATATAGGACAGATAGGTTGATAGATACATAGACAATAAATAGATAGGTGATGGATCTACCTCAATAAACTGCTGAAAGTAGTGGCACAGATATATGTTATCTAGAAATGCTCATCACAAATTGGGGTCTGAGATTGTGTTCAGAGAAAAACTATCTGACACTCAAGGAGTATCTGTCAGGGCAGAGTCCCCAGAGTGTGGTGTAGATTAATGAAAAAGGAGTGTCCTCACGCACACAAAGCCCACATCATCCCCTTTCTGCAGGTAGACCCAACAACTGGAGCTGACAGTTCAGACTTGTGGCTATGATCTCAGAAATCATATACACAACTGAGGGAATAAAAACCTTTGGAAAGCCATAAGGAGTGACATAGTATCATAGCTCACATAGCCATAGTATCATAGCTCACATCCCATGGGATTTTATGAGGAACAACCACTTACTGGCAAGTCTCTCTACAAGCCTAGAAAAGCTGCTTAATCCATCACCTGTGGTTCTGGCCATATTGCAACAAGGCTGAGCAAGCCGAGAGCTAGAAAACAGGTTGTAAGATACTCCTTTCTCTCTTACCTCCTTTTTTGTTCTCTGCGTAAATAAGGTAAAAGACAGTTAAATCATCATTTTAAAATGTCATTGCCCTTGTTCTAATTTGGGTCCTAAAATAACCTTTAGAAAATACTGTCTGTCAGGAAATAAATGATAAAGAACCTGAAATGTGTTATGCAGCATCTTGTTATTCAGAGCTCAACTTCAATGTCACCCTTCAGGGGCCCTCCTTGACCACCCAATCCACTCTCTATCACATTGCCCTATTTTTAGTTCTCTGTGGAAAAGGCATTGCCATTTGATACTGCTCTTGTTTATTCATGAGAAAGTGAGAATAGTGTAGATGCTGTGATTACAGATTCTGAGATCAAGCTGCTTGGATTAGAATCCTTGCTCTCTAACTTCATACCTGGGGACAAGGCTCTATGACTCCATTTCCCCTCTGAAATTGAGCTAATAATTTTCCTACATTCCTAGGTTTGAGGGAAGATTGTGCTGGTTAGTAAAAGTAAAGTACTAGATCCAGATCACAGTAAGCTCTTGATAAATGCAGGCCTTCGTTCTTTATTTGTTGGTGTCTGTCTCCCCATCTAGTCTATTCTTCACCTGTCAACCTTAGTGATTCAGTACCCAGAAAGAATCCTGGAGCACACACAAGATTTTCAGTAGATATGTTGAAAAATTCACTAATGAGTCTCAGTTAAGTTTTATATTTTAGACCCAATTCAGCAGGCTTTACGAAGACCAGACCAACGGAATTGCAAACTCGACTGTTCACACTAAACATTGAGCTTTTGCTACCTATGGTAGTCCAGAACATTGACTCGATGATGCTGACTGGTTTTCTTGCTTTAGTTATTGAGAAATTACCCCAGTGGTTTTCTGTTCCACATACTCTACATGGCTGATAACCTAATTTCCAGTGATGATTGAATCAAATCCATGCCACATAATGTGGGCTACCTTAGAATCCACATCATGCAAGTGGCAATCAGAGATCCCCAATCCAGTTTCCTGTGGAAGGTAGAAAAGCGTGGGAATGAACCTGATGAGCAAGATGAAATTCTGTGGGTCAAAACCACTTGGGCTTCATCCCCGAGTAAAATCCACAGAGTTCCCAACAACTGCATCCCCCAGGATTCCTTCCTCCCCACCCTTCAGCCATTTGAGGGTTTTCTTATGTTCTGGCCCTTTGAATGTCCACCACAATTGCAGAAGTAAAATGAATGGTAATAAGGAATTGATTTAAGGTCTGCCCTAGGGTAAAATAATGATTCATTGACGTTTGTAGCATTTTATTGTAAGTGTGGTGGAAATGATTATTATCTTTAATGGTTAACTGAGTAATTGATTATTGATAAATGAGTACTCTATTCAAGCCAGGATCCATCTTACATCACCTGGGAAAGGATGATGTTCCTACTCTTTTAATGACCATTAAGTGGTAAATAAGGAAGTGGAAATGTTTCATAACTTACATATTAAGTATCTTTGGTCATTTAACCACCTCTACAATGAGAGCAATAAGGCAGCTGGGGGTAGGTAGCCGACATAAGGAAAGATCAATGACTGTTTTTCAGAGTTTTATTGAAAGTGCATTATAGATTGCCTTGCTTTTAACATTATTACTTCATCGAATAACGATATATGAGTAGGCTAAAGGGAAAAATTAGAATACAGCAATGCAAGGCTATCTGTGTGATAGGATGAGAATTACATGGTAAAATGACCTCCAGAGGAAATTTCAGTCTCACCCTCTCTCCCACTACCCAATGCAGATGTGATTGGCAGTCGGAAAAACAGCAAAATGAATGATGTGTGTCTTTGTACTCCACCCATCCCTTTTATTGCACCCTCGTCTACCTTCTGATGTCCCTTCCTAGTTACCCCTGAGTTATCCCTTCCTAGTTACTACCTTCTGCTGCTTTACTGCTAGCCCAAGTCGCCCCCCCCACACACATACACAACTGCTGCATGTCACTGAGATGTAGAATTCACATACATTGTGCCAAGTGCCATAGTGATCCCTTTTACAATAATTCCCGATCACAACTCCACTCCTTCAGTACTTTGATCTCAGCCTTAAAGAAAGCAATGTAATTTAACCAACTTATGCTACTTCCAATTAATCTGCTTTGAGATGAGTTTGTTTGAACAGAGGATGCCAGTGACATGTTTACTACATCTCTGATGAGAGGAATTTCAGGTGACTTAACAAAGTGATGTGAAGATACATGGAATTCTGCATTGAAGAAGGTGGGGCCTTAACTGAGGATGGTCGTCAGAGAAAGGGAGAATGGATAGGAAGAGCACAGACTCTAAAGGCCAACAGAACTGAGTTCAAATCCCAGTTCTCCCCCCATCACTTAGTCCACATCCAAGACTCAATTTCTTCTGTAAAGTGGGTGCTAAATTAGAGTGAGGGTTAGATAAAATACAGTAAATCCTCTACATAAGAACCTTCAAGTTGTGTTCAAGTTGTGAACACTCAAAGATGCAAACGTGTGCTCACACGTCCAATCATGTAAGTTAGTGCCCATGTCTGGCATACATTGTCACGTGGAACAATCTTTGCTTGCAGTTTGCTCGTGGTTTTCGTGGATTTAATAAGGTGGATGAAAAGTCCAAAGAGGTCTTAAGCAACTTAGTCACCCTTAGTGAGACACTGGAGCTAGATCTGCAAGAGGACAACTTCACTGAACTCCATGCTGTGCAACCTGAGACGCTTACTAATGAAGACCTGACGGAATTGGAGGTCCAGAGGAAGGACAAAGAGAGACAAGAGAAAGAAGTAAATAAAGAACAGAGGAGTTTCACAACACAGAAAATGGCAGAAGATTTTCTTAACTTGAGGAGGCACTGTTAGCTTTTGAGGCACAGGATCTGAACGTAGAATGGTACTTGAAGGTTGCAGTAGTTGTTCAGAATGCAATCCAGTGCTACTGTGTCATCTCTGAGGAGAAAAAAAGATCTCCAACCCAGATATCATTGAATTATTTTTTCAAGAGGGTAGATAGAATTAAATCCAGCAAGGAACCGGAACCTGTACCATCAACATCAGGTGCGAGTGACATTGCAGCTTGCCCTCTGTCTCCTATTGATGATCCTTCAGCTCTGCCACCTCCCACCTCCTGTCTCTCTTCCAGTCAGTAACTCTCCTTGCCTGTTTACTCGATGCCAGCCCCTGGATGCCAGCTGTTGTACTGTGCTGTGCTACTGTGCTTTTCAAGGTACTGTCCTGCAGGATTCAAAATGTTTTATTTATTTATTTATTTTTTGCTTTTTATGTATTATTTGTGTGAAAAGTATTATAAAACTATTACAGTACAGTACCATATAGACGATTGTGTTAGTTGGGTACCTAGGCTTACTTTGTTGGACTTACAAATGAATCGGATTTATGAACACATTCTTGGAATGGAAATTGTTCATATATGGGAGCTCACTGTAATATATGTATGGTGCTCAGTGCAGTATCTGGCACATAAATGGCAAAAACAATCAAATTATCATCATTTTTACAGGGACTGGGGGATTACCAAGGCATTCTAGTTAAGAACCAGTGTGACTCCCAATAATCATCTGCTTTTTTTCTGATACTCCCAAGGAAAAATTGAGTGGTGAGTCCAGCAACTTAGGAAGGAAGGAAAGAGTTGGAATATCTGAGCATGACAGTCCACAGAATAATAGGCTCCAACTTCAAGTTTAATCTGAAACTTATTTGAGAACCATAAACTTTTATAAGGATCTTTCTTTGCTTTGGCCTTAGCTTCAAAAGCAAAGGAACAGTGATGTTTAAAAAAAAATTAAAAATCAAAGGCATTAATATTAGCCTATTAACATCATCAATATAATTTGAGAGGTCATTTACTCTTCAGATACTTATTATGGTCCACCACAGAACGGTTTTAGGTGAAGTAGTATAGTTTCCTTTTCACAAGTCATGATGATTACAATTGCCAAGAGAGTAGTTTCCTTTAAATACTTTATCTTGCAGTAGTATTTTGCATATTTCTTCCTTTCATTGTCTTTTTTACTTTTAAAGATCTACAGTATTTTCTAACTGTGTACCTAGGCTCTGGAAAGTTAAACATTTTACCACCTCCTGTCTTTTCTTTTCCTTGATCCTAAAGTCAGTACCTGTGGCTGTAGCTTTTGGTCTATTCTTTACCCAAAGACCTTCTTCCCTTAAATACTCCTGAGATCCACAGTAAATAATAAAAATAGTTTAGTGGGGTTGGAAAATATGAATTTAGTTGCTACTCCAAGACCATTTCTGGAAAAAATATTTATAATTTAGCATTTCACACATGCCATCTGTTTTTAAAGTGAAAGGAGACTGAATTTAGCCATAAATTCGTTACTCCTAATCCCTGACCCCAGAGCTTCAAGCCATTCATATATCATTCAGTACAGAGTCAAAGTTCAGAGTCCTTATAAATCATACATAACAGTTACTCTTCTAATAGTCTATTGAAAAGAGCCACCAATCTACTTTAAATGAAAGAGAAGGAAGTCTGTATTTACCACAGCCTCACAGTCATGTAAACTTCTACACTGAAGCAGGAAAACACATAGAGAGAGGCAGTGGGAAGAATATTGAAATAGTGAGAATGTTGGCAGTTGTGGGAGAGTGGATAAGGGAATTTCATTAAAGCAATTGTATAATATTACATTTACCCCATATACATAAGGCAATGGTATTCAAATTGTGTCCTATACAGCCCAAGGATTCTGGAGAGGTGCCCAGCACAAGGTCCAGGGAAGGGCTGAGCAGGTAACACGAGGGCACATCCACAACCAGAACAGCTCTACTTATCTCACCTGGTATGTGTGTATGTTTTCAGCCTAGAGAAAAAATAAGGGTTCTGTTTCAAAAAAAATATTTGAGACATTGATATAATGTTCTGGGAGATTATCTGTATGACTCAGTAGCCAAAAGATTATTAGAGGAAAAATATATAATGGTCTTGGAAACACCTTTAAAAATTACTATTCTTTTTTTTTTTTTTTTTGAGTTGGAGTCTCACTCTGTTGCCCAGACTGGAGTGCAGTGGCCACTCCCAGCCACCACAGCCTCTACCTGCTGGGCTCCGGCGATCCTTCTGCCTCAGCCTTCCAAGTAGCTGGAAGTACAGGCACGCGTTACCACGCCCGGCTGATTTTTGATTTATTGTAGAGATGAGGTCTCGCCAAGTTGCCCAGGCGGGTCTCGAACCCACGGGCTCAGGCAATTCACTCAAGCTGTAAGGCTGGAGATGATAAATATCATATAAGAATAACTGACATGTATCAGGTGTATCAAGTGCTGATCGTGTTCCCAGCACTATGCTAAAGGATTCACACCAATGCAGCTCATAACAACACAAAGAGACAGATTGTATCACAATCTCCACTTTCAAGTAGGAACACTTCAAGTAGGCTCAGGAGGCAAGACTATATCCAAGGTAACACAGCCAGAAAATAATTATCAGGGCAGGATAACTGTTGAAACAATCTCACACTCTCAGTGGCTTAACATGCATGTTTACAACTTAATGGGAACAATGTACATTATTTGGGTAACAGTTACACTAAAAGCTCAGACGTCACCACTATGCAAAATATCCATGTAACAAAACTACACTTGTACCCTTTAGATTCATATGAAAAGAAGTGTATGTCTTATTCACATATCTGTTCAATGAAGGTGTTTGGTAGATGATCTGTCACTAGGTAATTCAAGGACCCAGTCTCTTTTTGGCTGGGTTTCTGTATCAGATATAAGGTCCTAGACTGCAGACAGATGGAAAAAAGTAAAGGATTGCATAGAAAGTTTTGAGTGCCAGACTCGGAGTGGGACATACTATGTCTGCTACATTTCCTTGGTCAGAACTCAGTCACATGTAAGTGTCCGACCCTAAGGAGGGTTGGGGAATGGAGTCTAGCTACGTGCCCAGGAGGACAGGGGACATGATTACTTGCCAGTTTCTGCCACAATAGAGAATTCAAGCACAGGAACTTCAAATCTTCCAAAGCCTACCACATTACAAAATTAACTTGTCTACAAACATAAAACAAGCATTGTGAATTATGATCTCCTGGGATACCATTTCAAATTCTGCATGATTCCTTAGAACATGGCTAATGGATATTCATTTATTTATTAATTCAACATTTATTGGACACTTGTATGTGCAAGGCAGGCATTCATTTATTCACTTATTCAACATGTATTGAGTACTTACTGTGTGTCAGGCCCATAGTGGGGCTGCAACAGTGTACAGGACAGAAACAGCCCCTGCAACATGAAATTCACATCTAACAGATGGGAAATGCATTTCTCCCATAAGGCCCTTTACGACTACCTACAGAGTTATGTACCACTGTGTGTTTTGTGGTACACAAAACCTTCAGCCTCTGTTTTTGAGCTTGATTGCATATAGAAATGCAGGAAAACACACACTTTCTACATGGAGTTATACCAGAGGTGCCAACAAAAAATATATACACGTTTTAAGAGATGTTATCTCTGTATTACTTTTAGTTTGCCACCATCAGAAGTGTCTGAACACTGATGGTAACTGTGAACACCTCTTGGAATTGCAGAATTCAAATGTGACTTGTATTCATCTTTTGTTATCCGTACATATTGAGTGCTACAATTTTTAATATAGCTTTTTCCTTTCTTAAAATGTGTATACATTTTTTGGCACCCCCTATATAACAAAATTCCCTTGAAAAGGCAGAGATCTGTCTGTATTGTCTTTGTGTCTTTGGCACCTAACACAGTACATGGCATGTGAATAAATTCCAGTGTCAGGGAAAGAGCACTAGACTAGGAATCACACAGTTCAGGTTTTATTTTTGTTCCACCATTCACTTCATATGTAACTTAGGCATGGTTCCTCACCACCAAGTGAAACATCCTGAATGAAGCAATATCCCTTCCATCTTTACAGCATAAACTTAACATTTTGAATATAATCAGTCAAGTGGAACTAGGGGTTGGGAGACATTGGCCATAGCCTTAGCTCTCCAGTTCATTGCAGAAGTCACCTCTAATCTCTGGTCCTCAGTATATTCACTGGTAAACAAACAATTTTAAGTATGGAGAGTATCCCTTCAAACTCTAATAATTTATTACTATTTACAATACTAATGTTGGGCAACAAAGTATCAGGTTCCCATCACTGAGTTAAAATGTTCTACAACTGAATCCTAAACAAGGAACCGTAAGACCTTAAAGAGGCAGAACACCTTCTGTGTACAACAGGAGCAATTTTCTCTCCCTCATTTTCAGCAAGCATCTTTTTCCTTTCCCCCAAATTCACAGCCATCCTGGTTTTAACTACATGGCTCAGTATTGCATAAGTTCATATTTCAGCTCAGTTGACTCTGCTAATTCATTACTTAGTAGTTGTATTACTCTGGACTCTCAGCTTCCTTGCCCTAAATTAGAAGCCATGTCAGAGCAAAGTGACTCACAACAGCCTAAACAATGAGGTTGTCTCTCTTAATATTTCCATTTATCATGATGTCATATTTATTTTATCATAAGGAAAAAATTTTGCTAAAACCCTAGAAATAAAGGGATTATGAACTATTAAAATTCATAAAATATTTAACTCTGTACCAAAAGTGAGTGAGGAATAGCTGTTAGCAAGACCATCTCTATTTGTAATATTGGTTGGAGAGTTAATGAAATAATATTTGCAGTGCATATGAAGACTCTGAAAGAAATGCTTTAGCTGACACAAGATATAACTATGGTTATTTTACCAATACTCAGGAGATGTAAATATCTGTCTGAAAATGACCACAACTGTGACAATAAATGTACATCATAAAAGTAGGGTTCAATTGTTTCCAAGAAATACTAGAGGGAGAAAATTCCCTTCTAAAATAAATTGAGCATAAGTCAGAATCAGATTGCTTTCAAATTCTGTCCATTGGCATTGACAGGAAGTAGATTGTGATGTGGGGGGAGGGCAAGAAATATTCTTCAGTAAAGAAAGAAAAATTAAAAGTCTCAAAGCCAAAGGTTTGTGATACCTTCATTCATTATTTAAAAATAAGTCTCTTGGAAGGAAAGACTGCAATTCAAACATTATTTGGTCCCAGCCTAACATTTTTCAGGTTCCCTTTGCTGACTGCCTGGAAACCAGAATGATGTTACTACACAGGTGTGGGATCATTGGCAAGTTTTATTCCTGAAAACTCAGTAGGCTAATTAATTAATTTGCCCTATAAAGACTAGCACCCATGAGTCTGATTTTTATCCTGCCCAGTCACAAAATATCTGTTAATTGTGCAGGGCTGTTTAGAGAATGCATTGGCTATTTGACAACTCAAATGCATAAAGAGATTCAATAAGGATAGTTTGCAAGGAACAACAGAGTAAAGAATAAATTCTGAGAGCACCGAAAGTCAAAGTTGACCTCTTAAAGGAGTACATCAAATGAATGAACAATAAATTTTCCATAAGGCAAACTAAAGCATATTTTATAAAGCAAGATTTCTCTCTCCTGAATACTCAATGAGGCCCCTAATGGGCCCAGTTCTTCTCTAATATAACTCACAGACTGGGTCTGTTCTTTTCACAACACATTCACTGGCACTCATATTTCATTAGGTTATTCCCAATCAATATTCCTGCGATGACTGACTCAAGGCTCCACTGAGAGGGAAGTATTTGGAAGATCTGCCAGCAGTTGGGTCCTTCTGAGGACAAAGTGAAGTGTTATATGACCACTTAAGAATTCCAAAATAAATAAGGAATTACTCCTTCGAGACAAGCCAGAGGAACTTCTCATCATAGATAAAAATCTTTAACAACACATTTCTCTGAGGGGTTTCATAGCTGGCACTCAGCTAGAGGAGCTCCTAAAAGTCAGAATGATTAGGTCAGTGCCCAGTCCAAATATCGATTGGAGATGCTGGACCACCTGGAACCAGCAGGAGTACAGTAGAATGCATGGCAAGTGGACGAAGAACATCTGCCACTGTCAAGATCAACGCTTTCTACTCAAGAAACCAAGAAAAGTCAGAAGAGTTGGTGTCATACAGGCCTGCTAAAACTCATCTTGCCTTCTGTCAACCTTACCCAGGCTCCATCACAAAGACAGTTGTCAGCAAGATCCTCAGAGCTACTCCGCAGTCCTTCAGTTTATTCATTCTCAACTTATTTTTTGTTGTTATGTATAAAATCTGTGAAGCTGAAGAAGCTGCAAATGAATTGATTGTGAACTGATTGATGATCCCTATTGCACCAGAGAAGTAATTGTATGCATATAACTTCTTTTACAATTACCTCTACATGATTTCAAAGGAGTTCACTGATTATGGGAGAAAGCCATCAATAAGTGACACTTGCATATGCATTCATTTCAATCAGACATTTTTAAAGACTTAGGGGAATAGTGTAGTGCCATTGAAAATTACTTTTTTAAAACTAGGTTTCTCCTAATTTATTTTGATTTTTTTAGAGAAAAATATGGGACAATCACATTCTGCTTTTATTTTACTTTATTTTTACTTTTACCTTATTTTTAAATAGATTATATTTAAGATGGTTAAAAGACAGACTGCATTTATTAAATGCCAGCTATGTGCCAAAAACTGTGCTAACTCACGTAACTGCATTAATTCTTATTTTCTTGCCAAGGCCATAATTACTTTGCCTGTTTCACTAATGAAGAAACTCAGAGAAGCATAAGTATTTGCCCAAGGTCAAGCAGCTAATAAGTGACAGCCAGGCAAGTGCTTGAACTCACATCTGTCTGACTACAAAATCCATCCTCTTTCCATGACTTCACATTGCCCTCCACTTTTGGGGATAAAACTCAATCTGTTTTCTGTTTCTCAGACTCTGGAAAGGTTTTTCAAGGTTCTTGAAATAACCTGAGACTGTTTGCCATACTCCAAAAAGTCTTGTGGAGCATACATTCTCTAAGCTATGCTCTCTCTCTCTCTCTCTCTCTTTTTTTAACATGACTTATATGGGGAAGTTCTATTACCCATCAGGATTTGGAGATCATGTGTTCAAAGCCTTGCTTGACCTCAACAACTCTGCCAAGTCAGTGCTACTTCAGGGAGAGGAAATGAGATCAGTCAACTTGGTCATGTGACTTTGAGTTGACCAGTCTTTCCCAAACATCAGGCATTACATAACATCCACACCATTTTTGCCATATCTGAATAGCACTGCTCTGTTATTTACTTAATATGTTTTTTTATCAACTTTCACCTGACTCAGTTTTTTACTTAGTCTTGTTCTAAACTTTAGAATCTAAACAATAAAACAAGTGTTTAATGTATTAACAGTATTTCTCTTGTGCATGTTAAAATTCATGCATAACTAGTAAAATGAAAAAATGTTTGTCCATGTTCTTTCCAAAAACACGCATTGGCAGCACTAATGTAGAATAATTGGTTGTGTTTTTCCACTTTTATCCATTTGTGTATGTGTCATTTGTTCATGGTCTCAGTTTACACGAACATTCATTCATTCAAAAAAAATTCTTGAACACCAACTGTGTTTTAGACATCATTCTAGATACTGACAGCATGTGGAGAATGGATTGGGCCAGGAACAGTAATAAAACTTGAAGCTCAGGCAGAGAGCTGCTGGGTGATTACAGTCACGCAGGGAAGGGGAAAGGGACTGAATATGCCCAGAGGTGATGGGAAGGAAAAGATATATTTAAGAGGCATTTTGGAAGTAGAAGTAAAGAAAAGGTGAAGTCTCACTCAACATCAAAACAACAGGGAGGATAAAAACTTCTGCCCCACTACCAATTCATGTGGTTATTGAACTCTCCTTGGTATAAGACAGCACCAGCATAATTGCCAGCAGATAATAGATAACTGAGGGTTGAGGAATTTTGCTGGAAGCCCTTACAGTAAGAAGGGTCAGCAGGTGGGATGGCGTTAAATGAGACCACCCAAATCAGCCAGTTGGAAATGGGGATGTTACAGTAATTAGTGCTTATAAAATTGTGACCTTGACCTAAGAAGACTGATTTATTCTCAAGAAACTTTGTTTAATAAAGAAGTATGTGTATATTGTAGAAGGTTTTCATTAAAATCAGCTATCCTGTTTACAATGATTTAGATGTCTGGCGAACTTGCCTCTTCGGAACACTTTCTTCATCCAGATCAATACAGCATTGCAGTACCTCAGACTAGACCGTAGTTTGGCTCAAAATGTTTAGTCCCCTTCCAAAGCTAGAGGAGACATAAAGATTCAGCAAGATAGAAACCTAATCCATTGATAACCAATCTGATTAGGATGCTTTTTCCTGTGAAACTAATGGGTACTGATTCATTTACAGTCAATTAAGAGGCCTTTTGCCTGGGGAAAATCACCCTTATTTTGGTACAAATGAACCTTGTAAAACAATTGGAAACAGAAGTTGAAAATTTGGTGTGACTGGTCTCCACAATAATCACACAAGCTCACTTCATTGCTCCAGCTTCTTCTTGGCATTTCTTGTTTTGGGCAGCTACTACTTTACTCATTTAGCAGTTTTTCCAAAACCCCAAATTTCTGGTGAGCATCTTGTCTCACACACACACACACACAAAGTTGCTTTTAGCAATACAAATATGTCATAAACTTCAAACGACCATCATTTTCTTTTAGTTGTAAGAATGCAGCATTAAGAAAAATTGTAGAAATAGTAATAATACTATTAAAATCACTGGTGTTACAATGAGATGAACGTCAAGTGACCTATTGTAGGATCAGGATTTATACAGAATATAAAAATGATTTCTCCATTATCACCCATCCCATGTTCTCACTTGCAGAAGCAGACTAGGGAGTGTTATGACCTTTCAAAGCTCCATAGATGCCCTTCTCAAAACAGGGGAAGAATCGCCTGATTAGTAATCTTTTGGGAGTATCTCATATAGAAGGAACCCTCTCAATTACTTTTTTGAAGAACTGATTGTTTTTATTAAAAAGTTGCTTTACCCTATAACTTCCTCAGTCAATAGTACTTTTGTATGTTCATAAAGGATATCTAACTCAGTTAATGAAAAGCTTTTTAAAAAAATTAACCCAAGTTGTTACTGTTCTTGGGGGATGATCTCCCAAATGCAAGTGCAAGTGTTGGAAGTTGCTGCAAATGAGATTTTTACAAACTCCTTCACACACACACACACACACACACACACACACACACACACACACACAGAATAAATAACTTTGTTGCAGAGATCGTGTTTATCAAACTATGGTTTAGTACAGAATTTCCGGGGGGAAGCCTATGACATACATACATTTCAAACACTACACAAAACAAACAATTTATGTGAGAGAGAAGATTATGACCTCTGACAAACTGTTATTACAGTTCTGAACGTGGTTCTGATGATGGCAAGGACACCAGTGGCAAAGACATTTCTGAAGAATCTGGCCAATATTGCTTTGTGAAATATGAGAGCAGACAAAATGCTACTTCCACATTAGCATTATTTACATGACATGATTCTAAATATTATTACAAACAAATAAACGCCATCAATAGACAACTGACTTTTTTCTCTATTAGCCTAAAGGTGTATATTCAATTTGCTTCCCAAGTCTCAGATTAAGAATCTTTTCACTGGGAAAATTAATGATTACATATGTTTTGAGAACAGTGACATAAGTATTTTTTAACATTTATATTCTCATTGCCAATAGATTGCCTGGAAGATAATAAGAATATTTAATTAATATACAAAATAATGAGACAACAATAGTACACTGAAAAACAGAGGTGCTTACATCTCTAACCAAATTCACAAACACATTAACTTCATGACACTGTCAACAGATCCACTTTGAGATTCTTGAAGCTAATAGAACATGTAGAATATCTGAGTGGAACCAATATCAGAGGTCATCTAATACAATCTCTTTATTTTAAAGCTGAGGAAACACAGAACAAGTAAATGTCTTTTTGTAGGGGAGCTGGGATTAGAACCTTGATCTTTCCATTAGCTGGTATTACTGAGTTGCTTTCCTCTCATGGTTCATCCTAGCCTCTGATTTACATTTCATGTCGAAAGCAAGCAGGATCTCTTGCTTGAGAATGGTTTCTGGTAGGCATGACTAACATAAATTAATTGGGCCTAAAAGCTGATGGACAGAAAGAAACATACAGTGTGTGATACAAAAGCCAAGCAGATGCCCTCTCTGTTTTCATTATTTGCTAAGGGAGTTGGTCTACCTAATCCTATAGAAATATATTTACCTTTCTGGTTTTGATAAGCTCTCAGTCATTGTAGGTCTTGGTTCAGCTGACAGCTCTAGACACTGTGAGGCAGAACTCCCATATCAGAAGACCAGAGTAAAAAACACACCCCAGAAGTGGAGCAAAGCTGAATTAGACCCTCACACAGCACACAGCACATTTGCACTCAATAAAAATCAATACGAGTGCCCCTTTTCCTTGAATGGTATATTCCTTTTTAAAATTCTTATGTATCTTCAATAGGGATTCTTGAACAGAAGTAATCCTATCACATTAACGATTCAAGAAGAAAAACCTTAATTGTTGAGTTTTAAAAAAATTTATTGAAGGCTACTAACTTGTTGTCAAAAATACACAAAAACTCCCTCAAGTCTTCTTCTTTTCTGTTTATCTGTCATTTTCTTCACTCATACTAACTTCCTCAGTGTATCTTAAATCCCCCAGATTAATTGACTTTGTTAAATTTGCACACAGGCCTCAGGGTAGATTCGCACATCTTAAAAGCAGCATTGCACGTATAATTAAGATTTGGGCTACATGCACACAACACATTATATATGAAAGGAGACCCCAAAAAAACCCAGAATTTATTCATAAAAAATGGTTCATTTCTTCTTGCATGTTTAAACTTCGGTCACCTTCAAAGTATTCTCCATTTGACCCAACACACCTATTGAGGCACTTTTTCCACTGCTCAAAACAGACTTTAAATTCATCAGTTTTGATGCCTGCTAGTGTTTCTGCCACTTTTTGTTTCACCACTTCCACATGGGCAAAAAATTTCCCTTTGAGGACCTTTTTTTATCCAGGGCAACAAAAAAAAGTCACTCACAGTGAGATCAGGTGAATAGTTAGGATGGGTCATGGGGGTCATGCCTTTTTTGGTCAAAACCTGCTGGCTACTCAGCACAGTGTAGGCAGGTATACTTGTAAATCGCCCAATATGAAATGGGCACACTAGAAAGAATCTTCAAAATAAATTCACTAAACCCGAACGCAGCCTCTCACAACAGCGCTAGCTGGTATACTGATGCTGATGGGTTCCTAGAACACTTACCTAGAGGAGAAAACCTATACTACAGAAGGCCTGCCTTCCAAAAAATAATTCCGGGTTTTTTTGGGTTCCCCTTGTAACTTTACAAGACTTCAAGGAAGGGTGCCATGATCTCCAGTAGCACTACTAATAACATAACATATATGTTTCACTTACTTAGTACCAGGTATTTTTCTAAACACTTACATAATCCTCCTAACAACCTGGTACCATCATCATCTTCTTTGTACAAAGGAGAAAACTGAAGCTCAGGAAGAGGTTACGTAACTTACCCAGGTCAAACACACCTCGGTGGAGCTGAGATTTAAACGCAGGCAGTCTGCCTCCAGAGTGTGTGCTCTTAAATATTTTGCTACAGTTCTATAGCTCAGTTTGTAAATTGCTATTTTTACTCACTCGTGGACTGCTCACCCTTTGTCCCCCCCAACAAAGAATTTTCTCAAAACTCCAATATTGCAATTAGGCATCTTGTTTATATTACCTAAATCGTCTCTATTATTAAGTAAAAGAATCTCTGTGCTATAGGATTCAGATGGAGCTTCCATCTGAGGGGCTCGCAATACAGGCAAATATGGAACCTCTTGAGCTCTCCATGGAGTTTGTGGTATGGTAAGTTTTTAGATTAATTAGCACCAAAGGCTTTTTTTTAAGTATCAAGGATGAATTAAATAATAAAACACGACCTGGCATGAATTACAGTATCTAAATTCATTTCTCTAACTAGTGTGTTTGTGGAACCAAGGTTGAAAGCAATTAGGTGTGAATTATTATACCATCTTCCATGCCCTGGACGGTTTTATGGTGATTATAAAATTTTATTATTAATGGTTCACTGTTTTTGGAGGAGTTGTTAATTTAAATGTATATATTTATATTGTTAATTAATGAATAGAACAAAATTAGTGTGGCAAAATCTTTCCAGGAACCAGAAGCCATGGAGGAGTGGAGAGGACCTCATTGACAGCAGGATTGTCCTTCAGTGAGCAGGATCCTGGCCCTGGAGAAAGACAAGCCCTAGAGAAAGTCGACGAGCTGCAGTTCCATCAGAGATAGCTAAGCTGTCAGAGCCCTGTGGTGCCTTAGAGATTATCTTGCCCGATTTCTTTGTTTTAAAGATCAGGAAAAATAAGTGACTCGCCCAGGATCACACCACTAGTTAATGGCAGAGCTGAATCCGCTCAGTCAAAGACACTCGGATCCTGACTTACAGTCTAATGTGCCTCATTTTCAACAATTCAGAAAGATTTGACTGAGTAGCTAAGAAGACAAAGACTTGTTAGAAACAGGAAGACAAGAACAAATTATAAAAAGGAAAATGAACATTTCTGTTTCATCTGGCTAATCTGAATGTCAAAATAATACTTGGTTGTGTTAAAAGAGAAGAACAGTCTAGAAGGCTTGCTCAGGCTTCCTATGCATAACATAGGCAAAGCCTCTCAGGTGGTGACATTGAGATCGTATAAAAGCCTATAGAGAAAATGAATACTTTCCTAAGAATGCATTTTCTATGTGTTGGAACCACAACTGGACAAACCAACTTTTCCCAGAAGCTTTACAGGTAATGACTGGCATGGACCCAGGGAATGGCTACATGTAATTTCCACCCATGAGTTTCCTCTTGCCATGATTTTTAACTCCTCTTTATCCCTCATCCCCAAATGCTCTCTTCCTGCTGCTCACTGAAGGGTAAAAATATTTTCTTGGACCAATTCAGTCAAAAATGAGCAATTGAAAACCAATTGAATTTTTCCATGGGTTAGGCAAGAGAGAGGAAGCACATTGCTTGGTAACTAAGTTTCTTATCAAGTAAATTGGTGACAGAAGCACCCATGCAGAACTGCTGGTACATTGAGCAGAAGTCTATCTTTTTAAATATTGTAAAGCGGGGTCTCATTCCTGGGATTCTCTGGGGTCCTAGGCAAGTGGCCAAAATGAACTTGATTTTGAGAATATAGGAGTATGTGTGTCTAGTTTTTCCTTCTCTTAGAACTCTAATGTTTGCCAGGCAAGCCATGCCAACAGTCATCATCAATTCAACCTAACTGAGCAGTGATTGACAGCACCCTCTCAACTCAGCCTTTACCTGTTTCTGATTGAGTTATTGCCTGGGCCTCTGGGAGTCTGAGGTGGATCCTCCCAGCTTCCCACTCCCTCCATTCTCTTTGTCAGAGACAGAAATTGCCCTTCAGAGAATGAACGTATTATCTAGAAATGAATGTGCCTTATGAAGGGGATCCAAAAAAATCCAGGATTATTTTTTTTTTCTTTTTTTTTGAGTTGGAGTCTCACTCTGTCGCCCAGACTGGAGTGCAGTGGCCGCTCCCGGCCACTGCAGCCTCGACCTGCTGGGCTCCGGCGATCCTTCCACCTCAGCCTTCCGAGTAGCCAGAATTACAGGCGCTTGCTACCACGCCCAGCTGATTTTTTTTTAATTTATTTATTGTAGAGATGAGGTCTCGCCTGCCCAGGCGGGTCTCGAACCCGCGGGCTCAGGCAATCCACTCACCTCAGCCTCCCAAAGGCGCGGGACTACAGGCTGAGCCACCGAGCCCGGCCGATTATTTTTTGGAGGTGGTCCTCTTGTAGTACAGGCTTCACCCTGCTAGGTAAATATTCTAGGAATCCATCAGCATCAGTGTACCTACCAGCCAGTATTGTTGTAAGAGGCTGCACTGCAGAAGAAACATCCCAAGTTATGGCAAACAGGTGACTGGGTCTTTCACTATCACAATGCACCTGCCACATCATGCAGAGTGTTCAGCAGTTTTTGACCAAAACCGGCATGACTCCTGTGCCCCACCTCCTTATTGACCTCAACTCGCCCCAAGCGACTGTTTTTTATTTCCCTGGATGAAAAATTTCTCCAAGAGAAATGTTTTGCCCATGTGGAAGAGGTGAAACAGAAAACCGCAGAAGCACTAAAAGGCATCCAAATGGACGAATTCAAAACCTGTTTTGAGCAGTTGGAAAGCATCTCGACAGATGTATTGCATCCAACGGAGGGTACTTTGAAAGTTACTGAAGTTTAAACATGTAAGAATAAATGCATAATTTTTTTACGTTTTTTTTATTTTAAAGATGTGGGGTGCAATTCAGGGTTAGGTATACAAATGTTCATTATGCAGTTGCCCTTGTTGATGAGGTGTGTCCCTCTCGACCAGCAGATTCCCACAATTTTTTATGAATAAATTCTGGGTTTGGGGGGTCCACCTTGTACTTCAAGTTCAATGTCGTACTCTGTTGCTCCTAGAAATAAGTCATTTATCTGGATCACGGCATCATCTAAACTTCTTTCTAGAAGTCCAAGGGCTCTCTCTGGACCACCTAAGTCCAATGTAGTGTTATTTCTATAACATTAGGTAGTTTTCTGTGAATTTTATGAATACCAAAGATAATTAGAAAACTGATTAAATTGCTGTATTAGGCAATGCTCTACTTCATATAATTCTATAAAAAGGAAATGTTTTGTGATGCCACCATTTCTTCTTCCTAAGCATCCATCCTTGCGCTGAGTGTTGTCTATATTATGTGGGAGTGAAGATCATACATTGAATTATATGAGTTTCAAAACCTGAAACCCTAGCAGCTCACTGCTCCAATCGCTCTATGGAGCCATTGCAACAGCCCCCACTGGATGTAAACCTAGGTTGGTTGCCAAAAACGTTGTTTGCCCTTTTCATTTTTAGACTCCAGACCATTACTATAAAGAAGGGAAAATAAAATATCTTATCTTCCTATATAATTGTGGAAAATTCTAGCAAAATTACCAACTAACCAAGCAACCAACCAATCATGTGATCTTAGAAAATCATTTTGCCACTGGAAAAAAACAGAGAAAATAATACCTCTTATACAGGAGCGTGAGGTCTAAAGAAATCCAAGCATACTAAAAGCACTCTGCAGATTGTTCAGCACTATGAAAGTATACAACACCATGATTATTGTCAGTAAGAGTTAGTTGTGTTTATTTAAAGGTAAGTATGCTTTTCCTCTTTAGTAGAAAAAGCCATAACTTTTGACTGAAGAAAGATAAGATGCTTATTAATAACTTGCCTCACCTAAAGATAGAAGGGCCAGTAAAGTTGAGTGTACTTTGGTTTCAGATCCATGAAATTGACTTTTACACATCACAATAACCTGGACCAGATAACTAGCATGTTGTATTTATATTGTGAAGTTTTAGTCTAGCTCAGAATTCAAGGCCTGCAGGGTTTGGTGGATAAAGGCAGGAATTTAACCTAAATCAAATTTCTCTCAACTCATATTTGGGGATGAAATCCATAAATCTCTTATGATTTACCATAATAAAGACACATTTCTAGTGATTACAGACGTTCCAGAGACTAGGCTCCACGAAACATAAAAACCTCATATTGAGATCAGAATTTCTGAACTTTTTTTCAAAATTTTCATCTTCTTTTCATTACTTTAGAATGGGTACTTTCAAAAAGAAGAGGAACAGTGTAGTCACATTGTAAGTCTTTCCTGATATTATCTCTCTGGCTGAGAAATTTTACTTTTGGTTTCCTTTTTCCATGGAAAAGAAGAGCATGCATTCTTTGTCCTAGCTAAGTCTTAGTTTGTGTTTCCACTTAATAAGAGGATCTTAGCTTATTAGGGCTGCCATAACAAAGTACCACAGACTGGGTAGCTGAAACAACAGAAATGTATTTGCTCAGAATTCTAGAGGCCAGAAATCCAAGATTAAGGTGTCAGCAAGGTTGATTTCCTCTGAGGCCTCTCTCTTAGGTTTGTAAGTGGCCATCTTCCGCCTGTGCTTCCAATGCAGTCTTTCCTCTGTGTGTGTCTGTGTTCTAATCTCCTCTTCTTATAAAGGGAAGAATAACAATGAGGAATAGAAATTTCCTCTATTTGTATTCAATAACTGGTTTTTTAAAATTGTGCTTGAAAAGTTCTACCTGGTGCCCTCATTAAGGTTGTGGTGAGGCAGAGCAAAGGGCACACAACTCAGAGAAGTCATATGAGTGTAATAAGATGAGACTGGGGACATTTTGAGACAAAACATCTGGAGTTAGTGTCCTTAAATTCAGAGCAATTACCTGTGGCTCTAAAAAAATAAAGCAAGCTTCCAAGACTTTGATGGAACAAGGACAAGTTTTTGCTAAAATGCTATATACCAAGTTTGGGCTCCCCCCTCAAACATTTAAAGTAACCAAGGTCAGAAAAAAAGTAGAAAAAATTAATACTAAAGAAGACAGACATAAAAGTTGAAGCATATAGGATTTTAAAAGGTCTAGAGAATGCAAAATAGCCAGATTGGGAAAAAAATATTTTCTTCAGTATCAACAGAATCCCTTGAAGAAAATGAAAAAAAAAAAATTAACACAGAAATTAGGAAAGCCTCTTAAACTATAGTGTCTTTTACTAAGCTCAAATATTTCACATCCATAATAAGTGTCAAATATTTGATAGAAGAAAAAATGTTATAGACAAAAAACAGTATTTATCTACAAAACAAAGAGGACTATCTAAATTTTAACACTCCATGCTGGTACTAGGGCAGTGAGGGGGCATTTTCTTCACTTCTACCAATTGATATCGACAGGAGGGTAAATTGGTTCTACTTTCTAAAATAGCAAAATGTATGAGAGGTTTAAAATATTTACATACTTGGAGAGCAAACACAAATAAGAAAGAAAATGGACTCAAATATTGCAATGACATAAAAACACAAAATCACATTAAGAAACACTAAGAAATAAAAGATATACAAAACAACCAGAAGTCAATTAATAAAATGACAGGAATAAATTCTTACATATCAATAATAACCTTGAGCGTAAATGGGTTAAACTTTACACATAAAAGATATAGACTAGCTAAATGGAGTTTAAAAAAAAAATGACCCAACAACATGCTGCCTACAAGAAACTAATTTCATGTGTAAAGACACACATTGACTGAAAGTAAAGAAATAGGCCGGTCCGGGTGTGTGCGCGCTGCAGACGCTGCGGCTCGCGCGGCCAGGTGTGCGCTCGGGCAAGGCGTGCTCGGTCGGGCGTTTCCTGCGCGACTGCGGCCTGGCCACCAACCATGGCTGTGGCCCTGGAGGAGCTACAGAAAGATCTGGAAGAGGTAAAGGAATTGTTGGAAAAGGCCACTAGGAAAAGAGTACGTGATGCCCTCACAGCTGAAAAATCCAAGATTGAGGCAGAAATCAAGAACAAGATACAACAGAAATCACAGAAAGCAAAATTCCTTGACAATGAAAAGCCAGCTGCTGTGGTCGCTCCCATTACAACAGGATACACGGTGAAGATCAGTAATTATGGATGGGATCAGTCAGATAAGTTTGTGAAAACTCTGTATTACCTTAACTGGAGTTCATCAGGTTCCTACTGAGAATGTGCAGGTGCATTTCACAGAGAGGTCATTTGATCTTCTGGTAAAGAATCTCAATGGGAAGAGTTACTCCACGATTGTGAATAATCTCCTGAAGCCTATCTCTGTGGAAGGTAGTTCCAAAAAAGCCAAGACTGATACAGTTCTTATCTTATGTAGAAAGAAAGCAAAAAACACTAGTTGGGACTACCTGACTAAGGTTGAAAAAGACAGCCGGGTTCGGTGGCTTAGCCTATAATCCCGCGCTGAGGTGAGTGGGTTGCCTGAGCCCATGGGTTCGAGACCCGACTGGGCAGCGAGACCTCATCTCTGCAATAAATCAGAAAATCAACCGGGCGTGGTAGCACATGCCTGTAATTCCGGCTACTCAGAAGGCTGAGATGGAAGGATCATCGGAGCCCAGCAGGCGAGTCTGTGGTGGCCGGGAGTGGCCACTGCACTCCAGTCTGGGCGACCGAGTGAGACTCCAACTCAAAAAAAAGAAAAGAAAAGAAAAGAAAAAGAGTGCAAAGAAAAATAAAAGCCTTCATATGACACTGAAACAGATTCTAGTAAGGGGTTGATGCATGTTCTAAAGAAAATTTATGAAGATGGAGATGATGACATGAAGCAAACCATTAATAAAGCCTGGGTAGAGTTGAGAGAGAAGCAAGCCAAAGGAGACACAGAATTTTGAGACTTTGAAGTCTTTTGGGGAACTGTGATGTGGAAATACTGATGTTTCCAATAAGGGAATGTTGGTGAGCTGCACATACAAATTTACAAGAGAACTATTTACATAGCCTTTTTCTAAGTAAAGGCAGTGAATTCTCCATTTCCTACTGGAGGATTTATGAAAATAAAAGATGTTTATCGAACTCTTCTTGCAAAGATGGCTTCATTAGTACTTTGGTCATTTTGTTGAAGAAAGGGTTATATTGCATTCTCATGTGAAATGTAGAAGGCAAGTCTTGCCCAATGAAAATGCTACATTGTATGTATTTTTGTTCAGCTAAGAGGTGGGGGTGGAAGCATTCACTTGTTACATTAACTCCCACTAGTGTAGGAATAAGAGTGCAACCTGAGTCTGTACCTGTGCTTGAAGGTTGCTGTGGATCAGCCAACCCTTATTGCATCTTCAGCAGTGTATATACCCTGTGTTACCATGCACTAATAATCCAGTCACAGATGTTTCTATCTATGTTTTAAATCTATTTGATTATGAATACAGAATAGAAATGAATTCTAAACTTGACAAAAATAGACACACATCTTTGTATAGTACCAAATAAGTTTTGCCATTGATCAAATGGCTTACAAAAGTAATAACCACAAAGCAAAAAATAATTGATTTAAAAGTCCATCTATTCCTATGTTCAATAAAGTTAAATTTTTCTTCAAAAAAAAAAAGTAAAGAAATAGAAAAATATGTCATGTAAACAGAAACCAAAAATGAGCAAGAGTAGCTACACTTACACCACACAAAATAGACTTTAAGTCAAAAATGGTTAAAGGAGATAAAGAAGGTCATTATATAATGATAAAAGAATCAATTCAGCAAGATATACATTCTAAATATATATGCACCCAACATCAGAGCACCCAGATTTTTAAAGCAAATAGTATTATATCTAAAGAAATAAATAGACTCCAATATAATCATAGTCTAGTATCACACTCTACTCTCAGCATTAGACTGGTCATCTAGACAGAAAATTAACAAAGAAACATTAGATTTAAGTTGTACTTTAGGCTAAATGGACCTAACAGACATTTGTGGAACATTTCATCCAACAGCTATGGAATACCTATTTTTCTTATCAGCACGTGGTACATTCTCCAGGATAGATTATATGTTAAGACACAAAATAAGCCTTAGTAAATTTTTGAAATTTAAATTATATCAAGTATATTTTCAGATCACAATGGAATAAAACTAGAAATCAATAACAAAAAAACCCTCTGGAAACTGTGCAAACACATGGAAATTAAACAAGATGCTCCTGAATGACCACTGGGCCAAGGAAAAAAATTATGGAGCAAATCAGAAAAATGTAATGAAACAAATGAAAGTCAAAACACAACACATGAAAATCAGTGGGACACAGCAAAAGCTGTGGAGGGAAGTTTATTGCAATAAACATCTACATCAAAAAAGTAGAAAGATTTCAATATTGTATGATGTATCTCAAGAAACTAGAAAAGCAAGAAAAAAATCAAACTCAAAATTAGTAGGGGAGAAATAATGATCAGATCAGAACTGAACAAAAGAGAGACTAAAAAAATTACAATGGATCAACAAAATAAAAAGTTGTTGGTTTTAAAAGGTCAAACAAAATTGTTAAGCTGCTAGCTGAACTAACAAGAGAGAGGGAGAAACTAAATAAACAAACTCAAAAGTGAAGAATGAAGGCATTATAATTGACACCTCTGTTATGTACAACTATACACTACCAAACTGGAAAACCTAGAAGAAATGGATAAATTCCTGGACACATAAAATTGAAACAGGAGGAAATAGAAAATCTGAATAGACCAATAATAAGTGATAAAATTGAATTAGTAACAAAAACTCTTCCAAAAAAAGAAAAGCTCAGAACCAAATGGCTTCACTGCTGAATTCTACCAAACTTACAGAGAAGAACTAATCCAAATTCTTCTCAAATTTTTCCAAAAACTTGAAGAGGAGGGAATTCTCCCTAATTCATTTTATGAAACCAGCATCACTCTGATACCAAAACAAGATCAGGACACACAAAAAAAGAAAGTTACAGGCCAATATCACTGATGAATATAGACATAAAAATCCTTAACAAAATACTAGCAAACTGAATCCAACAGCTCACCAAAGAAATAATACATCATGATCAAGTGGGATTTATCCCAGAGATACAAGGATGGTTCAAATACGCAAATCAATAACCGTGATATACTACATTGACAGAACAAAGGACAAAAGACATATGATCATCTCGATAGGTGCAGAAAAAGTATTTGATAAAGTTCAATATCCCTTCATAGTAAAAACTCTCAAAAAACTAGGCATAGAAGAAACCTCAAAATAATAAAGGCCACATATGACAAACCCACAGATAACATGATACTGAATAGGAGAAAGCTGAAATTGTTTCTTCTAAGAACTGGAACAAGACAAGGATGCTCACTTTCAGAACTCCTATTCAACACAAGTACTAAAAGTTTTAGTTACAGCAAACAGGCAGGAGAAAGAAATACATGACAACCAAATTTGAAAAGAGAAAGTCAAATTGTCTCTCTTTTCAGATGACATGATCTTGTACCTAGAAAAACCTAAAGGCACCACTACAAAAAACATCTCTTAGATCTGATTAATAAATTTAGTAAATTTAGAGCACACAAAGTCAACATACAAAATTCAGTAGCCTTTCTATACAACAATAGTGAACTATATAGAAAGAAATCAAGAAGGAAATCCCACAATAGCTTCAGGAAAATAAAATAAAATAAAATAAAATGCCTTAGAAAAAATTTAGCCAAGAAAATGAAAAGCCTCTACAAGCAAAACTAAAAAAACAGTGATGAAAGATATTAAAGATGACATAAACAAATGGAAAGACATCCCATGCTAATGAATCAGAAGAATTAATATTGTTAAATGACCAACTACTTAAAGTAATTTACAGATTCAGTACAATTCTTATTAAAATATCAATGTCATTTTTCATAAAGCAGAAAAAAATTATTCTAAAATGTGTAAGGGACCAAAAAAGAGCCTGAATAGTCAAAGTGATTATGCACATAAGGAACAAAGTTGAAGGCACCATACTATCTGACTTTAAAGTATATCACAAGGCTATAGTAACTAAAACAGCAGGGTCTTGTTATAAATCAGAAACATAGACAATGTAACAAACTAGAAAGCCCAGAAAACAAACAAACAAACATGTATTTTACAATCAATTGATTTTTGACAAAAACACCAAGAACATACATTGGGGAAAGGACACCCTCTACAATAAGTAGTACTGGGAAAATTGAATATTCATATGCAACATAATGAAACTGGACTCCTATCTCTCACCATATACAAAAATCTTGGTGAATTAAAGAATAAATATATGATCTGAAACTGTGAATCTGGAGGAAAACATAGGGGAAACACTTCAGGACATTGATTTAGACAAAAGTGTTAGGGGTAAAACCTCAAAAACACAGACAACAAAAACAAAAATAGACAAATGGGATTATGTTGAACTAAAATCTTCTGAACATTAAACAATCAACAGAGTGAAGAGACCACCTGTTGAATGGAAGAAAATAATTGCAAACTATTCATTCAAGAAAGACTAATATCCAAAACATACAAGGAACTCAAATAGCTCAACAGTGAAACAAATAACAACAAAACACACCTCATCAACAAGGGTGCCTGCATAATGAACATTTGTATACCTAACCCTGAATTGCACCCCACATCCTTAAGATTTAAAAATTTTTGAAAATAATAATCCCATTAAAAAGCAAGCATAGGACATGAGTAGACATTTTGCAAAAAATGCATACGTGTGGCATATAAAAATTATCAGCATCACTAATCATTGGAAAAATGCAAATAAGAACCACAATGAGCTATCATCTTACCTTAGTCAGAATAAATATTATTAAAAAGACAAAAAGTAACAGATGCTGGTAAGGATGCCGTGAAAAAGGATATATATCTATATACTGTTGGTTGGAATGTAAATTGATACAACATCTATGGAAAACAGTATGAATTTTTTTTCAAATAGCTAAAATAGTACTACTGTATGATCCAGCAATTACAGTACCAGATGTTTAACCAAATGAAAGGAAATCACTACATCAAAGAAATACCTGCATTCCCATGTTTATTGCAGCACTATTCATAATAGCAAATATACAGAATTAACCTAAGTGTCTATGAATAAATGAATGAATAAAATGTGATATATACACAATGGTATACTAGTTGGCCATAAAAACAATGAAATAATGTCATTTGCAGCAACATGGGTAGTTCTGGATGGAAGTTCCTATGTTCGGTTAAATAAAACAGACACAGAAAGACAATTATCACATGCTCTCATGCATATGTGGGGGATAAAAAAGTTGATCTCATAAAGGTAGAATGATACATACCAGAGACTGGGAATGGTGTGATGGGGTTGGCAGGGAATGAAAAGAGGTTGCTTAATGGGCACAGACATCCAATTAGAATGAATAAGTTCTAATATTTGATAGCAGAGTAGGGTAACTATAGTCAACAAAAATGTATTATATATTTCAAAATATTTAGAAGAGAGGGCTTGAAATGTTCCCAACACATAGAAATAAGTACTCAAGGAGATGGATACCCTAAATACCCTGACTTGATGATTACACATTCTAGTCATGTAATAAAATATCACATGTTCCCCATAAATATGTACAAACATTGGGTATCAATTAAAAATAAATAAATAAAATATTCACATATTTAGATCTAGTAACTCAACTTCTACAAATCTGTCTTAAAGAACTGATCACAAATCCTATAAAATATTTAAATTGAAAAATATATCATTGTGAAAAATAAAAAATATAATGCTAAACAAAAAATAATAATTTGTGAATGCTATAGGATGTTAATCATATCTCAGTAAAGCTATTATTTAAAAAGTAGAAATCAAAATTGTCTCCTCAGTGTGATAACAGCTATGTAGATGCTATAGAAAGGAATCAAAGTAACTGCTAAGAATGTGAATCACAGTTACCTCTCAGTTACTGGCTGATAGTTGACTGTTGAATTCTTATTATCAGTTGCCTAAATGTAAATTTATTTTTTTGTTTTAATCCTGCTAGAACCTTGTTGGGCAGGTTGAATTTGTAGAAAAAAATTGTGAGCATTTTTGGAAAATTCGCAGACATGTTTCATTATGCTTTGATTCACTCTTTTCTCTCCTTGGAATGTCAATTAAATGTCAGACCTTCTCACTGTATTCTCTATGACCTTTACTTTTTCTTCTGATTGTTTATCCTTTTGCCTCTCCTTGCCTCATTGTGAAAGTTTTCTTCCAGTTACACTAAGTCTTTCTTAGGCAATACCTAATCCACTATTAAACCAATTCACTGAGATCATAGCTTGGGTTATTTGTCAATTTTAGAATTTCCACTGGGTTTTTTTCCTAAACTGCTACAAGTTTGTTTTCATTGTATTACTTACCTTTCTAAGCTTAATAAACACAGTTATTTTAAAGTCAATGTCTGATAATTCCAGTATCTGAACTATCTGTACATCTAATTGTCTTTTTTCTCCTGATTCTTGCTTGAATTTATTCATATCCTCATTTGCCTGATTATCCTTGATTGTGAGCCAGTCATTGCATTTTTTTTATTAATTAATATTTTTTATTATGGTTTTGTGGGGTACAGTTAAGGGTTAGGTGTACAATTACGTTTCATTCAGGCACCCTGTTGATAAGAGGTGTTTCCCCATCCCCAGACAGATATTTGCTGCCATTGGTCCCATCTCCCTCCCCGCCCCCATAGTTTCCCACTACTGTCAGTCATTTTCTTATAGTATTACATTGGATGTTAAAGGTCCATTATGTGAGTGAGAACATGTGGTACTCGGATCTTTGTTTCTGTGAGAAGTCACTCAGTATTATAGACTCTAGTTCCATCCAGGTTGCTGCAAAATTCATGATTTTGTTCCTTTTTATGGCTGCGTAGTATTGCATCGTGTATGTACCACATTTTTTTAATCCAGTCCTCTTTTGATGGGCAGCATGGTTGCTTCCAGGTTCTTGCTATTGTGAGCAATGCTGCGATAAACAAACGTGTGCAGGTATCTTTTTTATAGAGTGATTTGAGTTCTTCAGGATATATTCCCAGTAGGGGGATTGCGGGGTCATATTGGAGGTCGATATTTAGAGCTTTTAGGAATCGCCACACTGCTTTCCACAGAGGTTGCACTAGTTTACACTCCCACCAACAGTGTAGAAGTGTTCCCTTTTTGCCACACCCTCGCCAGCAGCTGTTATTTTTTGAGTTGTTGGTAATTGTCATTCTGACTGGAGTTAGGTGGTATCTCAGTGTGGTTTTGATTTGCATCTCCCTGATGATTTGAGAGGTTAACATTTCTTCATGTGTCTGTTGGCTGCTCGGATGTCTTCCTTTGTGAAGTGTCTGTTCATATCTTTTGCCCATTTTATAATAAAGGACATTCCCTCATGGAAATTGGAACTGGCATCCAATTCCTGAACAAAACCTGAAACCCACAGGTCATAAGAGAGAAGATAGACAAGCAGGACCTTATTAAACTGACACGCTTCTGCAAAGCCAAAGAAACTATCAAGAGAGCGGGGAGACAGTCTACAGACTGGGAAAAAGTATTTGCCAACACCAGGTCTGACAAAGGCTTAACATCTTGGATCTACAAGGAACTCAAATGTGCTGAAAAGAAAAAAACAGTCATTGCATTTTAAATATTGTTTATACAAATACTTTGATGTCTAGGATAAAGCTAACTTCTTTGAGAGAGGATTATCATTTGTTTTTTCAAGGCACATGTGGGCATTAGCAAGCTTGGTTCACATAAATTCAGTATTGAGATTTGGGGAGGCCAAAGAATAGTTTGATCTGAGTCAAAATCTATGTGAAAGTTGATTTTCTTTTGTTTCACTCTTACTTCTAGTATAGAGCCCTTTAGATCCAAATCTAAGAATAGGGTTTACTTGGTCCCCCAACCTTCTTAGACATTCCATATTTTGTGTTCCTAATCCCACAACATCGTCAAAAACACTCTCAATCTCTTAGTCACTTTTATTAGAGTGCCAATAACCCTTTTTAAAAAAAAGCTGCCCAAAAGCCGAGCTCACTTGTTTAGACATTGTTCTCCTTCTGGGTATAAGACCAGTAATGCTTCATTGTGGAAATTTTCTTCCAGTTACACGAATTCTTTCTTTGGCAATGCCTAATCTGCTACTAAACCAATTCACTGAGATCAGCTCTACCATGTCAGCTCTCTCATGACTTTCAACAAAATTTTTATTCACCTTATCTGATACCCTCATTGGAAGAGTTTGTGCATATAGCCTAGGTCATCATTACGCTTATAATTTTAAAATATTTTATGTATTTCTAAATTGCCAACAATGAACATGAATTACTTGTATCGTCAGGTCATAAAAAGCATTTTTCATTTATTTGTTATTTTTAAGTAGTAGATGAGACTTCATATAACAGAAAATTTAAAATATTTGTCTGTGCACTTACAGGTGAGAGATCATGCTTTTCATAATGAGCAATGTATATAACAGGAAAAAAAAGTATGCAATGTGGGCTCTTGTTATAAGAAAATTTTAATCTCTTGCTCTTTTCTGCACTCACGTACTCTTCCAGAGAAGTTCAGTTGTATGAAATGCTGAAAGTTATCAATATTTAAAGAACTCTACAGTGTCTACTCCAATCTACCCTTTATGCTTCAGCCAGAGTAACTGTTTTAAAATTAAATCAAAATTGAGTTGTTGTTCTGCTTGAAACACTATGAAGTCTATCCATCATTCTCAATGAAAAATCCAAATTTCTGAGGCCATCAATGGCCTCTCTACTCTTGCCTCTGACATTCCTCTCCTCTCACACTCTGTGCCAGTCCTCTGTATTGAGGAGCTACTGAGGGTCTCCCCAACTTCCTGCTCTCTCTTGCCTCTGGCCCTTGTCACCCTCCTGCTGGCAGGGAAGACCCAACAGTAGGAGCATCTCTCTTGGACCAGGAGATGAAAGGCATTTGCTGAGAATACTGCATCATTCCAAGCCTCTTATTTTAGATTTACATAGAGGTAAATCCACTTCTGGCCTTTTTAAGCCACTGTACTTTGAAGCCTCTTTGTTACCAATCTTAGCCTAAACCCTAACTAATGCCAATTTTTCTCCACACCTTCTCTTTCCTCAAGCCTACAATGAGATGTTCCTTTCCCCGGCAGTCTTTCCCCATCTCCTCATACAGTCTTCATACAGTAACTTAATCACAGGATGTATTGCAACAGTACTGAAAATTGTCTGCCTTTCTGTCTGTCTCCAACACTAAGCTGAAATCTCCGAGGTCAGAGATTGTGCCTTATACATCTTTGCAACCCCACCAACCACTGGGTCTCACACATAGTAGACACTCAGTAAATATGTTTTGAATTAATGAGAATCAAGAAATAATCACAATGCCTAACTCCACATCCTAAGAAGTCTATGAAAAGTACTTGTAGCATAATAGGAAAGTTCCTGTTTTCATTTATAAACAAATGCAGATGAAGAGTTTGAGAGAAGATTATACCTCCTTGATCACCATTCAAAAATTGGATATGTGCATAATAAACTACAAAGTTGCATATACAATATGATTTAGTTTCTCCTTTCTTCCTACATCACATTCCAAAATATCTCAGCCCCTGAAACAAACTGAGATTTACTACCATTAGATTCATTTATGAGCTAAAACCAGTTTTCTCTAAAAAGACTGCCAAAATGCAAATGAGTTAAAAGATATCAAACCTTTAGCACATGTGTACTTTTATAGGGATTAAATCGTCAGAATGCATAAAAGATGCCAGAAACCTAAGGAAATGGGACCAAGAACTGGACAAAGTAGTGGAAAGAAGAGATAAGAAAAGCGATGTCTGAAGAGGAAAGGTCTGTATCATATCTGCACTAAAAGTTTGAAGAGGGCACAGAGCATCAGGCACTACTAAAGGAACCGACAAAGTGTCCAGAAGGCATGCTGGGAGGTAATAGACCAGTTTGGTACATTGTATCGTTTGCCCTGACAGAGTATAAAATGCATGCAAGTTTCTGTTGTTGTTTTTCTTGGGTGAAGTTACACAAGAGGAAATAGTTGGATTATATTCACACAGTCAGTATTCCATTGTTTCTTTGGAAAAGGAGTATGTCTTGAACAGAAATCTTTGCTTTTTTGCCCAAATAGGTATGTCCTAGTAGCCTTCTGTAGTCAAAGGGAGAAATCACTCAAGTTCTTAGTCGAAGAGAGCAAACCAGGTATATGTTGTGATATATTCCAGGGAATCCTCTGGGGGCTTCTTCTGAGTTTGCTTTCCTATGATAACACTTTCAACAAGGACTTAAACTCATGCCAAACTTAATGCATTTTTAAGACCAGAATTGAAACAAGTATGCCAAATGTCCCTCATTCTTTTATACTGGGTCATGACTGTAATCTCATGACCCTGCTCAGATGTCACCCTCTTGACTGGAAGGACAGGTAGATGATACAAGAGGTAAATCCACTTCAGTTTGTTCACTGCAAACTGAAGAGGAGTGTCTCCATCATAAAACAAGGCATGCACCTTTCATTTTGCATTTGACTCCTGGTGTGTGCAGTAAAGTGGACAGGGTTGACTTCCCTGTGCTCTAATCTCTTTGTCAAATTATTTCCAGGGTTTAGGGTCCTGTGGTACAGATGTACACACACACACACACACACACACACACACACACACACACACACACACACACCCCAACAACAATCACAAGCATATTCAGTCACTAAATATGCTATTTGTCATACACAACTCTCCTGAGACTTAAAGCAAACAGCATTTCCAAAGCCTGGCTTATGTATACACCCTAATCTAAAAACCTCATTCTGAACAGTTAACTAAGGAAACATTTACCTCCACTAATTTGTTATAGATGTCACATTTTACTTTTCAGAGAACAAGAAATTATGTAGGTTTACAGAGTTGGATAATAGTCCCTCATACTATACAAATTGACACAGATGTATTCTACATCTTGAAGGTAAAAGACTGTATGCAGTGCTGGAGTCACTGTCACGCGATCACTTTAGAGCCATGGATACATTCTCCAAAAATTATACACATACCCAGACAATGTTTTATAGTATATCAGGGACTTTATTGACTCCAATATCTATTCTAATAGTAATCATATATTTTTCAGAGATTATAAATCTCTCCAAGTCAAATTTTGTTAATAATGACTTCATAGTTAACTTTGCATTAGTCCTTTTAGCTGAGATTTTACTCTTCATAACACTGAAATAATACAGAAATGACCATTTTCTTGGTATGAAAATGCTTAGCACATAATTGTGAATAGATGAATGAATGAAAGAAAAAATAAAGGGTCTTAATCTGTTTTATTATTTGCTACTAGACCATTGTCTATGTGTAAATGTAACTATGGGGATATAATCAATTTCCTCAAGTGTGTTTCTATGTTCTGAGTCAATGAGTTCTTACAGAGTGCTCAGGAAACTGCTAGAATCTTTTCCTCAAAGAGTCTGATTAATTTCATTAGAAATATTTCAGATGCCTGGGCTATAGCTAAGGGCCCTTCTATCACATTTCTCATGTCCTTTTGGGCAATGCAGCACAGAGAGTATCCCACTGCTAAGCCCAAGGACCTAACCTTTCCATTGCTCAGATGTGCAAGTCTCATCTGTTATCAAGAAATAGAAGACAGAAATATGTGGTGTTATATCATGAGCAAAATGTCAGCACGCCCTCATGATTTTTGAAAACAAAGAGTTACCTATCCAAGAATCCTGGGCTTCTTTCCTTATTTGCCGGACAAAGATTCAGCCTAAGGTCCTAAGCTAGACATGCATTCTTGCAGATCCAAGCAGAATTCCCTGATGAGCTCCGTCTGGTCGAGATCAGATGGGAATTACAGCCAAGTGAATTCTCCATATTGTAACCCTATTATCTCTCTCTCCCTTCATCTATCTCTCCTGTGCTGTGCATCGTTGGGCCTTATGGAAAGTTATCATTTGGATGCAAAACAATTATCCTAAAACAGTTAGCCAGAGTGGTCTGGACACAGAGATTTATCTTCCCTCTCCTTCGGTGAAGAACATCTATCTTCCATGACCTCTTGATTACTGAAGCCTTCAGAATATATTCTTTGGTCTGTGACACTGTGCACAGTGCTGGGCTGAGCATTAAATATCACCCTCTATGATTAATTGGAAGTTAATTAAATCTATCACTGAAACAATGGGAAGGCAATGAGCTATGTAATCATTGCAATAGTAAATGAAATGATGTACAGGTCTCTCCATCTCGCTTATTGACAATGATGGAGGGGTGGCTGGCCTCAGATGCCTGGCAAGGCTTGCTGCCTGACCTCACAGGCCAGCTCTAACTTTCCACAGAGCTCAGACACAAGGCAACTAGAAGAGTGTTCCGACCACTTCTGCTGAATGAGGAAACCTCTCTTCCTGAAGCCTCTGAGTGTCCTTTTCAATGTTTTTCTGCCTTGAATAATCAGTGGGATAAGATATGGGAATGGCTAAATGAACCATGAAAATGCTGGTTGTTACCATTTCTGAGTGGCTCCAGTGAAGCCTTGGTTTCAAATATTATGGGCCCTACAAACTCAATTAATAAGATGCATGTCCATTGAATACTTAATACTTCTGCTTTTATTTAAAACTTGGAAATTTTTGATGTGCTTTCTCAACCTGATGACTTTTGGCCTCCAGAAACCCTCATATGATAAGAGAACAGAGAAACAGAAAGATAAATGACCTGCATGAGTTTACATAGCTGGTTAGTGGCAGAGGTGAGTAAAACTAATTAGAAACCAAAATGGCAGAACAAGTCCAGCTAAATCCTTGGTTTCTGTTTTCAAACCCATGAGGCTTTGGATGGTAACCCTAAATTTCCAGAGTGCCAACAGTTCTGGGACCCAGACTGGCATACTCCAGCATTTGGTGTGAGTATTAATTTGGATCACAGAGTAGCTATCCAGATATTAACATGTCTTAGTCTTCTCAGACTACCATAGCAAAATTTCAAAGATTGGGTGGCTTAAAAGACAGAAATTTATTTTTTCACAATTCTGGAGGGTGGAAGTCTTAAAGTCAGGATGTCAGCTTGTTTAGGCTTTTGTGAAGGCACTCTTCCTGGGTTGCAGGCAGGACCTTCTCAGTGTGTTGTCACATGGTAGAGCTTCCTCTTTTTTCTAAATCCACAGTCCTAGAAGAGTCAGACCCTATCCTTATGACCTTGTTTAACCTTAATTACTTTCTAAAGACCCTACCTCTACGTATGGTCATATTGTGAGTTAGGGTTTCAGTGTATGAATTTGGGGAAGATATAACTCAGTGCATACAGTGAATCAAAAGCCAATTTTAAAAAATTACCACTTAATAACTGTTACAAATTAAATGACCTTTTAAAACTCTAATCGTCTAATGTTTTAAGTCTTCAGTTTTTTTTTGTAGCTGTCACTAGATTCCAGGGTATTGTCAGCCCTCAGGATTAACTTGAGATCTATTCTCCCTCTCCCTATCTCTCTTCAATCTCCTCCTCTTCCTAATGGGACAAGCTCCAAGTTCTCATGGCATGTCTCTCCTGGCCATACCCTAGTGGGAAGCCTGTTTTTACCTTCTCAGATATTCACTGAACAAATGCATACACTGGGTGTGTGCTGCGTGTCAGGGAAGAGAAGGTAGTTATCAATGTGTCATGGGTGCTTGTGGTCCCAGGGGACCCTTCAAAAGACTAAGACACTATTTGGGGATCAATTGTAAACAAATTAATTAAACAAATGTCCCTTATCACAATATTGAAGTTTAATATTGTTTAGTGGCCAGACATTCAAGTGAACTTCTTATCACGGGTAGCAAAAAGAGATATCCATCTCCCAAAGGCATGTTTCCTTCTATTCCCCTCCCTCCTGCTGACACACAATCAGGTCCATCTGCCCAAAATTGCCTAACTAAATATCAAGGGCTATAGAAAAGATCACATTGGAATTTGACTCCAAAATTTGGTCCTGCTCCAGTTTCTCCCAGGTGAATGCTGGTGCATGTGTAATGCAGTGCACATGCACCAGAAAGAAGTTCTGGAGAAGCAATGGATAAACCCACCCTACCCCAGGGCTTTTGCACTTGTTCTCTCTGCTTGGAGCACTCTTCCCCTAAACACTTGTATAGCTGGTGTCCCTGCCTCCTCCAGTCCTTTGACTAATTGCCTTCTGATCAAGTTAGTCTTTGTCTCAGTCCGTCACTTTCTAACATCATACTCTATTTTTTATTCAGAATACTAATCATTACTTAACAGTGTATTGTTCATTTATTTATTTAATGAATTTAATGAATAAATGAATGAGCAGATTTAAGGTGCAACACAAAACCAATAAATAGGTCACATCATAAAACCAAGACAGCTGTGGAAGCAGAGGACATAACAGAAATATGTATGTTTCTTCAGCAAGCTGTATATGTCAGGATACTATACCTCTCTAAACCACTGTTTTTATCTCTAGAAGATGAGGATTGAAATAACTATTTCTTTCTAGCTTTAGTACCCTGTGAGCTATGATTTGAATACTTTGAATTCAAAGGTGATGATATAACATGTTGCCAGTTTCAGGAATCCTGCCAGAAGGAGCCAGGGAGAGACAGTTGGAAAGAGTATACCATGACTCAATTTTGAGTTCCAGATTTCTTAAAGTTGAAGGGCCACCTGGAAGCTATTCCAATTTTTTCAACACAATAGGGACTAAAATGTGATGCTGCTATCTTTATTCTGAACCTTATCCAGTGTTTTACCCCCAAGATATTCACCTTCTTTGTCTTTTGTAAAAACAAAAAAATTGCTTCATATGTTGAGCAAATAAATAAGTTCAATCTAAAATTATATTTGCAAAAAAAATGGACAGGATTAAAGAGAGAAAATAAAACTGAACAAAGATCTTCCCTGAAAATATTTTACATGGTAAAAAGAAAAAATTTTAGCTTAAAGAATAGCTTGGGTTAATATAAGAGTATAATTATGTTGTTGATGTCACTTCTGGTCATAATGACTTGAAGTATTATAGCCAAGAGTATGTTATTAAAATGATTGGATAAGTTTTGTTTACTTATTTAAGCTTATTGATGTAAAGACTCTGGGCAAATGCACAAAATACTTATTTGAATTGCAAATGGACTCCATCAGCTAAACTTACATGTTTTTAAGTCAAATGTGAAATCCCAAGCCATTAATTCATTGTCTTCTGTAGAGTATATGAATTAGCCTATCACAAAGATAATAATATAACATTATTGAACAACATAAAATAACTTCCTTTTATTTTCCCATAATGTCTGAGTTCTAGGTTTCCTGGCTGTCTCATAATTCCTGATGGTGCCACAGGGCAAGTACGTGTGAATTGCAGTTGCAACATGAAAAGTGACTCCAGAAAAGGCGTGGTGGGGCTTTCAAGCTGATTCCTGTCTTTAGCCTCAGTGTTTAGGTCATGCAATGCTTTTCATAGATGCCAGCACTGTCAGGTCAACGCAAGATCTGAATACTGAGATGCTTGTACTCTGTCTCTTAAATCAGCCCCAATAACAATCATTTTCCAAGAGGGGATAATGGTGAGAGGGGAGCTGGTCTGAATTTACTTTGTCATGAGTGTGTAGGATCCTAACTGTCTTTCAAAGAGAAGAGACGTGTGTGAGGACTGACTAGGACCATCATATCTACATAGAAAATGAGCATTTTTCAGTCTGCCCCACCTCTTGGTTCTATGATGAGAGAGACAAAGATGTTTGTGCTGACAAACATTTATGGAGTTAGAGAAGTTATTATGAAAGAAAGCATATTAGTTACATCAAAATAAAACTAGAGGAAAAATAGAGGCATTTGCTGATTTCCAGAGGAAATCTTGCATCCCTGAAGGGAAGAAGCATACTTTGGCGGTCTCTGTATTCAATTCAATTAGAAGAAAATGTCAAGCTATTGGACATTGTAAACCTCTAAATTAAATACAGGGAGGAGAAGGACGGTTTACATTTAGTATCATAAATAAGTCTGGTATATACATAGAGTAAAAATCCAAAGCAGTTCAGATTATCAGTTTTTCAATGCATTTGTTTGGTGATCTCTAATCTTTGTCTAGGATTGAGTTCTTTATGACAGAATAACCAATTGAAAAGTGTAAATTTGGATTAATCACACTTTTTTTGTTTTGTTTGATGCCAAACTAGTAATGTGACGGATATCTGACTGAATTGACACAGGCATTTTATGTCATATTGACATAGCCATTATCCCCTATCTTGATTTATCTGCCAGGAAAATAAAGTTAACCAATTATGTCCAAGCTTTCACTCAGTATATAACATCTATGCACCCCACCATCATTTTCAACATTCATCTTTTCAAGAAATTAATTTTATCAGATACTGAAAAGCAAGAGACCATGGTTAGAAGAAAGAGCTGTGAAGTCAGCCAGACCTGAGTTCAGATGCTGGTTCTGCCACTAATTAAGTCTAGAACTTGGGCAAGATACTTACCCTATTGGAACCTCAGTTTCCTTGTTTTTAGTACAGAATGATACTATAACTGCATCATAGTATTGCTAGGAGAAATTTAAAAAGACAATGCACATGAAGCACTTAGCACAGTACACTGGAAACATAATGTCCTTTAGCATAATGGTCTCCAACCCCATCCACTTTGCTGCAACATCCATGACTTTGTTCTTCTTTATTGCTGCATAATACTCCATTGTGTATATGTACCACACTTTCTTTATCTAGTCCACTTTTGATGGGGAGTAGGGTTGGTTCCATGTTTTTGCTTTTGTGAATAATGCAGCTATAGACACGTGTGTGCAGGTATCTTTTTTGTAGAGCAATATATGTTCCTCCGGGTATATCAGGAAAGGTATTGCTGGGTCATATGGAGGGCCAATTTTTAGTTATTTTAGGAAACCCCACACTGCTTTCCATAGAGACTGAACTAGCCTGCACTCCCACCAACATGTAGAAGCGTTCTCTTTTCTCCACACCCGTACCAGAGATCATCATCATAAAGTGAACTATTACAGAAACAAAGAATTGAATACCACATGTTCTCACTCATAAGTGGGCCCTGAACATTAATCACATTCGCACAAGGGAAGGATGGGCAGTCACTGGGCACTGCTTGCTAGGGGAGGGAGGAAGGTAGAGGCGTGGGGAGCACATGACTACACAAAGGGCACCTGGTCCACTTCCCCAGGAGAGTGAGGGGCAGTTAGAAGCCCAAACTTCATCCGCATGCAGCCTACCTACGTACTAAGAGTTAATCTTCACTTGTACCCCACATCTCTATAATAAAATAAAACTTAATAAATTTAAAAAGATCTTTAAAATGACAAAATCATGGCAAAAATATTGTCTTCAAGTATTCATTCATAAGTTTATATTCCAATTTGAAAAGAGAAATAATGTTCAAAGAAATTTACACTGACTACATAGACTCTCTTGGAACATTTACATTTTCATGATATAAAAGAATAAAGTTTATAAAATTTTCCCTCTGAAAACATCAGAAAGTTGCCTCAGTCTTACCCAATTCAATCTCAGTCAGGAAAAATTTTAAATTCCCAATTATGGCAAGTATTGAAAGAATGGATCTTCTTATATCCAGGAAAGCTAACTAAGAGCATTAAAATTCTTTCATACAGGCCCCTCCTCCCAAGAGGTCACCGAACAGCAAGCTAGCTCCTGCCAGGAGTGATCCAGACTGATACTTGCCACACAAAACTAAGTTCATGAAATGGGTAGTTCTTTTTTATATATATAGAGATAGTTATTATTATTTTTTATTTTATTTTATTTATCATAAAGATGTGGGGTACAATTCAGGGTTAGATATATAAACACCGATCGTGCAGGTGCCCTTGTTGATGAGGTATGCCCCTCCCTCCCCTAGCAGTCTCCCTCAACTGCCAGTCCCTCCTCCCATTCCCTGACAATTTTCCACTACTGTCAATCACTTTCTTATAGGATTATAATGGGTAGTTCTTGTTTCCTGCTGTTGTGTTTTCTTCTTGTACTTTGTTTTCCAGTGTGATAAAAAAAATCTGTATCAAACAGGATCCTGTTGGGTACTTTTAAAGCTCTCCACTGTCCAAGGCAAGATGGCTCCCAGGATATGCTGCCTCACAGTAAGTTCACTGACTTTTAGCATTTGTGATAGGAGTTATGGCCATGGTGGTGTGCCAGGCATGCTCAGTGGGCAAATGGGATGGCTGGGTCACGGCTGAGAGCACCCACAGGGATTCTCCTCCCATGAATGTTTTTTGCAGTACTTTAGAATCAACAAACAAAACATTTGTTTTGTTTTGTCCTTTAAAAAAAAACTTTCTTAATTTTTTTATTTTAAAGATGTGGAGTACAATTTAGGGTTAGGTATACAAATGATCAATATGCAGGGACCCTTGTTGATGAGATATGCCCCCACTTCCCTGACAGTTTCCCACTACTACCAGTCCCATCCCCTACTCCATCCCCACACCCCTGGTAGTTTTCCACTATTGCCAATCCTTTTCTTACAGTATTACGATAGTTGTTCAAGGTCTGCTTATGAATGAGGACATGTAGTTCTTTATTTCTGTAATAGATCACTCAGTATTATAGACTCTAAATCCATTCAGGTTGCTGTGAAGTTCATGATTTTGTTCTTCTTTATGGCTGTGTAATATTCCATCATGTATGTGCACCACATTTTTTTATCTAGTCCTCTTTTGATGGGCAGCACAGTTGGTTCCATGTTCTTGCTGCTGTGAACAATGCTGCGATAAGCATAAGTGCAGGTATCTTTTTTATAGAGTGATTTGAGTTCTTCCAGGTATATTCCCAGTAGGGGGGTTATGGAGTCATATGGAAGGTCGACTTTTAGAGTTTTTAGGAAACTCCACACTGATTTCCACAGAGACTGCACTAGTTTACGCTCCCACCAACAGTGTAGAAGTGCTCCCTTTGCACCACAGCCTCTCCAGCATCTGCTGTTTTTTGAGTTATTGATGACGTCCATCCTGACTAGAGTTAGGTGGTATCTCAGTGTAGCAAAGAAAGCCATTTGACATGATAAACTTCTCACTTTATGAGATATATTGCAAAAATGCTAACCTTCTCACTTTGATTCTTAAATAAAACAGCCAACCATGATACAAGCTCTCCTTACACAGTGGTGATGCACTTGGTTAGAGTCAGGAAAATCAAGGTTCAATTCCCGGCTCTAGCCACATTCCTAGCTGTGTACACTGAGTGCATGATTTACGTCTTTCTTCCTGCGTCTCAGTTTTCTAAGATAACACACATAAGTGTTTAGCATAGTACATAGTTATAGTAAACACTGAAGAAACAGTTGTTTCTGTGACCATTACTACTACTACTTTCCCATTTAGAAAGAAAAAAGTGAACTTGTCTGGTTCATTCATAAGGATAGTGCCAAGTAAGCTTTCATATGGCTTTTTTTCAGATTGGTCTTAATTAGAATGGTTCTTGTCTTCAAGACAGTACTCAGAGCCTAGTGTAAAGACGAACCATAGAGATTAACTCTCAAATACATCTTTATAGCTTCATCACCATAATACCTAGGCATTCATGTGGACAACATCATTTCATCATAAATGAGAAGGTCATACTATTGAACTGTAATCCATCCATTGATTAATGGTCCCAAGTTCCTCCAAGGATTTTCACAAATGCCTGTGACGTTTCCTAGTGCTGGACTTTGCATTTGGATCTGTGATTTAGATGACAGATGTGTGAAATCATATGTAGCCGGACAAATCCCTGGTGATAACACATGTGAGGGGCCTCAAGAAGTGATGGATTAAGGCCCAATCAACCAGATCAGCTAATCTGAGCCCTCTTCAGTGACATTGGCCCTGATGCTTTAAAGGGGCACCCCAAATAAATTACATTCCAGAGATAATACTTTCTGTTCTGCATCTCACCCTGTGGTACTTTCTTTTCCACAATCAACCAGGATGCCACTAAAGAAGTCTCACCTGTTTCTTGGGAATAGATGATTACATCTGGAATTAACATTTGCCTCAGTTGACTGGTTAACTTTTAAAATTTCATGCTCCATGTAGCAATGGGATTATTCATATGGTCCATTTGGCTGACAATAACCATTGTGAAAGTCTGACAACATAGAAGCTGAAAAGCCAATGACTTGGTAATGGCGTCTTAGCTACTAAAGAGTTTGTTCAAGAGAAATCCTGCAGTTCCCAGTCAGAAATCAAGGCTTCTCCAAAGAATAAAGTACGGTAGTATCAGAACTAGACCCTGATGCTTTATACAAAAGAGAACTTTGCAATGCCATTTAATAGGCTTACCTTCAAAATAGATCACCTCACATATATTTCTATGGAAATAAGAAGAAAGCAAGGAAAAATCATACTTTAGCATAGATATAAAGAAATATAACAAGCCGGGCTCGGTGGCTCAGCCTGTAATCCCACGCCTTTGGGAGGCTGAGGTGAATGGATTGCCTGAGCCCACGGGTTCGAGACCCGCCTGGGCAGCGAGATCTCATCTCTACAATAAATCAAAAAATCAGCCGGGCGTGATAGCGCATGCCTGTGATTCCGGCTACTCGGAAGGCTGAGGCGGAAAGATCACCGGGGCCCAGCAGGCCGGGAGCGGCCACTGCACTCCAGTCTGGGTGACAGAGTGAGACTCCAACTCAAAAAAAAAAAAAGAAATATAATACAGAACAAAGAGTTAAAAGAAAAACCAAATAATGTTCTGAACTCCTCCACAAAGATCTCTAATGCTGTGTAACTCCTGGACGACCTCACGGGTGCTCCCACTTAATTTCATCAAATGCAGGCTTGAACACTTTACTATCCTGTCATTTCTCTCAGTCTTTTTTTAAAGTTTTGCTCTCTACATCAACTTTATTCTCTTTCACCCCCTGACTTATTAGCACAGAATCAGCATCACATTAAACAATTTTTTTTATTTTCCATTGTTGATTGAAGTGCTATCTAAGTACCTTCTTGCATAGACCAATGTGTGCCAGAAGTGGGTGTCCAAACAAGTCCATGCTGCATGCTTTGGATAATCAAAAGCTATTTATAGTAGGGAACTGATGTCATCAATTGTATATTGTGAGTTTGAGAAGCAAATAAACAAGTGTATGTGTTTATATCTTTGATTTTCATCTTGTTCTTAACTTGGCTCCTTACCTAAATTTCTTTTCTGCCCTGAAACCTCTTTATGCTGTTGTCTTTAGAAGCATCTGAAAACTGACACTGTATTACAATGGTATTCTAGTGATTCACCAATCGAAACCACCCTTTAAAAACAAGCCTGCCTTATAGTGAATCATTTTCTTGAATGAATAACATCAAAACAAGATTTTAGCAGAATGTTTCAAGTGGCAGAATCCAACCTCAGTAGCTGCATTGTCACCCTCTTTCCTCGTTCCATTCCTGGTACAAAAAACAAAAAATGGCCAGCAGCATAGCTATGAAACTGAATGCTGGCCAATATACCCCAAAACAGTCAGAATGAACTAAGTAGAAATTGGGCAGAGGTAAGAAGAATATAATGCACTCTTACTCACTCTCCTTTGTCCATTTTGTTTTTATTTGCAGGAAACTCTACAGACGTCTCAGAATTTATTATTATTTCTAATATTAAGAAAATATTAAGATAAAAAATATTGACAGGAAGCAAGAGGAAATAAGTGAAGAAAAAAAGTACAATTTACAACTCAGGTAGAATTATTTCAGATTAAATTTTTTTTGAAAATAATATTATCTAATCCAGGGGTCTGTGAACTATAACCCTAGGGCCAAATCCAGTCTTCCACCTCTTCCACAACCATTGGTTTACTTATTGTCCATAGCTGCTTTTGTTCTATAATTGCAGAATTGAGAAGTTGTGACAGAGACAGTATGACACACAAACCTGAAGTATTTACTATCCAGTCCTTTATAGAAAGATTTTGTCAACCTCTTGTTTAATCTTCAGAAGAGAGCTCATCTTATTTAGAAATTTAATAGTACCTGCACACCCAATACTTTTACAATCTTTGAACGCTTTCATAATAAAGCTCACCTACCTATGTTTTATGTAGGAAAAAGTGTCTGTATGTGTGTTGGGGTGTGTGTGTGTGTGTGTGTGTGTGTGTGTGTGTGTGTGTGTGTGTGTGTGGTGGACATACACAAATATGGGGGCACCTTAAAACGAAATAGAAAACACACTTGCTGTGAGAATTTCCTGGGTAATTGGAGGATTCACATATGCAGAGAGTCAGCTATAGTATAATAATGGAAAGATTCAACTCAAAACCAAGAAGTAGAAAAGTCCCAGATGTACTACCATAGACAAGTCACTTGGCCTCCATTTACTCACTTTTATGATGGGAACTATGATGCCTCCCTCCCAACCCTGTGTAAATGAAAAGAAATTATCTATGTGCAAATCCTTTGTCAAGCCATGCATTACACAATATGAGTTGTGGCTAGTATGCAGCTTTCCATACAAACGGCATTCTATGCAAGAGCATCACAATCAACTGATACACGTGGTTACAACCCCCCTCCCCTGCCAACCATCACCATCCACTACCATGAGCTCACTACATTGTGTCAAAGCACCATAGCAAAGAAAGCATCATTTCGAATTAAGAAGTCTGAGACCAAAGACCAGTATATAAAATGCTCTGGTCCAGGTCCACATGTGGAGCAATCCCATGACGCTCTTCAGAGAAGTCTGCCATTTTCTCTACCTATCATCTGTGGTTCATCTCGTGGCATTTTGGCACCTGACATTTCCTCTCCTAGCCATTTGCTTCTTCCTTCGTACCTGTCCTCCTTCACTCCCTCTCTGCCTCTCTCTCTGCTGTCCCCTCGCATCCCCACCTCAGTCCCCTTTGATCCTTTTCTCATTTCTAATTCTGAAGGCCCTTTGAGGGAGGGGGAGGGGAGGAAACAAAAGGTTAATTTTCTCCAGCCTGCCCAGGCCGACTTAATGTAACAGAAGGCAGCAAATTGTATTGATTTAGTGACATGCAACTGTCCAGAAAGAGCTATTTATACATTATTCAGGACAAACACTGTCATAATGGACAAACAGCAGCAGCATCTGGGATGTTAATGTCTACAAATAAGATTATTCTTTGAAAGGATTAGGATGAAGCATTTTGTGTAATTAGATTTCTCCGTTTCAGGAATGAATTGCCTTTTAGCAGTAAAAGCTGTCACTGAGGGAGCCATTAGCTCCTTATAACTGAATTAAATGCATAATTAGTGACATGATCACATTAGGATTTGTTTCATTTTTAACTAATCTGAGGGGGGAGGGGTCGAGGGAGAGTTGGGGGGCAGAGACGGTGCCATTTCCAGGTCACTGCGGCCTTCCTCAGCTGGGATAGGCCTCAGCTGGCGTGCTGAAGTTGGTAAAAGTCAGGCGTGTGTGAATCAGAGCCCGGGCCTCGCCACGGCGATGGCCGGGCTATTCATCACTGGGTGGTGGGTGACAGTGACTGATGGGCTAGGCCCGGGCCTGGCACTTCACCAGTGCAAGAATCATACGAGCCAGGGAGCAGAATGACAGCTGGAGCGCTGTGTCAAGTGGTGGAGAGACCAGAGCTATTAATAATGTGTGCCACATGATCTCGGCAGCGAGAAAACAATGATTTAGACATTGGTGAGAATAAAGATTTTACATTTAGTCTGGGGGTGACTCTTCTCCTTGGCACTTGTAGAATAAATCGCTATGCAATCAGCATGTATGAAAATCAGGCAATGCATATATTAGAGCCCCGTCTGTGAGGTGGGGGGCATGGGTGGGGATTTTTAAATCCTTGCATGGTCCGTATATGCCGTTAATTCCATCCTGACATTTCTGCAAGTGCCTTGAGAGAAAATGAAGAGAAGGGCTTTTGCATTTGCTCACTCACTTGGTCATTCAGCACTCACCGGGTTGACCGTCCACCCTATCAGTGCTGGTGCTGCCTTGGGTGTCAAAAGAGAAATGAAGAGGTGTGGGAACTGTTTTGACCCTCAGGGAGTTTACCAGAGATAAAAGGGAGTTGAGACACCAGTATACGTGGGTATACTGACATTTTCTTTACTTGGAGGAAACTTTAATTAGTTTCTTGGTCTGAAAGTTAGGCCAAGAAACAGAACCTTATGAAACAGGAGCAGCATCACAAAGGAAGATAGACAAAGATCCTTCCATTCAAATAGCTCCAAGCTAAGCTACACCTAGACCAGCACTAGGAAATGGTAACCTGGTAGTTGATAGGCTCATCGAACTTTCTGGAGAAGGCATTCCTTCCCAGCTTTGCCTGAACTTCCTTATTATGGGAACTAGCAGTTTTGGGACATTAAGTTCTAGATGGTTTCAAGTTTCTGGCAATAGTGATGGGAATTTATCCAAGGAACAAAAGAATGGAGAAAAGTTAAGATGTTCTACTCGCCACAAAATTCATCCCTTCTTTTCCACTACAGGAGCCTCCAGAATAACTTTACTTAGAGATTCATGGTGACCAGAGTTTCCTGATTCAGAGTCATCTTTTGATAGAGTGCAACTTCAAGTCAGGACATAAATTAGAATCTAGCGATTAGATGAATATCCTTGCAGACTTAAAACCTTAGGACTCTATGATGATGTGTTGCTGCAGAAAGATTGTGAGTTATGATTGACAAAGGTAGTCATAAGAAAATGTCACTGGCAACCATGTTGATTTGGTAAGATGTTCTTTGCACCCTCCTAAGGGATGGCTTGAGTTCTATTAAACTCTTGTTAACCTTTGCTATACCACAATCGGACCATAGCAAATTCTCTTAACTACTGGCTCAGCAAAAGTCAACAATAGAGAATAGAGTAGAAATTTTTATTCCTTAAAGCTGCCATTTTTATGAAACTTAAACTTTTAAAACAGACATTTGTGCATTGCTTGAGAAAATATAGAGCTTTCATAATGTTATGCCAGGAAAATGTATGTAAAAATTCACATATAACCTTTATATATTGGTGAGCATTAAGATTTCCTGTTCTTTGAGGCAAATATTGACCTTGACTTCACCTCGGTCAATATTTACCTCTCAGGTCAATAGATCTTGATGTTCACCTCAACAGAAGTCAATATCTACTTATTATCTCATTTCTATCTGTCAGGTACCAGTGTGTAATCAGTAATGTGAATTTTCTTCCCTTATGCATTTCCTGAGGTTAAGATGAGATTAATTTTGGACCTTATACTTTCCATCTGTTAAATACCTTCTCCCTACAGGAGCTAATGGCTGTTTCATAGAGCATATTAACTATGTATTATCATTTTCTTTCATTGCTTCCACTCATCCCAAAGTAAGGTAACACATATGTAGCTTAAAATGTTTTAAAATGAAAAATTCATGTATTTATTCAACAAATATTTATTGTTCATCACTCGTCTGACACCAGGCTGCATGCTGGGGCTATAGTAGAGATCTAGGTAGACATGTACCTTGCCCTCAGGAAGCTTTCTACCAATTGCAATGCTTCTCAATTTCTGGAAGGATGCCAAGTAGGCTGCAATTGCATCACCAAAAGAGTGTTTGGGATTTTTTTTTTTTTTTTTTGATCAGGGGTAAGAGGAGAAGGGTTGCTTTCAAGTGTTGAATGTAACTTTTATAAAAAGCAATCATATAGCCAATGGTGTGCTGGTGAACAGGCTCTTGGAAAGAGGAAGCCCAAATTTGTTGCATTTGCTGACGTCTATGGTGTGAATACTCTGACCATAGCCAATTGTAAGCTACCAATGCAAGGCCACTGTTATGGAGCTGGGAAGAGAGGTAAAAAATCATGAGCCAAGTTATGCCAGCTTTAGTACAGCACTGCTACCTTCACTGGTGTTTACCCACTGGTGGCATTTTACCCTCTTTGGAATATTATTTGTGCTTTATTCCCTCCTCCTCCACCTCTTCCTCTGCCCCCCCTTCCTCCTCCACCTCCTCCTCCTTCCCCCCTTTCTCTTCCTCCTCCTCCTTCTCTTCCTCTTCCTCTTCTTCTTTGTCTTCTTTTCTCTGTCTCTCTCTGTCATCTGCATAATTTCTGGGGAGGAAGAACTTTTTAAGCATGCACATTCTAAAACTCCAGATCACTAGATCTACAGTGAGAATCAGGATGTGCCAAAAATTCCACAGGTGATCCTAATGCATGGCCAGTCTAAGGAGCACTGGCCTAGTCTCATAGATCTCGTATATTACTTACAAGATTCTGAGATTCAGAGTCTCATAGAATCCACTTGACTTTTTTCCTAGGAAGAAACAGATGATCTCCTCTGGAGTCTTTCATCAGTGCCATGGCAACCCAGCTTTCTAATCAACCTGGTTTTAATGTTTGATGTTGCATGACTTATCCCTCACCTCACCTGGCCATTTTCCGTAAAATCTGACTTGAACTTTTTCCTCATCAGCTTCATACCTACTCAAAGTAACAAGAATGCAACCATAAACTGCATGTAGTACATAAGGCAATAAAAACATATCATGCCATTTAAATAATCAAGGAATGCCTTTCAAGTCATTGGTAAAGAACTTTATTTAAATGGACTGATATTTTTAATGCATATTAATTTTCTCCTGGAACTGCTTTTGCAACTTCTGAGTAAATTTAGCTGTTAAGTTTTGTCTTCATTTATATAGTTTCAGTGACATATCTGCTTATAAGACAGTTCAAACCATAACATTTAGTGAAAAAAAAATCAATTGTGGGCTTTCTCCATGAGGTCACTAAACCATATCCTTGTGTTGTAAACATGGTTGTGATGAAGCCCCTGGAACGTCGAACAATGATGGTCTGTAAACATCTTTACGTTACTCGGTAGATAAAGTCTTCGAATGGCAGGGCTGGATGGACCATGATGGGTACTTAAACTTCCTTGCAGGTATACCTCAGGATAGCACAATTTTGAAAAACAGCAGACATTCATTAAGCCAGAAGACTTTGACTGGGGATCCACATAGCAGCTACATCATTTAAACAAGTCAATTAACCTGTTTGGATCTCCATTTCTTCATTAGTAAAATGGGGATCATAATACACACTTATATTCTTATTGTAAAGATTAAGTGAGACATCATAAATATATCACCTACAAGAGTCTGATGTATAAAAAGAACATGATAGATTTTATTTCCTTTCCTTCTGCCCACCACCACTACAGCTACCATACAACTACCAAGTTGCCCAGGTGGTTCTCGAACCCGCAGGCTTAGGTAATCCACTCACCTCAGCCTCCCAAAGGCACGGGATTACAGGCTGAGCCACCAAGCCTGGCATTCATTTTAAAATATAATATTACATATACTTCCCAGAAATAATCTAATATATGTTTATATTCACTTGGAATGCTCATTTACCATGTTCAATATTGAGCTCAGAACCAAATTCTGCCAAGAACCTTCCTAAAACCCACACCTCTCAGAGACGAACCTTCCATTCACCCTGAGAATGCTCTTTCTGCAAACCCTCAACATCTGGATCAGCAGAGGGGTTTACAAAAATTATTTGAGCCTCATGGACTGATCTGTTCAAGACTTCAGTGAATTGTTTCTACTCAGGGAAGACAGGTGTTATAAGCATTTCTGCAAACTAACTGCCCCTTCTTCTTGACCCACTTCATTTACCTGTAGAGGTAAATAGCACCTGTCATAGAATTTCCCAGCTGCTTTTCACTGTCTTATTACTTTATTTTCCGTCTGAGATGAACAATATAGAATTCAGTCAAAAGAAAAACCACTTCCAGTGGCAATGATACTCATTTCCAATAGATCTGTTCAGTCTGACACAGTTAAAATGGCGATCATTTCAGTTTTAAACTGACTGTGACGAAAATCAATAGATCTCTTTCACCTCTGAAAAACTGGGTTCAGATCTGAATTTGCTCTCAAGTGAAATCAATTTGGTGGCCTCTTAACCCAGTGTCTGGAAACCACTGGTCCCCATCACACAATCACCCTGTTGCTTTTATTTAGCCTGGTTGCCTTTATTCCCTGGAGACAAGGGATCATAGGTGAGAGAATAACCAAGATGGGACTGAGAATGAAAGTTGACTTAGTGGACATCTGACAACCACCACTCAGGTGACAGTATTTCTTTACCAGGTGGGGGATTTTGATGAAAAGAGGGGGGAATGACAAGAGAGTCTATAACTTGATGTCAGAATTCATCTCTTCATAGAGAGCTTTCCCCCATTACTGCTGATTCTAGAGATGTTCATTTCCTTTCTCTTAAAAGTGAAGTGAAATTTAGACCTAAAATTTACAATAAAAGTAAAACTAGGTATTGAAAAGTGAAATTTTCAAGAACTACTTATATTATTTGAAATGGTAACTCTTAATTAAAGAAAGAAAAATTAAAACCTATCTCAAGTCCAGATTTTAACCAGGTTTTCACATGACAAAAATGCTCTCACTTGATTTCTTTGTTGCTGATGTGCTGAGTATTTTTCTAAAAAGAGGGAGGGAGTATATATACATACACACATACATACATACATATATATATATATATATATATATATATATAGTGGGGGAAGAGAGAGAGAGAGAGAGAGAGAGAGAGAGAGAGAGCGTGAGCCAGGAAATTCTTTTCTTTTGACAAAGTTACCATCTACTATTATCAATGTTGAAAAAGTAGATATTTTCAAATGGACCATTCTTTAAAATTGTTTATTTCTTCCCCTTTTTGAATTTTGGGAATTCAGTTTTTAATGCAGCAAATAGTTTAATTTTATCTCTTATGGAAAATATGCTTTTGATCCATAGTCAAACACTAAACCAATAGGGATCATTTTTCTCTTTAAAAATAATAAAATATGAACTGAAACCCATAGCCATAATTCCACTTTTGGGGGCTCTTTTATTCATATGCAATGAAAAGAGGTATTATTTTTTTCTGCTTCCAAAGGTCTAAAATCACGATGAATCTGGAGCTTGAGGTCTTATGTTTAATCGATTTTTGATATATTTTTAAAGGTTTCCTTTTTAAACACATTGACGTAAATAGTTACCGGGTTATTTCTGTTAAGTGGTACTATAAAAGCTAAATACACATATCCATTGAAGAATCTTTGTAGCTATATTAAGATAAAGTTCTATCTTTTTAAGTTGAGGTACAAGGTCTATTATCTGTCCTACTTTATTTTACCTTTTCAGTCTCCCTGGTATTTTAGGTGTCACTGACATTGGACTTCTACTGCCTCAGACTCACTTGCCTCCGAGTCTTTTGACATGCTGTTCCCTGTGACTTTTCCATTCTCCTCCCTTTCATATCTTACCTAGTGAATGTTTATTTTTTCTTTTATAAGTGTATAACAATTCAATAATTTCAGTAAATTTATAGAATTGTGCAACCATCATCAAAATCTAGTTTGAAAACATTTTGATCACCCCAAAACTATTCCTCATACCAGTCTACAGTCACTCTCACCCCTAACTCCAGGAAACCAATATTCTGCTCTCTGTTATTGCCTCTTCTGGATATTTCATACAAATGGAGTCATACAATATGTAGACTTTTGTATCTGACATTGTCTACAGAACATAACAATTTTAAAGTTTATCTTTGTTGTATCTATAGTTAATTTCTTTTTATTATGAAATAGAATATTCATAGTATGTGTCATTTTGCTTATGCATTCACCAGTTGTTGGACATTTGGATGGTTTCCAAATGGGGTATTATAAATAACGCTGCTATCAATATTCATGCAAAAGTCTCTGTGTGGATATGTTTCATTTCTCTTGGGTAGATACCTAAGAGTAGAATTATGGGCAGCATGATAAATTTATATTTAACTTTTCAGGAAATCACCCAACTGTTTTCTAAAGTGACTGGACCGTGATAAATTCCCACCAGGAAGTGAGGGCCAGTTGGAAGCCCAAATTTCACCTGCATGCAACTTACTTGTACAGTTAATCCTCACTTGTATTCCACATCTCAATAATAATATAAAAATAAAAAGATATAGGTTCACACCAGCAGTGTATGAGGGTCCAATTTCTCCACATCCTCACCAACACTTGTTATTATCTTACTTTGTGATTATATTCATTCTAACAGATGTGAACTAGTATCTCATTATGATTTTAATTTGTACTTCTGTAATGACTACTCATGTAAAGCATATTTTCATGCTCATATTAGCCATTTGTATATCTTTTAAAATGAAATGCCTATTCAAATATTTTGCTTCTTTTTATTGTTTTTTTATTATTGAGTTGCATGAGTAATTTGCATGTTCTGAATACAATTGTCTTTTATCAGACATATGCTTTGCAAACGCTTTTCTCCTAGTATGTGTTGTTTTGCATTTTCTTAATGGTTCCTTTTTTGAAGCACAAAAGATGTTAATTGTGATGAAGTCCAATTTATCAATTTTAATCTTTTTTTTTTTTTTGAGTTGGAGTCTCACTCTGTCACCCAGACTGGAGTGCAGTGGCCGCTCCCGGCCACCGCAGCCTCGACCTGCTGGGCTCCACCGATCCTTCCGCCTCAGCCTTCCAAGTAGCTGGAATTAAAGGCATGTGCTACCACGCCCGGCTGATTTTTTGATTTATTGTAGAGAAGAGGTCTCGCTGCCGAGGCGGGTCTCGAACCTGCGGGCTCAGGCAATCCACTCACTTCAGCCCCCAAAGGCGTGGGATTACAGGCTGAGCCACCGAGCCCAGCTTATTTTAATCTTTTATGAATTACATTTTGGTGTTGTATTGAAGGAGTCTTTGTCTAACCCAAGGTTATAAAGATTTGCTTATGTTTTCATTAACAATTGTATAGTTTAAGTATTTACATTTAGGTCTATGATTCATTTGAGTTTTGGGAGGAGGGGGAGGATATGGTGCATTGACTGCAAGATTCTAAGTCCATTTTTTAAACTTAGTTATCCAATTATTTCACAATCATTTGTTGAAAAACATTCTTTTCCCCATTAAATTGGCCTGGCTCCTTTGTCAAACATCAATTCACCATAAATGTAAGGTTTTATTTGGGTACTCTCAAATCTGTTCTATTAGTCTATACTTAAGCCAATCCTGCACTATTTTGATTACTGTATAATAAGTGTTGGGAATTGTAAGTTTTCTAACTTTGTTCTTTTTCCAAATTGTTTTGGTTTTTCTGGATCTTTGCATTTTTAAAATAAATTTAGGACCAACTTGTCCATTTCCATAAGAAGACTTGCTAAGATCTTGATAGGTATTGCACTGAATTTAGAGATCAGTGCAGGGAGAATTGCCATCTTAACACTATTAAGTTTTTCAATCCATGAACATAGACTATCTCATCATTTTTTCAAATTGTTTTAAATTTGTCTTAGCAATTTAAAAAGTTTTATAGTTTTCAATGTATACATCTTGCACTTTTTAAATTAAATATATTCTTAAGTATTTTATTCTTCTTGATGCTATTTTTAATGAAATTTTTAAAAATTCATTTTTGGAGAGTTCTGTTGCTACATAAAAACACAATTGATTTTTGTATATTGATCTTGTATCCAATAATCTTGCAGACCTTGCTTATTAGTTGTAGTAGTTTCTGAGGAGTCTGACTTCAGGCCAAAATCCTATGTATGATCCTTGAGGCCCAACCATAAGCAATTGCAAGACTGCCTGGCAGGTCTCATGAAGGGAAGCTTCTCTTCCCATTCCATACTTGGGGCCTAGCCAATGCGTTGCAGTTTTCTGAATGCTGGAATCAAGGACTTAGGTCCTCTAATGTGGGCCAGTCATGCTCATATGCATGTCTGAATTCCTAGCCAAGTTGCTGCCATTCAGAGGCTTCCTCATCAGGGACCTTGGCTGAGGTTCTTTGCTCCATTTTGATTCAGTATCTCTCTACTCCCAGCCCTTTCACCTCTAACCTAGCCTAACAGTCCTTAAAAAGGCAGCAGCCTTTTGTCAGTGAGATGATGTTCCAATTTGCACTGCATCCACCTGGTCTTTGTCCAGTGCCATTCCATGGGGAATGAAGGAGAACTTGATGCCAGTGCCTCTTTTTACCTCTTGCTTGCTCTGCCACAGCCAGTCATTGGTTGTCTGAGGTCTTAATGGATCACCTCCACCTGATTGCTAGACAAGTTCTTTGAAGATTGCACATGATTTCCAACAGCTAGGATCATGCCGTTTCTAAATGAAGATTTTTTTTTTCCTTTCCAATCTAGGTGACCTTTATTTCTTTTTCTCACCTGATTTTATTGGATGAAACATTCAGTACAATTTTGAACAGAAGTGATAAGAGCAGACATGTATATCTTGTTGCTGATTTGAAGAGGATGTGTAGTTTCTTTTTCTTGTAACGTCTTTGCCTGGCTTTGATACCAGAGAATGAGTTGAGAAGTGTTCTTTCACCTACTTTTTGGAAGAATTTGTGAAGAGTTGGTGTTACTTATTCAGTAGATGTTTGATAAAACGTATCTGTGAAACCAACTGGACCTGGGCTTTTTCTTCGTGGGAATATTTTTTATCTAATTTAATTTTTTAACTCTTTTATATGTCTATTTAAATTTTCTATTTTCTCTTTAATCTGTTTCAACCATTGGAACTTATCTAGAAATTGGTCTATTTCTTCTGAGTTTTCTAACATTATTGATATAAAGTTGTTCAAATGATTTCCTTGTAATCATTTCCATTTCTGTAAGAATAGTAGTAATGCCCCTTCTTTTATTGCTAACTTCCTGAGTCTTCTTTCCCTCTCTCTCTCTTCTGTTATTAATTTTTTTTATTTTTATTTTTTGCTCAGGGTAGATAGAAGTTTGTTAACTTTTTGATCTTTTCAAAGAAACAACTGTTGGTTTCATTGACTTTTTCTTTTGTTATTCTGTTTTCTATTCTAGGAATATCTGTCTACTTTTTTTCCTTTAACTTACCTTAGGTTTGGTTGGCTCTTCTTTTCTAGTTCCTTGGACTGAAACTCTGATTATTTATTTATGCTTTTTCTGCTTTAATGATATAGGTGTTTAAAGCTGTAAATTTCTTTTGAGCATGTTAGCTTATTCCATACATTTAAAAACATTATGCTTCTATCTTATTCAATTCAAATTATGTTCTAATTTTTCTTGCACTCTCTTCTTCAACTCATGAGTTATTTAGATTTTTTTATTTTTATAGATGTGCAGACTTTCAAAATGTCTCTTTGTTGTCAATTTCTAATTTAATTCCACTGTGATCAGAGAACAACTTTGTTTGATTCCAGTCTTTCAATCCTTAACATACTCTTAAATATATTGAGATTTGTCTTGGGGCTCAGTATGTTGTCTATCCTGGGAAATGTTCCATGTTCACTTGAGAAGAATGTGTGTTTTGCTGTAGTTGAATAGAATGTTCTTTAGATATCAGTTAACTCAACTTGATTAATAGTGTTCCAGTTTTCTCTATCTTTGCAGATTTTCTGTCTAATAGTTCTATTCATATTAAGAGCTTGATATTAAAGTCTCCAGGTTTTATTGTTGCAATCACTCTTTTTCTCTTCAACTTTCTCTGTTTTTACTTCATGTATTTTTATGAACTCTGTTATTAGGTCTTATATGTTTATAATTATTTTGTCTATCTGAATAATCAAACTTTTTATTATTACAAAATGTTCCCTTTGCCTCTAGTAACATTTTTCTCTTAAAATAGTATTTATCTGCTATTACTATAGCTAATGCTTTTCTCTTATATTTGCTGTTTGCCTAAGATTTTTTAAATCCTTTTTTCTCAAAACTATTGTGGATTTGAATCTAAAGTATATCTCTGTGGACACCATATTGTTATATCTTAAATTTTAATTCAACATGAAAGTTATGATTTTTTACTAGAATGCTTAATCTAGTGATATGATTATCGGTATAGTTGAATTTACATATGCAATTGTACTTTTTTTTATATTTCACATGTCTTTTTTGTTCCCCTGTTGCTCAGTTGCAGTTTTATTTTGTGTTAAATAGATATTTTTTAGTGTATCATTTCAATTCCTTTTTTTTTTACTATATTTTTAGTTTTTGTAAAGTTGTTACCTTAGGGTTTACAATATAATTTATTGCAATATACTTCAATTAATGCTCACTTAATCCAGTAAAATATAGAAAAAATATAGAAAATTTGACCCAATATAGATCTATTTTCTCATTCTCATTTGTGCCATTATTATACTATTAATTATATTATTGCATTTTATAACCTCAAAAATACAATGTATCGTTATTGTGTTATACAATTATGTTTTAAATCAGAAAAGAGAAAACATGTTTATATTTTATATATTTACCTCTAAATTATCTTTACTAGTGCTCTATATTTCTTCACATAATTCAAGTTGCTAGATATAAGATCTTGGTTGACAGGAGTTCTTTCTTTTTTAAAATTTTTTAATTTTAAAGATGTGGGGTACAATTCATGGCTAGGTATACAAATGTTCATTATGCAGGTGCCCTTATTGATGAGGTATGCCTGTACTCCCTCCCCTGGCAGTTTCCAACTACTGACAATCCTGTCCCCCACCCCACTACTGGCAGTTTCCCACTACCACCAATCCCTTTCATATAGTATTATGACAGTGGTTCAAGGTCTGCTTATGAGTGAGAACATATGATACTCAGCTCTTTGTTTCTGTGATAGATCACTCAGTATTATAGGCTCTAAGTCCATCCAAGTTGCTGCCAATTCATAATTTTGTCCTTCTTTATGGCTGCATAATCTTCCATTGTGTATATGTACCACATTTTTTTAATCCAGTCCTCTTTCGATGGGCAGCATGGTTGGTTCCATATTTTTGCTATTTTGAATAACATTGCAATAAATATGTGTGCAAGTATCTTTTTCATAGAATGATTTGAGCTCCTCTGAGTGTATTCCCAGAAGAGGAATAGTCGGGTTGTATGGGAGGTCAATTATTGAATCTTTTAGGAATCGCCAAACTGTTTTCCCCAGAGGTTACACTAGTTTGCGCTCCCACCAACAATGGAAAATGTTCCGTTTTCCCTTCATCCTCTCCAGCATCTGTTGTTTTTTGAGTTATTGATGATGGCCATCCTGATTGAAGTTAGGTGGTATCTCGGTGTGGTTTTAATTTGCATTTCTTTGATGACTAATGAGGCAGAGCATTTTTTTCATGTATCTGTTGGCTGCTCATATGTCTTCTTTTGAGGAGTGTTTATTCGTATCTTTTGCCCACTTTGTAATGGGGTTGTTTGTTTTTTTCTTTTCAGCATGTTTGAGTTCCTTGTGGATCCTAGATGTTAGGCTCTGTCAGACACACAGTTGGCAAATATTTTTTCCCAGTCTTTGGGCTGTCTCCCCACTCTCTCGATGGTTTCTTTGGCTTTGCAGAAGCTTGGCAGTTTGATAAGGTCCCGCTGTTTATCTTATCTCTTATGGCCTGGGCACTTGGGGTTTTGATCAGGAATTGGTTGCCAGTTCCAGTTTCCATAAGGGTGTCTCCTGCATTTTCTAAGATTCTTACAGTTTGAGGTTTTCTTGGGTTTTTGATCCATTTACAGTTTATTTTTGTGTCTGGTGATAGACAGAGGTCTTGTTTTAGTCTTCTGCATGTGGTCAGCCAGTTTTCTTAGCACCATTTACTGATTAGGTTCCTCTCCACAGTGGTTGATGATGGAGGTTTCGTTGAAGATGAGTTGGTTGAGAAATGGAGGTTTTGCTTCCAGAATCTCTACCCTGTTCCATTGATCTATATGCCCATTCTTGTACCAATACCAGGTTATTTTGATTATTGTAGATTTATAATAAGGTTTTAAAGTCTGGGAGTGCGATAGCTCTCACTTTGTTTTGTTTTGTTTTTGCTGAAGATTGGCTATTTGTGGTCGTTTATGTTTCCATATGAATTCTTGTATTGTCATTTCCAGGTCTGAGAAGAATGCTGCTAGTTATTTAAAGGGTATTGTGTTAAATCTATAGATTGCCTTGGGTAGGATGGATGTCTTAACAATATTGATTCTTCCAATCAATGATCATGGAATATTTTTCCATTTGTTTGTGTCACCTTTGGTTTCTTTGAGCAGTGTTTTGTAGTTTTCATTGTAAAGGTCTTTCACTACCTGGTTAGGAAGACGCCAAGGTATTTCATTGTGTGTGTGTATGTGGCTATTGTGAATGGGATTGTGCTTTTATTTGGGTTTCTGTTTGTTGATTGATGATGTATAGAAACGTGACTGGCTTTTGCACATTTATTTTATACTCTGAGACTTTGACAAAGTCCTTTATCAGTGCAAGGAGGTTTTTGACAGATTCTCCTGGGATTTGAAGTATAGAATCATGTCATCTGCAAAGAGGAATAACCTAACTTGCTCTTTTCCTGTTTGGATACTCCTGATCTCCTTCTCTTGTCTGATTGCTCTAGCTAGGACTTCCAAAACTATGTTGAGCAGGAGAGTTGAGAGTGGGTATCCTTGTCTTGTTCTGGTTTTCAGGAGAAATGGTTCCAATTTCTGTCTGTTTAGCAGTATGTTGGCTGTGGGGCTCTCATAGTTGGCTCTTACTGTTTTGAGGTTTGTTCCATCTATGCCTAGATGTTCAAGGGTTTTTAATCAAGAAGCAACATTGGGTTTTATCAAAAGCTTTTTCTGCATCTAATGATGTATGCATCTATTGATATATATATATAAGATACATGTGGTTTTTGTTTTTGCAGCTATTGATGCATTTAATTACATTTACGGTCTTGTGGATGTTGAATCAGCCCTGCATCACAAGGATGAAGACCACTTGGTTATGGTGGATGATTTTTGAGATGTGTTGTTGGTTCCATTTTGCTAGAATCTTGTTGAGAATTTTAGTATCTATGTTCATCAAGAATATCTCTCTTTGTTGGATCTTTACCCGGTTTTGGTATCAATGTGATGTTAGCTTCATAAAATGATTTGGGGAACATTCCATCTTTCTCAATTTTCTGGAGTACTTGCAATAGGATTGGTATCAGCTCCTCCCTGTATGTTTTGTAGAATTCTGCTGGAAAGCCATCTGGTCCAGGACTTTTTTTGTAGGTAGTTTTCTTATGACATAATTTCCTGTGTTGTTATTGGTCTATTTAGGGACTTGATTTCTTCTTGTTTCAACCTGGGAGCTTGTGTGATGTCAGAAAGTCCTCCATTTCATGTAGATTTTCAAGTTTGTTTCCATACAGGTGTATATAGTAATCTCTGATGATGTTTTCTATTTCTTTAGGGTCAGTTGTGGCGTAATCTTCTGCATTTCTGATTGTGTTTATTTGGGCCTTTTCTCTATTTTTCTTGGTCAGTCTAGTTAGGGATCTATCAATATTGCTTATCCTTTCAAAGGACCAGATTTTTGTTTCATTGATTTTTTTGTATTATATTTTTATCCTCTTTGTCCCATATTTGGGCTTTTATTTTGGTGATCTGGATTCTTCTGCTGAAGTTAGGGCTTTTGTGTTCTTACATTTCTAGCTTCCTTAGGTGATGTGTTAGGTTGTATACTTGTGATCTTTCCATTTTCCTCATGTGTGTTCATAGAGATATGAACTCCTGTCTTAGCACTACTTTTAGAGTATTCCAGAGATTCTGGTATGATATTTCTTTGTTTTTGTTTCTGGAATCTTTTAATATCTGTTTTGATTTCTGTGTTTACCCAGGAGTTGTTCAGCATTATGTTGCTTAGGGTCTATGTCTTTGAGGGGTTTGGGGAAACTTTGTTGGTGTTATTTATTTTTATTCCACTGTGGTCTGAGAAGGTGCATGGCAGTATTTCAATCTTACGAAATTTGTTCATGCTTGATTTATGGCTGAGGACATGATTGAACTTAGAGTACATTCCATGTGGTGATTAGTAGAATGTATAATCTGTAGCTGTTGGGCAGAGTGTTCTGTAGGTATCAATTAAGACCATTTGGTCAAGCATCACATTGAAGTTCCAGATCTTCTTGTTCATTTTTTGTCTTGATGATCTGTCTAGGGTTGTTAGTGGGATATTTAATTCCCATCTATGGTAGTGTTAGAGTTAATGTCTTTTTTTAGTTTACCTAAAAGTTGCTTTATGAAAGCTGGTGCTCCTATGTTAGGTGAATATATGTTTAGAATGGCTATTTCCTATTGATGGATTGAACCTTTTATCATTATGTAGTGACCTTCTCCATTCTTTTTAATTTTTGATAACTTAAAGGGCATTGTGTCTGATATTAAGATCACAACTCCTGCTTTATTCTGTGGTTCATTTGCCTGAAAATTTGTTTCCCATCCTCTTACTTTGAGTCTGTGTGTGTACTTTCTGGTAGATGAGTCTCTTGGTGACAACATATTGTTTCATCATGATATTTTATCCAATTTGCCATTCTATGTCATTTCAATTGTGCTTTTAGTCCATTAAATTTAGGCTAATTATTGAGATGTGAGAGTTTATTCCTGTCAGGAGATTCTTGTAGAGTTTGATGCTGTTGCTACTGTCTGTTGTCTTTCTTTTGATTTTGAGGTTGATTCATGTGTGTTTCAATCTTTTTCCTGCTTTTTTGGGAAGGGTGTGGTCATTCTGTTTTTTCTTTCTTCTGTGTTTAATAGTTTTTAAGTGTTTCTTGTAGCTGATCTGGAGGCAGTGTAAACTCTTAGGGATTGAATGTCTGGGAAGAATTTTAATTTTCAATCACTGATGAAACTTAGCTTAGCTGGGTAGAGAATTGTTGGTTGAAATTGTTTATCTTTGAGAACTTCTAAGATTGGACTCCAGTCTCTCTTAGCCTGAAGTGTTTCTGTAGATAAGTCTGCTGCTATTCTAATTGGTCCTCCCTGGTAGGTAGTCTGACCTTTCTCTCTGGTTGCCCTTAGGATATTTTCTTTTATAACTACTTTGTGTAAGTGAATTGCTATGTGTCTTGGAGTTGAACTTCTCATTTGTTGTCTTGCAGGCATTCTCTGAATCTCTTTTGTTTGAATGGTCACATCTCTGATAAGATGAAGGAAATTTTCTTGGATAATTTCATGGAATGTTTGTTCCACAGTGGTCTCTGTCTCTCTGCCGCAGGGATTCCAATCAATCTTATATTTGGCCTCTCAATATAATCACTCATCTCAGGTTTTGTTTTTTTTTTTTAATCTTCTTTTCTATATTTTTAACAGTTTGGGTTAGTACTATATTTTGAAACTTGAACTCAGAGATTCTTTTTTCACTTGGTTAATGCTACTTTCCATGCTTATCAGTTTGCTATTTATTTCATTCACTGCATTCTTTATTGCTGTTATCTCAGTTATCAACTCCTTCATTTTTCCTCTTGTCTCTCCTCATATCTATTTATTCTCTCTATTAATATCTTGATATCTGGGTTTGTGGTTTGAGACCAGTTATTCTGGGTGTTCTTCATTGTTTGAGTTCCAAAGTCTATTCTCAGTTGTTGTCCTCCCAGGGGTCTGTATGAAACCTATATGCTTCCTTTGGTTTTCCTTCATTTGTGAATGTTTTCCTCCCCCTTTTTTACTTCTTCTTTAATTCTGTTGTTCATTGATGGAGAGATAACTTTTACTTTTATTTGCTCAATCTTCTATTCTTTTTTATGTAGATTCTCTGGCTTTGTTCAATTTTGAAGCTGGACTTGGGGGTCGAGGACTGTGCTTTTTGCAGTTTTGAGATTTAATTAAGGGAGGAGCTGTGATTCAGAAGCTATCTGCAGGTCTCAGTATCCACTGACAGGTGTGTGGGCCCCCTGGAACTCACTTCCCCCCACCTTACAATCTATCCATGCAGTGAGTGTGTATGTTTGCCCCTGAAAGCAAAATGAGATAAGAAAAAAGAAAAGAATGGAAAAAGGAAGAAGATGAGAGGAAGCTAAAGAGAGAGAAGAAGAAAAGGGAAAGCAGACAGATGCACCGATTAATGAATAAACAGAGAAACAAATACAGAAAAAAAAATACAGGCAATCATACAACAAACAAACAAAACCACCTTGTTGATATACTCTCCCTCAAAAATACCCATACACAAATAGAAATTTTTTTTAAAACATTAAAATAACTGAAACAAAGTAAGTACAAAAACATAAACAAAAACAGAGAGAAGATGAAAAAGAAAGGAACACACACACATACACACACACACACACACACACACACACACACACACACACACACAACTCACTATGTCCGTTCCTGTGACTCCAAGTTTCTTTCCCAAGCACCGCCACTGTTTTTGGCTGTTACTGCCACTTTTGGCTGCCACCACTGCATTATGGAGCAGCTCCAGTCTCCAACCCATCCTCTCACCTTTCAGCCCTGGCTTATAGGGTTATTCTCAGCAAGGGACAGATGCCTACAGACTACTATGGAAGGAAGATGAATCAGATCTGGACTCATCCAACTCATCTGCTGCTACTGTCAAGTTTCCCACTTAGATCAGATGTGTTTTTGCCTGTTCCAGCATGGGGAAGGCATCTGACTTTCCAAGTCCAATGGTCAATCTCAGAGGGGTGAGGGGATAGCCTCTGGGTCCCAGGTTGGAGGTTGACAGAGCTGGGTGGGGCGATGAAGGTCTCTGCCCAGTCCTGGGACAGGGAAGATGGCACCAATCTGTGCCTCCTCACTGGCAGGGCTTCATTCCAGAATTCCACATACTGCCTTCTCCATGGTTCATGCTGCTAGTGTCTGGCCTGCTGCAGCAGGTGTTTACATGGGCCAGGTGGCAGGTTATGAGGAGTAGCTGTTCTCTGATTCCTCCTCTAAAGAGATCCCCAAGAATGGCAGATGATTTGCACCAAGGGCTTAAATCTCAGGGCCTTTTCTCTTTATTTTAGCATTTTGAATATGTCATTACACCGCCTTCTGGCCTCCTTTGCTTTATACAAGTAGTTAGTTGTTAGTTTTATCATAGTTTTCCTGTGTGTGATGAGTTGTTTTTCTCTAGCTACTTTTAAAACTTTTCTATAAATAATTATACTTCAATTTAAAAACAATATAGAAAAAAGTCTAAATGTAAATGGCTCTTGCTAGCATAAATATATTGCTATGCTATGAATGTAGGTCCTGCACTTGTTACTGTATTAGCACACTGATGCTTTCTTATCTGTGTATCTTCAAAATAAAAAAAATTATTTTTCTTTGGCTTGTACCCTTCGATCCCATCGTGTCTGAATGTGGACCTTTTTGTGTTCATCCTACAGAGTTTGTCAGACTTCTTAGTGGTATAAACTGCTTTATTCACATTTTTAGCAAATAGTATTTTCTCCTTCTCTCTCTCTCCTCTCCATTGGTATTATCATTGAATGTATTTTGGTGTATTTAATGGCATCCTGTAAGCCTTTAAGGCTCTGTTAATTTTCTTTTTTTATTTCATAATTTTTATTAACCTATCTTCAAGTTTTCTGATTCTGTCTTCTGCCAGTTCAAGTACATTTTTCATTTTGCTTACTATAGTTTCCAACTTCAAAATTGCTATTTTGTTCTTCTTTTTATAATTTCTGTTGCTTTGTTCATATTCTTTATAAATAAGTCATTGTTGTCGTGCTTCCCTTTAATTCTTTAAACATGATTTTCTTTACTTCTTTAAGCATATTTACAATACATGATTTGAGACCTTTCTTTACTAGGTTCAATACCTGGGACCTCTCAGAGACAATTTCTATTGGCTGCTTTTTTCCCCGGTGTGTAGGTCACACTTTCCTGCTCCTGTGCATGTTTCATGCTTTTTGGTTGAAAACTAGGCATTTCAGATAATGTAGCATCTAGATTTTTATGTTCCCTCACTCCTCTCTGGGAAGTTATTGCTTGTTTAGTGACTTAACCAATACCACAGTGTTTAGCTGCTGAATTTTTTATTTTTTTAAATTTTATTTTTATATTTAAGCCTTTATTTTAAAAAATTACCTGTCCAACAACCTAACTTAGTCATCAGTCAAAGATTTAAATATATTGAGGTGATAAGGTTTGAATGCAAAGTTTAGGCAGTTTAAAAATCTGTTCACTTTTTCTTTTTGCCAGGTCTTCTCATGTCTTCTCTGATCCTGTTTTAAACCTCACATTCGTCCAAGATCCAGTAGATCCTCTCTAGTCTCTCTTGAGAGTATGTATAACCTTTCACAAGTCCTCATACTTCCAAACCACAAGAAATATGTGAAAACTTACCCAGACCCACTGCGGGTACTCATTTACCTGGATCTCCTTATTAAATATCTAGTTAGTCTACTAGTCTATTGCTTGCTTCAACCCAATGGCAACCTCAAGCTAGCTGTGTAGCTGGTCTTTTCTGATTGTTTGCCACTGATATTGCTACTGTTTACCACAAAGCCCCTGGGCATGTATCTGCTCCAAATCAAGTCATCTTCCTTAAGTAGTTCTTTCAACTTGCCCTACCTTGGGAAAACTATACCAATAAAACTGAAGGGCTAAAATGCCACACACTCCCACTATTAGTCAATATTTAGTTTTTTAAAAGATAAAATATCCTTCTTTAAAAAAAATCTTTCTAAATGTGTTGGATGCCTGTTAGTGCATTCCATGTTCTTAAATGGTATTTTTGACAGCTTTGTTTAGTTTTATCCCTGATTTTTGAGGAAAGAAAAGAAATTAACCAGCTCCTCACTCTGCTATCCCAGAGGTTCCCTTCTGAACCTACCATTTTTTTCTTTTATCCAACATTACTTCTTTAGACATCACTTCCTAAATCTAAATTAAATTCTTTTCCTGTTTTGGCATAGAATCCTGTGCTGTTGACTTTGACGGACTTTCTGCATTTCTGACAAGTAACTCTCTATGTACTTTTCTGACTTCCTCTCTAGACTACAAGCTCACAGAGAACAGGGTGTTTGTTTCTTCTGTTCACTGCTGTATCTTAACTTCTAGCATAGCATTTGACACATGGTAGATACGCAAGGAATACAGTGAATTTATCGGAATCAATTGATTGGAAAGTAAATCCAAAGAGTCATGTATTCAGAATAGTAATTGTAATTGCCAACATAGAGACAAAACCTGAGGTCATTTGATAATTTCTAGCCATAATCTTTGACTCAAGCCAATTACACAAAATGTCAGAAGTAGATCAACGAATGTTGCTGTGATTTTTTTAAAACTCTGTTTCTCACAACTTAGCAGCTCAAAAATATTATAATGCACTGTATTTTCCCATGGAAGGGTCTCATAGATCATCAGCCACAGGGTAAGAGAACTTATAGTTATCATGACTTGCTTCTTGAAATATGGTAGCACTAACTTATTTGGGCTGACATGTGTCAACATGCCTTTAAACATTAGGAGGCCAAGATGGAGTATTGGTAAATTTCAACACATACACAAAAGCATTGCCCTAAATTGTGCAAGTACCTGCTTGAGCACATTTCATAATGATGGCAAATAAGATGTGTCAAAGAGTTTTAATATCTCATTTATTTTTTAGGTAAGCTAGCGAGGACAGATGCCAGTGCCATCCTTATTTCAGATCCTCCCAAAGACATGTCTTCTATTTATTATCAAAAAGAAACTAGGCCAGAGGTAAGAAAGGACATAACTCAGATACATATGGCTGTACAAAGGAAGGACTCAGAGAATGCTGTTTGGACAGCACCAGAGGAAGTGAGAACCAGTTGGCGGTCCAAACTTCACCTGCATGTAGACTACTTGTGTACTTAATCCTGACTTGCATCCCACATCTTTATAATAAAGCAAAAAAAGTAGGACACTAATTTTCAAACTGTGCTGTATGAATTTTCATGGAAGTTCATCAGGTGATACAGTTAGGGTCTGGGGAGGATCACTTTTCACCCTTCCTTTCACATGTTTTATGTATTGGGGTTACTCATAATTTTTTAATGGGTCCATGACCAAAAAAGAAGATTTGGAAACCACTGAGCTAGCACTATGTGAAGTAAGCACAGTTGCTTGTTCTATTTTTGTAAAACACCCTTCTCACTAGATTATTGTAGGTGCTAAATGAAATAATATATTTGAAAACACTTTGCTTTCTTAGTCTGTTTAAGCTGCTATAACAAAATCATAAACTGAGTAGCTTATAAACAACAGGAATTTATTTCTCACAGCTCTGGAGACTGTCCCACATGGTCAAAGGGGCTAGCTAGTTCTCTGGGGATTCTTTCATAAGGATATTGATCTTAATCATGATGGCTCCTCTCCATAATCTAAGCACATCCTATTTTAGTCCATTTTTGTTGCTATTATATAACAGAAAACCACAGACTGCATACTTTATAAGAAATAGAAGCATATGTCACTCTGAAGGTTGGGTAATCCAAGGGTATGGTACTAGCATCTGGTGAGGGCCTGCTCGCTGAATCAGTTTGGTGGAGGATAGTCATGGTGAGAGGGCAAGAATATGACAGTCCAGGTCTTTCCTCTTCTTGTGAATTCACTAGTCCCTCTATTGGTGCCCAACCCTAATGACCTTACCAAATTTTGATTCCCAAAGGCCCCAGCTGCAAATGCCATCAACATATGAATTTGGGGATTAAGTTTCCAACACATAAAACTTGGGGAACACATTCAAACCACGGCACTTCCCAAAGGGCCTACCACCTAATTTCATCACCCTGGGAGACATGGATCCAGCATACAAATTGGGGGGGAGGGAGAAAACATAAGCATTCAGTCCATTGCATTTGCAAATTGTTAAGTGTTTATAAAGTGGGATATTATATATGATTGCTAAACCTTTCAAAAATCTGTGGCCAAAGGTAGGTTAGCACAAGAAACACATTTATATCACATCTGCATTTCAAGATCTTTTCAATTTATCTTCACATTTTTCTTTATAGTATTGGTTTTTCTTTTAGAGACATTTATCAGATCCACTGAAAATGGTCCACACTTGGTGCAGATACTACTCAGCTTCCCTTCCTCTACATCCTGTTTCCCTGATAAAATAACCCCCCCAAGACATTACCATAAAATAAAACCCCTCTATATAAAACAAAACAATTGGAGTCTTTTACATTAAAATGTCACAATTTCATTCTGCCTTTTGTGTTGCAATAGCACAAGTTTTGAAGGAGCAACATCTTTTTTAAATCTGGCTTTATCTCACTCCCTAGTACCTTAAGAGAAAACAAACAAGCATCCCTGATCTTCATTATTCTGATAATAAAGAATGTTCTCTTAATTTCATATTGTTGTGCACAAGATTTAGTGCCTGCCCTTTAATTTCAGTGTCAGAATGTGAACTGTAATTAATTTTCATAAAATGGAAAGCAATAAAGTTAGATATATTAAATGCTGGCTGTAGAGGTTGAGATTGTATAATTTACAATTAGGGGTGGTGGGGGAAGAAACAGCCTACACATTAAAGGAGTGATAACTCATCTTAGCTTCAGCTTCAGAGTTTATGAAAGTGGTCAACAAAACTGCTTAAACAAAAAACCCAAATCTATGGGGTATTTGGAACCTTCTCAAGAAGGTCTATCAAACTTGGTGTCACCTCTCCCTACTCCAGGGTTTGGTTTGTTTTTATTATCATTAATTAACAATAATAATATGCATGGACCTAAATTACCATGTAATGAATCAACTAAAATCTTTCCTAGGCATTATTTGTAACAAACTATAGATAATAGACCATAATTCTGTATCAACCATAAAAAATGTCAGCTGCCTACTGATTAAAAATGCAAGTTCCCTTCATCTTATCATCAAAATTTCCATAGAGAAGGTATGTTTAAAATTGGGGAATATTGTATGGTAGTTATTTATAAATTTCAAGCTATATTCTAAAACAATGGAAGCTACATTAAAAATTACATATAAGCCAGGCTTGGTGGCTCAGTCTGTAATCCCGCGCCTTTGGGAGGCTGAGGTGAGTGGATTGCCTGAGCCCGCGGGTTCGAGACCCGCCTGGGCAGCGAGACCTCATCTCTACAATAAATCCAAAAATCAGCCGGGTGTGGTAGCGCGCGCCTGTAATTCCGGCTGCTCGGAAGGCTGAGGCGGAAGGATCGCCGGAGCCCAGCAGGTCGAGGCTGCGGTGGCCGGGAGCGGACACTGCACTCCAGTCTGGGCGACAGAGTGAGACTCCAATTCAAAAACAAAAAACAAAACAAAACAAAAAAAATTACATATAAACTTTACTATATAAAGGAAGTATTATCACGTTGGAGGCATTAAAATGGGTACCCTTTCTATTCTCTGTCTCATTTGGTTCAGAGCATGCTTCCTAGGGAATGGTACTTTGGAAGTGGTCATTAAAAGAACAGAGAGAAGCAGTAATTTCTCAGCTAAATGGAAACGTAACCGAGAAATACTGGTACAAACTTTTCAATTTACAAAACTCCTTCACACAGATTTTCTTAATGTAATTTCACAGTGCCCCTAGGGGGAGGAAAAAAGCAAACTCTGATATCTTGTATTTCAGGAGGACCCTGAGAAGTGAGGTGATCTGTGCAAGTCCACACTATTAGGAAATGAGTGAGCCAGAAATTGAGTATATGTTTAGCACCCTCTAAACTCAGTCCCAGTACTGACATAGGCAACAATAGCTAATAAAACCAAGAAAGAGTTTATTTATTGGTGTGGACCACACTCACAGAACTGGCATTAAGTGTGTTTACAGAGATATAGGGAAAGAAGACAGGGTCCCCAGGCACCAAAAGATAGACAAGTAAAGCAACCTCAGATATCGTGTGAAAATAAGGTAGATTGTTGAGAGAATAACTGAATTGCAATCATTTCCAACTAAATTCTACACCATGGCCTAGAAGTAGTTAGTTCGTATATAGTGACAAGAACTAAATGGATCTTAGCTTTAGGTTCAGCTAGTTATCCACATTTTATCTATCCTGTAAAAAAAAAGGGATACAAAGGAGGACTAAAAAATCCCCGGAATTTATGTATTAAAAATTGTTCATTTATTCTCACATGTTTAAACTTCAGTCACCTTCAAAGTACTCTCTGTTTGTTGCAATATACCTATCAAGACGCTTTTTCCACTGATCAAAATAGTTTTTGAACTCATCAACTCTGATGCCTTTAGTACTACTGCCATTTTTTGTTTCACCTCTTCCACATCAGCAAACATTTCCCTTTGAGGATTTTCTGTCATTTGAGGAAACAAACAAACAAACAAACAAAAGTTGCTCAAGACAAGATTGGGTGAATAGGGAGGGTGAGCATGGGGGTTATGTTGTTGTTGATCAAAAACTACTGAATACTCACTGTGGGCAGGTGTGCTGGTAAATCACTCATCATGAAATGAGCAAATGCATTGAAAGAATCTCCAGGGAAAATTCACTGAAGCCAAACGCACCCTCTCACAACAACGCTAGCTGGTACACTGATGTTGATGGGTTCCTAGAACACTTACCTAGCGGGGGAAGCCTGTACTATAAAGGGCCCAAGCTCCAAAAGACAATTCCAGGTTGTTTGGGGTCCCCCCTCATATACATGGACATGCTCAGTGCTCAGTAGATCCCACTGCTGGGAGTTAGAACGTAAGGGATTAATCAACTGGTGGTTACCACAGAGATAAGAAAGAGCTCCACTTTGGAGTAGTGAAAGATTATAAAATAAGTGAAAAATAGAAAAATTGGCATACACATGAGAAAAAGTCTGGAAGAAAATTTAAACAATACTGTAAATTTCTATTTACTCTGAGTTGGACTTACAGAAAATGATAACATTTTTTACCTTATAGGAAATAGTCATATTTATTTACCTTAGTTATTTTTATGTTAGTTGACTTTTAAATAATGAACAGATACTACTTTTATAAAAATCAACTAAACATGAAGATTGCATTTTGTAAAATCTAAGTGTTAGTCTTTATATCATATTGCATGAAATGAATTAGTTGAATTGAGAACATGGCTAAGATTAGGCAACAATATAACCTAAGTTGTAGACTCAGCTGAAATAATCCTTCTCCCAGGAGGTCTTGCCTGGCATAAATGGCCCTTCACGACCCTTCTAAACTGGGTCCCTGTACATACTCCCTCCTGGCTCTCTATTTTCTCCTTTTATAGCACTTATCACAGCTTGTAACTAACTGCACATTTATGTGAAAGATGATTGGCAAACTCACCAAATCCAGGCAAGAAGCATTTTGTTCTGGGTTCCTTGCTTTAGAGAACCACACATATAACAAATATCAAAATACATTCACTTTTTTCGTCTCAAAAAAGACTGCTGATAATTCAGTTTATTTTTTGAGCAAATTATGGAAGAGGGATGTTCTAATCAAACTGCACCACGATGGCCAGAACATGGAGGACTGAGAGCAAGTGAGTGTATGTGTAAGGGAGAAGACCTCTGCCTCTGTTCTGAGAAATGAGATTGGGAGGGACTCTTTTGTTTGAATGCCCAAAGCAGCAGACAGGATGTCCCAGACAACCGCACACCATCCTCTTACCCTCTCTAGTGGAGACGTACATAGAACCACATGAAAAAGTGTGTGAGAAAAGTGTGACATACTGATGAATGGAACCTCCCCTCTCCAGTTTCCTGGGCACCTGGACAACATCTTTTCCCATTTCCAGGTAAGTTCAGTCATCAGGATTCCTGTGCCATCCCACATTCTTGCCCTGTGACAGCAGCCCCTAGTTGCCACTCAGGGTCACAAGGGACAGGACTGACCCAAGGGAGATAGAGGCTTCTTTAGCCTCCATAACACAGAGGAAACCACCAGGGTGTGACTTCAAGGCTCTGAGTGCGAGCATGGACTTGGCAACAGCATTGCTTAACTGATCACTTTTAAGTCTTTAAACATTTGACATGTGGTTTCCCTTTGCACTCTGAACCCAGATCCCACAAGCATTAGAGGTGGACCTGAGTATTAGTTTAATGGCTGTCTTCCTTGCTAACAGATATGCTTCATAAAGTGAAACATCATATGTATTTTATTTAAAACCCTAGTCCTCCACTAATATAGGGCCTGGCACAAATCTTAGGCACCCAATATTTGTAGAATCAACAAGCAACTAAAAACAAAGGGTTGGCACACAATCTAGTTATGTACCCTGCTTCTAAAAGTGCCCATGATGAAAGGAAACATCTGTATGAAAATTGAAAGTAAGGTACCGTTTTGTACCAGGCACGTACCCAGTGCTGACAGTTTTTGACAACAGAAGTCAATGACTCATTGCTTAAAATCATTGATTCCCAGTTTACCATCAACATGGTCCAAGAAGTGTCTATGAAGGCATCATCTCAATAATTTCTGATGAGTGAAAATAGTTAAAGAATTTGGTACCAGAAAAATGCAAGAGCCTCACTCTCCACCCCAACAAATAATCCCTGACCTCCATCTCAATTTCCACCTCACTCTTTGGGTCATTGTAATTTTATTCTACGTAGTTTTATTTTTTTCAAAGTTTATCTTTTTAATTGGAGAAATAAAAATGAAAAAAGGAAATAAAGTTATCTTTGAAAAAATTGCATTGTTTTTGCTATGAATTTGTGGATTAGGTAAAAAGACATGGTAACATGTTTAAAACCAGATAGATTACAATGTGCACTGAACCTATATTGCAACTACTAATTCCTATATTTTAGGTCAGGGAGACAGTTATTATATGACATCATCAGAAGCTACCACTCTGTAGGCTCTTAATAACTGTAAAATGATCATTTCAACTGTGCCAAAAGCTGACCTATGGTAAGTCATTTTCCTATGCATTGCTGTCTATCAATGGGCCAATGAATGCCTCAGGAGTGTTAAGCATGTTTTTATTAATGAACATTTCCTTTCCATAAATATATAGTTTCAAAACTGTACCATGTTTATTCAAAGATGCTTGTGGATATGGGAAGAAAAGATAAAAACATTAACTATGTGTAGCAGGGGTCAGATGTGAATCAACAGGTGGAAAGAAAATATGCTTGGGGTAATTACTTTTTATCTTCAATTTCTATCTTAAAGTTTTGAAAAACTAAACAACATCAGGATAAATATTGCTGGGGCACAGATAATCCTTAAGTAAAACAGAGAAATGGAAAAACTTTAGGAACAATCTGACTCAGACTAACTCAACTATTCTGTACTATTTTATAGTTCACGAAAAGCTTTCACACTATTGTGCCATTGACCTCATGATACTACCCCATTTAATGACAGAAAGAAATCAAACTTTAACTAGAATATTGGTTGCCTTCCTAATGTCTCCTCCTCCCTTCTTCCCAAAAGAACCCTAATTTTGTTCACACCTCTATCCTCCTTCATGCTACCTTACATGTTACAGAAGATTAGCCTCAGCCCAGGGGACAACTTTGATTAAGCCAACCCAAACATGATGAACCCTTTCCCCTGGCCAATGGATGGCTTAGGCAGTGTCATGTGATACAATTCTAGCCAATGTGTGTCAGGATAAGTCTGATAAACTGATTGGCAGTAGTGGGAATCTGCCAGGGAAGAGGGGGCACACCTCATCAGCATAGACTACCTGCATAATGAACATTTGCATACTTAACCCTGAATCGTATCCCACATCTTTAAAGAAAAAAAAAAATTTATTAAGTCTACTAACCTAAGACACAAAGACTCTTTTCTGTACAACTGGATAGGACACCAGAAACTTCTATACCCATCTTACAAATGGGCGAATGACTCCAGTTCTAACCCATACATTATACTTCAAAATGCCTGCCTGATAGTTCTATTTGGATATTTAATTGACACCTCAAATTTAATATAATATTTAAATTAAGACTCAGTATTCCCCCACTTCTTCTCTAACTTGCATCAACCTTCTCGATCTCATTAAATGGTGCCACCACTCATGACAAACCTAAATCTACTAAAAAGTCTTGTCAATTCTTATTCTAAAAAATACCCAGTGGCTCAAGTCTATAATCCCTGCACTTTGGGAGACCAAGGCAAGAGGATTGTCTGAGCCCAGAGGTTTGAGACCAGCTTGGGCAACTTGGTGAGACCTCATCTCTACAATAAATCAAAAAATTAGCTGGACTTGGTGACATGCACCTGAAGTTCCAGCTACTTAGAAGACTGAAGCAGGATTGCCTGAGCCCAACAAGTCAAGGTTGCAGGGGCTACAAGTGTGCCACTGCACTCCAGCCTGAATGCCAGAGTGAGACTCAAACTAAAAAAAAATACCCCATGTGTATTCATTTCTGTGTATTTCCACTGTTGCCATTTCCACTCAACCAAGTCCAACATCTCTTTCCTGAATTACCGCAATTGCCTGCTTTTGCTCTACCTCTTTTCAAAATCTGGTCTCCATACAACAGCCATAGCCAACTTTGAAAAAGGTAGATCAGATTATATCACTCCTTGCTGGAAACTCTTAATTGACTTTTCATTGCATTCAGAATAAAATCCAAACTCCTTAGCATAGCCTAAGTGACCCTATAAGACCTCCATTTCCATTACTCCTTATAAATTTATCTCCTATCCTGGTCCTGGTCCTTGAACACACCAGGCTTGTTGCTACTTGGAGCCTTTACACTCATAGATTCTTCTGTGTGATACACCTTCTCTCTAGATCTTTGTGTGGCCAGTCTCATCTTGGCAAGTTCCAGCTCACATGTTATTTTTTCAAAAGATCCTACCAATCTGAAGTATCTCACACATACAATCTCTACAACATCACCCACTTGTATTTTCTTCATAGTCCTAAATTATCAGAAATCGTCTCATGCATTGATAATGTGTTTCTTATCTGCCCCCTCCACCTCTGTAATACAGACTCCATGAAAACAGGAACATTTTCTGTTTTCTCAAATTTACCAGGGCCTAGAACAATGGCTAACACAAGATTGGCACTCAATAAATATCTGCTAAACGCCTCTCTTGGATCCCTCACTCTGGGGGAAGCCACCTACCATGTCCTGCAGCAACCCTGTGGGGAGACCAGGTGACAGCAGCTACATGAGCAAGCTTGGGAGAAGATTCCTACCTCACTCCCAGTTAAGTCTTCAGATGAGACCATGGCCTCACTTGACTATAACCTCATATGAGATTTTGAACCAGAGTCACCTAAGTATATTGTATCTGAAACTCCTTATCCACAGACACTGTCATGTAAGTATTTTCTGTTTAAAATATATTTAATAAATATATAAAATATAAGTATATTAATTATATATATTTAAAATGAATAACTGAATACATATATGTATAAATGAATAACTGAATGCCAGTCACTTTGCTGAATGTTAGAAATACAAAAGTACACATACCTTGCCACTCCTATGAGCTCTGACTTCAGTAATTTATTCTAGATTTTTTGCTATAAGTATTAAGCACAGAAGCTAGATAGAAAAATAGAAAATCTACCCAATAAGAACACTTGCATTATTGTGTGAACAAAAGCGATCTCTTTTGTGTTTTGTTTGGTTTTTAGTCTTTGAGTTGGAATCTCATTCTGTTACCCAGGCTGGAGTGCAGTGGCACAGTCATAGCTACCACAGCCTTGACCTGCTGAACTTACAAGATTCTTCTGCCTCAGTGTTCCATGTAGCTGGGACTACAGGTACCACCACCATACCCTGTTAATTTTTTAGTTTATTGTAGAGATGAGGTCTTGCCATATTGCCCAGGTGGTCTCAAACTCCTAAGCTCAGACAATCCTCTCACCTCAGTCTCCCAAGGTGCTGGAATTACAGGTGTGAACCACTGCACCCAGCCTCATATTAAAAATTGGGGGTTGTTTATAATAGCCTATACCTACACTGAGTAATACAAAAATTTGGAGGGCCTTTATGACAGTTGATTTATTCTTCCTAAGACAGAAGAGGAGTAAGTAAAGGTAGGGTTGGGAAGGCATGAAGGAAGGGCTTAGGGTAAGAGGAATTGTCAAGGCTTGGGAATAGGAGGTTGTTGACCAGAGAAACAAAAAGTAGTATGATTGAGTAGAGGTGACCAGACTTCTGGCATTAATAAGTGACATAGACTCTTGCCTTGAGCAAGTTTATGATGTGAGCATGTATTTATCAGATCCCTTCATCCAAAATTCTCTGTAAATGCAGATTTATATGGCATAAGCAAGCATGTTGTGAAACTAGTCAAATTTAAAATAGCTTTTTTACATAAGCTATTGTGAGGCAAAGCATACCTCAATATTGTATTTAATTGGCATACTGTTCTTAAAAATTATGAAGTATTTCTACTAATGTCTGCACATTATCTTCTTGATGCGTTCAGTCTAATATTCTGCTCTAAAGAAAGTGTTTTGTGTTTACCCAGTCTACCAGCTACCTCTCCCAACTTTGTGAGCATCTACAAATTTGTTAAACTTCTATATTTCCATTTAGTCTTTTAACTAAAAAATTAAGCATGGTCATTTAAAAACTCTCTTATTAAAATTGGCCTCTTAGCTGCTTCTGTAAATGTTTGACCAGATGTAAATTCATCTGATAATATTCTGATGCCTCTCACATTTGTCTTCCATATCCACAAAGATATCACAAAAATTAGGTAATAGTTTCCTGAGTACAGAATATCTGATCATACAGCAGCTTTTCCCCAAGTTTGTTCCAGGTAATACTAATCCTGGTCAAATAATTTTAGGAAAAAACAACATAGCCTAAATCAGAAAGTACATTATTCTAAACTTTAGTAGATCTAAATCCTGTTTTTAAAATCTTACAATAAAAAAAACTCATCAATTTTACAAATATAATTGAACATGAGACTCTTTTATCTTGCTCCATACACAGCCAATCGCTTTCCCATGAGATTGCCGTGATTTGAAGGTGATATAGATAAAATTGTTGATCGATTGAATGTCAGGCAGGGGCAAAGTCAAAATTCCAAAGTCTTGAGCCTGAGAAACTAGAAAACATGGTTGTTACCTGTTGAGATATGTAAGACTGAGGAGAAGTAGTTTGGGAAAGAGTTTGGTTAGACATGTTAATTTTGAGTATCTATTAGGTCTATATGTAGGAACTTCAAGTGAAGTATCGGTTCTCTTTGTAACAACCTCTACCATTCAAGCAATCAAATTAGTAGCAAAATTGAGTCCAGACTTACTCTCATGCTCAACATTTAGCAGAATAATTCTCCCATCCTTACTGCATTTTGCCTCTGTGTCAAGAAAGTCTAATCCAAGTAACACATGAGTAAGTAGTCTGTAGTAATTTCCAACAGCAATAGCAATTCTTTTTGTTTCTTTTTGTTCTCTCAGGTGTTCTCCATCTTGGGATGTATGGCTCTCTATACTTTTCCAATCAATGTTATATTTCTTCTCAGTTGCCTATTGCTATATATAGCCAACTACCCCAAAGGCTTAAAGAAATAGCCTTTGTGGTGCTAGTTATGGTGTTAGTGGTGGTGGTATAATCATTTTTGTTGTTTTCTAGTGTCTCATAGTTTATTGAGTCAGGAATTCAGGACTTAGCTGAAAGTTTCTTCTGTTCCACATGGCCATTGACTGAGGTCACTTGGTGGTACTCAGCCAGCAGATAGGCTAGACTGAATGGCTAGACAAGGTGGTTTCACTTGCATGTCTGGTGCCTTAGTGAGGATAGCTGGAAGGCTGGGCATGGCTGGGATCTCAGTGGGAGAAATTGTGTGAGGCGTCTTCAGCATGGCCGTCTCAGGGTAGTCTGGCTTCTAATATGGTAGTTCAGATATCCTAAAGAGACAAGAAAATAAAAGCAGCTGAGGTAACTCCTTCGAGTCCTCTCCCACTGTAGGAGCTTCTCTGTCCTCTCAATAAATCCTGCTTTAAAAAAGAAAAAAAAAGAAAAGCAGCTGGTCTTTAAAATCTGGATACCAAAAATGTTGCAATATCATATCCTCTGTATTCAATTAATCCAGTCACAGAGCTGATGCTGATTCAAGGAGGGGAGCATAGAACCCACCTCTAGATGAAAGGAATGTCAAAGAACTTGTGACCTTCTGCAATCTGCCACATGTTCTCACAATGGTCAAGAACTCCTGCTCTGAAACAGGATTCTAATCCTGGCTCCCTACCACTTGCCAGTTGTATGACTAACTGATTAACCTTTCTCTGTCTTGGTTTCCTTGTAGGTAAAATGAGGATAGTAAATTCTGATACTGATTCAACAAAGATGTATTGAGCATATAGTATGCAACAGATGGCTGGGACCAGAGATAAACTGGTCTGTGCTTTCTAGTAGCATATAGTCTAATGGGGGGAAAATGATGTGCATTCATTCATTCTTCAAATAAATGTTCAATAAGTACTTACAAAGCACCAATAGCAGCATGTGTACAAATCTCTGCTGTGTAAACAGAATGAAGCTGAGGTTATAGTGGTCAAGTTTTTCTCCAGCTGGATTTTGGTTAAACAAGATCTTAAGCTCATCCATTTCCAAATGTTGGTTGGTGAATGCAGAGACCTGACTGAGCATTCTTCTTTCAACTTTCATGTAGACAAGAGCACTAGTTTCTTTTCTGTGTCCCCTAATTTTCTTGGTGGTTAAGAACTTCACAATCACAATCTTCACTAATACTTAACAGAAGTAGTAGAAGACTCCATTCCTGTTTTCTTTACAGAAATCTAGAGTAATTTTTTCATTCAAGTTAAATCATGTTTACACTGAATCTGAATGTCAGATAAGATTCAGGACAACAGAGAGATCACTCAAAGTTAGCGGGAATGATGTGCATTACCTGAAATTGCCTGTCTCTACTGAAAGCACGTTTATTAGAGTCAACTGGGTGCTTGATGACAGTCTTCCTAGAAGATCTCAATACTAGTTTAGTTGGGCAACCAACTAATAACCTTTATGTTAAACCGTTTTTAGTCCTTAAAAGAGTAACCAAAGAATCACACAGTTCAGAGTGAAAATACACATTTCTAGCCTTCTGAAATAATTCTGTGAAAATCTTCAATAAATGTGGGTAACTTGGTGTATAAGGTGACCAGTGTTTATGCCTGTTGTCATCTGTGGTTCACGCATTTTACAAGATATATAAAGACGTAGTCACTTTGTGTTTCAACTCAGGGCCCTCCTATGACTTGTTCTTAATTGAAAACTTGCCTGTGATTATACACATTTTGTTTTTCATAGAGTAGATATTCAATAAGTAATTTTGTTTTTGAGTTGGAGTCTCACTCTGTCACCTAGACTGGAGTGCAGTGGCCACTCCCGGCCACTGCAGCCTCGACCTGCTGGGCTCTGACAATCCTTTCTCCTCAGCCTTCCAAGTAGTTGGAACTACAGGCACGCACGATCACGCCCGGCTAATTTTTTTATTTATTGTAGAGATGAGGTCCTGCCGATTTGCCCAGACGGGTCTCGAACCCGCGGGCTTAGGCGATCCATTCACCTCAGCCTCCCAAAGCGCTGGGACTACAGGCTGAGCCACCGAGTCTGATCAATAAACAATTTTTAAGTAAATAAATACATTCTTTTATGCAGGCCAGGGAAAACTAAACAACATAGTAAAATGATTATGAGTCAGATAGGATTGAGTCTAAATCCAAGGTGTACCATTTATTAAAAGACAAGAAGTTTCTTTAAACTCTCTATGCTCAAACTTAATGTATGAAATGAGGATAAGAAGAGTAGAAGCCTCACAGAATAACTGAGAGAGTTTAATTATCATTTAAAGCATCCGATCATTTAAAGCTAAATGATCACTTAGCACAGCGCTTTGACATTGCTATGTTCCCAATAAATGGCAGTTGCAATTTTGTCATCATCACCATTGTTATTTAGAGATGGAATTCAGGGGCACACCAAAGATTGTAGCAAAATGTCTCAGTATGCTTGTCCTTTGTGTGTACACCTAACCCCCACCAGTCATGTTCTTTTGTAGCATCAAATCTGAATCACAGCAAATGAAGAAGTGAAACGATGAAGTATTTCTCAAGACAGACACAAAGATTCTTGAGGGCAGGGTTCTGTCCTGTGACTCTTCAAGTCCAATTTTATTGTGCATGTTTATACTCACTAAATGTTTTTGATAATAAGGATTCTGAGATGCTCCACTTTTATGTCAAGAACATTCAACATATTTCAAAGCTATCAAGTGGCAAACCAATACATTTTTACAAAAGAAAATTAATATTAAAAATATTTATGAAACAGGATGTATTTCACAAGGTTGCACAAAAACAAAGTATTAAACTCCATGATTAACACAGTGAGAAGTTGTTTTTTTCTCTGCAATTTTTAAATCTGTTGACTCTTCTCCCCAGTCTTTTCAAAGTGGCCTTCGTCTTATGAATGCCATGGACGTACTGACCAACCCTGCCTCCCAAATCCCTGTGCCCAGAGCCGCTGGAGTTAAAGTTTCCAACCCTGGAGAATCGTGTCTCAGAATGAGGCAAAAACTGGTCCACATGATAAGACCTCTGTGAAGTTAGGAATAAGGTGACTGAAAATGGCTTATAAAATACTGCTTCATGAGAGATGTCTGGTAGTAAGGGGTAAGGAGACGGGTAGGGGATTATGTTCTCAGTTTATACAACTCACCTCTCACAAATAAGAGGGGCAAAACCCACAACACCCACCAACCAGGCCCTTCATTTTGCCCTTGGGCATGTTCTTAGTGACTCTTTGTGGTATAATTCAGTCTGGAAACCAAGCCCCAGGTTCTTTCCTGGGTTCTTCCTTTGGTTGTTATTATCATCCCATGTGGAAGAAACACTTCTACTTTCCAAAGCAGAACACTCCTTCTCCCCAACACATGCACCTTTCTTCTGCAGGTGTTTACTTCGTTTCTAACAAAATACATTCATTCACCTCTCTAGAATAGCAAGGCCAATACACTGGATGTGTGAGTCCCCAGACTCCCCAGCAATGGCACCCACAAATCCTCCTCGCAATCCTCAGACAAGTTCATTGCATTGTACAGCACTAGGTGCCAAGACAAGGACCTCCAGGGGAAGGGACCACATCTCAATAGCTTCAGAATCTGCTGGAAAGTGCAAGTGCTCACTATCACATGAAAAAGTCCAGAGAGCCTGTTGGATGAAAAGAAGACTACCTTTCCTTTTTGAGCTCGTGTAATTGCCTTTGTGTGTTTATCAAGTGTTTGGAAACTCGTGGTTTGAGAACGCAGGCTGAGATACGTTCCCACTCCCCATGTGTCCTTTACTTGATGGACAACCCTTCAACAGATTTTTTGGCTCCCAGGGCTGGTGAGGGAGAGGTGAGGGAGCTAGCGAGGAGGGGTGGGGGAGAACTGGCACTTCAGGAGCAACCACCAGTCAGCCTCCTTTCTTCAGAATTTCACAGACCACCCTAACAAGGCCAGTCCTCCCCAGTGAATCCAGTCGCCTCTGCCATCCTGGCTGCTCTTTCTGAAACTGGCACAGAAGCTCTCGACCTGCTGGTTCGCCTTTCTCCAGACACCTGCCCAAGCAGCAGACTAAACAAATAGGGATTCTCCACTGCGCAAAAGTTGGCTTCTTTCACTAGGTCCCCCATCTGTTAAAAAGCCATTGTCTGAGAAAGTGTTCAGCTCGCCGGCAGCGAGAGCGATTGCATACTGAACTGCCCCCTTTTCCCCATAAAAAGTCCTCTTTAGCATTTTCCTTTCTCCCCGGTTTTCACTGCCTGATTTATTCATTGGTTTCACCTCTTCTCCCCTCCCCCTTGGTTCGGGAGGAGAGCCTCCTTGTCTTCGGTTTCTCAGGGGTCATGTCTTTTCAGTCACCAGGACAATACCCGCTGCTGGCATCTGCTTCCAGATCCAATCAGCCATATTGTGAACACATCCTGCCAGAGAATTGTTCCTCCTTTTGCTCGGCTTTGTTGCCAATTTCATGCCATGTATTGCTCCATGTTTTGTGCTTCATGAAGCTGTCACAGGCATAAAAGTGGCCTGACCAGGGTCGTAGTAAAAGGGGTGGCAATGAAACATCCACCAAAATGTTGAGCAGGCCACCCACAGTCCACACACACACACAGGCTCACACACCCACACTCAGGCTCCACACTCCTACCAAGCCCACACACACAGTCCTCACACTCACACCCAGCACACACGCTCCCACAACCCACACAAACACACAGTCCACGCACACAAAGGCTCACATACCCACACTCAGGCTCCACACTCCTACTCAGCCCACACATACCCATAGTCCTCACACTCACATGCAGAGTACACATTCCCACAAACACACGCAGTCCACACACACACACATACACACAGGCTCCACACTCCTACCCGGCCCACACACATAGTCTTCACACTCATTCCCAGCACACTCACTCCCAGAACCCATACAGACACACAGTCTATACTCACATACACACACACAGGCTCACACACCCACACTCAGGCTCCACACTCATACCCAGCCCACACACACAGTCTTCACACTCATTCCCAGCACACACACTCCCACAATTCACACAAACACATGCAGTCCACACACAGAGTCCTCACACTCACATCCAGCATACACACTGCCACAATGCACACACAAACACACACAGTCCACACACACACACAGGCTCACACACTCACACTCAGGCTCCACACTCCTACCCAGCTCACACACCCACAGTCCAGTCCTCAGACACACACCCAGAGTCCACACACAAACACACACAGTCTACACATACACACACAGGCTCACATACACACACACTGAGAATTCACACACAAACACACACAGTCTGCACATACACAGGATTACATACCCACTCTCACAGTCTCCACACTCATACCTAGCCCACACACACAGTCCTGACATTCACACCCAGCACACACACTCCCACAAGTCACACACAAACACACACAGGCTTACACACATACACACTTACAGGCTCCACACTCATACCCAGCCTACACACACACACACACACACACACACACACACACACACACACACTTATACAAAATCCATACACAGCCACAATCTTCACATTTACATCCAGGACACACACTCCCACAATGCACACACAAACACACACAGTCCACACACACACACACACACACACAGGCTCACACATTCTCCACACCATACCCAGCCCACACACACAAAACTATATACAGTCCTCACACACCCACAGTCCTCACATTCACACCCAGCACACACCCACAGCACACACACTCCCACAATCCATACACACACAGTCCACACACACTCACAGGCTCACACACCCACACTCACTGTCTCCACATTCATACCCAGCTCCCCCCCACATGCTTATACATGTTCCACACACACACCCACAGTCTTCACACCTGGCACACACACACTGACACCATCCACACACTGTCCACACATGCACAAAATACACACAATCCACATACACTCACAATTCACACACCATACACAGTCATTTTCACCCCACACACAAACAATTCTCACACATTCACAACATATACATAAACTCACACAGATTTAGGACCCTTGCCCATTTTATTTTCTTTTGACAAGATTTAACTGGTACCCTAGTGAGATACTTTATGTTTCCCCAGAGGAGTAAACAGTTTTACAAGAAGTCATAGAGTTTAATTCCCTTAATAATGATAAGGAATATATTAAGTTGACGGAAGGGGTGTTGTGAAAGTTAAAGAAAGAATTAAGAATTTTAAAATTTTTTCTCAGATGTTTCTAGTTACGTATAAAATAACAATAATCCTTTGGTACAAAATCTTACCACAAAGTACTTTAAATGGCAAATTAAATTACTCTAAATTAAAATAGCATTAAAAGAAGCGTATTCATTGATTCTCCTCATAAAGACATTACTTCTCATAAAGAACAACAATACATAAGCTTAAGGAAACATGTCAACAAAAACATAAAATTTATCCTCTTGGATTTGGAAGAAGGTGCCCATGAACTCCCTGCTCTCCGAGTTATGATTGCTGAGTACAGTAGTATCACCACTTATCAAGAGACTCTTTGTAAACCATAGATTAGCCAGCCAGGGCACAAAAGGCTAAAATCCCACTGCAAAGCATTCCTGAAACACAGGCTCCAGGAAGAATGGTTACCTGTCCCATTACCCGGAGCCACTGATTGAACTGCACCAGAAGTTAAAAGAAAAGAGGGAAGGGAAAATGGATAATAAAAGCCTAAAATCCTCACCGTGGAAAGTTCACAGAAGATTTCTCATTTTATTTTTATAGTGTGTCTTTTCTTATTTTTAAAAGGTTCTGTAGATTCTGAATGTAGCTTCTTTATAGTATATTGTATCTGTACTCATATTTTCCCATATCTCTATCCCAGCATGAGTAGGCCCCCTTGACCTTTTTTATAAAAGTACATTTTGGTTGTTGTTAGCTGGTTTGTGAATGCCAAAGAGCAGGGTCATGTGACCACACAGACACAGAGAGATGGCAGCCACCAACCAAGTCAAGAGAAAATCTACCTTGCAGACACGTTGGTCTTGGACTTGGTCTTGGACTTTCAGCCTTCAGAACTGTGAGAAGTAAATGTCCACGGTTTAAGCCACCCAGTCTATGGTATTTTGTTATGGCAGCCCAGCAGACTAATACACACTCCAAGGTGCAATAAATGACTGAAAGATTCCAGTAGAGAAAGGGAAAAACAAATGAACATTGCATGCCACCGTCACAAATGGGGTGTCTCTTCCCAGACTGCCCTGGAACAGGACTGACTGAGGTTGAGGCTCATCTGCATCCAGACCCACCATGTTTCTTGCTAACTTCCTGTCCCTTTGAACCCCTTACTTTATCTGAGTGATGTCTATTTCTACAAACTAATCATCTACATTTTCTAGAAAACAGAGCATGTCACTGCCCAAAAAAGCAACATAGAAAAATCAAGGTGCAGGAAACCTCACTCAAGGAAACTCTTGGAAGTTTGCATTCACCTACCTGCCCTGGTGGTCTTGATGTGCTCCCATTCAACCTTAATGTCTATGAAATGTTGCTTGAGCATTGACTACATGCCAGCTGCCATGTTAACTCTGACATACAAAGGTGAGTAAGTCACAGTCCTGCACTCAAAAAACGTTGAGTCTGGTAAGGGAGACAGGCATTTACATAGAAATTCAAATTCAAAATTCAATACCTGACATAAAAATTGTTCTACAAAAGTCAAGTGCAGAGTGAGTTACTTCTCAGGAAAAGCACTTTCCTTTTGCAAAAAACAAAGAGATAAAAGGAACTGGCATACTGAGTGAAGGGGAAATGGGTGAGAGTCAACATATGACATATACAGTTCCCTTAAAATGGGAGGATAAGAGAAGGGTGCTGAGGTGTAAAACAGATGAGGGGCCGTACTAAGAAATTGTTTTCCAGGGCTCACAGGACCAGAGACTGAAGGGAGGAGACACAGTAATGGTTTGGTGATATTAGTTCAAAAAGAAAAGAAGATGCCCTCCAGTTCCAACATCCTAACCTAACCCCCAAACTCATCAGTACTCTGTTTTTCTCATGACTTCATTATTTCTAACTTTTTCAAGAGCCTTTTGAAATTCTAAATGCATCCAACGTAACTGTGGTCCAAAATGCGCTCTTTTTTTTTGTGGTTCATGATTTTTTTTCTTTCTTTCCTGGCCCTACACTTTTTATTTATGTTTAATAAGGACATTGAGCCAGCAAGAGCCGTAAGGGGGCCGGAGCCAGCTTTGTGCTCTCTGTGAGCGTGTATGTGTGTGTTAAACAATTTCATGGACATCTGTCATGCACAGTTAACTTTGCATTGCTGCATTTTAAGTGGTGGGCCCAGGCTTGGCCGGCAGTGATAAAGTGGCTGGCAGTTTTCAAAAAGCCACAGGATAACAGAGCATGAATCATAAAACACACTACTGTGTAGCAATATCCAAGTTCATTCAACGCAATGAAACCATGCAGAGGTCCTTTATCCCCAGCTAATTATGTGGAAACGTCTAAGACAATAAAGCATCTGGTGGTCTTTCTTCCCCATTTCAATTTTTCTCAATATTGTGACAGGGGAAAGTATTGTGCCTTTCCCAGGGTAGTTGCAGTGAAGAGAAGGAAAAGCAAGGGTCAGGGAAGAGCAAATAGATGAATTTATAACTTTCTTTTTATTTATTCCTTCCCCATTGTTTCCCTGGAAGTCTTCCTTCAGGCTGTATTTTGGGATCACCATTCTCATTGCACCCTGCCTGAATTCCCTTTTTTTTTCCTCTTTAGAAAAATACCACCCAAACTGCCAGACCGTCTATACTTCCTCTTCGCTGGCGGGGCTTTCTCCCCCACTGCAGGCACCCAGGAATATCAGTCTGAGGTTTAAAATCACTCTCCAGACTCAGATTGAGGGAAGGGTTCATATTTCCAGGATGGAAGCTAATATGTGATTTCCTTCTAGAAAGAGGTGGTGAGAATGGTCACTGCAATTATTGTTTTCCCAGAGAGGATTCCCTGTAATTACCTTGCACATGGTTCTTTCTGCCATTCTCTTGAAAACACGCTCAAATGCCATGCGCTGCACTCCTGGGGGTTTCCATGAAAGCCCCTTTATAGCCACGCACTGTGCAATGAGACCCGAGCCAGAGTCTGATGAGGTGACTAATTGGTACCACTAGCTTAAAAAGCTAATAAGTTAATTATATTAACTTTGTTCATGTTTACACAGGGCTTTGAAGAGGAAAACACCACAGGAGCCCTAAGCTGCTCTGAATCAAGATCCGATACAGCTCTGTGCTGGGTAAGAGCTTTCCTTTGGAACTATATGAGTCTGTTGTGGTTATATTCTATTTTGGTTTGTTCTATTATTTAATTCCTCAGTCGCATCTCAGTTATTCTAAAAAGCTGAATTAAAGTGATATGCCTTTAGCGTCTTCCAGGGCACCAGTTTTAGTCATAAATCCAAATTCCATTTTGAACCGTTATGGAATGTTTTTACTTTCTCACTTTCTCTGCATTTTTGTGTCATTAACAGTCAGGTCATTTGAATGTTAATTTAAAGATCAAGCCAAATTCTTTTTTTATCCAAAAATAGAAATAATAGTAAGAAAATTACATGAGTATATTAGCATTCTCTTGTTTGTTTTTTAATTATTCCATACCTTAAAAATGCAGTGAGGCCCAGAATCACGGTATCATAATTTTGTGGAATTTTAGCATTAAGTAAATTTTACATGCATTATTGGCACCCCTTTATCAATCAATCAATCAATCAACCTACCCATCCATCTAGCTAGCTAGCTCATAGGTTCAGCAAACATTGAGCAAACACTAAAGTAATACACAGAAGATACGAAGATGATAGAGATGAGAACAGCTCTAAAGGAACTTTTCATCTAGGACACGTAACATTTCCTCTGGTTTAAGTACCTTAGAGCAGAACCAGGAGAGAGATGGTTGAGCTAGAGGACCCAGGGGAGGTTTCAAGAGCAAGGTGGATTTTGAGTTGAACCTTAAAGAGTCTTGACAAGTGGAGATGGAGGAAAGGACATTCTCTGGGTGAAAGAGACAGCATAAACAAAGGCTCTGGCAAAGGAGAGGGCACATGGCACATCCAATCAACAAAGAATGATCCAGTATGGAGGAGGACATGCACAGCAGGAAGCTGGATGGAATCAGATCGCAAATGATCTTTCTCTGGTTTTCCAGTTTTGTTTTTGTTTGCTTGAGCAAGGAAGCAACATGAAAGGAATCAAGCAAGGAGAGGCAATGGAAAGATCAGTGAAGACATTTAAAAATTGTTCTTTAAAGGACAATAAAGATCTAAACCAAAGTGGTGGCAGAGATAATAAAAAAGAAAAGGAAAGAAAATTACAAATATTCATGAATTTTTGAGTAGAAAAATAAAAATCAGAGCAGAGTATAATCAAAATGAATAGGATAATCCCATAAAATCATTTTTTTCTTTATGAAGTTTTATTGTCTCTGGATGACAGTTTAAAAGTGCTTGGCTTAAAAGTGTTTGCTTAGGACTTTTATGACTTACTTATTTGTATCGGTAATGGATATACATCATTGGTAAAATAAAAGATTTTAAATTTTATACACTAATATGAAGACAATAGCATCCCTCAGGGGAGTACTCAAAAAGTAATTCAGATTTAGTGTTTGCTTTCATTAGGTATTACAACTCAGGGTGGCATATTAGAACAGCATGCATTGGTGGTAAAGGTAAAACTACTTGAGTTTTTATTTCAGCATCATAAGATAACTAAGCATAATTCTGGGCAAGTTACTTAACTTCTCCAGTCCTCAGTTTTCTGGCCCATAAAATGGGGTAATAATAGCACCTGCCCTGTAGTGTTCTCATTAGGATTCAATGAAATGACTCTTATAAAGTGCCCAACAGGTAATAGACACTCAATAAATGTTCCTCTCCAAGCTGCCTCACTACCATGTTGGAACGCAGAAGAGTTTCTGCATGAAGGCACGGAGAGAAATCATCACAACACAGTTTTTCATCATTCCCATCACTTGACCTTGGGGAGCCAGAGTGTTCAGGGACAAAAGACAGGCCCTGTCAGCCTTTCCTATGCTATGTGCGTGCCACATCCTCACCTCTGACGAGTCTTCTCTTCTGTCCCCCAAAATGTGTGTCCGCAGCTGCATGTAAGATTGGGGGCAGATATAGAAAGACACTGTCTTTGCCCATAAGGAGCTCGTGTTCGCCTCCTAGGGCTGCTGTGACAAAGTACATACACTTGGTAGTCTGAAACAACAGAATTGTATTCTTTCACAGGTCTAGAGACCAGTGGTTTTTTTCTTCCTTTTTTGTATATTATTTTATTTTATTTATTTTAGAGTTGTAGGGTTCAAGTGAGGATTTACTGCATGGGTAGTTTCCACGCAGGTGAAGTTTGGGCTACTAGCGGGCCCTCTCTCCACCAACAGTGGATCTGGGACCCAGTGTGTTGCCACATGTCCCTTTCCATCCTCTGTCCCTCCCTCTCCTAGCAGTGCCCTGTGTCTGCTGGTCCCACACTTGTGCTCACGTGACCAGCAATCAGGGCCCTCTTATGAGTGAGAACATGCAGTTTTCAGTTCTTTATTTCTGTGGTAGTTCACTTAGTATGATGGTCTCCAGCTGCATCCATATTTGCAAGCTAAGCATCCAACAGAAGCCTAACATCCAGGATCTACAAGGAACTCAAATGAATTAACAGGAGAAAAAAAATCCCATTGAATATGGGCAAAGGACATGAACAGACATTTCTCAAAGGAAGACATAACAGCATAAATACAAGCAGCCAACAAACACATGAAGAAATGCTCAGCCTCACTAATAATCAGAGAAGTACACATCAAAACTACTGTGAGATACTACCTCACACCACTCAGGATGCCTATCATTTAAAAGTCAAAAAACAACAGGTGTTTGCATGGCTGCAGAGAAAAGGCAACACTTCTACACTGTTGGTAGAAAGGTAAGCCAATTTAACCTTTGTAGAAAGCAGTATGGCATTTTCTCAAAGAACTAAAAATCAAGCTTCCATACAATCCAGTAATCCTACTTTGGGGGATATACCCAGAGGAACATAAATCACTCTACCAAAAAGATACCTGCACACATATGTTCATTGCAACGCTATTCACAATAGCAAAAATATGGAACCAACCCAGATGCTCACTGAAAGTGGACTGGATGAAGAAAATATGGTCCATATACATGATGGAATTTGATGCAGCCATAAAGAAGAACAAAATCATGTCCTTTGCAGCAACATGGATGCAGCTAGAGATAAGACATAGTTCAATTCTAAATGAACTATCACAGAAACAAAAAACTAAATACCACATGTTCTCACTCATAGGCAGGTCCTGATCACTGGACACATGAGCACAAAAGACTCTCAACACTGCTAAAGAGAGAGAGAGGGAGAAGGAATAAGGGGCACACAACCACCCACTGGGTGCCAGGTCCACTACCGGGGGAGAGAGGGCCCACTAGAAGCCTAAACCTCACTTGCACACAATTTATGTATGTAGTAAATCCTCACATGTAGTAAATACCCCACAACTCTAAAACAAAAAATAAAAAGGGGGGATATAAATCCCTTTTCTTAGGTATGAACTGCACATGGTGGCTTCTTTCCAAAGCGTAGAGTACAGAAAGGAGAAAGGACGGGGAGTAAGGAGAGTAACTTTCCAGGGGAGAAAACTGACACTTTCACAGGTGACCAAACCTGAATGACCAAGGTCATTTATGACTAAGACAGTCATAAATCATGTTGATATTATACACCTTGATATGATGTGATAAAAAAGTCACTTTACCTCTGTGACCTTCCTTCCAATATCCCATAGCCTCAGCCTTATCATGAAAAAAAAAAAAATCAGACAAATTCCAGCAGTGGGGCATCCTACAAATGACCCGAGCAGGAAAACAAGGTGAGTCTAAGAACTCTGTCAAGATCCTCGAAAACAAGGGGAGTCTAAGAACTTGCTACAGTCAAAAGGAGTTTAGGGGACATAATGATATAATGTGGTATCTGGATGGACACCTGGAATAGGGATAAACTAAGACAATATAAATAAGCTGTGGGTACTGGTTAATAATAACGTGTCAATATGGGTTCATTAATTATAGCAAATTTATCATATAAATATATAAGAAATATATAAATAAACTATTGGTGTTAGTTAATAATAATGTATTGATATTGGTTCCTTAATTGTAGCAAATTTATCATACTAATGAAAGTTACTAATAATAGAAGAAACTGGGTTCAGAGTATGTGAGAACTCCCTGAACTAGCTTTTCAGTTTTTTTGTAAATCTAAAACTGTTCTAAAAAATAGTCTATTTAAAGATATGTTACTGAAAAAAAATCTAACTGGGCTCATTCCCATTGCATAATGGTATAAATTTAAAGGAAGCAAACAAGAGCAGGATTTTTTTTTTGTCTCTTGTATCTAGTAGTGCTATGTTAGAGCTTATCATGACATACAGAAGGCACTCCATAAATACTGACTGAATTAGTTAAAGCATAAATAAGCAAAAACTTTTTAAAGAACTCAAATGGGTTCTAAAGCTTTCTGCTATTCCTTGACTTTCTGTTTTCTCAGCTTACTTGTTCTGTTTGTTTTTCTTGGCACGTTTCCCATCAACGAAAAAAATTTCCTTGAGTAAGAATTTTTGAGTCTTTTGAGATTTTCTAGGTCCTTCAACCAGTTTATTAATTAATGATTGCATGTGCAGAATATTTCTCAATGAGTAAACACATCTCTTTTCCACCCAATGCACTCATCGACATGAACACAGGATTTGTAATAGAGGCACTTCAGGCCCATGCTAACCAAGCCTTGCCAGGACACAGGTGACCTGGACTCAGGTTAATTCTACATGATGCCAAGTAGCCAGTGATTCAGTAGGACATTCAAATATTCACAAATCACTAGAGGTATCTGAAAACAATTTTTAATCTTTTGGTTGTTGGTAGCCTCCTTCGTAGTTGGCAAAAACATTTCTATTTAAAATGTCAGTTGCTTTGTTACATATTTTAAGATGAATAAAGCTGTAAATTCTTGTTATTTAAACCATTTTTTTAAAAACTTAAGATTAAAGGGAGGCTTCAATTTCAGTTCTTCCAGCTGAATTAACTCATCCTTTTGACTGAGACTCTGAGGAAGTTTAAACACAAGCATCTGAAAAAGAAAAAATAGAAGGTGACCAAGGTTGAAGTGAAGACAACTGAGAGCACGAGATTCTAAACTGTTTTCTTGGTTGTCAGAACGTGAGGTCATTAATCATGGGGCTGAAGCGGAGTAGAAAAACCACCTCCCCAAGTCACAAAGGAGGAAATATTTAAGAGAGTGGTCATCAGCTGTCTAACTTTGGTGATTTCTATGGGTTAAAAGGAGATCAGAGCATCCTAAAATGTTAGATGGAACATAACCATTTAGTTCTTGGCAGATGAGGAACAAATCCAGATATGAGAAATAACCTGCCCAATAGAGTTTGTGGGCAACAGAGCAAGCAGGTACTTTGGTGGGAACTACCAGGAATCTACTAGAAGCACTTTCCATCTTACAGGATCACAAGCTACAATTTACTAAATTAAGCAGTACTCAGTAAGCATGCATCGTAAGGGGAAGGAGTGCATTCTCTTTGCAGATGAACTTTTTATTTTGTGATAAATTAATCTTTTTTAAGTTAGGCTCACCATTGTGCATTATTGAGCACTAGGCATCCACATGGACACATGTAAGTATACATGTAAACACAAATATGTATAAACCAGTACAAGATAAGTCTATGCTTCCTACTTTTACTTTTCTGCCTTTCTCATTTTTTTCAGTAATCCTCTGAGTCTGACTTCCCCACCTCCACCTTTCTGCATTCTCTGAGGTCATTACTAGCTTCCTAGGTGACATATCTTCTAGGCTTTTCTCCATCTACATGCTTCTGACTCTTCTCATTCATTTGTCACTATTGACAATTTCCTTTTTTTCTGAACTCCTAGTTCATAGCCATCATGAGACTAAACCCTCTGGTTTCCTTTTTCGACTTTGTCCCTACTCTCTCTCTCTCACTCTTCGCTACTGCACCTCTTCTTCCTTTCTTGAAATGTTAGTGTTTCGTCCTTGGCCATCCAGACTCATCTTCCACAACTGCACCTTCTAGACAGCAGTCTCTTCAAGGCTACAGTCAGCATAGAACACTTTCCTTTCTTTCTTCCTTCACTAACTAAAACTCTACTTTTTCTTCTCACAACTCAGCTAAGACACCATAAAACTAGTCTCCTTTATCAAAATAACTAACCCCACTTTGTATTCTGACAGCACAGACACTTCACTTGCCGTGCCCTATTGAAACACACAGACCATCCACAGTAAGGTTTGAGTGTGAGGGCTCAGGAGTCCTCAGGAGTCCTTTTAAATCTTGTCCTTCCATGATTCTCAGCTTCTTCATCTGTAAAATGGAGATAATAACCATACTGATCTCCTATATGTAGTGAAGACTAAATGAATTGATAGACACAAGAAATATATAACCGTACCTAGGACATAATTAGTTCTCAATAAATGTTGACTACAAGAGTTCTTGTATCATGATATCACACTAAATTAAAATTATATGTTTATTCTTCCAACTTATCGCTAGAGTATGAAAACCTCAAGGATGGGAACAGGTCCCCTTCAGCATTCTAAATACAACACTTTCCACAGAGCACATAACAGGTGCGTAAACTGTTTGTTGACTGGGTACAGTGAGAATAAATGGAGAACACAAGAGAAGTGATATTGATCTGGGAGTATACCACTGTTCCCCTGGCCAGGCAGATGTGTGATGCTTTTGTGATAAAGACTGCAAAACTACCAAAAAAGAGAGAGATGAAAAAATAGAAAGAAGCTTCACTCTGTGGAGAGCAATAGGAGATTCCAAACACTGAGAGCAGGGTATCAGGTAAAACTGACTTGCTTGAAACCCAGGGGATAATTCAAGAAATGCGAACTACAATTTAAGAAAGAACCATTTGGAATAATAAGAAAGTAAGAAGAAATAATAAGAAAGAACCATGTAGAATTACCAGAATTTGTGATACATTAAATCTAGCAAAGATATATTTTGCAGCTATCATAAATTCCCATGTAGTTATTTTTTTATCACCTATCTCTTTCTACTTTTCTTTATAATTAATTTACATCAATATAACCTCTTCTAGGTTGTTACTCTCTGAGGGGAAATATCACATCTTCTGCATCTTTGTCTCTCTCACATGCATGTAACCTAGTGCCTTTCACTTAAGCATCCATTATTATAGACTGACTGACAAAATAAGAGGAAGCAGGTGGGGAAGTATGGATGAAAAAGGAAGGAGCATATGAATGTCAATTTGCCAGTGAAATCTGAAGAATCTGGTAGTTTTTTAGACATGCTAGGACAAGAGAAAGGGAATGATCTAAGAAGGCCAAGAATTCTGATCTTGGTGATCAGAAGTGGGCATTTTTATAGAAACTCAATGTCATTTAAAGGCACTGGTTCAAGAAGCAGGAAGATAAAAATAGTTCAGACTTGCTGACTGTGGCTATTAGGTGAAGTATCCAATTGGAAAAATTCAGACCGTGGCTGACTGGATGATTCTGGAGCCCAGGAGAAGATTACAGCTAGATCTTCAGGAAGACACAATTAGAGATGAAGGATGGGTTGGTATTGTGAGTTTCACAGAGGGAACCAAAGAGAGAAAGAAAGTTCTTGAAGAAGTCAGTTTTGTCAACCATGGTCAGTCATGTCAGAAGCACCAGTGTGAGAGGAAGCTGAGAAAGAAGGAGAAAAGGCCATTCACCCTTATAAGGAGCGAGTTCAGGGACTTTGAAAAGGCATTGTAGCCATTGAGAAAGGCTGAGGCATCCAAAAGCCTTATGAAAATGAAGACAGTAGGTACGGACCACTTTCAAAAACAGAAACTGAAAAGAAAGGACCTAACACCTGTTTGCAATATAAATGGGTGAACAAGTAAAGTGACAAATTAAAGGATCCAGCCAGGTGTGGATGTGTTGGAGGCATGAGCCAGAAAAGACTCAGATGAACTATCGAATATCTGACCTAGGAGGGGCTTTCTGGACAGCATCAAATTCAACCTTCCAACAATAACTAGAAGGAAACTCAGAATAGTTAAGTAACTAGTTCAAAGTTACTCAGCAAGTTAACATCAGGAAAGAGATTCCAAAGAAGGTCTCCAATTTCCCAGTTGGGTGATCTTTCCACTATACTGTCTTTGCAACATGAACATTCTGCCTGGAAAATAAGAAACAAAAAGAAAAGAAACATTTTAAATGTTTTGTTGCCCCTTCCAGTTACTTCTTCATGTATCTATCATCCTTCATGTAGATACAGTACTCATCCTTTTCCAGTTGGTCTGTAATAAACTTTCATGGGAAAACTGTTCATGGGAAAGGTGGCTTTTCAATGTTTCCAAGGTGCTGGATGAAGACCTCACGCCTTTCCCTATCAAATTGATATTAACCTTGCCATGAATACACAACATGTGAAGAGAGAAGTTAGCAGGAACAGCATGTGTGGGGAAATGGCATTTCCTCTTAGCTTCACACTGGCAGAGTTTACACAGGTAAAGTGGACTAAAAGAAGACTGAGTGATAATCTGGCAAACCCAGGCAACGTAAATACCTAATCTAGCAATTCAGACTTCAGGGTAAAGAAAAATGTCTTCCCTCACCCTGCCAAGCTCTCTTCTCATGTTTGAAAACTGCTCCAAGACCTAGGCCAGAGTGACTCAAGTATCTCAAATGGTGTCATGACCAAGCTGGCATGGAATATGTCAAGCGTCAGCTCAATAGCATTTGGGCTCCATTCTCCCCCCTGCTTTAGTTCTCCATGATACTAAAGAGTATTTAGGAAGGAATGCTCCCTTCATGTAGCCATTAGAGGTCCAATCAATGTACTATGTTAGTAATGCAGTGTCTGGGGTCTGTTCAATGTAGATTCACTGGCAAAGGATCCAGATGCTGTGGTGACAGGGGATCTGGCAAAGCATGGTTGGCTGCAATGCTGTCTTTATGACTTCATGCTCTGGTTTCAGTTACTGCCTGGCTCCCAGTTCTCTGGAAGAAGATTTTTCTCATCAATAGGTTTTTTTATGCTTTTCTTGAGTTGCCTCTTCTAAGACTCAGAGTCCAGACTTCTAAATTAAAATGGAAGAAATGGCTGGGCACAGTGGTTCACATTTGTAACCCAGCACTTTGGGAGGCCAAGGGAGGATCACTTGAAACCAGGAGTTCAAGATCAGCCTCGGAAACATAGTGAGACCACATCTCTACAAAAAAAAATTAAAAATTAACCAGGTAAGTTGGTACACACCTGAAGTCCCAGCTACTCAGGAGGTCAAGGTGAAAGGATCACCTGAGTCTAGGAGGTCGAGGCTGTGGTGAGCTGTGATCATGCCACTGCACTCCAGCCTAGACAACAGAGTGAGACTCCAACTCATAACTAATTAATTAACTATTAAAAGAATAATTTTCAGTATTTCCTCCACGTAAAATAAAACATGGCATATAAGGCATTGTGGTCTCTTCTCTCCATGTTCAAATCTCTGGGTAGATAAATGACAACTTCACTCCTCCAGGTCAGGAGGAAACTTGAACAGCCATAATAATGTATTTAAAATATGCACCTTCTTGAGTTTCTTTGTCCTTACTACACCAGAGGTCTTCAATCTCTGGGCCGTGGACCAGTACTGGTCTGTGGCCTGTTAGAAACTGGGTCACACAGCAGGAGGTGAGCATCAGGCCAGCAGGGCTCTGCCTCCCATCAGATCAACAGTGGCATTAGATTCTCATGGAAGCACAAACCCTGCTGTGAACCTCACATGTGAGGGATCCAGGTTTTGGCTTCTTAGGAGAATCTAATGCCTGATGATCTCCTCCACCTTTGTTTATCCATGGAAAAATTGTCTTTCATGAAATCCATCCCTGATGCCAAAAAGGTTGGGGATCACTGTCCTATACCCTACTACACCTGCTCTAGCTGGAAGCATGACACTTCTGCCAGGGACACACCCATTTAATCTACTCTTGTAGGAATAATATCTTATAAGGCTGCTAACTCTTAACCATTTGCAAGGGTAGATGATACCCAAGTGTTCATTCTTATTCTATTTTTTTATCCCCCCCCCGAACCCTGTGAAATAAAAATAACAATATTGGAGACAAGCTGTGAAATGCTGTCTCTTCTCAAGGCTGGCACAAACCTTTTTGGAATAATAACATATTCAGCGGCCACCATTCAACAATGCAAAATGGTCCCTGGGTTCAAGGCTATGATACATTAGAATATAATTTGGCTGGAGTTTCTCTCTCTATTATGGAGAACAAATGCATTTTTGAATGACTTGAGGAAGAGGTCATGCTATTACTTATGATGGGCAAACTCAAAGCGGGCCAGAGAAGAAACACAGTTCAGATAAGCCCCTGGAAAGTCTATAAGCTCTTTCAAATCTAATCTCATTTTTTTAGGTCTCTCTCTTCACTTTCAGGGCAGGAAACTTGGCTGCCATCTGGGCCTCTATTTTCAACTTGAGATTCAGACAACTGCTAGAACCTCTTATGCCCCAGTTACTCCTTCCACGGAGTACGGCAACTGTCACCTACCTCAGGCTTTAGGGTACAGTGAAGAGTTACCATTGTTGTGATGGTGGTTGTTTATTTCTCAAAAAACTGGAATCTGGCCAATTTCCAAGAGCTTCAAGCTAGCTGGGCACAGTGGATTCTCTTCCTCAGTAGCTCATGTTAAAAAAATACCTGTCTGCTTAAAGCTTTGTCTTCTTTTCAGTCTCTCCCCTTGTCTGTTTTATATACAGGCTCTTGTCAACAAGAGAACCAATTTAAGTTCTTTACTGAGGAGCTCAAGTTCCCACTTCTCACAACCAATTAAGCAGTATATTTAGAGAGAAGGCAAATATGCCTTAGAAAGTCTTAACTAAACCCCACGAAGGAAATTGCTTAGCGCCACATTCTATTTGCAATCTACCCTTTCCTAATTAAACTGGATAAAAGGAGGATTGGAAAAATGGTATAATTACATGAAAAATCAATCTCGCTTATTTTGACAGGCTCTGAGTACACTGCAGGAAACCATGACTCAAAGTCCACTTTCTTGTGTGTGTTCACATATTTTTGTACGTATGCGATAAGTTGAGCCAGCTTCCAAGGCCAGGCCATAGAAGCCTCTCTGGCGTTCACTGGTAGAGACCTAGCAATGCGATGTGGGGGCCGGGGTTAGCTCTGTCTATGAACAGTCTCACAGTCCTCAGAGCATGTCTTGGCTGTTCACCCATCAGCCTGCACCAAGTTTCTTTTACTTGAGAAATAGTCACAGTCCATCTGCTGTGCAAATACACAAATACAAAACCATCACCCGTTTCATTAGGAATTAGTCCCCGCCAGGATACAGCAGCCCTTTCACCTTTGAGATGAGGGATGAATGTTGGAATTGTAGATCGGGTTCCTGAGTGAGGCCTTTCCTAGGCAACAAATGGAATCTGCCTTGGCTTCAGGAAGCCACTGGGCCAGCGGTGCCCCTGCAAGTTCTGTACCCAGTGCCAAGACGACATCGGCCAATTCTTAGTCTACCGTCTGTTTCACCCTTGGCAATTGCTTTTTCCCAGCATTGGGTATTGACATCCAGTAGAGAGAACTGAAGACCCCATGGAGGTCAGATTACATATTATGTCCACCCAGCCCAACTGTACCAGTCCACAGCAACTAAACTGTCCTTCTGAGTCTTCTTCATGGCCAAAGTTGCCACATTTACTTTATAAACTATACATTTCCTAAAGAGTCAGGCTGAATTCATAGAGTTTTTGCATTGTTCCTAATTTTTAAAATAATGATCAGATATTACTTCTGTCACCGGAAGGGGGAATTTTTTATCTTAATACCTTTGGGGGATACAAATAGGTTTTGGTCTGGGCTTTAAGTGCACCCACCACCCCCACTTGTGCACAATGCCCGATAGGTGATTTTTTTGTTCCTCCACCTTCTCCCTCCTGCTTTTGAGTGTCTATCACACCATTCTCTATGTCTGTGCATATCCTTAGTTTAACTCTCACTTGTAAGAGAACATGTGGTTTTTGGTTTTCTATTTCTGAGTTAGTTCACTTAGTAGAATGTTCTTCAGTTCCACCCAAGTTGCTGCAAAAGATGTGATTTCATTCTTTTTGATGACTGAATAGTATTTTATGTGTATATATACCACATTTCATTATCCACATTTCATTATCCACTGATTGGCTGTTGGGGATTTAGGCTGATTCCTCATCTTTGCAATTGTGACTTGCGCTGCAATGAACATGCAGATGCAGGTGTCTTTTTCATATAATGATCTCTATTTGTTTGGGTAGATATCTAATAATGGGATTGGCTAGATCAAATGGTAGATCTACTTTAGTTGTTTGAGAATTTGCCATACCACTGTCCTTAGAGGTTGTACTAATTTACACTCCCACAAAAGTGTGTAAGTGTTCACTGGTGGGAGGGGAAGTTGAATGTTCCAACATTTTACATGACTTTCCTCCAAGTTTGGGCATGATTGAAGGGATTAAAGAGTGAGATTTAAAAACTGAGTCTCATATATATGCATAAGATATCGCTGAAAGGGTCTTTAAAAACCTTGTAGGGGAGGATGGGGTACACCTCATCAACAAGGGTAACTGCATAATGAAGCTTTGTATACTTAACCCTGAATAGTACCCACATCTTTAAAAAAAAATTTCTTTTTAATCTTGTAAAAGTGGAGGTCTCTAGGAAGAAATGGATGCCAGAGAAAGGGATGCCTCTAAAATGTCTGCCAACAGTGGTAGATAACAAGGAAGAGGGAAAGAAGGCAGGTACTGTCAATTTCAAAGAGATATACATTTTGTATTATGTAGAAAACAAAGATACATCTCTCATTTTAGACACAGGCAAAACCTTCTTGCTTACATTAAAAAAAAATCAATCTCCACTGATATGGCTATTGGGAAAGGTACATTTCAGTAGTCTAGACTGCAGATTTTTAAGGTTCTAGAACACAGATCTTAAATGCCTTATCAACCTAGTTTATTTTCTCCTTCTCTGACTCGGTCGTTGACAGCTTTCTCTTTCTCTTGTGGGTGTGTCTACAGAAAAGATACAAGGTTCGGTGATTGCTCTAGTGGTTATCCAAATGGGATTTGTTCTTCCTTTGCTCTTGTCACTCCCTCTTTGCATATGTATTCTCCTACATAACTCTCTCAGTCTTCCTTAAGGTTTTTATTCACTTAATTAATCTATCTTTCCTTTCCTCCTTAATAACATTCATTGAATGCTTACTATATTCTCTCTTTTCATTTATTGAGTGTTTATTAGATGTCAGGTACTCCTGCAAGCACTTCATGTGTTAAATTTCATTCCATCTTGAGAACAACCTTATAAAGTATCGTTTTTATGTTCATTTTGCATGTGAAAAGACAAATATTAGGCAAATGAAGTAATTTGCCCGACATCACACAGCTAACACAGATCCACTCACCAGAAGTCTCATGCTTGGGTTGTAAAAGTGCTATTCTTATCTCATTTTTTCATCTTTTTATTCAATCTCTTTTTTTTCAAATTTCTATGTATTATCTACTGCCCTCATATTATTTGTCTTGTCCTCTTTTCTTCAATATTCTGTTGCTTACCCTTCCCCTGTGCTGCCATCTTTTGTTTTCTTTATTCAGTTTCAAGACACAAGTAGGGAATTAATTTTTAGGTCTTTCTTTCCTGCCACTCACAGTCTCACTGAGGGCATAGCCACCATAGCTATAACCATGGGCTATCTAATTGGAAAGGAGGTGATTTCCTATTTATTTTGAATTACGATACTTACTTAAATGTTCAAACTTGTCTGTGCTTAAAAATGGTGCTTATCACAAAAGACCACTGTACTGTTATCAAGTATCTTCATAAGGTAGTGGGAAGAGAGGAATGTGTATTTGACTACACATTGGAGTGTAGCTGATATTGACAAGTTAGTAGAATACACACTTTTTTTCATGAAATGTAACTTTTATATTTGAGAAACATGCAAACAAGAGCCTCTTATGAGCAAATGCTCCAAAATAGCAAACTTGCAAAAACAATGAGCATAAAACAACGTCTCATCCTTGAGTTACTCTTGTTCCACTTACATCACTGTATCTTTGAGAGGGTTGCTATTGTTATCATCAGCATGATCATGATCATTATCGAATAATTCACAGACGGGAAGGAGAACTGGAAGGAAGCTTATTAGGGTTCCAAAAATAAACCCTGTGTGTTAAGTCTTGCCCCCACCCTCGCATCTCACAAACTAAGGAAGAAAACAGGTGTCCCTGGAGACAGAGAAAAGTGTGTGTAGCTAGAATTCATATTCAAAAGGTTAAACTAAAGGGAGGAAAAATATTTCTGTCTAAACACACACACACACACACACACACACACACACACACCTCCCAACCTCCTTTGCGTCAGAAGCCTTGGCCCAGCAGAACCTATGGCAGCGACTCAATAGCATGACATCACTGCGTCTGAGATAATATGTGGTAATGAATTCATTGCATGGGATCTCTGACCAGAGATTCATCCGTGCCCCTCCCCCTCCCCTCCCCTTTCACAACAGCAAGCCAAGTTCGTGCAGCCCTGTGTTGCTCAGCCTGTGTGCTTAATGCATTCGTTAAACAGGGAGACTGGCGATGGTTTCCTATGTTTCTCATTATTTAAAAGAACAAGTTAATCTCCCCTTTGGGGGGCAGCAGGGGAACTGGAAACCACAGGATCCTCTTAAATAGTTCTTTGCCCGGTTCCCTCTTGTTGACAGGTCTGTTTTCGTAGTTTTATTGGCGTAGGCTTTGGAGCAAATTTTAGAGAGGTAGAGTTAGTTGATGGAAGAATGAAAATGAGAAGGAAGATGAGGCTGGGGGAAAAAATTCAGGGGAGTGAGGGAGAGAAATCAAGCCATCTGATGGATGGCAAGTCTTTTATCAGATATATCTCCTTTCCTCTGAGTGCCTATCACACAGCGCAAACTGCTCCTGAAGAGCTCTCCATTTACCCTCTCCCCTAATTAAATGTGCACTTCATTAATGTAAATTGGGGGTTTAATGCTCTTGTTGAAATTCTGAAGAAAGTGCTATGGCCTTGCGAAATGCTTAAGCATCATTGCAAATTAGATTAGGGACCAAGAAAGGCAGTAAAATTAGAATGATAATGGCTGATGTGGCTTCCTGACAGGCATGACTATTCAGGGATCAATGGGGATGGCGAACGGCTTCCCGAGCCCAAAGTGAAAGGCAGGGACAAACGTCAGCCTACAGATGTGGCTTTTGGAAGCACTTTCAATTAGTTTAATTTGGTAAATGGTGGGGATTTAGAGGCTCTCAGCCAGTCATACAAGACAAGAATACATTGAAATGTTTTTCACTTTTTAACATAAAATGGGATTGGCTTTAGATTTGCATTTCTCGAACTAGAAGATGGAGTAGGGTGGGTGGGGGAGGTGCAGGGAAAGTTTCCAAAGTGTACCAACTCTGCTTTTGAAAATGGAAATGACTTTTATAAGCTTGGACTGAAACCTTCCGAAGAGTGAGAAAAGGAGAGAGTCCATGTCCCCCTTCTGGTTCTCAGGGAGACCTTAAATCCTGGACACGTCAAGAGCCCAGTGTGTGCTGAAACACGGTGTCAAGAGTCGTGAGGGGGGCAGGGGAGGGAGAAGCAGGCGGTAAAACACACTTAAACTCATCCATCATTTCTTAAGCTAAATATGTTTCTCATCTTTTAAAAAAAAGTTATTTCTCAGCTACAGCAGCTCTCCTGCTCCCTCTCCTCAAAAAAAAAATTCTAATCACAGTTTTAAACATATCATTAAAAAAGACTTTTCATAATCTGATCCCACAAATGTTCACCCGAGTACATGTGCCCGACGTCCTGGTCATGAGGACATCAATCAGTTCACCCACATCAGCACCCACTCAGTGGCCACTCATTCGGTGGGTACTTCAGAACAGGGTGCTCGATTGGTTAGTGCTAAGTGCACGTCTTCCTTTTTGTTCCCTTCTGCTAACTCCACCCCACCCCCAGACCCCTGGTGTCTTCTCTGGAAAATAAATTGGCCCTAATCTGGTGACGGGGGCGTTTACAGGCAGGACCGCTTCTGGACACAAAGACCTCCTTCAGATTTGCACATTTTGACTACAGGTCCCTCCTTGTGTTCACAGAATGCTGTCAAGCTTGACTGGGACCTCCTCCCAGAAGGCGTCTGCATCTTTCATGAGTGAAGAGGAAGGAGATGATGCATCAGAAACTGCGGTAAATATTACCAAGTCTCCAGGGACTTCCAAAGCCATCCGGCCTCGTGAACCCGCGTGGTGATTCACCTCTCAAATCTGTAAGTCCCAAACCAAGTCACCAAACGTCTGCTCATAGGCTCGCCTCACTCTGGCTAAATTAATACCGCAAATCAGCAACCAGCATGGAAACAGACAAAACCCAAACTGAGAGAGTCACGTATCCAGAAGGGAACCGCTGATCCATAAGCAGTGAGAATAAACCAGAGCAGAAGTAAGCTCTGCTAATAATTTGGTGGCTAAGAATTCTCAGTTTCACCATGAGGAAGGTACCTCACCATTAGTGTCACAAGCAAATCCATCATTGATGGGCTTTAGAAGACCTCCTCATAAAAGCTACTTGTCTTCCACAAAACATCCAGATAAGTAGGAAAAAAAATCCAAAGTAAACTATTCCAATTAAGATAATAATAATAATAATATTAATCACGTGTATAGTACTTTGCTGTTTTCCAAGAACATGGACAAATTTAATAACTTATTTGATCTGTCGGAAAAAAATCTTTGGCAATAGAAAAAAATGAATAAGTCTTCATATTTCATAAATGAGGAAAATAAGGCTCAGAGGTGTCCAGTTACTTTCCTGAAGACAGAGTTAGTAAGTGGACGAGGAGGAATTAAAATAAATCGTGTTGTTGCAAAACTGATAGATTATTATTGTGAAAATTTTTCTAATAATACAGAAATATACAAAGAAGAAAGTAAAGTGCATAATAGTAATTACTGGAAGTATTTTGCAAACAATGTTTCATGTATCATTTTTTGCATATAGATAGATAATATCAGTAGCAATAATAATATAATAAGAGCTAGTATCTTGAGTTCTTAGCCACGTTCGGGGTATCTTGGATACTGTTGCACTTACTCTTCAAAACAACCCCGTGATGTAGGTATAGCTTACTAGTGAGAAAACCCAGGTTTGGAGAGGGTAAGTACCTTGACCAAATTCACACAACTATGAATATTACTAACAAAAATATGATGGCCCTATAAGTAGGTAACTTGCTTTTTCATACAGCAATGTATCATGACTACTTTTTTATGTATCTACCTCATCAACGTTTCATGGCTATTACTTCATTAAGTATCATGATTTGATTAACAAGTCCCTGTTGGTGGACTCTTCGTGCTTTCTTCATGCTTTCATTTTTTCTCTTGTAAATGGTGCTGTGATGAAAATTATGAGCATACTTTCTTTCACATTTAGCTGGGTTAAACCTTAGGGTTAATTCTAGACAGGAGACGCAGAGCAAAACTCAGTTCTTCACTGCCACTGCTTTTCTTGTTCAGTCAAAGCAATACTCAAACAAAAAAACCCACCAAACCAAAATAATCTCAGGTCTTCTGATTCCTGATCTCATTGTATGCCCTTGCCCCACTCCCTCAAATGCAGTCTTGATAAAGCCTAGATAATGGGTATCATAGAAAGTCAGTAACTGACAGTCGGAGGCTTTCAGATTTTTACAGGGAGTTGGCAAAATATGTTCCCAGTTGGTGATCATTGCTTCAAGTAAACCCATATCTAGGAATTTTCCACCTCTCTAGGCACTCAGAGAACTGCCTGTAACTATAGTTCTGGTATCCCACCAATAACGACATGACAGCACCATGAGATAAGACAGAACTAGTCATTTCCTTCTTTCCCCAATTCTACAAACATTTGATTGGATGCTAGGGGAACAAGTCCAATAAGACTCTGTGTCACCCAGAAGCACACAGGCATACAAGGAAGACAGAAATATGGAGGCAGTTACAAGGGTGTGACACATGCTATGGAAATATTCATGTGATTCATACATCACCAACCTCACTCTGCACTTGTTCTGAACTGGTGGACTCTGGGAAGGCCTTCCCAGCAGAGAAAACACTGAAGAAACCCTAAAGCAGGGGCCTGAGTTGTTCAGGTGAAGGAGGCTGGGTGGGCATGGTGCTGCAGGCTTCAGCTTTCCTCCGGGATCCCTCCTTATATAACTGTTTCCTTCAGATCCTGTGACCTCTCCTTCTTGCAGCCACAGGATGAGTGATAACAGTTTCCCACCTACTCACTCTAATATACTAACATTTTTTTGTTGTTTTAAAAAATCTTGATCTCGGGCTCGGTGGCTCAGCCTGTAATCTCGCGCCTTTGGGAGGCTGAGGTGAGCGGATTGCCTGAGCCAGCGGGTTCAAGACCCGCCTGGGCAGGAGAAACCTCAGCTCTACAGTAAATCAAAAAATCAGCCGGACATGGTAGCGCATGCCTGTAATTCCAGCTACTAGGAAGGCTGAGGCGGAAGGATCACCGGAACCCAGCAGGTCGAGGCTGCAATGCAGGAGCGGCCACTGCACTCCAGTCTGGGAGACAGAGTGAGACTCCAGCTCAAAAAAAATCTTGTTAAGCCCTTTGTCAATAGCCCATTATTAAACTCTCTTTGGATTACCCAATTTGAGTGTGAGATCTGTTTCCTGCCAGGACCTTGATTGATTTCACACATACACATAAAAAACTGAACATACTTCTATAAACTTTACAGCTTCCCCCTCCCCCCTGCCCCCGCACCTCAGCCTCATTCTGGAACCCACTGAAGAGCAGGAATAAGAATCCTAGACCCAGAAGAAATGCCCAGAGCTCAAGATTGGCCCTGTTCCCTTGTTGGCACAATAATCTTAACAGAACCTTTTTCTTCTGGAGCCGGTTAGAAATGTTCAATTCCATTTCACTTTAATTTGCAATAGATATGCCTAATTTTATTTTTAATTTCCTAAATAGATTGATTTGGCAAACCACTTCACCAGCTCAAAGGTTAAGTTCCTGATTGAAAATGCTAATACCGAATTCATTTTCTCAAATGATGATTCTCCAATTTTGTGAAATTACTATTTTTTAGATAAGAATCAGAGAACTGCAGAGATGGGAGATTTGGTAGACACAAACCCAGCGGGTCCAGAGAATTTAAAGGTCTTGCCCAACAAGACACAGCTTGCTAAGAATGTCCTTTCACTCCATGAGAACCTGGAATTCCCAAATCGAGGCTACTGTTGTTTGCCCAGGAAAAATATTGTCTGCTACAAATAATTCTTTCTAGTTGCAGGGCTCTCCCTTTTTGGTTTTTGAAGGCGTTTTAGATATAGTCTCAATTTTACTTGTTGTATCCTAGAAAGATATTTTTAAAAATAAAGAAAAAAGAAAAGAGTAACACAACAAACCAGTAATAATACTTGCTTCCTGGAAGGGAAAAATGAATGATAACAGAAGGGATGGAATGGAGAATTACTTTTTATGAATTAATTTGTAACATGTGGCATATATAATATTTGAATGTATTATCTACTTGAAAAATAAATTAGTTTATTTGGAAGGCAGGAAGAACAAGTATCATTTGGATTCTGTTCCGTAAACAGACACTACCCACCTCCCATGTGCTAAGGAACTTCCTCGGCAAAGTGAAATCAAGGCAAATTTTGGAAGCAAAGTCAAGGCAAAGTTCCAGACTTCAAAGTGATTGTTGTCTTGTGGAAGAGACAGAAATGTGCAGGAACAATGATAATCCATTAAGGAATGTGTGAAACCACAGAATAATGGGTAATCACAGAAGAGAGACGGAAGGATCCTCATTTCAACTTGATGCATCTGAGTTGCACGTTAACAGAAGTGAGCATGGGTGCGCCACCTGGAGGAAGTTGTATCAGAAAAGGATTGACGTGGAAAATTAAGGAGGACATGAACAGCTTGCTTCTGCTGAGACCACTGTGAGTGAGGATAAGCAATAATGCTGTCCCTCCCAGTGTCCGTGTAAGAGGATAACCTAATTTTTCATGAAAGTTCTATTTGTAGTCATTATGCCTTATAAGAGTATGACATTGTAGTTTCTAAGAGCTGTTTTTATCTTTTTCATAGTCTCTTGTGAAAGATTAAATGTAAAATTGCTTATTAAAACATACGTTCACAAATGTGGCAACTATATTTCAATTTTGTTGTTGAGATTTTTAAGTTGATGTTGTCTGATTTCCGTAGAGATAGTGTCCTTGTATTATTATTATTATTATTATTATTTTGAGTTGGAATCACTCTGTCGCCCAGACTGGAGTGCAGTGGCACGCTCCCGGCCACTGCAGCCTCGACCTGCTGGGCTCCGGCGATCCTTCTGCCTCAGCCTTCGAAGTAGCTGGAACTACAGGCATGCGTCTATTTTTTTTTTTTTAACAATTTTAAAGATGTGGGGTACAATTCAGGATTAGGTATACAAGTGGTCATCGTACAGGTAAAGTTTCAGCCTCTCTTTGGTCCCCACTTTGCCTGGTTTGAGAGCAGGTACCCTTACTGATGTTATGTACCCCCAACCCCCGGCAGTCTTCGGCTACTCTCAGTCCCTTTCTTATAGTATTATGATAAATGTTAAGGGTCCACTTATGAGTGAGAACATGTGGTACTCAGTTCTTTGTTTCTGTGATAAATCACTGAGTATTATAGACTCTAAATCCACCCAAGTTGCTGTGAAATCCATAATTTTGTCCTTCTTTATGGCTGCATAATATTCCATCATGTATATGTATCACTTTTTTTATCCAGTCCACGTTTGATGGGCAGCACAGTGGGTTCCATGTCTTTTGCTATTTAAGAGGTCTTTTTAAATAAATGATTTTCTCTAACTTTATAATAACATATCACCACTATATAGATGAAAAAGCTAGCCAAGAGAGCATGGCAGAGTTGAGTGAGATTTTATAGGGAACACTGTCATTTTACAGATTAGGAAGCTGAGGCCCATGGAGGATATGTAACAAACAGGAAAAGAGTCAAAGATTTCTGAGGTCTGTTTGCCTCACACATCTGGGGAACAAAACTGAATGTGTCCTCCAGTCAAATGTTGACTCCATTGGAATGGAATAATTTAAAGGGCACAATAAATTGGCATTTGACTTGTATATACTTATTTCCTTCCTGCCTTCATTCCTTTCTTACTTTCTTTCTAGTTGAGTGAAGATCTCATCCTGTCGCCCAGGCTGGAGTGCAGTAGCACAATCACGGCCCACCACAGCCTCGACCTCCTAGACTCAGCCAATTCTTCCACCTTAACCTCCCAAGTAGCTGGTACTACAGGTGTGCACCACCATGCCCAGCTACATATGCACTTATTTTCTGAAATTAAGTACATACAACTCAAATGCCCATATGCTAGCCATCACCTGAAAGTATATTAGGAAAGAAACGTGCTTTTTAACTACTATAGGCATTATCAAGTAGGCTTTTGGTTTACTTAGTCTCTGTTCTATATCTATGCTATTTGCCCCGACTTTACACCACTGGTGTGATCGTTTCCCTGAGTAGGGGTGTCAACTGGACAATTGGGCATGTTGAAGATTGACTATTACTGCCTTGTCTACTACTTATCCAAAGATACTCTGATGGAAGGAGTTAGTCAATGTTTGGAGGTAATGTTGTATCCCTTTCCCCCTCCCTTTAAAAAACATTTTAATAGTTTTAGGGAGTATAGATGATTTTTGGTTACATAGTTGCTTTGTATAATGGCAAAGAAGTCTGGGCTCTAAGTGTACCCACCACCTCCACCTGTGCACATTGAACCCGAAAGGCGATTTTTCATCTTGGAGGTATTGTTTTTACAAGAGAAAAATCAAATACATATTAAAAGATAATTGATTGTTTAAAGCTGTAATGGTATAGAGTAGGCATATCTGCTATCTATGGCAGCATACAACACAGATGGAAAGACGGCACATGGACATTTGTCTTGAGATTTTCTGTATATAACGCATGAGTCATTTCCCCTTTTACCCCTCACTATATGTGTATCCAACTCCCCACTGCCAGGCCTTCTCACATATACCTTCTCCCTCTCTTGCCTTTTTGAGAAACTCCCTGTGTCCCAGCTGGACCTGAATGACTAGGTGTGGTCCTCCGCTCTCACTTATTCAGCTGTTAAAGCAGCTTAAACCCTCATAAGAACATTAACATTTGGGTGCCAATAACAGATTGACCTTCATTCATAAAGTGCAAATAGTTGGAAGTTGAACAGATTGGTTGCCAGCGATTGCCTTTTATGTGCCGTTTAAGGCTTTGATTTCTCTCCCCTTTCTTCCTTTAATCTGACATCACTGACTTGAATAGGGTTTGCACTCTAAGTAAACAGGGCCGGGGAGGCCGCTGCTTTTGTAGTGCAGTTTGCTTGCGCCAAGGGAAGGAGACGGGAGGGTAACTTTAAAAGATTTGCCTTTGGAATTAAACAATTTAAGAATGAATTGGAAGCCCCCAAACCGAATGGAGCTGTTGGAAAGTTCGGAACTGAACTTACCCAAGAGCCTTTTGCATATGGAATTATTTATTCAAAATCATTCATGTAGATGGCGAATGAAAATGTAAGGATTTATATGAACTCTCTTGAAAGTTTACTCTGTGTCATACACAAAAGAAAAGCTCCGAAACCCACAGAGGCTACGGATTTGAGAAGGGACCACACCGCATTGCTTTGTTACCCCGGCCAGCTGTGAGCATTCTGATGCTGAGGGTTGCAGAGAGTGGCTGAAGTCCTTTAAACACGTTGTGTTTCTTTAAAGCATTCCAAGGAAATGCTTAAGCATAGGATCTTGAAGATACTCTCCCACATAGCATTCAGTTCTGAGTTCTGGAGTTTTTTGTTCTTTTATATACCCTGTTTTGTCTTGACAATATTGTGCTTTCAACAGCACAGCCTATACTTTAGAGCAAATGGAAAATCTTTATAGCATTTGCATAGATAGCAAGCGCACGTGCAAGGCTTTCCCGCAATCAAATGCACACATTTAGAAATAATAAAGTGAGTCAACAGAACACACACAGAAATGGTAGGTAGGAGCTCTCGTTGAGTAAGGCTTGGCCATAAGTAGAAAGCAATTTTATGTGAATACAGGTTCTGCCAGAGCTTTTGAATTGCCTTTTTAAAAGATCTTAAATATCTGTATTTAAGGAGAACAGGAAAATTTCTTTTTGATCCAGACAATTTAGCACGGCATTGTATATTAACAACTTTGGCTTTAGAATCAGGCAAATCCAGGTTTGTGTCCCAATTCTTATTAGAAGCATATTAACTTAACTGTATGACTTAGACATAGAACTGGGCTTAAAGCCTCATTTTCTCTGGAATTTATGGTTCACTATGGCGCCAATCTTAGGGGGGTGAGCATCTTAATGAAGCTCTTAACAGGGCTCCCAGCCCTCAGTAAGTACTCGGCAAAACGTAGCTATTTTTAAAATCAATTTCTAATTTTATACCGCATGGCTCTTGTAAGTCTGCATGGAGAAGGTGACAAAAAGAATAGAAAGTGCTGAGCAATGAATCCATCCCACAATTAACCTCAACAGTAGAAACTGCATTATTGTCATGCTTTGTCCATATTCTCTTGTACACAGATTGTTTCACTATCTCAAACTGCATTATGGCTCTCGTGGCAGAAAACGGGTGTTCTATTTCTTTTATGCCCCCTCCCCAATGTTCTGAGCATGATAATAGATATAAAGTGAACTCTTAATAAATTACTTCTTGGTTAACTCTTCTCCTTCATTGGGAACTGCTTGCTCCAAAGTTAAAAAAAAGACAAAGGCATCATCTTTCACCCTCCTTCAGTTCCTCAGTTTACTCTATTACTGAGTCCAATCATTTCTTGCTTAAAAAATTAGCTTTCCTAGTCTCCATTTATAAGGTCATTAGGCTAATCCAGATTTGCAACAGCTCTTTTATAGTACAAAAACAATTAGATATTGATTTACATATTAAAGTGATACTATTTGAATTGAATTGAATACATAGTTACAACCAATTTCACCTGTTTACTTTTATTTCTTTCATGTGGCTACAGGAACATATATAATTCACATGTGGCTCACATTTTATATCCTAAAGGATTTCCTTTCTTCTGAAATCTCAGGCTTCTTGCTCAAAAGACCAGAGGCATACAGGGCACAGTGACTCAGGACTGTAATCACAGTGCTCTGGTAGGCTGAAACGGGAGGATCACTGAAGCCCAAAAGTTTGAGAAAAGTCTGGGTGATGTAGCAAAACTCTGTCTGTACAAAAAAAAAAAATTAAATTAACAGAGCATGATGGTGCAGACCTGTGGTCCTATTTTTGGAGGCTGAGACAGAAGGATTGCCTGAGCCCAGGAGTTTCAAGCCACAGTGAGCCATGATCAGGCCATTACACTCCTGCCTTGGTGAAAGACCAGACTGTGTCTGGGGAAAAAAAAGAAGACTAGAGACCAGCAAGGTTATGAAATCTCTGATGGAGAACCCACAAGCACCTTGTCCTTCCCACCACTCCCCGCTGCTCCAGTAATTCTGCAACTTTGCAAACAGGCAACTGCTCCCCAAACTTCTTTAAGTCCCTACCCTGCTTTTTGTGCTGCAGCCTCTCTCCTCTTCTGGACTGTCTTTAATAGGGACATGGAACGCTACATGGATGGGGAAGAACTTTTGTGTGTGTGCTTGAATAAAACTTTTTTTTAACTTTTATTTTAAATATGTGGGGTACAATTCAGGATTAGGTATACAAATGTTCATTATGCAGGTATCCTTGTTGATGAAGTGTGTCCCCCCTCCTCCCGGCTGTTTCCCACTGCTGCCAATCCTACCTCCACCTTACCCTGGCAGTTTCCCACTACTGCCAATCCCTTTCTTATAGTATTACAATAGTTATTCAAGGTCCGCTTATGAGTGAGAACATGTGATACTCGGTTCTTTATTTCTGTGATAGATCACTCAGTATTATAGACTCTAAGTCCATCCAAGTTGCTGCAAAGTTCATAATTTTGTCCTTGTTTATGGCTGCTTAATATTCCATTGCATATATGTACATTTTTTAAAATCCAGTCCTCTTTCAATGGGCAGCACAGTTGCTTCCATGTTTTTGTTATTGTGAATAATGCCATTCAAACACAAGAGATTCAGAGAACCCCTGCAAGACAACAAATGAGAAGACCAACTCCCAGATACATGGTAATTCACCTATGCAGAGTAGGTATAAAAGAAAATATCCTAAAGGCAACAGGAGAGAAAGGTCAAACTACCTACCGGGGAAGACCAATTAGAATAGCAGCAGACTCATCTATAGAAACACTTCAGGCTAGGAGAACTTGGAGCCCAATCTTCAATGTTCTCAAAGATAAACAATTTTAACCAAGAATTATCTATCCAACCAAGTCAAGTTTCATTAGTGATGGAGAATTAAAATCCTTCCCAGACATTCAATCCCTAAGAGTTTACGCTGCCTCCAGACCAGCTCTTCAAGAAACACTTAAGAAAGTATTCAACACAGAAGAAAGAAAAAAAAAAAAAAAAGAATGGCAATGCCCTTCCCCAGAATGCAGGGAAAAAATTGAAAACACATGAATCAACCCAAAATCAAAAGAAAGACAAAAAACAAATAAAGAAACAGCAGTAACAACAACAAACTCTATATGACAGGGATAAACTCTCACATCTCAATAATTAGCCTGAATGTGAATGGACTAAGTTCACCATCGAAAAAACATAGAATGGCAAGTTGGATAAAATATCATGAGGCAGCAATATGTTGTTTCCAAGAGACTCATCTCACCGGAAAGGACACTCAGAGTAAGAGGATGGAAAACAAAATTTCAGGTGAACAGAACACAAAAGAAAGCAGGATTCACAATCTTAATATCCAACAAAATACCTTTTAAGCTATCAAAAATTTTTAAAAGATATGGAAGGTCACCACATAATGATAAAAGGTGCAATCCATCAACAAGAAATATCCATCCTAGACAGGGAAAGAACTTAAGAAAAAAAAAATTCTACAGTGTTTTGATTTGGCAGTTTTTCCTGAACTCAGAGTATTACAAGGAGGACAAGACCTCACCACATTTGCTAACTGGCTAACCATACTGGCATCATGTTTCTGGCTTCTACCCCTGAGAGAGGGCCCTTTAGAAGCCATGGATTCATTAGAGTTTCTGCTGGGGGAAAGGCAAAATCCCTTCGAATATTCTCAGCTACTGTCATTGCTATCACCAACATATTAAAAAAGAGTGTCTCAGAATGTCTTCGGGACCCTGGTGATGATGGCGTTAGTGCTACTATGAGCTTGATGGCCTAGATTGTTATGACAGTGATCTTGATCTCATGGAGATCTCCTAATCCAAGAGGATCTAACCTATCTGTCAAATCCACTCACCTAACATAACAGACCCATCCTCATAACAGACAAGATCCACCTGGTGGACTACCTGAAATGTAGAGAATGAAAATAGTTAACACCTCACACAGGCAAATAAACAAAGATGGCCAGTGTTTTCTTTATTCCATTAGAATTATTTTTTCCTTTTGCAATACTGTTTCATTATCTAGAAATTTCACTTGTAAGCTTATTTTTGCTTCCTCTGTTACCATCATTTCAAGTTATGCTATATTTGAGCAAATGACTATATTTTTAAAAGTTACATAGGACTTTTTTGGTTGTCCTAAACATAAACATTTCACTCATTCTGTTTGTAACTATGATCATACTTTTTGTGAGGATTTCTGGCCTGATTGAAGAAAATTTAAGAGTTCTCCATTTAAATACTTCAAATAGCTTTGATATGTTTTTAAATGAATTTTTTAGAAATTAGATATTTAAAGCCGGGCTCGGTGGCTCAGCCTGTAATCCCACGCCTTTGGGAGGCTGAGGTGAGTGGATTGCCTGAGCCCGTGGGTTTGAGACCCACCTGGGCAGCGAGACCTCATCTCTACAATAAATCAAAAAATCAGCCGGGCATGGTAGCGCATGCCTGCAGTTCCGGCTACTTAGAAGGCTGAGACGGAAGGATAGCCGGAGCCCAGCAGGTCGAGGCTGCAGTGGCCGGGAGTGGCCACTGCACTCCAGTCTGGACAACAGAGTGAGACTCCAACTCAAAAAAAAAAAAGAAATTAGATATTTATAAAGTTATTTGACATTGTCTGGAACTGTATGAAAAACAGAACTACACTCTGTTAACATTTACTTTGGTAATTTATTTGTGGGTGGCAGCTTTCTCTAGTTCATGGGAACCGGCAGTTCTTGGAATTCTTTACAAATTAAGGCTGAAATCTGTAAAAAAAAAAGATGTCTTTTGGGGACACCAGTAAGGGTTCAGAAGCTACCCACAGAGCACAATGCTCACTATCTGGGGAATGGGCTGCCTGAGATCCACTCCCCACCACTACATAATATGTCCATGTAACAAACATGCATGTGTACCCCCGAATCTAAATTTTTTGTGTGTCTGCACATGGTCTTTATTCCTCATGTTTCTCTGACCTGAGTGGGAGTTTTGGAGTGGAGGTTCAGCTTGTGGCACGTTTTCTTTTGGCTGATCCCCGTCAGTCCCGGGTTCAGTTGGAAGAAGAGGTGTCTTTTTTTAATCCCCCAACCAGGCCTCAAAGATGGAATCCACAGAGCCTAACAGGATGTTGGATTCAGATGATATGGAGAGTCTGGCTGCACCCACCAACTGCAGAGTAGCCACCAGACTGCGCACAGCAACTCAGCCCCTGTTGGCCATGGCCACTGCTGACATCATCTTGGCTGCCACGGAGGAGGTGGCTATTCCTGCTCCAGTGAAGCCCAGGGCACTGAGCACCACAGGAAAGAAAAGAGAAAGAGAGAGAGAGAATGCTAAACTTTTTAAAAATTTGAAAATTTAAAAAACAAAGTTCTTCATCTTGCTTTTTGCTTACTATATTTGATATTTTGTATATTACTTGGTCAGTACATAAGGAACTTTCTCATTTGTTTTTAACTTTGTCTGTATACTATTCTATCACAGGGATATACCATTATTCCTATAGCCCAATGTTGATTGAATATTTTTTTCAATCATTTGCCATTAGAAACAATGACACAGTGAATAAACTTAAATGCACATCATATGTTTAAAAAAGTGTCTTTTCTCCAAAATTCCAGACTATATATGTCAAACTTTAGAAGAATAATAATTTTAGAACTTTGTTTGGGAATCTCAAAACAAAGAGCAGAATACAAAGGAAAAGTTTAAAACTGCATGCATGTATACAAACACACATAAAAACACCCACACAGAAGGTGAAAAGAGAAAATAAGGAAGAAAAAAATGAGATGCTAATTTTTGGATTCTCAGGACATGTCCCTAACTTTTCAAGTTCTTGGTGTTATTCCAAAGAAGGGACAAGAGCCAGAGGCAATAATACCAGTCCTTTCTCCCAGGCCTCGTGGCCCCCCCATCCCAACACTCACCCAAGCAGTGCACGCTTCATCCTCATTGGCAACCCATTTCCATGGCACTGTCTTGTCTCACAACTTTTTCTCGGCTCTTCAGAGAGACTGTAATGCGAACGAGCTCTCAAGCCAAAGCATTTTAATGAGAGAAAGATTTCAAAAAGATTATGGATGGGATTTTAAATGTCTACTGAAATACACACAGAAAAGTCTTCATTGTAAGGGAGAAAATGCTTTAAAAAGTATCTTTAAATAAATCCTCCATAACAGAGACTTGGCAGGCCAGGGCTGCTCCCCGACCCTCCCTAGGAGAGTGTGCTTTTATGGATTCCAGTCTAAGTGTTAGTGCTGACAGGAGCCCCTAATCTATAGTATTGTTCGGTACTCATGAGAGTCTCATTAATTAGTAGCTGATGAGGTACAAAAGGAGTAAATTTTGTTTCAATTTAATGATGACCTTCATTTTAATTCCATTTCCTTTGTGAAAACCTGGAAATTATATGGCAATCCCCAAATAGTAGAGTTTTTAAAATCTCCTCTAGTCAGGCAAATTGCTTTAATTCCTTGCCCCTTTACTGAATGCAGAGTTATGGCAAACCTAATGTACTTCTGAAAAAAGAACTGACAGAAGAAAATTTAGGACATTTTTTGGACAGTTGGAGACATTTTGGCAGGGGATAGACAGGAAAAAATTAAAGGTTTCTGGTTTGCATTTATGACAGAACCAATCACATAAAAACTCTGAGTATGACAAAAATAAATCGTTAATGCCATCAAAACTAAAAGCACTTAATGCACCTAGAAGACCTTAAATAACCTGATCAATGCCTGGCATGGAGTATGTGCTTAGTTAAATTTCTGTTGAAAGAAAGAAAGAATGAACGAATGAATGCATTCTCTTGATGTCACTTGACCCTCTACTGGTATTTTCAGTGGTGACTTTCCTAAATTCAGTCAAGCAGTCAATTCAGTACATTCCTGCTCTTAAAAAACGTAGAGCAACTGGTTGTGAAAGCAGCCCTTGGCTACCCAGCATGAAATATGCTGTCAGCTGCCCTCAGGGAATAAGCCAGAAGACACAAGGACAAGGTGAGTAGACAGCTACTTGCTTTGCCACCCCTATGTCTTCTCAGACTAAAGATGCCAGCACGGGGGTCCTCACCAGCAGGCCAGTGAGAGGGCCAACCCACTGAACTACCTGGAAGCAATGTGGGCAGGGAGCATTGCCATTTGGCTTTTTTGATACAGCCATTTTAATAAAGTGGAAAAGAGTGGTGGTTTTTTCTTTTCTTTCTTTTTTTTTCTTTTTTAAATTCCAAGTGATCTTTGCAAAAATCACTCTTTAGCCTCACATCCTTCCGGACCTCATCTTCAGAGAAGGAGTGAACCTGGAGATAGGTTGAAGATGTCTGCTTCTGCATTACTTGGAAGTTTTTCAAAACTGAAAAATTAAATTATATGAAGGCCAAGGCAAAGCATCCCTGCTATCCACAGTGACACCTCCACTCCCCTTGCCTACCAGATTACTTGTGGAATGACTGACTGAATGAATGTCTTCTATAATGAATTGTAACTGGACATGGGGTTCACTACACTTAGTATTTGCCCAAACTGATATTCCCAGAATCAGATGGTGGGTCAGGGGAGAAGAGAGCTGGATAGAACTAGATATGATTCCTAGATTCTCTTGAAGATTTTGGATCTAATGCCCAGAGGCACCAGCCTTTCCACCTCACCAGCTGAGAGACACAAAGGTGTTCATAACCCAGATGGGTTGAACGCTCAGGTTGTCTTGGATCTGAGATGTCCCCTATTCATCATAAGAAAGAGGAACAAAGGAGCATGGCCATGGTGACATTGAAGCAAGGCCAACTCGCCACCATCCCCTTCTGGAAACTAGAAGCCAAAAACCTTTATTTTCCTCCTCTTCCAGTGCTACTGCTCATCTGTCTTAACAATCAATGGATTCAGAATTGTTCCAAGGAATTTTAGGATAGATCACTCTTCTGCCCAATTTAATCTCGGTTCTAGAAACCCCCAATTTCCTACTCATGTCCTCTCTCAGGATCGGTTTAACAGACAAAAAGAAGAACAACGGGCCACAAGGTGTGATGGAAACAAATCTTTTTACTCGAAGACTACCATTTCACCTAGCAATCTACCTTAAGGAACAGAGGTTATTATATTAAAAAGACACCTGCACAAGCATGTTCATTGCAGCACAATTCACAATTGCAAAGATGTGGAATAAACCTAAATGCCCACCAACCAATCAGTGGGTAATAAAAATGTGGTATATATACACAATGGAATACTACACAGCCTTAGAAAAGAATGCAATCATGTCCTCTGCAGCAACATGGTTGGAGCTGTAGCTCTAAGTGAACTAAGAAAGAGAAAAGCAAGCACCCCATATTTTCACTCATATGTGGGAGCTAAACGGTCACAAAGATGGAAATAATAGATACCGGGACACCAATAAGGGGGGTGTGGGGGGGTGCATAAGTTTCAGAAACTACCTATGGGGCACAATAATCACTATCTGGGGAATGGGCCACCTGAGGCCCAGTCCCCACCACTACACAATATGTCTAAACAACGAATACACATGTGCACTCCCTTAATCTAAACCTTAAAATAAATAAATAAATGCATGAACATAATTGAGTTCAGAGACAATATTAGGAATGGTTGTCTTTAAAGAGATGCTATTTTTTTCCTGTAATTTCAAAATTTTGTATAAAAAGTATACATTTCCTTAAGGGAAAAAATAAAACAAATAACATATTTTTAAATAAGTTTTTTCCTACTTCCTGACTCAGCTCAAAAGTTAGAGACTCATTTGCATGAACATGTAAACATCACTGTGAAGAGTGAGAGAAGTCTATCAATCATTCACACTCTGGTGCAAATTATTAAAATTCAATTGCTTTCCTCCCTGTATCTAGCTGAACCTTCTAGAGGAAGTTTCTCATGGATGAGCTCTGAGTGCACACCTGTGTGGCTGCTCTCCATAACAGCTCTGTGTGTAGAGATTATGTATGTGGCATAGTCTACACACAATACATTTATCAGAAATTCTACTAGCTACAACTATAGGAAACTAGGAATGATAGCATAAGAACATATGATGCTTTTATGCCTTCCCTTATATCTTATATCTTTATTTAATTTTCACACGACTCTGAGTGTGTACTCTCAAAACCCCATTTTATAAGGGAGAGAAATAAATTAAACAACTTGCCCCAATAAAGATCTAGACTTTGAAAGCAAATTTTAAAAGATCCCAAAGTCAGAGGCATTTTCACTAAGGGAAAGGCATCCTTGCTGGTGTGTTTTAAGGCACCTGCTACCGCCACATCACAATATTTAAAAAATAACAGAGGTTTTGGCAATGGCAAGAGTCCAGGTACAAGAAATAAGAAAACTAGAAGGTACGACTCTTCCTTTTCCTTTTTGTACATTCCTCAAGTCTTCCACAGTAAGCAGAGTCTGGCTTCTTGCCTCTTCCTTCACCCGGACCACTTTAACAGGTCCTTTAGTCTGGGGGTAAATTATGTCTCAAAGCTGTCCAGCATTGGGCTAGTGAAGCCCTATTTGATAAAATCACGTTGTAAGTGATTTAAGTAGTCCCAGCTGCTCAGATGGCTGAGGTGGAAGAATCACTTGAGCCCAGAGGTTCAAGGATTCAAGAGTAGCCTGGGCAATACTGTAAAACCCTTTTCTGAAAAACAGTAATAGCAAAAAAAGCTCACAAACTAGAAGGCTGTATATCAAAGGATAAAGCAGAGTGCCAGGCTGCTCAGAGCTGGGCGGTGCATACCTGAAGAATGTTCAGTTCTATTCTGTGCCCCTTTTCATGAGCCGGGACCCACCTGGAACATGTTCAAGAAGGTGAGGGCAGGAACCCTTGACAAGGACCCTGAAAGGTAATCCTAAGAGATAACACTTGTTAAGTTCTCACGAAGTCTGCCACAGCTCCATGAAGTAGTGCCTTCAATCATATTCCCATTTTCAGGTGTGGAACTGGGACACGGAGAAGTTAAGTAGTTTTTCCAACATCACTTGGCTACTAAATGACAAAGCAGGGATTTTCATCCAAACAACCTGATCCCAGAGTCTGAGTTCTGGACCAATGCACTACCAGAAAATCATATCACATGAGATTGCTCAGGAGCCAGGATGTGTTTCTCCCATGTAACCTAAGACATGGAGGCATATGGCAGTCTTGTGTGTGAAACAGGAAAGGTACAGGTAAGGAAGCAGATGCAAAGCAAGGGCCAGAAGAGTAGAATTTGCAGGCAGATTTCAACTGGATGCAACTTTCAACTTTCGAAACACAGATATGAGGGGGAGGACTCAAAAAACCCTGGAATTTATTTATAAAAAATTGTGTATTTATTCTTACATGTTTAAACTTCATTCACCTTCCAAGTGCTGTCCATTGGATGCAATACATCTATCAAGATGCTTTTTCCACTGCTCAAAACAGTTTTCGAACTCATCCATGTTGATGCCTTCTAGAGCTTCTGTTGTGTTTTGTTTCACCTCTTCCACATCAGCAAAATGTTTCCCTTTAAGGACTTTTTTCATCCAGGGAAACCAAAAAAAAGGTCTCTTGGGGTGAGATCTGTGAATAGGGAACGTGAGGCACAGGGGTCATGCCATTTTTGGTCAAAAACTGCTGAACAGTCAGCACAGTGTGGACAGGTGTGTTGTCATGGTGGAAGAACCAGTCACAGGTACACTGATGCTGATGGGTTCCTAGAACACTGACCTAGTGGGGGAAGCCTGGACTACAAGGGGCCTGCCCTCCAAAAGATAATTCTGGAGCTTGTTTTTTTAGTACTCTCTCATATGTCTGTCTTTTAGTTTCAGCTATAAAAACCCAACTCAAAATATCTTAATCAAAAAGGGAAAAAATTTTCATGAAACTGTCAATTATGAGGGTGAACAGGCATGGTTAGATCTAGATATTAAGATGATATTATCAGCAATGGGGCTGTTTTTCTCCATATCCTGACTGAGCTTCCATAGTTGTTCACATTGTTCTCAGGTAGCGTCTCCCCTGTTGGGCAGAAATCTCACCAGTAGTTCTAGGCTTACATTTTCCTCAACTGTCACCAATCCCTCTGGAAACCCACAGAAATTTGCAGTTAATTCTGCCTGTGGACATGAAGTGGAAAAATCTGGGTGGACTTTATAGAGGAAGTTGCATTTACTTGCTTTTTGATGATGTATAGGAGTTTCCCAAGCAAGAGTGGCTGGGATGGGATGTGCTTTCCTATATTTGAGGGCCTGTTCCATGCAGCTTGAGCATCTTGCAGCATGCAGAGAAGCACAAAGAGATGTGGAGAGCTGCTGATTCACAGAAAAAATCAATTTGCCATTCAATTCATAACTTATTAAACTGACCATTTTACAAGCTAATAAACTTTTTTGACTGTTTACATAAAGTTTATAGCAATCTGTACTGGATCTGCGGCCTTTGTTGACCAGCTTTCATTTTGTCTTCAGAGCACCATTTTAAGAGATATTAAGTTTATTAAAACTTAAGACCATAGAGGGAGTATAGTCTCTTTAGGACTGTCTGGAGGGGTGCAAAAAAAATGGGATTTATTTATTAAAAAATTGTTTAGATTGGGCACAGTGGCTCAACCCTGTAATCTCAGCACTTTGAGAGGCCGAGGTGAGGGGATTACCTGAACCCACGGGTTCGAGAAAAGCCTGGACAACTCAGTGAGACCTCCCCTCTACAATAAATCAAAAAATTAGCTGGGCATGGTATCACATGCCTGTAGTTCCAGCTACTTGGAAGGCTGAGGGGAAAGGATCGCCTTAGCCCAGCAGGCTGAGGCTGTGGTGACTATGAGCATGCCACTGAACTCCAGCCTGGGTGACAGAGTGAGACTCCAACTAAAAAAAAAAAAAAAAAAATTGTATATTCACTCTTACATGTTTAAACTTCAGTCATCATCAAAATACTCTTCATTTGATGTAACATACCTATTGACACTCTTTTCCAACTGAAAAACAGTTCAAAAACGGTTTTTGAGCTCGTCATTTTTTATGCCTCTTAGTGCCTCTGCTGTTTTCTTGGTCACCTCTTCCACATTGATAAAAGTTTCCTTTTGAGGACTTTTTTCATTTGAGGAAACAAAAACAAGTCGCTTGGGGCAAAATTTAGGTGAATAGGGAGGGTGGGGAATGGGGGGTCATGCCATTTTGGTCAAAAACTTCGGAACATTCAGCGCATATGGGCAAGTGTGTTGTCATGGTAGAAGAACCAATTACCTGTTTGCCACAACTTGGGACATTATTTCACAATATAACCTCTCACTGCAATGCCAGTTAGAGCACTGATGCTGATGGGTCCCTAGAACACTTACCTAATAAGGAAGCCTAAACTACAAGGGGCCCGCCCTCCAAAAAATGATAATTCCAGGATTTTGGAGGTCACCCTCATATTTAATGAGCAAATATCAATGTTTCATGTGGAAAATTTTCAATTTCTGATTTCCTTCAACCTTTCCTCACTGCCCTAAACCATATTAAAGACCTTTTTCTTTGGAAGTTTTTACTGCTCGGCTCAGATTTCATAGCTCCAACACTTTAGGCCTTGCCGTTTGTTCCGTGTGATAGTCACTAGCCCCCTGTAGCTATCTAAATTTAAATTAATTAAGAACTAGAAATTAACCTTCAATGTGACCCAGCAATTCCCCTGTTGGGAACATACCCGGAGGAATTCAAATCATTCTACAAAAAAGATACCTGCACATGTATATTTGTTGCAGCTCTACTCACAATAGTAAAAACATGGAACCAACCATGTTGCCCATCGAAGCTAGACTGGATAAAGAAAATGTGGTACATATACACAATAGAATACTATGCAGCCATAAAGAAGGACAAATATATGGATTTCGCAGCAAATTGAATGGATTTGGAGTCGATCATACTCAGTGATCTATCACTGAAACAAAGAACAGAGTACCACAGGTTCTCACTCATAAGTGGAACTTGAACATCTATAATACTATAAGAAAGCATTTGGCAGTAAAGAGAAACTATCAGGGGAGGGAGGTGGGATTGGCAGTTGAGGGAAATGGCTAGGGAAGGGAGGGGCATACCTCATCAACAAGGGTATCTGCATAATCAGTGTTTGTATACCTAACCCTGAATTGTACCCCACATTTTTATAATAAAAATAAATAAATACAATCAAATAGAATTAAAAGTTTCAGTTCCTCAGTCACACTAGTCCCATTTCAAGAGCTCAACAGCCACGTGTTGATAGTCAACAGCTGCTATAATGGACAGCGTGGACAGAGAACATTTCCATCATCATAGAAAGTTCTACTGGATAGTGTTGTTTTGTGCTAGCCTTGTAAATTCTGGACCCACCTTTTCCTTAGGATTTTGTCTTTGATTACCTCAGCTCCCTGCCCCACAACAGCCAGGGGGCCAGACTCCACTCCTGCCCCTGGTCTCAACTCCCCAGGGCCCTCCCTATAGGTCCAGGGAGGGAATTTAGAAAGCAAGTTCCTGGCTGATCATCATTTTGATTTTTGTTCATTTTCTAGCCTCGCAAGAAGATGAGCTGTTCAAATATTTTAAGGTCCCCTCTGTAAAATTTTCTAGGGAATGGCCTGCCATAATTAAATACAAATAAATGCTGTCCTACTCTGCAGTGCCTTCCTTCCTGAAACTCCACTGCCCCATGGAGAAGTAGGGAGGGTGGAAAGGAGAGAGGGAGGAAGGGAGGGTTTGAGGGAGAGAGAGAGAGAGATCCTCTTGTCAGCAAACTCCTTACTAAAAATATTAATTCCACTAAAAGCATCGAAAGGGCTTTTTTTCCCTTAGAATGAAAAAAAATTCAGCTGCATAGCAAAATGGAAGGCTTGAATGAACATTTCAAGTCCTACCTGTCACAAGCCATTAGTTGAATTGCCTAAAGAAATCCCTTGACAAGTATAAGTGCTGTTTTTATGTTAGAGAGCTTCATAATGTTGCCCACAAGAAGAAATTTCTCCACAAAAGCTCCTTCTGTTTAATAAAGTGATTTGTTCCAGTAACAGTGATAATAAAATTGCTGAATTGAAACAGGATTGTTCAATGAAGACCTGAATCCAATTTGCTGGACTAGTATGATTACACTTTTATCTCTGTGTTTACTCATTTGTAGAATTGCTACCAGTCTTTTGATACGCAATTAATAGGATTAATGGTTTTCAGGACCAGAAGGCAGTAACAGGGAACAGAACCTGTTTTTACATGGCACAGCAGCTGTGTGATGACCTCTGCAGGCCTGTACCTTGTCTGCTGTGCTGCAGAATGGTAGGCTGTTGGCCTTTCCTTAGCTTTTAAAATGGGATTTCCTTTCCCAATGAAAATGACTGAATCATTACATCTATGTTAATTTAGGTCCTTACCCTCAGTGAGTTTCTCAGGCAGCTGATGGTGGAGCCTCATGGCCCAGAAAAAAACAGGTAAAGAGAGGAATAACAGCAATAACTATCTAAAATTTATTTTTTGGAGTGGTCTGTCTTCCTCATCTAATCTCATACAAATAATTCTTACTATCATTATTAGTGACTTTAATAACAGAATATGAAATTCTGACAAGCCATTTCATTTGCTAGCTGGACATTTTTGAAGGCTTAGTTAGGTGTATTCATTTTTAAGTTATTTTTGTGATAGTTTGCATGTGCTTATAGTTTTTCTAATCAACGTTGCCTTATGCCATCATAAACCCTCAAAAAAACTGATATAACTAAATGGTACACAAAGTAGGATTTATTAAATATATACTGTATTTTTTGTGTGTGGAGGTGTATGTTTTATTTTGTTTGTTAGGTTTTGTTTGGGGTTTTCTTGGTAACAGATAAAAAAACTAATAGAAATATAACTAGTAATAACATAAGTCTATGTCTTTACAGGCTACCAGAGTATTTGAGGCCAGACCTTGGTCATTGTTAGCAGACATTGGTATCTTTGCTGGATTTCTAGAAGACAGAGCATAAGGCAAATCTCGGTGTTAATGCTTTGTTGAGGGAATCCCCAGGAGGCAAGAGTAAGGGAAAAAATGGATCTAGATGGAGAAAGAAGGAAAGTGGGTGCAAAGGAGTGTTACCAAGTTGACACAGTATCATTGGTGGCTTAGCCATGCCAGATATTTTCAGAGGATCTAAAGGAAACCACTGTGTCTTAGAACAGTCTGTCAGAGGAAAGAAGGGCAAGCTAATATCTACGGGCTCCTTTCTGTGTCCTGCGTTTCATTGGTCAGTTTTTCACTGGGATGTTAACTCCCTTATATTTACCAGTTAGTTATACAAGGGAGGAATTATCTTTTGGAGGGCGAGCTCCTAGTAGTACAGGCTTCCCATGCTACATAAGTGTTCTAGGAACCCAACAACATTAGTGGACCAGCTAGTGTTGTTGTGGGAGGCTAGACTGAGGAAGAAACATCCTTGAGTTGTGGCAAACAGGTGCCTGATTCTTCGCCATGGCAATGCACCTGCCCACCCCGCACTGAGTGTTCAGTAGTTTTTGGACAAAAACTGCATAACTCCCATGCTCCACCCTCTCTGTTCACTCGATCTCACCTTGAGTGACTTTTTTTTGTTTGTTTCCCTAAATGAAAAAAAAGTCCTCAAAGGGAAACATTTTGCTGATGTGGAAGAGGTGAAATAAAAAATGCACTAAAAGACATCAAAATTGATGAGTTCAAAAATAGTTTTAAACAGTGGAAAAAGGGTCTTGATAGGTGTATTGCATCAAATGGAGAATACTTTGAAAGTGACTGAAGTTTAAACATTCAAGAATAAATGCACAATTTTTTATAAATAAATTCTAGGGTTTTTGGGCCCCCCTTATATTTTCTAGTCCCTTGGGGCAGCCACTGGGGAAGCCAGAGCCTCGCAGGTCAGGTTTGGGCTAGAGCATAGTGCCTTCACTGCTGCATTTCTCCATGGGTCCAGTGAAGACCATGCTGGAGCCCAGCCTCATCCACAGACGAGGCTAGATCAACTATAGCCTTAAGAAAATGTGGTCGTGGCAACCAGAGCTTTGCAATCACAAAAATACTGTGGACTGTCCCTGTTGACCTGTCTGGGAAGGAGGGAGGTGAACAAGGACTGAGGGCCAGGGACAGGCAGATGGGGCACACGGATCTGGAGAGATGCCTAAACTGGATCTGGTACAAATGGCAAGATAAATCTATATGAAAGAATTCTCTCTACAAATAAAGAGTAGCATTTTCCCCAGGACTTGGTCATATGTAAACATTATCAAAGTATTTGTTGAATCTTCCAAAATCTCATCGCCTAAACAACCCTCTGCATTAAGTGCATTAATTCTTTATGAAATTTTATCTGGGGTTTGCTTGATATCATCTCTCGTATGTGATCCATGTGGTCAAGACTCCCTCTCAAGAGTGGAAAAAAAAACCAAACAAACAGAGATGTCTGAGTTATTTACCTAAGACCTCAGGGCTTTGAATGGGGTGGAAACTACTGGTAGAAATGATTGGTTGGGAGACTGATAGTGGATAATAATTCAATGAGCTCAAACCACACCCTCATCTCAGCTCTGCCTGGGTTTACTGAATATGATCAAGACACTGTGGATTTAACTTCCCTTAAAATACTATTCCAGAGTCTAACAGTGGCATTTTATTCACACATTTTAGTGGAAATAGAATCAAGCATTTTCCCCTGGGCTCAAGTTCCCTCCCTAGCTCCTTAACAAAGTTGCTTAATTGTCACATCTTGAATAGTAATTTGGCATCAAAATATTGGTGAGAAAATCTTTTTATATATAGGCTGAATATTCTATACCCACAATGCTTGAGATCAATAGTGTTTCAAATCTCAGACTTTTTTGGATCTTGAAATATTCACATATTCACAATGAGATATCTTGAAGATGGGACACCCTCAAGAAATCTAAACATGAAATTCAAGTCTAAACATGAGGTTCACATTTCATATACACCCTTATACATATAGCCCAAATTTTATACAATATTTTTAATAATTTTGTGCATGAAACAAAGTTTTGACTGTATTTTTACTGCAACCCATCAGATGAGATCAGATATGGACTTTTCCTCTTGTGGTGTCTTGTTGCCACTCAAAAAGTTTCTGATTTGGGAGCATTTTAGATTTTAGATTTCCAGATTGGTGATGCTCAGTCTATATTATATATACTTCTATAGAGTCACTACAGTGTCACGTATCTGATTTTCATCAACCACTGAACAATTTCAAAACTGTTTTTCAGGATATTCTCTCAGTGCCTTTTCCAGCTGGTGAAATCCTTTTCTATAAATCTGCATAGGAAATAAGGCACAAATATTAATCATAGTTTTCCAAGTAAAATGATAGCATCTACAAAGCTTAATTATATGAGCACCTTGTTTATACACTGGCAGCCCTTACTTTGCATGGTAGTTTGAAACCATATAAAAGGTCTTACAAGCTGAAATCATACAACACAATCTTAATAATAAAGAAGAAAAACTATGAAGGTCCTATAACATACAAATTTTTGTCAAAATGTTAAAAACTCTCCTACTATAAGCTATAAGTGTGTATTGAGATGAAAAATAGATTAGCATTTATTAAGTACACTATAATTAAAACATGAGAAACAATGTTGTGCTTTATTCCTTTGTTTAAAAAAGTTAAGTATAACAATACTTGCAGTCTTCTGATATATACATGAGCATCTTTTTATGCCTTTAAAATTATCATTGCTTTCTAAGTAAAGAGCAGCTTTCAACATTTCTAAAGGATAGTTTCCTGTCTTTTGTGATGACAATGTTGTGAAATAGCTATGAATGTTCTCTCTTTTTTTTTTTTTTTGGAGTCGGGGTCTTGCTCTGTCACCCAGATTGGAGTGCAAAGGCACAATCACGATGATCATGGCTCATGTCAGCCTTGACCTCCTGACCTCCTGAGTTTAGGTAATCTTTCCACCTCAGCATCCTGAGTAACTGGGACTCCAGGAATGTGCCACTATATGTGGCTAATTTTTTTTTTTTTTTTTTGGTACATAGACAAGTTTTTGCTCTGTTGCCTAGGCTGTTCTCAAACTCCTGGGCTCAGGCAATCTGCCCACCTCAGCCTCCCAAAGTACTGAGGTTACAGGCATGAGCCACCGTGCCCTAATATTCTTTTAATGTGAAATTTTTGCTAATGTCATTTCATCTGGGAAATTTCATTTTCATCACAACCACATTTATGTCAGTGACTCTGCTTTAAGTTCTTCTTGCTGTGCATTGAACAGTCATATAGTGTCAACACTTTCTCAGTCAGTTATTTCTTTCATAACTCCCTTTAAGTTTGATTTGAATTTCACATCTGGAATTATCCCTTTCAGTTGTTTGCTGCAATATTATCTTGTGAGTCAATTCCCTCTTTTCATTATCCATTTTTTTTAAATGTCGCATGGTTTTATCAATTTGCCAAACCATGCACCAGCCCCACAGAGGGTGCTTTGCTCATCACTTTATGTTTGGCACCAAACATAGTGAGTGTAAAATAAATACTTAGGAAGTGAAAAAAAAGACAAGAAAGTAACACAACTACACAAGTTGCTGTCTATGCATGAGCTGAATAACAGTTGCTCAGGTGACTAGTCACTGATGGATCTTGAAGGAAGTGATATGATTGGTCACTGAGTAAGATGGACATCTGTTATTTACGTAGTGATTAGTGACTGCAGAGCAAGCAGGAAAGCTTATATTGTATGCAGTAATTTACAGGTAATGTACCATAGTAACTGAAATTTGAACCATATTTTTGTGGGACTGGCATTGTTTAAGTAAACCGTGGTAACTGAAACTTACTCCTACCCGAAACTTGCAATTTGGGGACTGCCTACATTTGATATCTAATGCATTCTGGACATGGTAAGAGAACCTAACTAACTAGCACAGAATAAAAAGAATCTATCACCATCCTGACCAAGGAATACCCAAGGGAACAAAGGAAAATATGTGATTTCTTATACATAATGGTGCGTATATGTACTCTCTAGAGACTATGACTACTGGTCTCCTGAATTCATGGATTGTGTTTTAGAATCTGACAGAACTGAGTTCAAATGTTATTTAATTTCTCACAAAATCAATTTTCTCATATGCAAACACCTATCTCAAAGAATTGTTGGGAGAATTAAGTGAAATAACATAAGTAAAGCTTTTAGTACAGTATCTGGCTTATGGTAGGGATCATTAAATAGTTGTTGGTAGTACAAGTGTTGATGGTGATTACATCATGGAGGTGTGGCGTTGGATACCTGAAAGAGGAATGGAACACTGAATTTTAAAAAAGAAATAGCTATAAACTACTGAAAGAAATCAAAGATGGCATAAACAAATAGAAAAACATCCCATGCTCATGGAGTAGAAGAATCAATATCATTAAAATGGCCATACTGCCCACAACAATCTACAGATTCAACACAATCCCTATCTATCATTATTTTTTATGGAGCTAGAGAAAGCAATACTTCAATTCATATGGAAGCAAACAAGAGCCTGAATAGCTAAAGCAGTCCTAAGCAAAAAGAACAAAGCTGGAGGCATCAAATTACTGATTTCAAAAATTACAACAAGGCTAGGGTAACCAAAACAGCATGAAACTGTTACAAAAATAAGCATATAGACCAAAGGAGTAGAGTAGAGATTCTAGAAATAAAGCCACTGGCCTACAACTTACTGATCTTTGATGAAGCTGAAAAAGATAAACATTAGGGAGAGAACACCCTAGTCAATTAATGGTGCTTGGAAAACTGGCTAAACATATGCAGAGAGTGAAACTGGACCAATTCCTCTCACCAGATACAAAAACTAACTCAGGATGGATGAATGACTTAAAGGTAAGACATCAAACAATACAAATTCTAGAAGAATGCCTAGGAAACACTCTTCTGGACATTGGCCTGGGATGAATTTATGATCGTGTCCTCAAAAGTAAATGCAACAAAAACAAAAATTGACAAATGAGAACTAATTAAACCAAAGAGCTTCTGCACAGCAAAAGAAACTAACAACAAACTGAATAGACAACCCACAGAATGGGAGAAAATATTTGCAACTATGCATCTGACAAAAGCCAAATTTTCAGAACCTGTAAGAACTTAAACAAATTGGCAGAAAAAGAAAAACAACTCCAATAAAAAGTGGACAAAGGACATAATCAGACACTTCTCAAAAGAAGACATATGAGTGGCCAATAAACATATGAAAAAATGTTCAGCATCACTAATCATCAAAGAAATGCAAGTCAAAACTAAGATGAGATACCATCACACACCATTCAGAATGGCTATTATTAATAAACCAAAATAAAGCAGATGTTGGCGAGTTTATGGAGAAAAGGGAATGCTCATATGCTGCTGATGGGAATGTAAGCTAGTTTAGCACCTGTGGAAAGCAGTTTGGAGATTTCTCAATTATCTAAAACTATATTTACCATTCGACCTAGCAATCCCACTATTGGGGATATACTCAAAAAAACATAAGTCATTCTGCCAAAAAGATACATACCTGCATTTGTATGTTTATTGCAGCACTATTCACAATAGCAAAGACGTGAAACCAACCCAGGTGCCCATCAACAATGGATTGGATAAGGGAAATGCGGTAAATATATGCCATAGAATGTACTACACAGCTCATAAAGAAGAGTGAAATCATGTCCTTTGGTGCAATGTGGATGCAAATGGAAGCCATCATTTCAAGCAAATTAACATGGAAGCAGAAAACTAAATACAACATGTTCTCACTTATAAGTGAGAGCTAAACACTGGGTACACACAGATATAAAGATGGGAACAACAGACACTGGGAACTCATAAAGAGGGGAGGGAGGGAGGGGGGGAGAGGGAGGGAGGGAAGGACGGAAGAAGAGAAAAAAACTATCCATTGGGTGCCATGTTCAACATTTGGGTGATGGGCTAAGTAGAAGATCCAACCTCACCATCACTCAGTATACCCATGTAAGAAGCCTGCACATGTACCCCTGGAATATAAAATTTTTAAAAAGAAAAAGTAGAACTGAACTACTAAATCAGAATCCTTGAGCTTCCCAGAAGGTTATTATAGCACAGATTTATAATGAACTCACTGAAAATCTAGAACTTTAAACCAGTTTAAATGCCTTCAGTTCAGGGTAAAATGAGGAAGTGAGCTCTGAAATCTATCCATGCCAAGTCCTGATGCCAAAAAGCATTTATGTCTCCATTGTGAACTGTATCCAACATCCATTTACCAGTTCCTGGTTTGCAAATTCAATTGCTCTAGAATAGGGATTTGAACAGCAAAATTGGCAGTACTTTAAGCTTGATGAATTGGAGCTGCCAGCATGCTAGCACAATTGTAAGAAAAAGTTCAGCTTGCCCATTGCAAGACCTTGCTGTGAATTTACCTTTGAGCAAATTGGCTTTCATTAAACATCCCAGTGTCATACAAACTTGGGAAATGTGAGGGGGCCATATCCCACTTGGGACAGGTTAAATTTACCTAAAGTGAATTCCAAAAAAGACTAGCTTTATACAAACAATTGAAAAGTCTTTGACCTTTACAATTGTGTTTCCTAAACAGTGCTCTGTGGAACATCAGTATTTCTTATGATAATAATAAAAATTCCTCACCAAAAAAGGGAGGCAGAAGTTTTATAATCATACATCTGGAGAGTTACAACATAAACTAGCATTTCAAAGATTGAGAATTTCTGCAGTTAAAAAAAATCTTCAAGCTTTGTTAACCATATTTCCCAATATATTGAGACTAAAACACTTTTAAAAAAAACCTAGTACTTTGTCAGTTATATGTAAATATAACAAATTTGAAAAACACACAAAAAGTATAAATGAACTAGAGATTCATACCATTACATGATCTACATCTTGAAATATAGGAGATTATCACAGTACTTCTGCACCATATTCTTGAACATTTACACATTTTGGAAACAGAGTTCTGGTAGCTTTCAGCAACATGCATGAAAGGATCCACAAGTTTGTCTAAAATGGTTTATTCCTGACACAATTTTTCCCAACCTCCATTACACTACATTCCTCGCACTAGATTTGCTATATTCCTTAGAACCACTTTTCTCATTGGGTAGAATTCCTTGCTTCATCATCTTAACTGGTCCCCTAATTCAGTTCATCAATAAGAAAATGTTTTCACCTCCCATGAGGAACTCCTAGCTCTGTGTTGAGAGGAACATGAAAGTTATACAAGCTCTGGTATTTGGCCTCAGGGGCATTACAGTTTAGCAGAAGAAATAAAATGAGCATGTGTTGAACAATTTAAAAATAATCTCAGAGGTTTTCAAATAGGAAAAAGATCAATATGGATGGAGATAACTGGAGAAGGCTTGGTGGAGAAGATGAACTTGAGCAACTGAATAAAAAAGTGCGAACGGAGAGAGGAGATTTGAAAGAAGAGAGCATGACCAGAGTCAAATGGTAGGAGGAAGTATTTGGATTTGGAAGAATGAGGCTGGGGAGAAGACAGATATAGAAATCTGACTGGAGAGCTGGAATATTCATAGTGAATATGGAAAGAAATATTAATAAGATAGGCTAAATACAGTGGGCTCTACACGGTAAAAGATTCTGACCACCAGATTAAGAAGTTGGATTTGTTTTATTAGGTAGGAGAAAGACATGATTATTAAGGACAAGGTCATACATTTGAGCCTGGTCATAAAATAATAAAATGAGCAGTCTAGAAAGACCAGTCTTGGATCTCACATGGAGAGGATGGAGACGGAAAGAGAGAAGGCCAAGGCCACGATTTAAGCTAGAATACTGTTGAAGTAATCCATGCATTGAGGCTCTTGACAGGTGGGAATAAAATAGGAATAAAGAAGAAAATGTAAATCCCCAAATTTGAAGGCACAAATGAGAAAATTTGGTAAAATAAATGGGCAGAGTTGAATATAAATCCAAAGTTTCTAGTCTAGGAACTTAAGTTGATTCTAAGAACCAAGTTGTGGGGTAAGAAGATGAATATTTTATTTACTAAGTAGTAAATGAAAGCACTTTTTTGTGGCTATCTAGTCTATTTATCCATTATTTAATTTTAATCAGCGTATCCTACATTATTTTTCTCTACCCAGTCATTAATTCAAGATTTATTTTATAAGAGCCTGCTGTATGCCAAGAAATATTCTAGGCACTGGAGAAACAAAAATGTGTAGTGCAGTTTGAGGCAGAGTAGAGATGACCAATGAAAATGTAAACAAATAATTACAGGATTTGAAATTTCTCAACGTGTTTCCTGTTTTCAGATGAGAGGAGATAGATACTCATATTAATTGAGCTTCTTCTATGCATCAGGCTTTTTAGAGTAATCTGACTTAATTTTCACATCATCACAAAGGAGCAAATGTTGTTATTCCCATTCTTCTTGATCAAAGTCACCTCCTTATAGTTTCCCACGATATGGAACCCCTGAGGACACCACCAGTGTGAAAGAGCCCAACCCCCTGAAAATATTGCTTTCTGTCTTGACACAACTACCAAGAACTCCTGGATGGATGACAGGGGTCCTTCACTGTAAGAAAAACAAGATTAACCAAGACCCTTTAAAGCTTCAAGGATTCTACCCCAGGACCAACACTGACTGGCCAGATTTTATGAATTTTAATCCATGTATTTTTTTCATATTAACATCTTGAAGTTGAGATGCATCTTACTGTCAAAGAGGTGTCCTATTCCTCTGGTAAAGAAGGATACTATTATTTATCCAGAGGCCTGTGTTATCTGTGTCTAGAGAGAAAGCGATGCCTTGCTTCATGGAAACTGTTAATTTTGTGCTACCATTTTTGTGGTGTTTTCTCATCATAGACGTTGCAATCTGCATCCAAATCAGTTGCATTTTTAATGATTAAAAAAAAGCAACCCTAAAATCACATCGGAGGAGTTAATTTCCAACCCACATGTTGTTATCATCTTTAATTTATTGACTACAAGCAAGAAAATGTATTTTTAATAAGTAGGACTCATTCTCTAAATATTAAATATTACTTTTGGAAAAGTATTATAATTATTGTATCTTCAGCTTTTTTCTTACTTTGACAATGTGTGTGTTTTTTTAAACCATGGTTAGCTCATAACATTGGTGATAAGGTAGAGTTCAGTATTTAGACCTTCTCTCCATACATAAAATAAAACGAGGATATCATGGCCAAAGCCAATTTAACTCCAAAAGTCTCATTTCAAACAAAGCAAGAAATAAACATCGGCAGTTCTCCACTCTGGGAAGTGTCATGCTATAACGTGCCTAAGAGTGGAGTAGCAGCTTGACACGTGTACATTTCGCGACAGGTAGCCAACTCAGCCCTTTAGGCTTTGTCATGCTGCCAGTGTTTTTGCTTGGCATGACTTCAAGGGCCTTGTGAGTCCAAACCAAGGCAGCCCCCTTCAGGATACATGAGCCAAGCTAACTGCATGCAAACCAGGCCGGGTCTTGGAATCAGTTTACATGGGCATGTTGTCAGAGAGAGATGTTTATGTGTGTGAGAGTCTTAAAGGGCTGAATAGAAAGATCAGAAGCGAGCTTAAGCAGAATGGGACTGGGAAGAATTCCACATGTCCTTAGAGGACAGGCAGAGGATTAAAGAAGGTACAGTAGGGAGGCAAAAACAGAAGTGCATTCTTCGCAGTCTGGCTGGCAAGTCCCACAACAGTGCCATTCTTCAAACAAAACCTCCCTTGGCTTCAGACTCTCCACTGGTCATGCCAGCTCTATTGATTTACACAAAACCTTCAGGACTTTGATCAGCTACCAAAATGCAAACATTTTAAGCGATGGCCCAAAGAAACAGTTGATGTAAAAGTTTAAAACAGTCCATTAACAATCTCATGTAGAAATGTGTATACTCATATGCCCATCCATGCATGTTTCTATGCTCAAGAACATTTTTATACAGTCTATTAGCAATGCCATGTACTTATTACCCAAATCCAAGGAAACGCTATTTGCAAATGCAAAGTCAAAAAAAAGAAACTCTTTTTTCACTGAACCTCATACTCAACTCTACCCAAAGAGGAAAAAAGGAAGCCATACTCTAACTACCCATCAGTCATGAAAAGGGTAATTTATAGTTGTGTTTATTCAGACCATACATTCTTTCACAGGGTAGGATTTTAGGATGTGAATTAATCACATAATTGTAAAGACTTCAAATATCCAGATGATTATTTCCAACTTTTTACTTCTTGTTGACTATTCCAGTGCTTGCCAATCTGATAAGTACCCAGGACATTACAACTAGCAAATGACTGCTAAAAATAATACCCCACTACACACATCACATGCCAGCCTCTGTGGACCCTGAGATTTAGCTCAGCCCGAAGGACTGGCAGCCAGGAGGCTTAGTGGTGTGGCTCCTATATGTTAAAGAAATTACTGAATAATATTTGTCTGCCTTGAATAATTAAGACTCTATTTTTGGACTTGGTGATTGTGAAGGGCTTGATTTGCAAAAATATGTACTTCATTCATTCTGATGGAATAAAAGCACCCTGGCTGCAAACTACTCCCTTAAAAAAAAGCTACTTGGGGGTTTAGAGATAAGTTTTCCCTTAACAAAGTTGTTATGAATATACAGGTTTAGGTTTATGACAGAGTACAATAGCGACCAAAGGTGGTCACTTGTCTTTCAGTTGAGGTTTCTTCCAGCTGGAGAATCAGGCAGTTGGAGAGCAACTAAGTTACAGTAATACACCAGGCCAAGGAGACAGGCCAAGAGACAGAAAAATCCTAGTTCTTTAGTCCTCCAAAGAAGAATTTCTTTTTTTTTTTTTCTTTTTTTTTTTTTTGAGTTAGAGTTTCACTCTTGTCACCCAGGCTGGAGTGCAGTGCAGTGGGGCATGCTCATGGCCACCACAGTCTCAACCTGCTGGGCTTAGGCAATTCTTCACCTCAGCATTCCAGGTAGCCCAGACTACAGATGCATGCCACCACGCCCAGTTAGTATTTGTGATTTATTGTAGAGACAAGGTCTCACCAAATTGCCCAGGCTGGTCTTGAACCTTAGCCTCAAGTAATCCTCTCGCCTTAGCCTCCCAAAGTGCTGGGATTACAGGCTGAGTCACCATACCCAGATCAAAGAAGAATTTCAAACACTCTTCTAGCTCAGCAACTTCCAGCCTGCAGATTCTAGCTGATCCCAATCCCAGTGTGTTATGCACTGAAGTTCTAGGCTCAAGAGGCACTAAGAAATTTAAAACACATGCCCTCTTCAAGCTACAAGTAATGCAGGCCTTTCTCAACTCTTTACTGAATAAAATGCTTCTAGAATTAGTCAAGCGCTCTCTGAAATCCACATGGAAGAGAAGTATCCTCCAGATGAACAGACAATAAAGATTTAATCATGGTCTCCCATTTGTTGGTTCAAAGTCTCCTAATTTGGTTTGCCAATAAGACTCTCCATCACTCTCTTCCTCCCAGACTTCCTCAAATCCCTCACCTTTTATTCTGTACCTTCTTATGCTATTCCCCATGCTTAGGAAAGAATTAGAGTACACAGAGCACACGATGCCCACTTCCCACCCCCAACTTCATGTGAGGATTTACAAAGCTCCCCACTAAGTTTAAATGAATTATCAACTTATGTAAGACCTCTTAAAATATACAAGTACATGGACAGAGTGAGTCATTGAGAAAAGCCGTGCTGCAGAGTGGTTAGAGATGCTGCCTCTGGAGTCAGGCAAATCTGGGTTTTCTGTGCAGCCTACCCCTCCCCGTGGAGGGCTTTGGGTAAGTACCATATCTGTTCAAGCTCCAATGCCTTCGTCACAAAATGTGAACAAAGTGCCTCACAGAGTTGAGGCCAATTAAATGAAGCACTGAGTGTAAAGAAAGAGTCTAGCACATGTTTCTTCTCATGATTGTGGAACAAAGAAACTGATACTCACAAATTGCCCCAAGTCGAAGACTATGTGCAAGATGAGACGTTGTCCACAGAGTTGTGTGGTCCGATTGCCCGAGTTTAAACCCCAGCTCTATCGCTTACAATCTGGAGGACCTCTATATTTCCTAACTTCCTCAGTATCCTCACTTTCCTCATTTTTATTTATTTTTATTTCAGTTTCAGGGGTAAACATCCTTGTTTGTTACATGGACATATTGTACAGTGGTGAGGATTGAGTCCCAGGTGGCCCAATCCCCAGATAGTAAACATTGTGCTCCTTAGGTAATTTCTGACCCCTAACTCCCCTCCTATCTCCCTCCTTATTGGTGTCCTCTGTGTCTATTATTTCGGTCTCTGTGACTGTTTAGCTCCCACATATGAGCAAGAACATGCGGTGTTTGGTTTTGTTTCTGAGTTCACTTAGGATGATTATCTCCAGTTCCATCCATGTTGCTGCAGAGGACATGATTTCATTCTCTTTTTATGGCTGTGCAGTATTCTATGGTATATAAATATATATGATATATATATGTATGTATATATATATATATACACACACACACCATATATATATTTATATGTGTATATACATATATACATATATATGCGCCACATTTTCTTTATTCAATCAATTATTGATGGGCACTTAGTTTGGTTCCATGATTTTGATATTGTGAATAGTGCTGCAATGAACATACAGGAATGGGTGTCTTTTGTATATATTGATTTCCTTTGAATAGATCCCTGGTAGTAAGATGACTGGGTCAAATGGTAATTCAAGTTTTAGTTCTTTGAGAACTCTTTAGACTATTTTCCATAGATGTTGAGCTAGTTTACAATCCCACCAATGGTGGATGAGCATTCCCTTATCTCTGCAACTGCACCAAAATATGTTTTTTTAAAACAGAATTCATAATAGTATCTGCTTCATAAAATTGTTGAGAGAAACAAATGAGAGAATGCTGAGAAAATGCTTAGTCAAACACTAGCACACTGATGTTAGTAAAGGTAGATAAACAAACTGAACACATGACCACAGAGCATAACTGACCACTATGGTATTTAAGAACTAATGAAAAGGTGTTGCAAAGGAGAAAGCAGCATTGTCAGCCTCAGGCACCAAGAGTGACATGTGCCTATTAGTGAACTCCCTTAGGATAATAGTTAATGGCTGTGCTTGTATATATATAAGGTGACTTAAAAATATTCGTTGAGTTTCTTTGCTGCTTTCTTCCATGGATACTCACTCCTGTCACTTTTTCTTCCAAGCAGATATTTTAAATGACCTTAAATTAGAATGTGGCTCATCCTCGTATTTTTACACAGTACATCTGAGTTCTGTACTGACTACAGCTTGATGCAGTCAAGGCATGGGCATCACTGTGACAATGAAAAAGAGTCCATCCAGCTGATTTACCAAGTCCTCTGCCATCACCAGTCCCACTCATTGGCCACAGAGGTTACACTCCTGCAGCATAGTTGACTTTACCCAAATCCTTGCAATTTTATATAACCATGACAACTGATTTTATCATAAAGTCATTTGTGACACAGAAAGACAAGTAAATGTTGAAGTTTTAAAACTGCCTCCAAATGCACAAAATGAGTTTATCTCTAATCTCATCCCTAATCTGCATGGAATATTGCGAACTTGGTCAAGTCTTTCCATTTCTCTAAGCCCCCATTTTCTCCTGCCAAAAATGAAGAGAGATTTTTAGAACTAAGCTCTAAATTACTATTGTACACAATTCCATTCTCCTTAATCCCAGCAGCCAAGAAAGCATACGTTCTGGTTTGGGTTTATGGTACCAGCTGAGGCAGAAGGATCTCTTGAGCACAGAAGGGCAAGGCTGGGGTGAGCTGTGATCATGCCACTGCACTCCAGCCTGGGCAACAGAGTGAGACCCAGGCTCAAAATAAAATAAAATAGGCCAGGCTTGGTGGCTCAGCCTGTAATCCCAGTACTTTGGGTGGTCAAGGCGAGTGGATTGCCTGAGCCCGCGAGTTCAAGACCATAAACAGGGTGACTTGGCGAGACCTGTCTCTATGATAAATCAAAAATTAGCTAGGCATGGTAGCACACGCCTGTAGTTCCAGTTACTTGGAAGGCTGAGGTGAAAGGATGGCCAGAACCAAGCAGTTCAAAGCTGGGGTGGCCGTGAGCATGCCACTGCACTCCAGCCTGGGCAACAGAGTGAGACTCCAACTCACAAAAATGAAATAAAATTAAATTAAATTAAGTTAAAAAGATATTGCAGGTTCAGTTCCAGACTGTCACAATAAAGCAAATATGGCAATACAGCAAGTTGCACCATTTTGGTGGGGGTGATTCTCAGTGCATATAAAAGTTGTGTTTACACCGTATATAGCACAGTATTAGCATCATGTGTAAGACATCTGTGTACATACCTTAATTTAAGAATACGTTATTGTCGAATTTGAAGGAAAAAAACTGCAAAGCACAATAAAGTGTAGCTCAGTAAAGCAAGTTATGCTTGTATAGCATAGTGATTAGCATGGGACTCCAGAGCCAGGCTGCCCGGCTGCCCTGTTTGGGTCTGAGTTCTACTCCTGCTTGCCTGATTTGCATCAGGCTCAACAGGATACAGCTGTGGAGGAGGCTGGGTGCTCAGGACTGAAAGTGGTAAGGGCAGTGGGCGTGAGGAGGGTGAGTGTGGAGGGCAGAAGACAGGACACCTACCATGTGCTCTATACCTCCCAGGGTTGGCGCGAGAATTAAATTAGTTACTATACAAAAGGAAGTGGAGTTGTGTCTGGCACACAGTTGGTACTACTTAAGTGCTTAGCCACTATCAGTGGGACATATCAGAGGCACTCAATAAACAAGCAATGTTCACTGTGCTGAAATGAACATTATCAACTATGAGCCAGGCACTTGACATGTGTTATGCATTTAATTCTCACAACTACCCTCAGAAGAAGAAATTATTCCCATCTAATATAAAAAAATGAGAAAATGGAATCAGGGAGGTATAATAATAAATTGAGGAGGCAGAGATTCAATAACAATAAATGATAATAATAATAAGCTGGCATTCAATGCCAAAATCTATGCTAAAATGCCATGTTAGCTAATAATAACAAGACATAGTAAATATTTGTTTCTATATAATAAACTATACCTTCTACATAATAATTAAATACAGAAATTCAAGTGTTTTTTTTTTCATTTTCATTCTAATATTGGGCATCACTTCAGGGAATTGTGAGTAAAGTTTGTTTATCTATTTTTCTGTGCATTTGGACGTCTCCAAGAATATCCTCATGAATCCACCAGGAATAAGAATCTAAGCTAATAAGATCACTCTAATTAAGCCTCATGTCATCCTAGAGTCCTGTCAACGTGATTCTCTTGTGATCAAAGTTCCTTGAGTTAAAGTAATAGAAACATCAAACTTGCTTAGGAGAAAAAAAGGAAGACTTCTGATAAGAAAACAAGGAGTCAGAGAACCCCGGAAGGAGATGCAGCCAGGTCTCAGGGGAATAGACTGGCCTGGAAAGCTCACAGGAAGGCGACAGCCACCCTCTGGGCTTCATTCTCTCTCTCTCTCTCTCTCTCTCTCTCTCTCTCTCTCTCTCTCTCTCTCTCTCTCTGCCTCTCTCTCTCTCTCTCTCTCTCTCTCTCTCTCTCTCTCTCTCTCTCTTTCTCTCTCTCTCTTTCTGTAGAGCATCACACAATCTCCACTCCTGGCACTGTCTGCTTTGTCCTTTGTGGATCAACTTGCTCAACTTCTCCAAGCACATCACCATCCACAGCTTCTTACTCAAAGCACGCAGGCAACTGACCGAGGCTGAGATGAGCATCTCTCACCCGTAGTTCAAAGTTCTCAAAAGCTAACTAGATAGAACAGGAATACCAAGACCTCACTCATGCACACGCAGACACAAGTGCACACCACACATACACACAATAAGCCTGGACAGCATCCCGAGCCCCCAGTCAAATGAATGGCTGCTACTCCGTCACCATCTATCCATTCTTCCATCAGAATACTCAACAAACTGAATGTTCTTGAAGGAGAGTCCCGTTCTCAGGCACGGACCACCAAAAGGGAGATGAGGATAAAACATTTTTGAAATTGGACACTTTTGAGCTGCTAGAAAATTGTCTAGAAGTGGCAGCTGAGTAGGGCTGAGAGCAGGCCTTGATGTGATGCTTAATCAGTCGGTGATGAGGGAGGGGCCCTGCCAGCCCACAGACCCTCCGGGAGCTCGGGGAATAGGGAACAGGCTGCTGGTGAATGCTCTCACAATGGCCTGGCAGAAATGGATGGTCCACACCGGGAAGGATCAATTGTAAAAAGTGGAATTAGTCATTCTAAATCATGCAGCTGTGGTCGAAGGGAGCTCTTCTAAAAATCATTAAACAATCATGTATTCCTATTGATTTATTCAAAATACCTTGAGGGAAAGCAGATTAAACACAAGGTAAAAGTAAGCTAATGCAGATTAAATGGATGAAAGATGGGCCGAGAGTTCCCTTGGTAGTTTTTGTACTAATGAGAGGAAAATTATATGTACACTATTACCAGGATAAAAGGGTCTATTAGAGGTCTTTTGCTTGACATATTTATGTATTTCAAATACTAAGTAGCATAGTGAATTAGGTTTACTCTGGACATTTGTTATTTTTATTGCATCTCCAAAGTGATAAACAGAGTTCTCTGTTGAGGGCAGCATGCTGCCTCACTCCGGGAAGCCCTGCCTGAATAGACAAATCTTGATGCCAGGGCTGTTCCCTGGGTGTCATTTATTAATCAGCCTGGTGCAATTTGACTGCAAAGACCAGGTCTTTAAAATCCAAGAGCAACATGTATAGCCCGGAGTTGGAAATAAGCTGCAGTGCCTACGGGGCCTTTTCCTGAGGTCACATTTAAAGATGTGCTTTCTTCCTCCAGTGGAATCTATCCAAATACCTTATCACATAAGGCAACCAGAAATGTGATGCATGTGCTAAATATTAAATATAGCAGGTGTTACAACCCTCAGAGAAAGAGACAGAAGCCAAAAATTATAAATAAGGAGCCCAATGACAGGCGGCTGGTGAGAATTAGAATCAATACCTCCAATTTTTCTCTCCCCTCGTTCAGACTCTTTCTGCTACATTGTTTACCAGGGAAATATGCATCAATGGGCCACTTTATTTATTTATTTATTTATTTAGTGAGGATCTCACTCTGGTACCCAGGCTGGAGTACAGTGGAACAATCATGTCTCATCGCAGCCTCGACCTCCTAGGTTCAGGTGACATTTCCACCTCAAGTATCCCCAATAGCTGGGACTACAGGCACTCACCACCAATGCTGGTTAATTTTTTTTTTTTTGCAGAAACCAGGTTTCATCAAGTTGCCTAGGCTGATCTCGAACTCCTGGGCTCAAGCAATCCTTCTTCCTCGACCTCCCAAAGTGCTAGGACTATAGGTGTGAACAACCATGCCCAGCCCACGGTCCACTAATTTATAAAAGATATTGTCACTCAGTTCCTTGAGTGATTAAAACCAAACTCACTGTTCTCCTCAAACCAGTTCTGAGTAGTACTGAAGGAGAGTCCCATTCTCAGGCATGGACAGCCAAAAGGGAAATGAGGATAAGACATTTTGAAACTGGACACATTTGAGCTGCCAGAAAATTGTAGCTCCATCCCGTGTGTTCTTCACGCCCATCGCCACTCGTATTTCAATCAATTAGGAAATTAAATCATTCTCCCATCATCCCTCTAGGGCAAAGCAATACAATTCTGGCTGATGTTCTTTCAAAGTCATTCTGTACCCCACTGCGAGCTTAATCTTTTTTTTTTTTTTTTAAGATGTGGCATACAATTCAGGATTACGTATACAAGTGGACAGGATACAGGTAAAGTTTGGGCCTCCTTTTGGTCGCACTTTGCCTGGTTTGAGATCAGGTACCCTTACTGATCTTATGTGTCCCCATCGCATGCCAGGAGTATCCCACTATTGCCTGACAGCTTAATCTTCCCAAAATATTGCTTTTATCATACTACTCCCTGTTCATAACACCCAGAGAGGTAAGATGGCACGTATCCATAGTTCTCTTTTACCTGATCTGGACAGATGTCATGGAAGACTGAGATTTCTTTCAGCTTGGTTTAAGAGAGGTGACTTGTGAAGGAGGCATCTCTGGCTGGTAGAGCCTGTGAAGTCTTCTGTCATGAGTGGATGGACCAAAAGGGATGTCAAGAAGGTTATATGGTTAGAGCAGAAGCTGAAAGTTTCAGACATGGAGGAAGGAAGATGATGAGCTGGATGGCATGTAAGCTAAAGAGGAAGTGACAGTGAGCACATCAGTGTGAATGAAAGTCCAGTATACGAGAGGCTCTTCTTATCTACAAAACAGATATAATCATTCTGTGCCTGTAAATGGACTGGCCAGAAAACTAGAGAAATCATCTCTTCTTGTAATAAGGATGAATTTTGTCACATTTCTTGCTACCAAATTGTGTTCCTTACATGTTCTGCATGCTAGATAGAGTTTAAAAATAATAATAGCTACAATCTGAAACATTCATGGTATCTTGCATTTTCACAGTAGTCAAATTCTACAGAAACATTAATTTGTTTGGTTATTGTTTCAGTCTATGGGAGGGGCCAGGGGCTACTATTATTTCTAATTTGCTAGTGGGAAAACGGATTCAGTCACACTAAAAGACTTGCTCATAGTTACATGAGTAGGTAGTAACAGAACTTCAGAATTTAGCCATCTGATATACTTTTGCGTTATAGCATGGTCACTCTTTAACAAGCTGGACACATGTCTGGAGGAAAAGATCCTCATTTAAACAATAATATATATTTTTAAATATCCACACCTAGTCTTAATCAGAAATGTAAACAAATTTTGTTACAAATTAACAGCAATAGGATTTTCCCCTCAATACAATATTTTGATAAAGTATTTTAAAAGAGTTAAAATAACAGGGTGCATATATGTCACAAGAACTTATGGTATTATCACTTTGCTCATCTCCATCTCTGTACTGTGCTTCTCAGAAGTCAGTAGCGTGCACGCACACGCGCACGCACACACACACACACACACACACACACACACACACACTCACATGCATGCACAATGGCCATTATACTGTGTAAAACCATCTTGGACAAATCCAAATAGTAGAAGCAAAGATCTAAAAAAATATCTGTTTTGTAGGAACTGCCTAAATACCACAGAACTCACAGAAAGAGAACAGAAATACTGTCCTCATTTATATCATCAATGCTGCAAAACATAAATGGTAATGCATTCTGGTCTGTTTCAGATAACATTTTATTCCCCAAATCACCAGGTCATAATCTGGGCCTGCAGCCTGATCAAAAGGATAAGAAGTATGGCTTCGTCTCCCATTTACAATTGAGAACAAGTTTTCAAATGGTTCAATTTAAGAAGAAGCATCAGAGAAATAACTTCCTAGCTCAGGATATCCTACCCAGTTCACAGTGTCTTTTGTCTTCTTTTGGGGGGGGGCGGTAGGAGTGACACTATGGTCATGTAGGCCCAGAACAGGAAAGGTCTTTCTGCTTACTGAAAATAAGTTCTATTCACAACTGTGCTTTTCCAGAGTTTAGCTGTTCCCATTTTCTTGGACTCTGTTAGAGTTAAAAAATAAACACTTCCAAGATTGTTTTCTTAAAAGTCAGTCCAACATAAAATAAAATGAAAAGAACTTTTCTGAGTCTTCAGTTCAACATGGGTGCATTTAACTAGGAACATACCTTTTTCTTCCTCTCTTTGAACTTCCTCAGACTGATCTTTGTTTTCCAAAGTCTCAACACTGGCTCACTCCACTAGAGATTTCTGTTTGATGGCTGGCTCCATTCTAAACTCTGAGACAACATTTAGATGTCAGTTATTTATTTAAGATCTGAATTCAGACAACTTTTGGACAGGTGTTTAGGAACTTGAGCAGTAGTTAAGTAATTACAGAACTTAAACCTAAAAGGAGACTTGAGGGCCATGTGATCTAGCCGGCAACTTTCAAACAGGTAAGATACTGTTAACCCATTTTACTGCTGAGGCAACTGAGGTGTAGAAGAATTAGATCATCTATTAACAAATGCACCATCATCTGTTTAAAAAGAAGAGAAAGGAGTATGAGGTAAAGGGGAATTGGATCTTAAACTGTTTGCCTTTTAAGGTGTGCTGCGTCCATTGTGTTGAGAATAACCAGCATCATCTACCTAAGACTCACGCAATCAGACTGTAGCAAAGTGGTTCACAACTGGTATTCTGATCTAATCAGACAGGCCTAGGCTTGAATCCCATTTCTTCCATCTGCTGAGCCTGAGAATGAGCAAGTTACTTTATAACATAAGGAAAAATATAGAGCAGACATCTCATGGAGGTAGTCTGAGAATGAAATAGGATCTTACATATAAAATGTTTATCCTAGAGTCCAACACATGGTAAGTGTTTTAAGGTAGTAGTTATTGTTACAAACCAATAATTATAAGAAACCTACCAAAGCTTATTTTATAGTGATATTTGAAAGCTTTTGATAATTCCAAGATTTTTTTTAAAACTGCCATCAAACAGACAAAAAAAGGAGAGGGGGAACAGATTTTTTTTGATACAATAAGTTAGTATGAGCCTCCAGTAAAATGAACTCAGCTGAAGTCCTAGCTGAGGATCCAAAAAGGTTTTACTTAGTTTAAAGAGTGATATGACCATGGGTGGATTTAACAGGAAACTAACTAATGAAGTTTATTTGCAGAATCTCTCAGTGGCATGGGCGTCTTCTAAAGGGATCCTAGCAATATGTTCAAGTGTTAATTTGGTATCTTCTCTCAAAGAGCACCCACTAAAAAAAGAGCACCCACTGAATTATACATAATCAGACCCCCAAAAGCTTGGATTTGCTCCTGCAAATGGTGGTGTTTGTAACTCCTTGAAAACAAAACAAAACCAAAGTTGATATAAATTATGGGACAATGCCTTCTTCATTGGCATATCTGTTTTTCATATGCCTTAACATCAGTCCTCAGCCCCAGGAGAAAAGGGTCAGGTTTTACACTACCAGAAGCTAAGTGGTTCCTTCCAGGAATATTAAAACCCACAGACCAGGCACAGGTCTAGGGAGCCCTTCTGAATTCTGGGTCAGGTGAGTCAAACAATGATATAAAGAAGACAAATCTCAAAATCCACCCAAAGAATTGAAGACGTGCCATTGTTCCACTTAGTAACCCTTATTGAGAAACTAAACTGGGCTATCGTGTGGAGTCTGACTAAGAGAGATGTTTCTTTCGAGTGCTAAGTGGTTTTCAATTCCTCAAGACAAGGCATCATAGTGGCACTGAATACACAAGACTTGTCCAGGTGGAACTGCACCTAGACTTCCTATTTCATCCTCTGTTTCTTCTTACTGCCCCACTCTCTGTCATCATGGCTTTATTACTATCTTCCAAGAAAGGAAAAAAGGGTGAAAAAGAAGAACTAAACATCTAGTGAATGTTCATGACTTGTGCAAACGATTATGGCAGCACTTAATATATAATGTCATTCTGTCATCACTACAAACTTCTGAAGAACTGCAATTCACAGATGAAGAAACAGAGGCTACAAGAGGCAGGAGAAGTCAATGAGTGATGAAGCTAAGATTTCAAGCCAAAAATAAAAATTAAATCCCAGATATTAAAAAATACATTGGTTTCTTGGATTTTATTTAGTTATATTACACCCTCTGTCACCTTGGATAACAGCATAAAAAGGAGTTAAGGAACTGGACACAGTGGCTCATGCCTGTAATCCCAGTATGTTGGGAGGCTGAGGTGGGAGGATTGCTTGACCCCAGAGGTTCGAGACCAGCCTGGGCAATATAGCCAGTCCCCATCTTTAAAGAAAAAATTGGTTTAATTAGCTAAGCATGGTAGTGCAAACCTATAGTCCTAGCACCTCAGGAGCCTGAGACAGGGGGAGCACTCCAGCCTGGGTAACAAACTATGAGGAGATAGGAACAATTCTTCCCTCATTCTCTTTGACAATCAGATCTGCCACTTTGGGGTAGAGGAAGGCAAGAAGTTTTTTAAAGAAAAGAGAAGAGGAATAAAACAAGAAGAAAAGAAAAAGAAGATAGGTCGGGGTGGGATTTCCAGGATGGTTTGCACTTTACCAGAGCAGTGGAATATCTCATGTCTAGAACTAATTTAGTAAATGGTTAAATTGCACTCAAACGGTTCAGTGGGCCATCTAAACTGGCTAGACCTGAATCCAAATTCTGGTTCTACTTGCATGATCTTGGGCAAATTACCTCTCTAAACTTCAACTTCCTTATGTGTAAATGTCATTAAAACATAGCCTACTCCATAGGATTGTTGAAGGATTAAACATGTTCATACATGTCAAGCAGTGCTCCTCACATAGTAAATAGTCAATGTCAGCAATTGTAATCTTACAGAGAAATTCATACCTTGACCATCTTTCCCTTTACAATGAAATTGCATATGAAAACTGATATAATGTAAGTATTGCTTCATTAACTCACTTATCCTACACATTTCATTTTATTATTTTATTATAGAGATATAGGATACACATAAGGATTAACTATATATGTAGGCTGCAGGCCGGTGAAGTTTGGGCTTCTAACTGGCCCTCCCTCCCCCTTGTAGTGTACCAGCTACCCTGTGTATTTGCCATGTGCCCCTCGCCCTCCTACCTCCCTCCCCTAGCAGTGTCCAGCTCATCCTACAAATGTTAAATGTGCACATGCTAAGTGCTAGGGAGACAGCAGCATGAAGAAGGCAGACCTAGGCCTACCTACTTAGAGCTCACAGTCTGGAGCAGTCTTCATTTCATCTAAAATACCAAAAGAAAGGATGTATTTTTTTTTTTTTAGTACCATGCCAAATAGACTTCTCTATTACAATTCCTTTTGTTGGTAGCACTAATTGCTTATAAAGCACCCAGTAGATCCCTGCCCACTTCAAAAGGATCCTTGATAAGTACGCATAAGATAGCCCAGCGGGGTGCATGCTGTGTGCAATTATTTCATAGTTAATCCTTTTAGAGAGGAGCCTACTTGTGAGATGTCAGGATAGAATGGTAATGCTGGGAGGAACGCCTCTGTTCATGTGGGTTCCTGTGTTTCATATTGCCTGGTGAGTCTCTGCTCTTCATTTTCAGGAAAGTGTCATTGAAGAGACATCTTTGTGTCATCTAACATGTGTTTAGTGATTACTTTATCTGTAAGTGGTGAAGATCATACTAAACGATTGCTCCCTCTGTCTAGTTAAAGCTGACAGGGTTGTCACTACTTCAGTGATGGATTCAATACCCCAGTTTCTTTTCACAAATGTGTCTTATTCTATATCCAAGAAATACAGTTTGTGAATGGACTAAGCCAGCAGTAGCCAAAGGATTTAGCATCATATTTTTAGAGTCAATTCAGAAAAGGAAGTTTTATTTAAAGTTTGTCTTTTCTTTATCCCATACCCCAGACCTTGTTCTCTGCTTTAAATCTTGAAATGGTTAGTTTGGTCAACTACTTAATACTCACTTTCTGAAGGTGTGTTCAAGGAAGATGACTGTTCCTCTTCTCCTCCCTAATTCCTCTTCCTGGCAACAGATGTATATTCCAGCAATGGCATCTAAGGTAAATATTCCTACCTTCATGGGTAAGAATGGCTCTAATGGTGGGAATTTCTAGCCAAAATAGATAGGAAATCTAGTCATCACAAAAACTATTTGGATAAATGGAGCCTTAAAGAATGTTTTAAGTATCAAGTAGGTATGTAGCCAGAGCTATTTCTGATGACAGCAAATTAAATGCTTAAAAAGTACTTGAAAGGGACATTGTTTTTATTCTATAGATCCCTTTCTTGCCTGGAAGTAGTTGGAATCTGAGTATTGCCCCTCAAAGTTATTTTAATTATCTATCCTATTTGAAGGTAAGGACGATGCTCAGTTTCTGATACAAGTTAGCCTGTCACATAGTTCCTTTTGATTGATGAAAGGGTAATTCTGGATACTGGCATTCATTGATTTTGATTTTTCTGTGAAGCTTTGATTGTGTCATGTAGTTCCCACCTTGAAAAAACAAATATCCATGGGCTAGAGTAAGAGTGACAAGATCTTGGCAAAGAAATAAACTAGAAAAAGAGTCAGGGCCTCAGTGGAATTATGTACCTGGTGCTGAGAGAGAAGGAGACAAGGAAGTCGCTGAAGCAGTTGCCATGGAGAATAGGAATGGTCAGTCAACCAACCAGCGATGAACAATGAAAAGGTCAGGCTACTTTTGAACATTACCATGTCTTTCACAGGCTAAAGTGAGCATTAAAATTCTGAAGTCTTGCTCGCTACCCAAAGTTTAGCGAGAATAGAAAATGGTACACCAAGCCAATGAGGATATTTAGGAATAATTTGGACATCTGGGGGTAAATACGAGGTCACCTTTGGAGCACTGCCATCAACCTGGTCACACTTGCCACCCCCTAATGCTTCCCACATCACTCCATGCACATCCATGGGGCAGCTGCCCGATAAATCAGACAGAATTCTTCAAAAAGCCCCTGGGGAGTTGATAATCACAATAAATATTGCAAGTTTGTCCTCACACAGACCTTTCTTTAGAAGGCCTTCTAGGCTAGCCAGTTTAATTGTTATGGCTGTTCTTTTTTTCTCTCATATGGGATGGATGAAGCACAGTGGTTTCCCTGAGGTCACCCAGCAGGATGGATTCCCTACCAGAAGTTTCCATACCGCCCAGAGAATCAATGATGTTGTAGAATAGAGCTCTGTAGGAGCCAACAAAAATATGTCAGTGGATTTTACAAAGGACTTTTTAATAAAACAGCAAAATCCACTTCTGTTCCAGGTCATTCAGGAACTCCGCTATGTTATTTCAACGGGCTCTACCAACACCAAAATCAAACAAATGGAAGCTACCTTTTGTAGTATTTCGTAGTATGGATAATCCCAAGTAGAGATTAACTATATTTAAAGACATCAAGCTTTTAAAACAAGGTTCACATTACTCTTTATGTTCTGTTTGCACCTTTAACAAACAATCTGCCTTTTCCTAACAGTGGTTCTCAACCAGGGGCAATGTTGACTACTAGGATGCATCTGGCACTTTCTGAAGACATTTTTGATGGTCACAACTTGGGAGGAGGATGCTACTGAATCTATTTGGAGGGGGCCAGGACTACTGCCAGACATTCACAAAGCACAGGACAAGCCCTCACAACACAGAATTATTGGGTCCAGAATGTCAAGAGTGCCAGGATGAGATACCAAAAACCTGGACGCAGAGATGAGAATTGGAACAGAAAAGAAATCATTTGAAAGTCTTTTATGATGGGGGTGGGGGGATGGGAGGGATAGGGGGGAGGGAGCGTGATTGGCAGTAGTGGGAATCTGTTGAGGGAGGTGGGGCACACCTCATTAACAAGGGTACTTGCATATCTGCATAATGAACATTTGTATACCTAACTCTGAATTGTACCCCCACATCTTTAAAATAAAAATTTTTAAAAAGAAATGATAAAAAATAAATAATTTTTTTTTTTTTTTTTTTTTTGAGTTGGAGTCTCACTCTGTTGCCCAGACTGGAGTGCAGTGGCCGCTCCCGGCCACCGCAGCCTCGACCTGCTGGGCTCCAGCGATCCTTCCGCCTCAGCCTTCCAAGTAGCTGGAATTACAGGCATGCGCTACCACGCCCGGCTGATTTTTTGATTTTATTGTAGAGATGAGGTCTCGCTGCCCAGGCGGGTCTTGAACCCGCGGGCTCAGGCAATCCACTCACCTCAGCCTCCCAAAGGCGCGGGATTACAGGCTGAGCCACCGAGCCCGGCTAAAATAAATAATTTTTAAAAAGAAAGTCTTTTATGTCGTTTTTGGAACTTCAGTTTTCTTCTCCAAATCTGGACATCAGGCAACTACCTCAGTACCACAACTACCTTTGCGGCAAACCTTCCAACTTCTGCTACATCTATTTGTATCTCCAAAGAGTAGATATACATACTTTTGGGTTTTTTTTCTGAAAATGATAAAAAAGGCTATTATGCTATATACAGGGGATACCAAAAAAGTATACATATTTTAAGTATGGCATTCGCTCAAAAGATGGCATTAATCAAATGAATGCTAATGTCACCCGTGACAGGCAGGGCAGTCAAAGAAAATGGCGGAAGCACAGTTGAGCAAATGTCATATTATACTAAATTTATACTACCATCATCCTCCCTTAATTAATTCAACTTTAAGAAGTAATACATAGATAACATCTATTAAAACGTATACACATTTTTTGGCATCCCCTATATAATCTTCGGGGACTTACATTTTTTGCTCTGAAGTATATTGCCAAAACTTATCTATATTTTTGTGTGCAGCTCTAGCTCATTTATTTTGACTACTATATAATGTTCCATTGTATGAATGGACTACAATTTATTTTGACAGAATTTAGGTTGCCTGCAGGTGTTTGCTATCATGAATAGTACTCCTATGAACATTTTACGTAAAACTCATAGTGTACATATATATTTTTATTTGTATATATATGAAAATGTTATAATATATAAAATGCATATGTATAGAACACAAAATGCTCTATATTATTTCTAAAATTATGAGATATATACCTAGATAGTAATAATAATTAGGTTTATGTTGTGGGATTATTATTTTTTTATTTTAAAGATGTGGAGTACAATTCAGGGTCAGGTATACAAGTGGTCACAGTGCAGGTAAAGTTTGGGCCTTCCTTTAGTGCTCATTTCTCCTGGTTTGAGAACAGGTACCCCTACTGATGTTGTGTCCCCCTCCCCCTTTTCCCTGCCGGCAGTGTCCCGCTACTGACAATCCCTTTCTTATAGTATTATGGTACATGTTTAGGATCTGCTTATGAGTGAGAGCATGTGGTACTCATTTATTTGTTTCTGTGATAGATCACTGAGTATGATTGACTCTAAATCCATCCAAGTTTCTGCAAAGTCCATATGTTTGTCCTTCTTTATGGCTGTGTAATATTCCATCATATGTATATGTACCAAAATTTTTAAAACATAAAATGCTTTATATTATATCTAGAATTGTGGGATATACACCCCTAAATATTAGTCATGATTAGGTTTGTATTGTGGGAGTATTGATTTTTTTTTTCTTTTTGTATTTTCTTTTTTTTTCTACAATGAACATGTATCTTTTTCACAATTAGAAAAAAAAAGGTTTGCCATAAAGTTGGGAGATTGGCATTGTTTCAAATTATAAGAACATTAAATGTGCACAAATATCTATAAACTTGTATAAGATTCTATTGTAAATTACCTCATTAAGTTTAGCTTACACCAGTCTACAGATCAGTCATAAATTACTTGTTCGGCTTAACTTAAAGCTAGACTTTAACCAAAAGTAATGGGCACATCTAGATAAACCCAATTTATAACTTTTCCCAAACAATATAAAGTCAAAAGCAGGCTTTAACTATATACAAAGAAAACCTAATAAATAGTAAGTAATGCCATAATAGGTGTCAAAAAGTCAAAGAAGAGCAACCCTCTGCTTGTTAAAGTCCTTATATACAATTAAAAACTTACTTTTTAGCAACAAAAGATATTGAGGACAACTTGCTAATCAACTGGAAACCTCACCATGTATACCCATAATCTATTCCAGCTGAATCAGAGATAGCTGTAAAAATGAAATTATAAAAATTAGGGACAAAAAATTTTCATTCTCCTCCCTTCCCCAAAATATTCACTGCAAAATGATGCAATTCTCATGTTTGCAATCTAACCATCCAGACTTAAATCTGTTGATTATAAATCATCATCTATTGAGAGCCCATGTGAACAAAAACAAAAGACTATGAACGGGTGATGGCCAAGAGGAGATGTAGCCACCATTACTTGGCTGTAGAAAGAGTCACTTGCTCTGCTTTGTTGCTGCCTCTCATCCACAGAAAAGGCAACAACTGACTTCAAGAGAAGTGACCTGGGATGGAGAATATGTCCTCAAATACAAACCAAGAGAGACAATGCAGAAAAAGTTTCAATGATTCAAGTTCTTCTTCTCACTCCCATAAAAAGAACCATCACCCTTTCTAAATTTATCTAAGAAAATATTGGCGAAGGTCTGACTCAATTGTATTCTTTCTCCTTTAAATTTCCACCTCATTTTTCCTGAGTAGAGAAAATCTGAAATCTTACCTTTCAATGCCAAAGGACATTTTCTGTTCTTTCCACATTACACAGCAAGCATCTCTTGCTCTGAGCAGTGGTTATAATTGTGTGATCTGCAAGCTGAACAAGGAATGTCATGGAATAAAAGATAACACAGGATGTGAGAGGAGGCAGAAAGGAAAAGACGGGAATAGCAATGTGACCAACTATGGCAACCATTCATCTCTTAACCCAAGAAATTCCTCCTTCAGAGAAAAGGCCAGTCCTACTGGAAACCAGAAACTAGAGTGTAAACTACCCTCAGGCATGCTTCTTTTTGTCACCAGAGAGAAAAACAGACAGGTGGCAGGGTACCTGCCCATGCTTTTGCATGATGTGGCCCAACTGTGCGCACAGTCACATGTACAAAAGGCAGACCCACAGGCTGAAGAGACACTGTGGGGAAGAGCAGCTCACTGTGTTTGCCAGAGGTCTTAAGGGGATCTTCTATTTCATTCCGTAGTAATGCCCTTTTTGTTGACAAAAGTAAATTGATGATAGTCAAGAGGGAAGCATTTGGTGGAAAAATTCTGTTGACCCTTCTCAGATTGAATTTGACCACAGAACAGGATACCAGCAGTTGCAGAAATGATAGATTATTGTAATGACTGCCAGAATGGCCTTTTGGCATGTTTAAATGGCAATAAATTTCACCAGGAAGAAGGCAATTTTACTACCTTAGAGCAGTAAGGAAGCACGGTGTTTAAGGTGTAAATAAATCGTGGGTCATTAAGAGCAAGCATATTCTGCCCACGGTGCAACTCTCAATCAGTGGCTATTCATATATAATTTAATTATGTGAATTTGCTTAACCAATTATGCTTTTTCGTTCCAGGTCACAGACTTTCTCAGGTTGACGGTTCTGCTCTCTTCCTGTCTCCCTTACGTCCATAAACACAGCCCTGGTTTCTACCCCTTTTTTCCTTCCATGGGTACATAAATACCATCGGGGAAGTTCAGTGATACTAGCTCACTGAATAGCCTACTGAGATTATTAAATTAGAGACTGATCTGCTATGTGGTCTTTTTCCTGGCTCCAAAATCCCCTCTGTCCTTTGCTCATTAATCTGGCTCAGTTCTTCACTGAACTCTGCCATTAAAAGAGGAGGTGGGAGGGAGAGGTGTGCAATGAAGTTTGACATTTCCTCAAAAATGATTCTATTAAAACCCACTTACATTTATAGCTCCATCTCATTTGAGAATGTTAATCAGTTGCAATTTTATCAAGGTAAAGGTATTGGGATCTAATCAAGTCAAACACTTGCTCACATTGGTATGGATCAGGTTTCAAAAACATCACTTTAAAAGGTCATTTTTAAATACAGCTTCAGGTGATAATTAACAACGTTCATTAATAACAATCTGCTTATGGACAGTTTAAAACATTTGGGCTCCATCTATAGTACCAGTTTCAGTCCAAATACAGTTCTCTCCAAGCTTCTGTCAGCTCTGACCAGAAGAACAGAATTCAGGAGATAGACTCCAAATCAGGCAGGTCAAGAATGCTTTACAGAACCAAATTAGTGTTAAACTTGGATTGGTCAAACTGGCACAATTCCTCCAAAAGCCTAAATCTCGTTTGATGCTAAACACAAGGTGGAATGTCCCTTCACGATCTGATTGATTGAGTAGCCTGAGTGGTGAGTCCCAAGCTTCACTTAACCCAGGCACATGTGTTTCCTTCTGCTTGCTTCATGTTGCCCAGAACATTTTTTTCTGAGACCACATTGGAAAGTTTTTCTGTTCCCATTATTTTGTAAACTGCTGAGAACGCACCATTAGCTCCAACCAACTTTATGCCAAAAACATCATCTCTGTTTATCTCAGATCTGCCCTAGGAACTACTGAAACTCTGGGAGGCAGGTGGGAGGCAGGGAGGATGAGGGCGTGCTCACCCCATTGAATTACCACCTATCTCAGAGTTATGCCCTTGGCATCCCAGATGAAGATGGAGAAAATACAAGAAGATATTGAATCAAGAAAACTACCAGAAGAAGTTTATGAATACAAAATTGGAAATATTAAGTTGGAAATACGGGACATTTATGGCAAGAGAAAAGAATCACTAATGTAGGAGTGGGATGGTTTCCGAAACTGATATGCCAATTATCTCATTTTACAGATGAGGACGTGAAGATACCAAGTTCTGAGTTGGTTTCTCGAGGCCACCAGAATATGTTGACAAATTAACACAAACTTCTGACTCCTAATTTTATGACTCCAACAAACAGTATTTCAGGAAGGGCAAGCCACTTGAGAGTGAAGACCCAAGCTACAGCAGTGTCCTGCAACCCCAGGAAGAAGCTACCATTTGGGACTGCAGAGCCCTGAGAAAACCTGCAAGAGTCCTCACCTCACCCCTTCGCACTGAGACCCTGGGCTGTGCTCACAATTCCTGACAACAAATCTTTGGTTTGCAGGGGTAGGAATGCACAATTTCCCAAGCCTACACGTCGCTTCCAAAACCTGGGATCATTTTTGTCATTATAGCTAGAGAGATTTTTTTAAAAAAAAAAAAAGACTGGAGAAGGGCAGGGTATTTTTAGATCACAGGGCAAGGTTATCTGGCTCCAACTGAGATAAGTGCAAAGGGTCAGAACCTTGCCAGTTTTCACTGCAGTCCGTCAAGTTTACCAAATGTGAGGAAGGTGGAATTTTTATAGAAGCTGTCGACATTTAAAAGCACATAGTCACGTGTCACGATAAGTGAAGCCTCCTGTGTTTTTAATGGACTAGCCTCCCAAACTTACTTTTCCAACTGATGATAGCCTTATCTCCTAGTGCACAGTTAACCCTTCAGCTAGGTCAGGCAGACCAAGAGAAAGTGTCTGCCTGGGCTCCTTCTTTGTTTACCAGCTCCTGCTAGGCTAATTCTAGGTGAGCAAAAATGTCCCTGCACTGGGGGTCATCAGGATGACAAGGAAGGTAATGGTGTTGGTGATATGATAATGATGCTGATGCCAGCATATGAGGGTAGACATGAACAGCTTTCTCTACTTACCGATGAAAGCTAAATTCTTAAGGCAAATAGACAGAGATATGATATAAATGAAGGCACTTGAGTCAATAAAGCACTGTTTACTTCACATCATGAATAAATACGGCAGCCTTCTGACCAAAAAAAATTTATTTCTGTTTGATTTCTACTTGGTTGGTTTTATTATTTGCTTATTTTGTCAGGTTGATCAGGTACACTTAGCATGTCTTTCTAACAAAGATTAATAACTCTTCAGATCAACAAAGGGCAATTAGATGTGGGGTATATTGCACCACTACAGCATGAAGGAGACTTATTTATTTGCTCTTGTGCTCTCAGTCATATGCTTGGTGTCATAGACTTCATCTACACCACAGCAGTGAGGGAGGAAAGCCAGTTCATTAGAGTGGAGGTGAAAGATTCTTTAGTTTAGAGTTAATGCCTATATATAATGCTTCTGCGAAGGGGTTGCTTGGAATCACCTCTGTGAAGATAACATCTACTGAGCAATTAATATGTACTAGACACTATGTCAAGTGCTTTCTGTGCATTTTTAATTTAATTCTTACATTAAACCAATGAGGGAGGTGAAAGAAACTTTTTCTTGCTCACCCAATATTCATTCTCCCTTTTTTTCTTGACAAAAGAGGTCCTAATTTTATTCATGGTGACAGTATTGCTAGCTAAAAAGACTCCATTTCTCAGCTTCCTTTATAACTAGAAATGGCTCTGTAAATAATTTCTAACCAATGAGATTTATGCAGAAGTGTTGTTTAAGATTTTAAAGATAGTTCCTTAGAGATAATTGCCACTGCTTTTGCTCTTTTCCTCTTCTTCCTTTCTTCCATTTGAGGAATGAATGTGATGGCTGAAACTCCAGTTGCCATCTTGGACGTTGAATTAGGATGGTAAAAGAGAAAAACAGCAGAAATGTAGGCTTTTCTAATGACATCTCTTACACAGAGAAAAATAAAGTTCCACTTTTCTTAAGCTATTAATCTTTTGGATTTCCTATTATATGTAACCCAACCTAAGCCCAGTAAAACAGTCCATATTTTTATATCCCCATTATAGAGATTAGAAAACGCTTGTAGATGACAGGGATGAAATTTGAATGCAGGTTGTAGGACACTAGAGCCTCTGTGGTTAATGCTGCATTGCTTGTAAGAGCAATTAAAATGGTAACCTTCAGCTATCATCATGCATACTCTTCACTACAACCATCTAGAATTTGTTTCAGTTCTTCAAACGAAACTGGTCCTGATCTATCTTGTCTTAGACTTTCACATATGTTGCTTTGTCTGACTTAGAAGGCACTTCTCCCTGTTCTTCACTGAACAACGCCTGCTCAGATTTTAAAACTTGATCAAGGCATCATTTCCTCAGAAAAAACTTTCTTGATCTCTCTAACATGGTTGTTTCCACCATAGTTCTCTCATCACTCAGTATTAATTATTCCAATTCCAAATAGACTATAAGAGAAGATTCTATATCTCTCTTAATTGCTGCTACAGGGAATAATGCCCAGTGCCCAGGGTCAGCTGAGAATTGAAACTATATTATGACTATATTCCCTATATCCAAATTTTAAGTAGATACATAGAAGATATTTTTTTAAAAAGACTCAAGTTCATCTCCTAGAGATTAAAATTATAATGTGTGAGATGAAAAGTATACTGTATAGAATTAACAACAGATTAGATATCACCAAAGAAAATATAGGTTAATTTAAAGACATAGCAATATTAACTATCCCAAAGAAAAATTTATAAATAATGTTTACAAAATGAAAAGACTACCAGTGAACTGTGAAATAACTTCCCAGAAACAAAGAACAGAGTACCATATGTTCTCATTCATAAGCAGAACTTGAAAACTTATCATAATACTATAAGAAAGGGATTAGCAGTAGTGTGAAGCTGCCAGGGGAGGGGAAGTGGGATTGGCAGTTGAGGGAAACTGCTAGGGGAAGGAGGGGCACACCTCATCAACAAGGGTACCTGCATAAACAACATTTGTACACCTAACCCTGAATTGTACACCACATCTTTAAAATAAAAAATAATAAATAATTTAAAACTTCACACAGCCTAATATATGCATAATTGGAGACCCCAAAAGAAAACAAGGAGAAGTATAGAAAAAAATATTTAAAGAAACAATGGTATTATTTTTCCAAATTTGGTGAAACCTACAAACCCACAGGTCTGAGAAGCTCAATGGACTTCTTAGTACAAGAAACATGAAGAAAATGACACCAATGTACATTATAATGAAGCTGCTCAAAATCAGTCATAAAGAGAAAATCTTAAAGGCATCCAGGGGACAAAAAAATCACTTTAGATTCATAAGAACAAAGATAAGGATGACAGTGATTTCTTGTCAGAAACAACACAAGGAAGAAGATGGCAATATCTTTACAGTACTAAAAGGGAAAAAGAGCTGTCAGCCTAGAATTCTAAACTCAGCAAAATATATATATATATATATATATATATATATATATATATATATTTTAAAAAGAAGATCACATTTTCATACTTGCAAAAACTGAAAGAAATTCAGCATTAACAGAGTTACACCAAAAGAGTTGTTAAACAAAGTCTTCAGACAGAAAGAAAATGATGCAGTTAGAAATATGGATCTATACGAAGGAATAAAGCACAGCAGAAGTTTTAACTACACGTGTAAATATATTTTAAAATCTTTCTTATTATATAAATCTCTTTAAAAGATAGCTGACTAAAAAGATAGCAATAATGTATTATGTGGCTTATGAAACATGTAAAGTAAAAGGTCTGACAATAATAGCATTAAAAAGGGAAGAAATGGAAGACTATTGTGAAGGTCTTATACTATACAAGAAGTGGTATTGATGTCACTTAATGGTGAACTGTGATAAATTAAAGATATATATTACAAATGCTAAAGCTACCATTAATAGAAAAACAATTACACCTAGTAAACCAATTAAAGATACAAAAGGAAATCTAAAAATATACTCAACCCAAAAGTAGTCAGAAATCAGCCTAGAGAGAAGACTGCAGATATACATATTTCTGTAGTCTTCAGATATACATATTTCTGTAGTCTTCTCTCTAGGCTGATCCTGAGGTAACAGTTAAGACTTACCTTAAATTCTCTAAATTGGTCTGTGTGTAGAATTTTATATTGAACAGAAACTCCATGAACAGTCACTTGAACTACTTTCTCACTGACACTCCCTATATCATTTGCTATAGCATTTACCTTACAAATCTCCAATAGTGGATTAGTTCTGTAATCTCCCATCTTTATTCTAGCTCTACATCTAGGTGGCAGAGTACTGCTAGAGAAAATCCCACCTGTGAGGACCAGTGTCAGACTCTTGGCTGTCAATTTCCAGCTAATCCTCCATCTTTAGGACAATTCATATTCTTCCATGCACAGCCTGCTTTTTCTGCTTGGAGTCCTCACTGAGAATATTCTTCAGAAGATGAATATGACACTACCTCTACTGAGAAACCTTCCCTGGTTCCATCCCAAGCCAGAAGACTTAATCTCTCCAAATTCTAGGTTGCTTCTGTATATTATACACACTGCTATTTTCAGTTTTGTTATATTATATTGGAAATTATAATACATAATATTATATGACATCATGTATAATTTCATATACGCACGTACTTGTACATATGTATGTCCAAACTTGTCTGCCCGCCTTTCTTCCTTATGCTCCTAGAGAACTAAGCCCTATTTTTTTCCTCCACATTCCCATCAGCCAAGACAGTATTTGGCACAGAGTAGGTGCTCCATACATAACTGCCACGTTGAAACGCATTGACTTTTTTTGCTGCTGCCATAGCTACTAGAAATCAGGTACTGGAAAGTGAAACACTAAATATTGATTCCACCCCTCAGTAAGACCACACATAATAGGTACAATTTTGAAATCTGAGTGGATAATTACCAGGAATCCTGAGTGAAGGGGAGAATTATCCAGCAGAAATAAATCCTTGCTCCAATTTCAAAATAGATGCATTTCCTTTCTTTCCAAAAATTTTCTTAATACATTTTAAAACTTAAATAACTCATTAATTATATCAAACTTTTTTTCCATCGTCCTCATCTCTCATACCACCTCATCCCCAATTTTTTTCTTCTTCTTTTAAGAAAGAAAAAAACCAATCTTACCCAAATCGATGATAGCATCCTATTGGTGACCTTTACAGTGTCTTATCAGCTGGAGTATCTTATTTCTCCTCCTGAGGGTACAGCGGGCACCTACAGACAATAGGTTCATGTTCAACCCTCACTAACCCCTCACTGGGTTCAAACTCATGTTACTCAGTAGTACAGAGGTTAAGAGCATTGGCTATGGAGTTGGGTTGCCTAGGTGTGAATTCTAGACTTAGCATATAATGGCCATTGGCCTTGAACAATTATTTAAACTCTCTATACCTCAGTTTCTTCATAATAATAGTACTTATCTTATAGGATTGTTGAGAGCAATAAATTGATCTAATACACGTAAAGCACTTAGAAAACTACCTGGTGCATGACAAGTAGCCAATGGATGTTAACTATCATAACAAGCACTCAATAAATATGCATTAATAAATTAGTGACAGCTCTCCAACAAAATAAATATGCTATGGTTTTAGGCAAAACTAGGTAAGTCCTATATGATTGATCATAGGTATTTGGTACATTTTTCTGCTCTCCCCCCCCCAAATAATATTTCACAACTCCTAAATTTTGCCATTTAAAAGAAAATTATTCTTCTTAATAAGGTCTTTTAACAATTGGGAGTAAATACAGCATCATCATCACCATCATATTTTAATCATTATTGCTATGTTATATCATTTAATCCTTATGAGCTCAGGACTTATTATTCCTACTTTATAAAAAAGAAAATGGGGCACAAGAGGAAACTGTACAATGGCATAAAGCAAGAAAATGATAGAGCTAGGATTTGAATCCAGGAAATTTGGTCCCTGAGCCTATATTCAGAGGCACCACGTCTACCAATCAATCATTCATTCATGAATACTGAGTGCCTTTCATATATCAGAATCCATGCCAGGCTCCAAACTCTTACAGCCTGCCTCATCAAACTAGTGTATAAGAATTAAGTAAATGAGTTAACGCAGATAGAATACTAGAACTTTTCTTATTTCCTCGGATAGCTTTTTCTAGAAACTTTGATTCTGAAAGCCCATTGGTGAAAGATATGAAAGTCTTCTCCCAATCAAGCTAATCCCAAGATTGAAGAAAAGATTTTTTTCTCCTGTTTTATCCTTGAGAAAAGGGAACAATGTGCAGTTCCCAAAAGACATATAAAAAAATGTTTGAGTAGGCAATGATTCTTATAAAAATGGAAACATCTGGGCATCATGTCCCCCTAGTCTAAACCCATCCTCATGCCAAATTCTTTCCCCAGGCAGCTATTTGGAATTCCAGTAATAGTTATCTTTGGTTGACTGACCTGAGAAGCCAGGAGCTGTGAGCACATTCATTTAAAATTAAAAGGAAATTTTTTTAAAAACTAAAATCCTTACTGAACTACTGGTTCTGAAAGACTTCTTAAACTCAAAATCAAGCTCAATTAAATTTCACATCTAGTTCCATTCCATCTCAGCCCTAAACTTTCATTTTATTCATTTATTATTTATATCAATAATTATTTTTATATTCACAATTTTTATTTCTATTTATTGTTTATTTATAGCTCACTCATCATACAATATTAACCAGGTTATAATACAGATCGTGATGAAAATGTGGACTTTTTTTTCATTTGCTTTTATAAATATTTCAAACCAGTAGCCAAAATGCACAATTCCTCCACTTTCATATAAGCTTCTTGATGTGCTGGGTTATGAAGTACTACAAATTCTTTGCTATGGATTCCAAAAGGAGTGTTTATTATAACTGCCCCAAACTTCTCTGCTTTTAAGAAGATGATCATACCTAGAAATGATCTAGCACTGATTATATTGCAAATAAGAGCAGGCTTCCCCAAACTACCTGGAGGGTACATAATACTGGTAGACTAGAGAAAACCACTGAGTCACAGACCATATAAACGAGCCAAGCTAGTTTAGAAAATCTGGTTTGTCTCCATGTTGTCTCTCAATCTGGTTTAACATACACAATCTAAGCACTATACAGTACCACTAGAGGTGGAAAATACTGTTCACTTCAGAACAATTACTGAACATCGTATTACATTACATTTCATAATTATATGAAAATTATCTGTTTGTACATTTGCTTTCACTTCTAAAATGTAAAGTCATTTAATACATAGAATATGCATAGTTTTCTGAATGGATGAGTCTGGTAGCTAACCAAAGACCCAGTCACTAAAAGGGGAGTTATGCCGGGTGTGGTTGTCTCAAGACTATAATCCCACCGCTTTGGGAAGCTGAGAAGAAAGGATTGTCTGAGCTCGGGGGTTTGAGACCAGCCTGGGCAACTTGGTGAGACCTCGCCTCTACAATAAATCAAAAAATAAAAATAAAAATAAGCCGGGAGGAGTAGCATGTACCTATACTTCCAGCTACTTGGAAGGCTGAGGTAGAAGAATCACCTGAGCCCAAGCAGGTCGAGGCTGCTGTGAGCGTGAGTGTGCCACTGCACTCCAGCCTGGGCAACAGAGTGAGACTCCAACTCAAAAAAATCAAATAAAAAATAAAAATAAAAAGTGGAGTTATATGTATGAATAAATATCTTGGGGATGGGTCAGAACCTCACAAAAGTTTGTCCTACTCAAAACTACAAAACTATCTAAAAATAACCTATCCATCCTTCAATGACAATTACTCTGAGACTCTGCACTTGATTGTTCTAATAACAATGTTAGAACTCATTTGATAAGAACTTAGCATGTGTAAGGCCTATTACCAAATTCATTGTGGGTTTAGAAATATGTTGTCACTTAAATTTCACAACATCAATATGAAATACATTTCCCTTCTATTTTCACATAAGGAAACTGCTTACTTTGCAAGTGTTACCTTTTTTACTAAAATATTTGTTGACCTCAATAAATAAACAATAAAAAAGACAATCCAAGATTGCAAAGAATTCACATAAGTTATGTATACTATGTCCTTGTTCCTTGGAGAAATTACAAAATAGTACTTTCATTTGGGGTCTGAACTTGTTTGATATAAGACTTCCATTATGTTTTTGGTCTGTGGACAGTGAGGAATTATTTTATTCTTACTATAAACACACTCACTCTTTCTCTTTAATAAGACTCTTGTTTAACTATCTCCTTCTTACCCAACTCTTGGTCCACTTTGACTTTTTCATTAGGGAACAGACAGGTAAATGGGAAAAAGTTGAGCCCCACAATGATCTTTTCCAGGCATTTTTCACTGAGTTTTACATTAGTCTCAAACCCTTGTTGAACTGGTTAGAACATACCATGGCTCATTTTGACAACAGAAAAGTGTATCCTCTGGCGTATTCAGCAATTACAATTGTATAGTGTACTATTCTAAAAATGACTCTGTTTAAAAATGCCTGTATGCAATTTAACCAGGAGTTTAGAAAGGAAGTTTTAATAACAACTATGAATTGATGATTATTTTGGATAATCAGTACCTAGCACTGTACCTGGCATAGGTAGGCCCTCAGTAAATTTTTTTGAATGAATTAATATTCTATTACCTGTGATTCTAAAGATCCCCTGCCAAGGCAGTCTTCTCTTATACTGCTAATCAGAACAAATTCCAATCACAGTCCTATTACACGACCCTTTGATGTAGCAAGTGTGTATAAACAACCAAAAAGGATGTCATTGCTTGAAGGATAAAAGGGGCTGACCAGGCAGGCGCATCACATGAGTCACTGCAGGGTGGGTGTTCACAGGACCACAAATGGCTTACCCTTTTGGATGAGAGCAGAGAAAAGAGGTTAGGAAATGCATTCCCCATTTCATGGATAGGTGATTCAGTAATTTTTTGCTACCAATCCCCGAGGACAAGCATTAATTAAAAAGGTCATTGCAGAAAAGCTTTCAGGAAAGGACATTAAAATTAGCTATGGGGACCAAACGTTTCCAACCCTTTTGTATTCTTTGACTCAGTGATTTTTTCCTCCTATTATAACAATACGCTTACCAAATCAAGGAATGGTGCTAAGGACAAGATAGTATATAAAATTTTTTCTGCATTGATGATCTCTTAAAATTAATACTTTAAATTACACATATTTAAATACACTGTGGCATGATGTCTTTCCTTCAAACTGTCACTTCTTCATAATTGACCTTGCCTATTGATAGCCAGATGTGATGTAAAACAGAAGGCATTATCTTATATTCAGTCACAAGTAAAATATTTCAAAGAGAAGATTCCATTTCTAAGTTTTAAAAAACCTATGTACACCTATAAACATTGATTTATTCTCTTTTCTCTAATGACAAAAGCTAAATTAGTCTAAAAATTATGAGTAGTGCATTTGGAGAGCACCCCTGTGTTATAACCACCCCACCTCTTTAATCAATTTGCCATTCCAAAGTGGAAAATGATTTAGGAAAAGCTGTCAAGCACAAGAGAAAGAAAATCTCCTCCAGATAAGTTATGAAGAAATCTGCTTCCTTGAATCCTTAACATTTAAACTGTCCACAGAGATTTAGAAATGAAGGAGGGGGAGGCCGGGGACAGGGTGGAAGGTTGGAGCCAACAGTGGAAGCTGTAAAGAGAGACTAACTTGGACCGGGGGGCACCATCCAGCATGGAAGAAGAATGGGAAGTTACACGGTGAAAAATCAAGAGAAAGAGAAACAGACAGGTGGCAGAAAGAACAAGTATGAGACATGGGCATGAATGAAGGAAGAAGACAAAGAGGAACATGAAAAGCAGAGGAAAAGACAAAGGAGTGGAGAAGAGGTCATGGGGGGAGGGAGGACGGAGAGCCCACAGGGAAGAATGAAAAGAAGAGAAACTGAGAGAGAAAAGGAACAGTCCCTCATCACCAGCTCTGCCTTCTTCATCCTCGTCTCTTTTTTTTCCGATGGCACACTGACAGAAGATTAATTCAAGTCAGCTGCTGAAAATAATTATTGCATTATGGGAGCAGTAATCATTATTTAGAACATGATTAAATATGTCTGCACCTATTGACTCTGCCTATGATTTATGTATTTGTTTAGTCAATAGTCTAATGTAAATGATGTAATTAATTATAGATGGTGGTGTCAGGTCATTGGTGAAAACAATCTGAGGAGAACAAGGGCTCTGTTTTTTTCATGACAGATGCAGGCGGGGGTGGGCTGAGTTGAGGGAATTCCAGGGGAACTTTTTCACGTGTGAATGGCGGCTGGGATCTCAATTTGCATGTTGTCTTTCTCTTGTTCAGCCTTCGTTTAGAAATTGAAATAACTTGTTAAGCAAAGGGGAAGGGAGCACATGGTTGCCAGGAGGACACCTGGGACTTGGGCGGGTGAGTAGGTGAAGAGCCAGCTGCTCCCTAACACAGGGGAGCGTGGCACCATCATTTACCGCTTCATAAAATTAAATGTTTTCCAAATTAAATCAGTAGGCAGTGTGCAGGAGGCCTACTATCTCTAATAACAATTTTTCAATCAATATGAGGGGCCTTGCCGATATGAAATCTGAGCTGAGCAAGTTGGGATGGGCTGGGGAGGGGTGTCCGGGGAGGGAGAGGAAGTGGAAACAAGGTTTGAGTTCCGAAGCTTTCAACCAAACCCAAGGTTTAAAAAATATATAGATATCTGTGCATGGTGGATTTGCCATCACTGTGAGTCTATTCCCCACAGATTTTTCTCTTAACTGATAATTCGGTCAGTCACATTCCTCAGAGGGATGTCATAGGTCACCCCAGCCCCTGTCAGGCCTCAGAGAAACCATTTCCATTTTAATGCCACAGCTATAATCTATCAAAGATGTGATGTACAAGATACAATGAATTTAAGTGGTCTTCATATATCACTGAGCTTTCATGCCTTCACCTGGGTAATAGTCTGAATTACTCTCCCTACCTCACAATCTGTCACCCCCAGTAAAATAACTGCCATGCCGGTGTTAATGGCAGATTTGTCCAAATTGGGGCCACAGTAGCCAAAGTCATTCTACATCATAAACTTTAGCATTCAGTGCTTAGCCTGGAAAGGGCCCACAGCTTAAAATCCTTCTGGAAATAATTCTGTGAAGAGGCTCTACTCGTGTTTTTATTTATAAAAGCAGCTAAAATAAATCTAGCCAGGACTGCACACAGCCTGCCTTCTCCATTCTCTGTATCTGGTCCTCTCTCTCTCTCCCAAACCCATCTAATCTGGCTGTCACTTTCCCCTGAAAGGTATCTAATAGACACAGTTCCCTTCCTTAGACAATAAACATAGCAGAGTTCAGAAGACTCAGCTTATAGTTAGTGCCCTTCTTTGCAACTCAACTATTAACCCTTCTTATTTTACCAGCAAGTAGTAAAAGTCCTGTGTTGCCAACACATGTACATCTCCCACCTAAACTCTTCCTGGCTGTGAGAGTAGTGCACTGCCAAAACTTCCAGTGATATAGGACTCAAGTGCCCCCCTTTCAAGTAGGTTCATGGATCCCTCTCTGTTTCTAACCCTTTTCCCAGTTCCAACATTCAATTTACTATTCTATTCACAAGTGTCAGGTCAAATGATTTTTTTTTTAAAGTACTAGATCAGGAGTTAGAAGACTGGTTTGGACCTAGTGCCTGAGACTTAGCAATAGTTATTATACAGATATGATATCTCTTCCAGAGAATATATCTCTCCCAACCCAGCCATTTGCAATGCTACCCATAGATCCATATATAGAAAATATTGTATAATGGTCTATCATTGAGGTACTAAAACTTCTTGGTCAAAACCAAGAAAGAGTTAGACAGCAGATCAATGCTTTTACACACTCATGGCACCCAAGTTTCTGTATAAACATAACAGTGTATCACCTATGTATAAGGAACTCAAAGTTTTTAGACAGTATTGAGAGAGGATCTTGGTTTCTGTGCATCACTCTCACACTATAAGGATATACTAAGTGAAATCTTATAATACATTAAAAATCTTAAGGAAAGAGCAGTCTTGTTTTGTTCAGAAGTCACCTAGTACCAGAGTTATCCAATGCTTATAATTAATAATCACAGATAAACATATAAAGAGTGTTTGTTTCTCAGAAGGCTGTCTGCTCTAAAGTTGTTTATAACCTTTCTGTTCCGTACTCTTTATATATGAAAATGGGGGCCATTAAGACTTACAGACATTTTAACTCTCAAGGCTATGATAAGGATTATTGAAGTATGGTTTATAAAATATCTTGGACCACTCACTCCACAGGTTATGGATTTCTAAAAATGGAGGCAAAGCTGTCTAGAAAGCTGATGGCTTGGTTAAAAGGCTCAAAAAGTCAATACAATTGAAATTATTTAGGAAAGGTTCAGATAGAACATGGAGCAGCAATTATTCCTTCAGGTTTCACACCACTTGTGTTTAGCAGTAACAAAAGAGTCTTGTCCTCTTCTTTCTGATAATGCTCTCATTAAGATAAACAGTATATTATTAATGCTGAGGGTTTCTCCAGCAGGCTCTGTTTGCTTCCACTTTATCTGAGCTCCTCTGCAGTGAATTATAAACTAAGGAAATATAAATTAGAAATATGCTCCCAGCTAGCCAAAGTCAATGTAAGCCCTTAACTTTAGCTGGAAAGAAACTGTAGTAAAATGAGGTTGAAAGAAAGAATGTTCCTTCTACCAATGTTCTCGAACTCACCGTGGATCAGACTTTATTGGACTCTCCAATGTGTTCATAAAGTGTGTTTTTAAGCACATTCATACAAACATGTGTCATGAAGAGATTGTCCCACTCCAACAGAGGAACACTCCAGCAGTCCCCTGAAAAGAGAACCCATCCCATCGATATAAGTATCCCAGATCATCACTTTCTCATAATTTTGCACATCTTTTGGCCGGAAAGATTATTTGGACTGTTATAGATATAAAAAGGATTTAACCTGATTCTCATCTAAAATAAAAAACTAAAACTTGCTCAAAGAATTCCAAAATAAATAAATAAATAAATAAACTTTTTGGTTCAAATGCACAACCTGAATTTACTATGCAATTAACTTCACTTCCCTAAAACAGATAGAACTGAACAAAGAGATAGCAAATTGTGCAGCCCGATATTTAGAAATTCATAATAGATGCCCCAAAAAGGGAATAAAAATGTCCGTCTAGAATATGCCTGTTTGTCTCCCTCCCTCATCATCCCCCTAAAAGGACACGCTTTAGAAAGATAATGGTGTGTGTGCTGATAACACTCAGATTTCCTAAAGTTGTTTTTCCTGTGGGAAAATACTTACCTTGTAAAACAGGATGGCAAGGTTGTGCTGGCCCTATGTTTGCACACTTGAACAGTTTACAAAGTTCTCAGTAATTCAGAATCAAAGCAGCAAAAGTCCTGCCACGTCTCATTTCCCACAGTTTTTAGCTAGGACCAGAGTTTTGCACTCGTTCAGAATGCTTGGATACATCCCTTCAATGTTTCTCCAACTTCAGTGTTCATAAAATAGTACTGTCAGGTAAAAGACAGGATGCTCAGTTTCATTTGCATTTCAGGTAAACAACAAATAGATTTTTAGTGTAGGTACGTTCAAATACTGCCTGGGATATACTCACACTTACACACACTATTTATCTGAAATTCAAATTTAACTGAGTGTCCCGGAGATTTTGTTTGTTTGCTTGCTTGCTTTTTGTGCTTTGTTTTGTTTGTTATATCTGATAGCCCTAGAATTACCAGGGATTTTACAATGTAGATTTTCTGTTCTCATACTCCATAGATTTGGATTTGATAGTTCTCTTTTAGGACCAGGAAATCTTATTTTTTTAAGTAAGCACCCCGGATGATTTCAATGCAGACAGACTTGAACCACTTTGAGAAATACTTCTTAGGTGATAGAATGTCCCCTGATGTACCTTCATATATCAGCAGCAAAATGTTTTGAATTTAAAGGTGCCAGTTATTGTACCTTTGCCATAGGAAGTCTAATATGTGTGCTTCCCCCCATCTAAAATCCCAAAGACAGATAGAGTCCTTGATCACCCAGAGGGGATAAGCACAAACAATATGAATTTCTGTCAAGGGATAGATGGAGCCTATTACCTCTTTCTTGTAATTTTCCTTCTTTCACATATAGAATAAACTGATTTTTGTTGCTATATTTCTTTTGCAACTTGGGTATTATTTCCAATAAATTGAATCCCTTCCATGTTTGACATATTACACTGATCTATGACTTTGCCTTCATTTTGTCCTGTTAACTAGAAGCCCACTTCATCATGAAATATGTTCCTCACACTTCTCTCCATAGTGGGTAAAAACATTGATAAAGCATCATAAATTGTAGGTCATTTCTCAAATGCTTCCTCTTACAGTGAGGATTGGGAGAAGGAAAAGTAAGTACTGATCAATGGACACGATAAAATTTATATCGAATGTATAGACAGAAAAGCAATGTGTATTAGAAGCCGCATAGAAGACACGTGCTTCACACCCAGATTTCGTTTTTTTGTTTGTTTCTTTGTTTCTCTGTTTTTTGAGTCAGAGTCTCACTCTGTCGCCAAGGCTAGAGTGCAGTGTCACACTCATAGCCACCACAGTCTCAACCTGCTGGGCTCAGGTGATCCTTCTGCCTCAGCCTTCCACATAGCTGGAACCACAGGTACGTGCCACCACACCAGGCTAATTTTTTTACTTATTGTAGAGATGAGATCTCGCCAAGTTCCCGAGTCTGATCTCGAATCCGTGAGCTCAGGCAATTCTCTCACCTCAGCCTCCCAAAGTACTGGGATTATAGGCGTGAGTCACTGTGCCTGGCCCAGATTTCGTTTTTTACTCCACAATACTAAAGGAAATTCAACCTTTCTCTCTCTAGCAAGTCAGTCCTGCCTCAAAAATAAATTAATTGGTGGAAACTTCTAACAGTTATTTTGCCTGTAACCTACCTAGATAATATACCTAACTAAGGTAATAGGTAATATAACTAAGCCATCAGATAGCTATTCAGTCCTCCTCTTTATTCTATGTAAATCTTGGGTACACAGAATTACTTAAAGCCTATTTTGGACAAGACATGTCACCCAAAAAACCCCACTGGTCTCAACACACATAATATCACTAATATAATTAGATATGCTGATTTACTGTGTGCCAGCAAATCTCCGAGGCATTCTACAAGCATTTTCTCAAGGAGGACATTGCAGCAACATTTTACACAAATGAGGAATAAATGATCTATGATCTAACTCAGACCACAAGGTAAGGGATGGACAGAGTAAGAGACAAGGAAAAAAGAGGAACTAAAAAAAAGTGGGGAGAGAAGGATAATGCCCTTTAAAACCTATTTTGATTAGATGGTCTTCCAGTATTCTTTCTCCAAAATGCCCTGTATAACATCAAATATCTAAGATCCTTGAATAATCCAAGTAATTGATGCCTTTTTTGCCATGGTGCAATATTCACTTGAACAGTTTTCTTCCCTTGAAGCTATGCCTTAGTAAAATTAACATGTTCTTTATAAATACATTCAGCAATGAAAATAAGCACTCGCCAACATGACCTGGTAATACATAGCTTAGAGTCCTCTACTCCCAGCTGCAGTGTTTAGAATTGCAGAGGCCTCCAGGCAAGAAGCTAAATATCCCTCTGCCAAGTCTTCTCAGCCACATATTGAGGAAAATTAACCTGCCTCTCAGGACTGGTATGAAGAATAGCTTATAAAAATGAGTGCGAAACCCTTTGCAAATATCAAATGCTATATGAATGCTAAGTAATAATAAAAATCTGTATGAATGCAGCAACGCAGCCCAACCTCCGGGTGCTTTTTCAAACTGGACACCAACCATTTAAGATTCATCCATCATTCACCTTCGGGCATCCCTTTCCTTATGAAAAAAAATAAAATAAAATGGGCTGTCTGCATAGCAAGGAAATGGAAAAATTGAATTTCAAAGCATATAAGCCCTCATACCTTGACCATTTGAAGTAATGGGCTCTGCTGTTTAGTTAGTGAAGATAACGACAATGTAGTAATAAAGTCATGGACTGATATTTTATCAGTGATCATTATGGCTTTGTTTCCTCCTCAGAATACACGAGATTCTAGCTCCAAGTAGATTTCTAAGACACTGTCAAGCTGATGGGACACAGCCAACATCACAGTGTTTGTATGGTCATTGTGTCTGTCCCTAACTCCTCCAAGAAGTCGCTTGTCAGTAATCCCCAAGCACTGTCTGTTTATATGTGCAAGACAGGGAGGGGAAGAAATACGGTGTTCACGAGCAACATGACAATGATGACTGCCATCCTGCAGTCCCTGGCAGCAAGAAGGATAGAAAAAGGAGAGAGAAAGAAAAAGCTCCTCTCCAGCAAACCGTTTCCTCCCAAGACATGATTCACTAACATTTGATTTGACAAGTTGTAGGCACTTCTAACATTATTTTTTTCCCCTTTGCTGTTCATTTGGGGAGCAAAGATTTATTGCCTCTCCTGAAAAGGACCAGGGATGCACTAGAAATAAGAATCAATAGTTGTTTTTTTTTTTCCATTGCCCAATTTAAAGAAAAAACCACCTCTTGACTAGGTTCTTAATTCTTTTGAGTTCCAGAATACAGTGACTCCTTCTCTACCAGATTAAATGAAATTCAAAAACAGAAGCACACAGTAGTCATGTTGTGGGGAAAAGAAGCGATCCATTTGAAAGTCAAATACTGTCCCCATGTGAAGTTTCCCTGCCACCCGAAGTCAATAGCCCCTGTCACCAGATTGCCCTACTCTTTAAATGTAGTGTGCATGAATCTGCCGAGCATATGAGCTGCATTGTATATGACTTTGTACTAAATGTACCCTTAAAAAAAAACCTATGTAAGGTTTCATTTATAAAATGTCAAGTAATTACTGTTTAGTAAAACAAAGGGAAAGAGGCGGGTCCTAGCTCACCCAGATTTTGCCAGGTATCCTATGACATCGGATACCTGGCAAAACAAAACTGTGCCAGGAAAGCTGAGAGTGGGCTGCAACAAGTTTTACTCCTGGGTGCAAAAGCAGAACATAACATCTATTTCCTCCCTGGGGCAAAATAAGTGGATCCAAAGAGGAGCAGGTAAAGTCTGCATAGGCACAGTGTATGAAACTAATTTTTATGAGTGCTCTATTGCTGCTCAGATAGGTATGAACTCTTTCTATATGCATATCATATGCACATACATCCTTTCCAGCAGTCCTAGCTCTGACTGTTAAAATGGCCTGGAGCCTCTCAGCATTTCCATTACAAAATCTGATTTTCAGGGATTTATAACTAAACTGAAGATTTTCCTCAGAGTGAGGCAAGAACCCACCAGGTCTCAGTTCAAAGCACAATTTTGCTTTCAGTTTCCTGGGAAGTTTGGTTTGGTCATTATCAAGTTATGGAAATGAAAAAATAAATAAGTCAAAGCTTATGGGAATACGGTTTTCTTCTTCTTCTTTTTTTTTAAACTCCCCATGAAGCTTTCAAATAGCTTGGTTATCTGAAATGACATTTAGTCCAAAATATGGATTTCTTTCTTAAAATGGCTGCAACTTTGACATTTAAAGATTGGTTATTACACATGCATAGAAGCTGCTTCCCCAAAAGATACTTGGCAGTACTGTGTAATATGGTATGTATCACGCATACTTAATGCCCACTTGCCAATGACCACTTCCTATTGCTGGACTGAAGAAATGGCTTTTAACAGGAATGGCAAATATATAACCAATTCAATTATTGCTTTATTATATTGCACTCATTAAAGATTGCCTGAAGAGTAGCATAGATGGTGCAAAAATTATTTAATTTCGTGCATCAGTCTAAAAGTAATTATTTACTTCCAAATTAATATTGGCTGAAAGACCTTAAATCCCCTGCCACGGAGGACTTCTGGAAAACATTATGGTGATTCTTTATAAGGTCCAGCGACATAAAAGAAAATAATTAAGATCAGGATAATGCTTAATAAGCATTCATAGAAAGCACCATTATGGTTTCACACAAAGATGCAATAATATTTCACATGCTCCAAAATGTATTTCCAAACATACAGATTTCAGTCAAGTCTAAATAGGTTCATTGAAAAAAAGAATTCATTGTGACTCTCAGCTACATGGTATTTCTTTCTCTTGATGAAAAAAACATATGCTATACACTTGTAAAAGTACATATATATAAAATGTATTTGTAAAGTATGATCATAAAGCTTTTGCACAATCATTTAAATATTATCACTATAACAATTCCACATTCTTTTGCAAGCACACAAACTTATTAGAAACAGACAAAGACATTACCAGACAAGATTTGTGCATGAAACTGGCATATGAGTTTTGGTTTGACCACAGACTGATGACACTGAGGTGTTCTTCCTTTCTTATTTTTTTCCACAAACCATAAGCTGCCCAAGCTGAAAGCAACATAAAAGGAAGTGTGAAAAAATGTTCTGTGCAATGGACGCATGATTGAAATGTGTGAGTTTTTGATTCATGCAATAAATACTCATTATATGCCTACCACAGGCCAAACACTGAGCTCAGTTTAATGATCATGAAGATACTAGTCATGTTCTCAAAATTCTCATGCTCTAAACTTTGATTTTTTTAAGTTAGTATTCAGCTTTAATCATATTTATGTCTAGCTATTAATATATACTCATGAAACTATGAAAGTAAAAGCCAAACAGAAGACGTTTCTGTTCCTGTCTCAACAAATTGAATGAGTGAGTCTTTGAGAGGGTGGGGCATAGAAGAAAAGTGCCTGTGGCATGAGTCAAATATCAGTCAAAAAATACCCAAGGTTTTTTCAGCTCGCTGAAGTCCTTAGCAAAAAAAAAATACACCTCACAAGAATCTGTTCAACTGTTTGACCACAACACAATTGATAAAAGTGATATATAATTCTGAAGAATTTTCTAGTCACAATGCATTTTCACACACTTTTTCCCACATGATCTTCATAATAGCTCTGAAATAGGCATAGTGTGTGTGATTATTCTTATTTTTGAGATAAATAAACTGACATTGGAAGAGGTTAACCATGCAGTTGGGAAGTGATATTTTTGAGATCAATCAGGACTACAGAAACAGTAAGAAATAATACTAATGAGACTTTCCATGCACACTTTTCTGAAGTTTAGGCTGTCAATAAATCTTTTCAAAATTCCAACAAATGTTATGTTTTTGTTTATTCCATGTGATAGCTGAGGTTTTCATTTACTGTTGCAATTACATCAGCCAAAATGTGACACAGTCAATATTTCTGATGATTGTAAATACTAGAAGAGTAGTCATTAGCTTAATGTCATGGTAAAAACTGCTTAGGCATTACAACAACGAAAAATACAGGTCAACTTGACTTTTTCTGCCATCAAAGAAAATTAAGGCCAAAATATTTGCTATTGAGGAAAAGGGGGTGTGAGAGCGCTTGCAGCATGCAGAAAGACTATCTACACAGGAACAAAAAATATTGTTGATAATGTGTCAAATCTCCATTTGACTCTGCCTGTGTCCATCATCACTAAAGTGCACAGCACAATAAAACTAACGCAATGAGTAAATGCAATGAGTTAGAATAATGAAAATGATCCATTCACCCCTGAATTTTTTATTTTTATTTTTTGCTCTCCAATCTGTAAGAATAAAGGCAGGTACTTATCTCTCTGGGAAGGACACTTGGCTGTCTTGTGCATCTAACATACACAGAAATTGATTGAACATAGACGTACCAAGAGTGTGGTTCATAGGAGAGAATGCAGAGCATTGAAAAGAGCACGAGACGTAAAGCCAGAATTCGGGACTCTAGACGTCTTCCCATCACTTGCTGTATGACCTTGATCAAATCACCTCTCAGCCTTGGTTTCCCCATGGGGGGAGAAATAAAATGTGAATAATAAAAATATTCTGCTATCTCACGGGCGTAACAAAAGGGAAAGCACTTTGTAAACTACGCAAAACACTGTACACTTATGAGGTATCATTTTCAAGGTATTATTATTTTCATGACCACAGGGGAATTTTTTTTTATTTTAAATGTAGGTTTTTAAATGCCTGAGAAAATGGGGCAGTCACAGAACCATGACTTTAAACAAACTTTATTTGGGCGCATGACTGACTGGCAATTGTGTGCAATCATTTTAGCTGTCACAGGCTCAGAGAAATGTGGGCGAGCTCTTCCATGAAATGTTTATATTTCATAAACAAAATGATGTGCTTAACAGTCAGAGCGATGGGTGGGTTCCGGCTAATGCATTTTCCAATGTGTGAGGCAGATTATTAATGCGCTCCAGTAGCTGTTAATTTCAGTTTGCCGGAATGATTTATGGGGAGGTAAAGGAGAGAGACATAATCTAATTGAGATCAGAATCACTGTTCTAGCAGCCAAGCACCAGCATGGACTCTCGGCACGGCAGAATGATTAATATCTAATAAGCAAATAATCCGTTAAATTATTATAAACATTACTTTTGACAACTCTTTTGTTGGCAAATGAAAGAGGAGAAAAAAGAAAAAGGAAACAAAAGATGTGAAATCACCACATTCGCTAATGATTGTGGAAAGGTAGATTTTGTCAGAGCAAGGGTGATGGATGTCATTATGGGCTTGAGTACTACGATCAATTTTAAGTACACTAGGGAGACATTTTTACCATAATATGAATGACAATGGAATGCCTGGAGCAAGATCACTCTTCAGATGCAGAATTAAAGAACACTCATTCATGAAGTTCCTCTGATCACACCTTATCATTCTCCAGCTAGTAAGTAGACCAGTCCCTTGCCACTGAGAAGGTCATCAGATCTAGTGCCCAAGTGAAGAGGTCAACAGCCATTCTTTCACCAGCTCCTTTTAGTTTTTTCCATTTCTTTGATTGTTATGATTTTAATATGGTAAGATACACAGAACATTTACTTACCATTTTAGCCATTCTTAAGTGTACAGTTCAGAGGTAAGCACACATTCTCATTATTGTGCCACCATCACCATCAACCATATCCAAACCTTTCAAGTTCCCAGATTGAAACGCTGTACCCATCAAGGCCAGTTCTCCATTCCCTGCCTCCCAGTCCCTGGCAACAGCCATTCTATTGTATGTCTCTATGAATTTGATTCTTCCAGGTAACTCATGTAAGTGGAGCTATCAAGTATTTATCCTTTTGTGATAAACATATTAACATCACATCTTCAAGGTTCATTCATGTTGTAGTGAGTGCCAGAAATTCCTTTCTTTCTAAGGTCGAATAATGTTCCATCGTAAACCATATTTGTTTATCCATTCTTCTGTCAATGGACAATTGGATTGCTTCCACCTTTCGGCTACTGTGAATAATGCTGTCTCAAAGATGGGTGTACACAAATATCTATTCAAATCCTCACTTTCAGTTATTTGGGGTGTGTACCCAGAAGCAGAATTATTGGATCATATGGTAATTCCATTTTAATTTTTTTAAGAAATCACAACACATTTCTCCACAGTGGCTGCACCATTTTGCCTTCCCACCAGAAGCGTAAAAGGGCTCGAGTTTCCTCACATCCTCACCAACACTTGTTATTTTCTTTTATTTTCTTAATATAATAGCCATGCTAATAGGTATAAAGCAATCTTTTAAAAATAGTTCAAGTTATCTAGTCTAGCTGTGTTATCTCCAAAGGATCCAGTTGAAGTTCTTTTCAGCCTTGGGCTTACTCAGGAACTTTTATCTTGTCTGTAGTTTAACATAAATCTGATATCTACATTACAATAAGCCTAGAGCCAGTGGTATGCATCATCTAGCTGAGGAGGCAGGACCACACTGGAATTAGTGAAGAACAGCTGAAGGGGCCACTAGACGGCTCAGAGGGTATGTGTGCCTTTGAGTGGGACATGCAAATGGAACCTCTTTCACTACAATCAGAAATTCCCAGCTATGCCGTGAGAGGAATCCATGCACCCCTCAATCTTATTTCACCTGCCTCTGCGTCTTCTTTAAAAATTCCCCTTGGACATCCTTCTCTCCAAGATTACTCACGATAGATTGAAGCAGGGTACCACTGCTTCTTCTACCTTCGGCTCCTCACTGCTCCCTTCTCTATCCATCCTTCTCAAAGTTGTCTTTAAAATTATTATTATTGATCCAATAAACCTCTGCAAGAATTTGTTCATGTGTTGTTGCTGTTTTTCTCTTACTGAACATAAAAGACCACAAATCTAAATCAATAGTCTACCATGGCAAAACAATTAACTGCTCAGTACATGAGTGTAAAACATCTAAGTCTAGTAGGAGCAACCCGGGCTGAAAGCTCTAACCAGGGTTAGGCCCTGGTAGCTCTAACTTCTTGTTCATACTCTATTATTAACACTCTCCGGAGGCATGGACAAAGTCTAATTCCTCCTCTTTGCCTTTATTTATTCTTCCATAAAGTGGGAGCAACAGAATTGCATTGATTATGTTGAGATCTAACCCAGAGATTGCAGCCTACTTTGAGACTTCAAGATGCCTCTAATTCACATTATAATTAGCATTAAAGCTAATGTTAGTAATCCAAGAATTTATTTGCTCAGGAGAAACAGTCATAGATACAGGATAATGGAAAATCAACAAGAAACGAGCAACTAACTATTTGGACCTGTTCTTATATAGAATGTACTTATCCCTTCTTGATCATCATAAGGTCACCATAGAATGGCTAGATAAGTAATACTCCCACAAAAGCGTATAAAATTATTTACTATCAAGTTGATTTGTCTTCAATTAGTTTATTAAATTTTGAAATTGACAGTGCAGGAATCTCCAGGCATTTCTAAAATATTATGCGAATATATCCTTTAGAGATAGTACCAGAATATTATAACAGTAGATTTCAACTTCTTTTCCTGGAATTCATAAAATAAGATGCATCTCTTTGAAAACTGCAGAAGAGGGTGTATCTTCTTTGCACTCAAATTCCACATTACACAAACAAAAATCGTTCTAAATTATTTCAAAGAGCAATTCTCTTAAGAAATGTGTTCCAAGCCCTCTAGATGTGCATTTAGGAAGCCATCCAAAAGGATAGCTAAACTTCTAGGATAGCCAAACTTCTAGCCAAACTTTCTAGATTATAGGAGATCTCTCCATTTCCACTTCACATGTCTAACCCTCATTTCTCAGTACAGAGAAACATCCTCTTCCAGCAGTCACTAAAAGATCAGAAAGAATATTCAGACATTCCCAGTCATAGCCTTGATATTACTTGTTGATTCTTGAAAAAAACACTCCAACTAAAGACCAGACTAGCTACCATAAAATTCTAAAGGTATCTACTTTGCAAAAGCTTAGGAGTGTCCTTCCCCAAAGTATCTGAAAAATGCTATAAAATTTAGACCTTAAAGATACTTCTAAAACCAGTTTACAGATGCAGAAAATATGGCCCAGAGAGATTACAAAGTTTACTGGTGAGAGAGCCAACACTACAAACGAAATATCGTAAGTCTCAATCCATAAGTCTTTCCTCTCCTCCACATTGTTTCCTTGGCAATTCAGCTAAGTGTCACTGATTACTGCTTTTACCTGTTCATTCAACAAATTTCACTGATGCAAATAGAACACATTTGAACTCGTTCATTCATTGAACACCTAGCACATGCCACACACTTTGCTAAGCGTCGGGACTAGTGCATGTGTAAGACAGACTATTTCCTGCCCTCATGAGTTTACACTTCGGTAAAAAAGAAAGGAATTCAGCAATTAAATAAAATGTCAAAATATGCTTATAGATCATAAGTGCTATGAAGGGAACAGAGTGATGAGATCACTAGAAGAGGCCAATATACAAGGGGGACCCCCCCAAAAAACCAGAATTATTTTTTGGAGGTTGGGCCTTTTGTAGTACAGGCTTCCTCTGCCAAATAAGTGTCCTAGAAACTCACTGGCATCCATGTACCAGCTAGCATTGTTGTGAGAGGCTTCCCTTGGCTTCAGTGAATCTTTTTTGGAGATTTTTTTTTAAGTGCATTTGCCTATTTCATGATGGGTGATTTACAGGCACACCTACCCATACCACTCTGAGTGTTCAGCAGTTTTTGGCCAAAAATGGCATGATCCCCATGCCCCACCCTCCATATTCACCTGATCTCTCCCTGGGTGACTTTTTTTTGTTTGTTTCTCTGATGCAAAAAGTCCTCAGAAGTAAACATTTTGCGAATGTGAAAAAGGTGAAACAAAAAAATGGCAGAAGCACCAAAAGGCATCAAAATAGACAAGTTTAAAAACTGTTTTGACCAGTGGAAAAAGCATCTTGATAGGTATATGGCATCCAGTGGAGAGTACTTTGAAGGTGATTGAAGCTTTTTTTTTTTTTAGCAAAGTTTTAAAACAAGTTTATTAGAAAAAGAAGAGAGGAAAGAAAGGAAGACATGCCAAAGCTGGCATGGGCAAGAGAAACCACCATGACTAAAGTTTCAATGTATAAGAATAAATACACCATTTTTCATAAATAAATTCCAGTATTTTGGAGGTCCTCCCTTGTGCATTGGGTGATCTAACAAAAGCTCTCTGAGTAGGTGCTATCTGAGCTGAAGTTGAAGTGTGAAGGTATGCCAACACATAGAGCTTGGAAAGAGCATTACAGGTTGAGGAGATAGCATGCAGGAAAACCTCGTGGCACAAAAGGCTCAGTTGGTCAGAGGACCAGAGAAGAGGACCGGTGGGTTACTGTGAGAAAAGTAGAAAGAGGTAGAAAATGAGGTGTCAGAAAGAGACTGGAGCAAGATCAGCTGGGACCTTGAGGCCATCAGACAGGGTTTGGTTTTATTTGAAGAGGAATGAGAAATCACTGAAGGTTTTTGAAAAGAGGCTAGTGTAATTCACATTTGACTTTTAAAAGACCACTCATGACAACAGCCAGGTGTAGGAGGGATTGTAAAGGAAAGAGTATGGAACCAGAAAGACAAGACAGAAAGCTATAGCAATGTCATGGTGAAAAGGACGGACTTGGGACTTGGGTGATGGCAGTAGAGTAGAAAGAAATGGATGAGTTCCACGTATGTGTAGGAAGTAGGGCCAATAGGAGATAGTGATGAATAATATAAAAAGTGTGGCTAGGTGTGATGGCTCATGCCTGTAACCCCAACACTTTGGGAGGTCAAGGTGGGAGGATTGCTTGAGCCCAGAGTTTGCGACCAGGCTGGACAACATAGCTGGACAACATAGCTGGACAACAATAAATACACCTAAAAAATGGTGTATTTATTCTTACACTTCATCTTCACCAAAAAAATAAAAAAATGAAACAGGTGTGGTGGTATGTGCCTGTATTCCCAGCTACTCAGGAGACTGAGGTGGAAGAATTGCCTGAGCCCAGGAGGCAAAGGCTGCCTTGAGCCATGATCATCATGATCATACTACCACACTCCAGCCTGGGCATCACAGTGAGACTTCCAACTCAAAAAGAAAAGTGTGCAGGAAATTGACAGGGTAACTCAGTTACTGCCATGAGATAGTGGTAGTGATAACAAGGTGAGAGATTTTGCTCTCATTTTGTTACATCACCTCATAGTAAGGTCTATAAGGATATATTTCTTTGTAAACCTAAGGGCACAACTAGAAATTAGAAATATCTTTGATGCCTCTAAGAAAACCAACTAAAGAGGTTCATCCATCTCTCCTTGTGCTAAGCGTGATCCCCATCAATACTAAAAAGAATGGAGAAACATGTCCCTGCATAAATTACAAAACATTGATTACCAGCAGCTTACTTTGGCGACTCCACGCCCCTCCCCCACTCCAGAGCTCTCCATTTGCGTACAAAATAGCTAGTGATTCACTTGCTAAGAACTTCAGAGAGCCTACAGGCTTGTATAGATACACTAGAAGGAATGAGTGGGAAAGAGAATTCTGGACAAAGAGTGTGCTTTTAAATATCAATGTATAACACACTGTCTATCTTTTAATACTTTGAAGCAAACATCCATAGTTTACTGCGTCTTTCAAAGCTGCATATCTAAATGACAATTTGTTCATTTCCTCCACATAATCCAAATATTCCTAGCCTCTGAAAAGTATTCTATGGTACTTCTAAAAGCAACACAACCTTAAACACAAGGAACATTGAGAAGACATTTACTTTTGTAAAAAAAAAGAGGGGGGATAAAAGCGTTGTAATCTCTAACAGAGAGACAGTGTGTTGGCAAAGATTATTATGCCACTCCTGGAATGCAGAGTCTGTGGTCAGGTCCTGAACCCTTCCACTATTTTAGCACAGATGGAATAGAAAACGTGGTTAACTACATCTTGACTTTCATTCCTGAGTAATATCCCAAGTTCTTTATATATATATATATATATATATATATTTTTTTTTTTTTTTTTTTGAGTTGGAGTCTCACTCTGTCACCCAGACTGGAGTGCAGTGGCACACTCCCTCCTGGGCACTGCAACCTAGACCTGCTGAGCTCCAACGATCCTTCTGCCTCAGCCTTCCAAGTAGCTGGAACTACAGGCGTGCACTACCACACCCAGCTAATTTTTGATTTATTGTAGAGATGAGGTCTCGCCAGATTGCCCAGGTGGGTCTCAAACCCGCGGGCTCAGGCAATCCACTCACCTCAGCCTCCCAAAGCGCTGGGATTACAGGCTGAGCCACCGAGCCCGGCCCAAGTTCTAAAACCAGTGTCTGTGGCAGAGTATCCATCTACAGCTCTCACTGGGAAACTGAGTGGCCTGCCTTTTCCCCTTAAGACACACAAAGATGCCTGAATTACCGGAAGTAAGCATCCAAACAGGTAAACAGCCTAATTTCCAACCATAACAATGACCCAGTCTCCCAGATGAAAGACTGCATAAAGGCAGAACTTCTCTAAACTTTTCTTATTTCCATGGAGTCTTTTTTCCAAAAGCCAGTTTAAATGTGTTCACTAAACTTATTTGTACATCGCTTGACAGTTAAGCCCTGAAGATACAGAGGTGAACCATTGCCCTTCTGGAACCTACAGTCCAGACTTAAGTCAAAGATCAGAATATACAAAATAAAATCATGAAAATACTCAATGAAATAGGAGTGAACTTTTTATAATCTCAGGGTGAGGAATACTTTTTTTTTACACATCTCATGAAACCTAAAAATAAATAACAGATATATTTACTATAAAAATGATAAAAGATTGACAGATTTAAGAATAAAGGAACATTTTAAAATTGACAGCAAAATAACGACAATGATGATACCAAAGTAAACAAAGCAAAAGATAAATGACAAGTAGAAAATACATATGTCAGAAAATACAAATAGGAAATTACATATATCAGAAAATGGGTAAACTTACACACAAACAGTTATTACAAAGCAATAAAAATAGATGAAACAAAATGGGGAAATTGGCAAAGGTCATGACTAGGAGACTCACAGAAGAATAACAAATAGTCAACTGGCATGTATTAACCTTACCAAAACTACAAATTAAAACAGTAATGAAGTTTTATTTTAAATATTTTTAAGGATTTTAAAGCCTAAAAATGTCCGAGTGTAGAGAAATGTTCATATTTTATAGGAAATATACACGTTTACATTATTTTTTTAGGAAGAAATTTGATAAAGTGTTTTAAAATGTTAAGTGTGCTCTTTGACCCAGTGATTCTACTTTTTTTTTTTTTTTTTGAGTTGGAGTCTCACTATCCATCACACTCACGGCCATGCCAGCTGCAACCTGATGGACTCCGGCAGTCCTTCCGCCCCAGCCTTCCAAGTAGCTGGAACTATAGGTACACATTACCACGTCCGGTTAATTTTTTTATTTATTATATAGACAAGGTCTCACCATGTTGCCCAGACTCATTGCAAACCTGTGGGCTCAGGCAATCCTCTCACCTCAGCCTCCCAAAGTGCTGGGATTACATACTGGCTTGAGCCATCTCGCCTGGCCAATTTTAGTTCTAATAGTTTATCATATAGAAATATCTGAAGACATGTGCAAATGTAAGTACATATACAACAAAATTTAATGTAACAAACTTTGTAATAAAATTTGTACAAAATGATAGGAAGTTAATTACCCTTAATGAAATACTCTGCAGTTGTTAGAAATAATGATGTAATTCCATGTGTACTGACAAGAAAAGATGTTCAAGATGCATTTTAATGTTGTTATATGCTTGCATTAATACATCAGCTGTTAATATACATTGATTAGAATATATTAATATTACATATTAATAATTACATGCTATTAATATAACTTTATAATTTGATATATTATTTTAAATGGTTATTTCTTAATATGAAAATTTTTTGTTATGGAGGTCATTTACTTTTTTAAAAACATTTCTAGGTTGTCTAAATTATTTGTAACATGTATTTTTACCTCTGCAGCCAAATAAAGAGGGAAACCAGAGGGCTTAATCATTATTGAATTTGTTTATCATGTATTTATGATTAAAATGCACTTTTATCTTTTTAAAGTCCTTATACCACAATGCCAACACAAACTAGGTTACCTGTACATGTATTCCTGCACAACTGAACATCATTGCTCCATCAAACGCAGAGGAGGTCTTCATTTGGGCCTCCTAATGAGAGAAGAAACGGCTAGGATGGAATCCTTCAGGACTTAAGAGTGATCTCTCACTGCACAGGAGGAGGAGAAATGTCAAACACCAAGGACAATCTGAATACATGCATGACAGCACTAGCAAGAACCTTGGACCAGAGTCTTTTGGTCTCCTACTATAATGAATGGTGATGGCTCCTGGAGAAGCCTGAAGGATGCCTTCTACCACTTTAGCTCAAGCAGAACAAAGAACCATCTTCTTGCCCAGTTTCACCCACATCCACTTGTCTGATCTTGGCCAACAGCTATAACATTGGGAGAAGGCAGGTGAACAAAGCAGGGGGCCAACCCTTCTTCCCAAGGCCTAGTGTGGAGAGGCCCTGTCCCCTCCAGCCTGACCTAGTTGAGCCTTCCAAAATGGGAGGCATCCCCCAAGCCGAACATGCCCAGAAGTTCTATCTTAACCTACGAGTTTCGTGGGTCTTAGAGAAAAGAGGGCTCAAAGAAAGGCTCAAGGAGAATGCACATACTGCATTCTATTTTATTTATTATACATTTCTCTCATACGAAAATTACAATTGTGTATTTTTTTGACATGGCTCTTTGTGGTGTGTGTGTGTGTGTGTGTGTGTGTGTGTGTGTGTGTGTGTGTTTAGTGTGTGTTTAAATGTTGGGAATTTGGAGCTCCTCCTAGTGGTTAGAGTTCACAGACATCAGGTTCGAAATTAAAGTTCCAAGCTTGCTGTTTTCATTTGTTAACTTAGAAATATCCAAAAAGTGATTAAAATCGAGGACTTAAAAGGTGATATCAAAAAGGAGATGAGAGAATTTCAAGAGTTTTTCTCTCATTTTCAGGAAGAACTGGGAATATCAGGCCAGTGAAAACTGTGGCAAGTGGATTTTGGAAAATCAACGTGTAAAGCTAAAAAAAAGGCTTTCTTCCAAATTATAAAATATAATCAGTCTAGCATGGAGTAAGGATTATATCCATGCTTTTCCACAGGAATTGAAAAAAATACTAACAATTATAAGCACTGAATAAGCATACCATTCGTTGAATTTATTAAATAACAGACCTAGAGAATTAAACCCTCCTCAAGATTTAGGTCTGATTTATAAGATCTTTATTTATTTTATTTAGAATTATTTTGGCGTACTGGTTGTGGGGAGTTATCCATGGGCAACAGACTTATGAATAAAACAGTCAAATTTTGAGCTACTTTTTAAAAAAAGTATTAAACACTATCAAAATACAGAGGGTGCCAAAAAAGTATACACTCAAAAGATGGTGCTAATCAAATTAATGTTAGCATCACCATGGCCCAGGCAGGACAGTCAAATAAAATGGTGGAAGCACAGTTGAACAAACATCATACTACACATTGCTATCATAATCTTTTTTTTTTGAGTTGGAGTCTCACTCCGTTGCCCAGACTGGAGTGTAGTGGCCGCTCCCGGCCACCGCAGCCTCAACCCACTGGGCTCCAGCGATCCTGCCGCCTCAGCCTTCCGAGGACCCAGAATTACAGGTGCGCACTACCACGCCCAGATGGTTTTTGATTTATTGTAGAGCTACCATAATTTAATTCAACTTCAAAAACTAATACATAGATAATATCTCTTAAAATGTGTATACTTTTTGGCACATCTATATATACACATATATATACATATACATATTTTTTTATCTATAAAAAATCGTTGGCCTGAAGTTCCAAGTAGTTGCAAAGCCCACAAAGCCATGAAAAATTTAGGGAATTTTAATACAATTAAGGAATTTTAATAATTTTAAGGAATGTTAAAAAGCTAAATACAAACACTTCCTTCAAAGGAATATACTGTCTAACTTTGAGGGAGGAGGATTTATTGCTAACAATCTTTCAGAATCATCTGTATTTTCCTGACATATTAACTTTTGGACAATGAGCTATTCATGGGAGTATTAAGGGGCCAATTATGGCTTTCTTTTCTAATAAAAAGGGGAGTGAGCCAATGGCATAAACAGACATATTTCAAAAGAAGATATACAAATGGTCAACAAACATATAAAAAAGTGCTCAAAGTCACTCATCATCAGAGAAATGCAAAATGAATCCCACAATGAGATACCACCTTATGCCAGTCAGAATGACCATCATTTAAAAAATCAAAAAACAATAGACACTGGTATGAATGCAGAGAAAAGGGAACATTTATATACTGTTGATGGGGGTGCAAATTATTATAACCTATACGGAAAATGGCATGGAGATTACTCAAAGAACTCTTAATAAAATTAGATCTGCCATTTGATACAGCAATCCCACTACTAGGTATCTACCCTAAGGAACAGAGGTCACTACATTAAAAAAAAAAAACCTACATCTGCTTGTTCATTGTGGCACAATTCACAATTGCAAAGATGTGGAATCAACCTAAATGCCCATTAACTGATCAGTGGATAATGAAACTGTGATATATATAAATACTATAGTATATAATATTATATAGTATATTATATAGTACATTATATAATATACTATCACATTTCATTATATAATAATGGAATACTACACAGTCATAAAAATAATGAAATCATGTCCTTTGCAGCAACATGGATGGAGCTGGAGATAATTATCCTAAGTTAACAGACTCAGAAACAGAAAACCAAACACTGCATGTTCTCACTTATATGCTCATATGTGGGAACTAAACAGTCACAACGATGGAAATAATAGGCACTGGGGACACCAATAACGGGGGGAGAGGGAGGAGAGTTAGGGTTCAGAAATTACCTATGGGGCACAGTGTTCGCTAATTGGAGAATGGGCCACCTGAGACCCAATACCCACCACTACATAATATGTTTATGTAGCAAACGCACCTGAATACCCCTGAATCTAAAACTGCTTTGAAAATGGGGAAATGCAATTGAATGTTTGGGGAGTGCAAACATCTTCAGACATATTACCTACAGTGATCAAATTCCATAGCATAACCTTAGTTTTAAGTTACATACTGCCATAATTTGTCTACAAACAGGTGTGACCTTTAGACTCGCAATCTGCTGATTATCGAATACAAATGAGTGCATATATATATGTAAGAGAACATTAAATAGGTCAATCCCTGTACTCATGAAATTTTATCTGATGCTGCAAAGCTACAAAAAAGGTTGCAAGTATCTTCACTATCTAAAAAAGAGAAACTAATCACAACCAAACACTGCATGTTCTCACTCAAACATTCAATTGTATTTCCCCATTTTAAAAACAATTTTAGATTCAGGTATACATGTGTGTTTGCTACACAGACATACTGTGTACTGGTGGGGCTTGGGTCTCTGGTGGCCCATTCTCCAGATAATGAACACTGTGCCCCATAGGTAATGTCTGAACCCTAACTCTCCTCCCTCTTCCCCTCTTATTGGTGTCCCAGTGTCTCTTATTTCCATCTTTATGACTGTTTAGCTCCCACATATAAGCATATGAGTGAGAACATGCAGTGTTTGGTTTTCTGTTTCTGAGTCAGTTCACTTAGGATGCTGAGCAAACGAGCCTTACTCATTGGCAGCTCCAGCACTACCAACCCCTGTCCCGAGAACAACCTACTCTCACTCCCAAGACAGATTGTGTAAGATTGCAAAATTTTTGAGCCAAGTGTTGCTACAGGTCCAAGGGAAAGCCACAGGACTGGAGAGAAAGGTCTATGAAGAAATTCACATGTGTTCTAAAATTTGGGGAATTCTGAATCAAACTCTTCCAGAGTTTGGTGTCTGCTTCTGGCCTGATGAGCCTAGAAGGCAGAAAGTTGTCCACATTTGCCAATGATGTCAAGAATAGGCAGCGAAAGCAGCAACTCAGTAAACTACACACTTGGGGTTTCACTTGGCAAAGATGATAAGTTTCCCATTAGCCAAGTGAATGCCATGAAAGGTAGCTGAGTTCAATGCCTCCTAGGTGAGCAGATCTCTAAACAAATAGACTAAAAGAGTTGAACTTGGAAGCAGGAGTTGAAGGGAAGATCACAAGAGGTATGCCTGAAAGCACATGGCTCCCATCAGAGGAATGAGCAGCACCGCACAGAGGTTCCAAAGACCCCAAAATGTGCTCCTTGAGAGAGCCAGTACACAGGTTTCCGAAACTCAAAGTTACCACAGCAAGATTATACCACCAGAGCTTTCTCCACACCTTTGCTCTTTTTAGCTTTCTTTTCTCCTCCCCACCCAGCCCTAGAAGCAGTTGCAGCAGCACAGTGATAACAGCTGGAGGGGCAGAAGGGCCAGGAGGTACAGTGGATTTACATGCCAGCCTTCCTTCATCACTTGTTCCTGACTGCAAGTCATGGCTGAGCTGGAAGAAATGGACAAACTTTGGATAGACACGAGATGGAGATTTCAATACCTGCCACACTGGACTTGTTAATAGGGACAAAAATTCTGATCACAGAAAATGAAAGTCTTTATATATAAATTCAAAGATATTTTATATACAGGGGCACCGAAAATGTACACACATTTTAAGAGTTGTTATCTTTGTACTACTTTTCGAAGTTGAATTACGGTGGCAATGTACAGTGTGACATTCACTCAACCATGCTTCCGTCATTTTTCACTTGTCGCATGGTGGCATTAGCATATATAATATGACAAACCCAAGAAGTGAAAGGCAAAGAAGGGAAAACATGGTGAACAGCAGTAGTTGGAGGAAAACAAAGCTCATTGCCTAAGCCCATTACATATGAAAGCACTTTACTAAACACAGCAGGAAATACAAGTTGAACTTGGTATGAATTCAGTCTTCTAAAGTCTAGGCTGGGTACAGTAGCTCATGCATGTAATCCCAGCACTTTGGGAGGCCAAGGTGGGCAGATTGCTTGGGCCCAGGAGTTCAATACCAGCCTGGGCAACATAGCAAGACTTCAACTCTACAAAAAAAAAAATTTTTTTTAATAGCCAGGTGTGATGGCACGCACCTGTAGTCCCAGCTACTCAGGAGGCTGTGGTGAAAGGATCTCCTGAGTCCAGGAGGTGGAGGCTGCAGTGAGCCATTATCATGCCATTGCACTCCAGCCTGGATGACAGAGTGAGACCTTGACAAAAAAAAAACTTACAGTCTAGTATGGAAGGGAAGACATTTATGAATAACTCCAAGACAATGAAGAAAATACATGTGAAAAGCACAGTGTCATTGCACTGCCATTATTGTTTCTGTGAAAATGAATTTGATCACAACTCTCATCTCTTCTATCCAAAACTCTAAGGAAAAAAATCTTAATCTGGGCTGAGAAAAAGAATGGAGATAAAACACAAACAAAATAATTAATTGTTTATTTATTTGTTAGAAAAGACTTTGGCAGATGAATTTAAAGTATTCGGCTGAAGTGAGTTTTAAATTTTAATTATCTGCTTCATTCAGCCATATTAATTCTATTCCTTGTAACCACTAAATATTGAATTGTTTGTGAAGGAGAAATAAGGGCCATAATTATTTGAAAGTGGAAAGGGAGGAAGCAAAATTATTTCTATTTACAAATAACAATAGTGTGAATACTTACAAGAACTAAGAAAATCAACTGAAAAAGTGGTATATCGGTATGAGAGTTCAGTGAAGTAGCTACATATAAACAGACACGCAAATTAGTGTTGCCTATCTACTAATAAAAATAACTGGAAAATATAATGGAAAAAAGGTAACATATACAGTAAGCTAAAGTATAAAATACCTAAAAATAACGCTAACAAAATATGCTGAACCTCTATTAAAAAAAACCTACATAAGTCTATTGAGACAATATTTTGACAGTATCAAGCTATTTTACCAGTGGCGATTTTGTGTGCCATTTAATCTGGAACTAACAGACTTTACCAGAACAAGATGCGTGACATATGCTAAATCATGATCCAATCAATGGGAAGCATAAAATGCGCTACTCCAAACACAGACGTGGTTGATCTTTGTAGTTCTGTTACAGTTCATGTCTGTGTCCCAGGAATTCTGAGAAATTCTATTTTGTACAGTTTCCAAAAAAGAAAAAAAAGGCTATGGTGAGTTTATATTTATAAGCAGTGTGTGATTGAATATATTTCTTTTTTAATTTTTTATTTCAGTAGCTCTAGGGAGTACAAATAATTTTTGTTTCCACAATTGCATTGTATAGCAGTGAAGAAGTCTGAGCTTCAAGTGTACCCACCACCCCCACCTGTGCACATTGTACCGATAGGTGATTTTTCGTCCCTCCACCTAGAAACTCTACTTTGATTAGACACTGATGAGAATCAGATTCTCCAGTTAGAATTTTTGCCTCTGATGATTTGGGTAGAATTTTTCATGGACTGATGTCTAACTCTGTACATTTCAATCTTTCTCCTCTACTGCCTGCATATTTCCAGAGGCAGGATTTCCTGAAGGAAATCTGATCTCTGGCCTCATCCCTTCCCATCACAAAGTACATCACTGTGGCAAGCAGTAGGAGTATTCCTGGAAGACTTTCCTATGTCAAGACTGCTGAGAATCACTCAACTATGCACGGAAATTATTTTGAACCTCAACATGTCTCTCACTAAACTCACACTAAATGATTCCCCATAGCCAAGTACTAAAAATGACTGAGGATGGACACAGTGGCTCAGTAATCCCAGCACTTTGGGATGCTGAAGCAGGAGGAATGCTTGAGGTCAGGAGTTCGAGACCAGAATGGGCCACATAATGAGACTCCCCCGTCTCTACAAAAATGATTTTTTTAGTTAACCAGGCTGTAGTTCTAGCTATTCGGGATACTGAAGCAAGAGGACTGCCTGAGCTCAGGAGTTCAAAGTTGCAGCGAGCTATGATCATGCCACTGTACCCTAGATTGGGTGACTAAGCAAGACCATGTCTCTTAAAAAAAGGCGGGGGGAGCCTCAGGGCAAGTGTAATGGCAAAAAAGCCAAAGTAAAAAGAAAAAGGGGATTTGAAATTTAAAATTAACAGAGGTTTAAATACCTTATTTCTTCCTATCTGTAACTGTTTCTGAATGAGTAAAAACAGAATTTGCCTTTTTATGTAAATCTACCTTCTTTCACAAATTCCTTCTACCCTTGGAAGAGAAGACAAGGGAATGGTGGTACCTGTCTTGGGCCCTTCTGTTCTTACTGGGCCAGGCACTGTTATGCTCCTACTTGCAGCTATTTTTACACAGCAGGGCAGATCATTCTATTGTCTTATGTGACTTTTCCACCTACTCAATAAAAACAGTTTGTCCTTTAAAATATAGCAAAATTTTTAAAGCTCTGATTCTTTTCTTACCATATCTTGGCACCCTCTAATCTGAAAACAAAAAACAGAATACCATTCTAGTTGTTGTTACAAGAACGTCTACTTCTAAAACCAAGTCTCTAGTTTGAGAGGCTGGTCCTTCATTCCCATGACCAATTTCTCTTATAAATAATCCTCAAAGCCTAAAATGGAGAAAAAGAAGGTTGGAACAATAAATTGTATCTACTCGGCAGCTCTTCAGGGTAGTGAAATCCCCAATTTTATGAACTTACACTCATCTTGCTACCCAGGAAGTTTCAATCACTTCTATGGTTTCAAATACCACCTATATCCTAGTAACGACAAATTCTGTATTAGAACCTCCTCCTCAACTCAAGATCTATTTATCCAATTCCCGCCGGACACTGTTACTTAGACACAACATGTCTCAAATGTAACTTGATCACTGACACCTTTAGATTTGCTTTTCTAAACAGGGTCATCCTCTCAGTGAATGGCATTATCATCCATTCATCTGTTCAAACCGGAAGTCTAGATGCCATCATTGACTCCTCTCTCTGGTGGTGTGTTGGAGCCAGTTCCTATCAGCTTGTAAAAGGCAATAGGGCAAATCTCCCCCAGCAGTGATGGCATAGTGGTAGCTTGAAATTGGCCATAGTGGGAGTATTTGCACTTTGAAAATTGTCAAATGATACAAACCAGGACTAATTTTGTGGGGGAAGGTAAGAGCTGTTTATCAAAGATTTTCCAGAATGCCACTGCCATCATCCTCACAGTCTGCAGCCAATCAGCCGCTAAGTCCTCATGCTGCTCTACTCCAAAATATTTCTAGCATGCATCAACCTCTCTCTGGCCCCACTCTCACTACCCAAAGCAAACCATAGATAGCATCACTCAGGATTGTCAGTTTCCTTACTCCTAGTTTTGCATGTTTTCCAACCCATTTTCCATGAAGCAGCCAGAGTGACCTTTCTAAAATGTAGAACTGCATGTATTACTCCCATGTTTAAAATTCCCCAATGTCTCTTTATTACCCTTAGGACAAAGTCCAAATTTCTCAGAACAATGAAAAAGCATCTTCTCTTTTTTACTCATTCATCTGTTCACAAGCAGCTACTATGTGCCAGGCACCATTTGGGATGTAGGGAGACGGCAGAGAACAAGATAGATCAAGCTCTTGTCCCTTCGGTTCTTATATTCAGTGAAGTATTTAAAAGCATAAAAGAAGTGAATACATACATTTCAGGTAAATATCTTACATGCCATCAAAAAATCAAACAAGGAAGTAGGTCAGAAAGTGGAGCCGGGCTCTGTGGCTCAGCCTGTAATCCCACGCCTTTGGGAGGCTGAGGTGAATGGATTGCCTGATCCCACGGGTTCGAGACCCGCCTGGGCAGAGAGACCTCATCTCTACAATAAATCAAAAAATCAGCCGGGCGTGGTAGCGCATGCCTGTAATTCCGGCTACTCGGAAGGCTGAGGCGGAAGGATTGCCGGAGCCCAGCTGGTCGAGGTGCGGTGGCCAGGAGCGGCCACTGCACTCCAGCCTGGGCGACAGAGTGAGACTCCGACTCAAAAAAAAAAAAAAAAAAGAAAGTGGAGAGCATATTGGGAGTAAATCTCTCTGGACAGAAGAACTTAGAGCAGAAACCTGTATGATATCAAGGTGGGCAGTCGGGGAAAAGTCTGAGAAAGGAACATTCCAGGCAGAGACAGCAGCAAGCATGCAGGTCCTGAAGTAGGATCCAGCTACCTGATCTGGAATGTTCTCTCACGTCTCCGGCCTTATCCATGCCTCTTAACTCTCCCTGCTCCCTTCTCCCAACTCTAACTGGAAATGGATGCTTCTCCTATGGCTTCTACCCCAGGCATAAACTTCTTTTACAGCACTCATCTCCCTGTGATCACTGACTTCCCTGTCTGTTCACTATTATATCCTGGCCCAGCACTTGGCCTGGAATAAAACACCCAATTAATGTTGTTGAATAAATAGATGAAATGTTTTAAATTTTCATAAGAGTTATGGGTTTCTTTTTTACGTTTTATGTAAATATCTTCAAGGGTCCAAGTGGTGGTTGGTTACATGGATGTATTGTATAGTTGTGAAGAAGTCTGGGCTTTAAGTGTACCCATCATCGCTAGTGCACACTGTCCTTGACAGGTGATTTTTCATCCCTCCTCCCTGCCAGGACTTTCCCTTATGAGTCTTCAATGTCCATTATGCCATTCTATATGCCTTTGCAGACCCATAGCACTTCATCATATTTACCCATTGTTAACGTAGTACCACATTTGCTCTACCATTTGCTCTGTTTGTACATGTGTGCATGTATGAGAGGGAAAGAGAAAAATGTTCTGAACCATTTAAGAGTAAGTTGCAGACATGGTGCTTTTTTGCCACTAAATGCATCAGTGTTTATTTCCTAAGACCAAAGCCATTCTCTAGCATAATCAATTATCAAGATCCAGAAAGTAACATTGATGCAATACAGTTATCTAATCTGCAGAACCTGTTCATATTTCACCTATTATCTCAAAAATGCTCTTTCTAGGAAAAAAATCTCTGATCTAGTATCATACATTGCACTTCCTTGTCATGTCTTTTGAATATCATTTTATCTGGAGCTGTTCTTCAGTTTATATTTTTCTTTTGATAGCTTAACTGTTTTTTAAAAAAAACTCATCAAGTGATTTTGAAGAAAGCCCCCTCAGCTTGGCTTCCTCTGATGTTCCTTCACTATGAGATCAGGTCATGCATTCTTAGCACTATTGACACAGATGTGGTGTTGTGTTCCCCTCAGGGCATCATATTAAGAGGTATATGATATTATTTGAAATATATATATCATTACTGTGATATTAACTTTAATTACTTGGTTCCACTATCAAGTTACTGTTTTTTTTTATAATTAATCAGTGTTTTGTGGAAAGATACTCTGGAGCTATATAAATATCATGTTCTTCATAAACTTTTAGGCATTCATTTTGATACTGATGATTCTTACAGAAATTTTTGTTATGACGTTTGTGAAAAGGTGATTTTCTAACTCCAGTATTTCTTTAAGTATTAGTCAGCATCCTACTCTACTGAAGGGTTTTTCCTTTCTCCCCATGTATTTATATCAGTGTAGTCTCATGAATTCTGTTTAATTCAATGATTTTAAAGCCATTGTCTTCAGTTTGATTCTCAGACTGTCTCAGTAGGAGCCATATTATACTTCTATACAATAATGGTCCCCAAAAATGGCATAATGAAGGAGCTCTCCTTAAATATCCTATCCAATCCTAACTTTGCAAGAACTTACAGTGGGACTATATCTCTGGTATTCTTTCTTATGTTTGTCAGGGGTATATATTCATCAAAATTACTAATAAATCATAACCTAAATTTACTAAGAATTCACTATGTTCTAGGCATATTGCTAATCCCTTTACATGCATTACCTCACTTAATCTTTAAAAATACCTATAAGGTAGATATTATTGCCATAATGTCCACTTTATAACTGAGTAAACCAAGCCTTAGAAAGGTTAGATAACAGGAAATAGGAAAATAGTAGTTTTTAACACAGATCACCTGATTCTGTAGATTTTGTCCTCTGAGCTACGCATAGATCTTAACATTGGAAGATCATACTTGATAAACATCCAATCCCTGGTTCCTCATACATAGAGCCCTGCATCCAGAAGATCAGCCTAGTGAGTATTTCAGGACACAGATAAGATAGGGAGGCTGCCCAGATTCTGATTTGTGCCCTTCCTTTCACGAACTCCACACCCTTCCCTTCCATAAGTTTCCATTTCCTCACCCAAAACAGGGGTGGGAATAAAATACACCACAGAATTGTTTTGAGAATGGAAAGGATCACGTGGGTGGAACACTTGGCATGGTGGCTCGGCACTTAGTAGGCACAGTAAATTGTTTTAAATATTAATAGGGACACAGAAAAATCTCTACTTATGATTTTTTAAGTTAGGCCACACCTGTGCTATAATTATTTCTTTGATGTGTCTTGAAGTATTTCTTCCAAGAGGCAAAAAATATTTATTGCTGTCAAACGATACTATGTTCTGACTTCTGACACTCTGAGACTCTGAAAGCTTCTCTTAGAGTATCTTAAGATATTTTGCACCCAGTCCAAATCTGGCTTTCATTGGCCATTAAAATCAAAGGCAACTTTAAATCAGAGCATAAAAGAGACTTTTCCTAAGCTTGGCTTCACATTAGCATGTGAGAGACTCTGCATCAGCAAAAATCTTTTTTTTAATCAACCTAACCTCTGACTAAATTAATAAGAGTTGAGTTTGACCTTTAAAATGCTAAAAAATACAGTTCCCAGTATAATTCTTGTTCATCCCTGGACCAAACCATTCTCGTAGTAAATTATGGCACTAACAGCTGGCTGCCAATGAAGTCAACTATTAATTGTATGTTCACTGCACTGTCTGATATAAATCAATATGAGTAACGAGCAATTGTCCTCAGTCTATAGACACAAAGATCTTACATTGCAAAATAATTTAAAGTTGGCCATCAGCCTTCTCACACTAGATGTCATTTGGTCTCCTCTTTGCTAAAGATATGGTAAAAATGAACACACAATGAAAACCACCTGATCTTCTGTCTCTGCAGCAAACTTCTAGTCATCTTGATGAAAATGACTGTAGGAATGGTTTCTGACTGTGTATTCCAAATAAGCAACTTGTACATTTTTTACAAATCCCAGTGAAATCTGAAGAATGGGATTCAGGGAGTCACTATGATCTCAAGCTCTCAAAATTCCTTTTTAGTCCATTACTTTCCCTCTCCCCTTTTTCTACCAAACTTGCAGTCCACCTTCCTAAAGGCCTCCAGTCTCCCTGTTTTCCTAGTTGCCGTTACTATTCTAGCATATCTCATCTCTCTATCCTGTTTTAATCTCATGGACACAAAAGACTAGTGACACTTTCATATTACTGCTAACCATTCCCACTTTGGGAATTTCTTACTCTGGATCACCCTATTGTTCCCTTCTTTAACTCCTGGGTGGAAGAGTATCACTAGGCGAAATAAAATGACACTGACAGAATCCATTACAAATCCACCTCATCTAACTTTGATAGGCACTCTATCCATTTCTGCAATATTTAAGAACAAGTTTTGCAATGTGGTTTCTATAATATGATCTCAGCCGGGTGCTCATGCCTGTAATCCCAGCACTTTGGGTGGTCCGGGGGGAGGATCTCTGAACCCAGAACTTCAGGCCAGCCTGAGCAACATAGTGAGACCTCATTTCTACAAAAAAAAACTTAAAAAGTAGCCAGGCATAGTGGCTTCCAGGAGGTCAGGGCTATGGTGAACCATGACCATGCCACTGTACTTCAGACTGGGCAACAGTGATGAGCATCTGGTGTGAGGAAAGGATTCCGTGGTTGAACTGGTTTGGAAACACTGGTTTAAATTACGTTAAACAAGTTCTTTTCTACAGAACTTAGTAGAGCCTGGTGTGCATTGTGTTTCCAAATGCAAATTGCATATGCATCATTTCTCAAAATGTTTACTAAGGAACCATTTTTTCACAGAACAACCATGTCTAACACACTGTGAAACAAGTTGGGAAAATACCATATGAATTCACTTCTTATTCATTCCTAACATAGTTGTTTGAACTATGTCGGGCCTAAAAGCCCTGTCGGCACATTCAGGCTTCCTCGGCTGTAGCGAATGATTTAATTTACATGGAAGCTACAGGTATTTTCACATAATCTCTTCAGCTTCCCTTCTTTTCCATTTCCATTTCTCTCCCCTTCCTTCTTGAGCAGAGAAAGTAGAATAGGTGTATCCTGACCACTCTCCCTCTCATCCTAGGCCTCTCATCCTAGGCCCTGTGCCCTCACTCTGCCAACAGAAACCTCCCCATCAGTTACTCTTACTCCTTACATTTGAAACTCCTCTTGGTTCCTTTCCTTTACCTAAAAACATGTTAGCACTTCTCTGGCATTAAAATCTCTGTTGATCAGGCCAGGCACGGTGACTCATGCCTGTAATCCCAGTACTTAGGGAGGCTGAGGTAGGAGAATCACTTGAGCCTAGGAGTCCGAGACCAACCTGGGTCACATAGCAATACCCTGTCTCTACACAAATAATTAGCTGGGTGTGGTGGTGCGCTTCTATGGTCCCAGCTGCTCAGGAGGCTGAGAGAGGAGGATCGCTTCAGCTCAGGAGGTTGAGGTTACAGTGAGCTATGATTGCACCATTGCACTCCAACCTGAGCAACAGAGCTAAACTTTGTCTCTAAACCAAAGATTTTAAATTAAAAAACTCTCTCTAGCAGCTATCAAACTGCCTTCAACCTCTCCCCATTGTTCTCCCTCTGCTCTGGCCACTATTCCCTGAATGTGTCCTACAGTTTCTTGACTGCAGGCCTTTGCTCATGCTGTTAAGCCCAGCTTCAATTATTACTATCTTCCCTATGTCATGTATAAATTCACCCAGAACATTCCACAACTCAGCCAAACAAATAGGACCTCCACTGCCTCTACTTCTTTCATACCTTTTTAGAGGCTCTATAAAAGTTTTTTAATCATCACTATTAAGTTATAATTTATAAAATGTGCCTTTTTAAGTGTACAGTTCAATACACTTAAACAAATACATATATTCATTTAATCATAATCATAATTTAACATTTTCATGACTCCAAAAAGTTCCTTCATGATCCTTTGCAGTCACTCTAATTGCGTTCAGCCTAGACAATCACTGATCTGTTTTTTGTCACTATAATTTTGCCAGTTCTATATATCAAATCAATATATACCTATCCCATAAGTGGGTGTAATATTCACTAAATATCAATTATGTTGGTTGATATTGTTGGTTAATAGTATTGTTCAAGTCCCTTCTAACTTCACTGATTTTCTGTCAGCTTCTATCAGCTATAATATGGGTGGCCTATTTTGCCTTTTGGTTTTGTAGAAACATATTTACTATGTTTCTTTGATGAACTGACCCTTTTATTATTGTAAAATATCTTTCTTTATTTCAGGTAATAGTCTTTGTCTTGCTGTCTTTTTTATCTGATATTAGCATAGTCCCTTCAGCTTTCTTATGATTAGTATTTGCATAGTATCCTTTTATTTTTTCCTATGAGTCTTTATATTTAATAAACAAATAAACAAATAATAAACAAATAATAAACAAATAATAAACAATAATGCCTGAAAAAGCTCACTAAAACCTAAGCAGTATTAGTATAAAGAAAATCACATTGAAACATTTTTCCTCTTAATGTCTTTATAATACATGTGATGATTTAAAGCAAAAATTATAACATTTTATTGCGGGTTTTATAATATAATATTTAAGACATATTATAGCTATAGTGTAAAGATGAAGGAGGAGTGTATGGATTTCTACTGCTAAAAGCTTTTTATATTTTCTGAAAACTAGTAAATAACAGCTCTAAGTAGACTTTTGTAATGCCTTGAAAAATCACTAAGAAAAATGAAAAACTGCATAGCTTAAAAAGTCAATAGGTAAATTTCAATGAAATTCTAAAAAATGTTTAATGAGTTTAAGAGAAGACAGAAGGGATGGAACAGAGAAACACACAAAATAGAGGATAAAAAAAATCAAATAAAATAGTGGCATAAATCCAGTCATTTAACAATAATATTAAAAGTTAATGTACTAAACATTCCAGTTAAAAAGTAAATATTATCAAAATAGATGTTATAAAAGCAAAACCTAAGCATGTGCTATGTACAAGAAACTTAAATATGAAGACACAGATGGATTGAAAGGTAAAGGACTAGAAAAACTATAAACCATGCAAAAGATAAGCATGAGAAGCAACATTAATGTCAGCTAAGGTAGACTTCAAAACACTAAGTATCAATAGAGCTATAAAAAATCATTTAATTATTTGCCTCTACATAAATAAAGTGGTTAGTTCATCAGAAAGCAGAATCAGTGCCCAGGAAATGGATCTACAAGTCATCATGAGTCCTTCCCAGGGCCCTGCTTCAGTCAAGAGTTTAAAAATATTAAACATCAACCCCATGGGGTATGGTAAATAAAATTAAGAAGCAAGATATTACTTTCACACCAAATCATAAATTAATACATAAAATTCTGGTCCTCACAGCACAAGAGAGAGAGATAGAGAACCCTAGAGAAAGATTATTTCAACAAAAATGAATAGGATGGTTGAGGTTGTAGTTTTTGAGGTTAAACTTTTTAAAGTGAAACTGCTTAGTTTTAGTGACAAAGGGTGAAGGGGACACAATCAAAGTTATTATCATTTTAAATGGAATGGACAGCTTGAACATGGACTCATTAATCAAACCCTAGAACATCAGAGTACCGATTGAAATTGGAAAGAGTTTTTTATAAAACAAAGGAAGGAAGACTGCTAACATGGAAATTCTTACTTTCAAAAAGTAGACTGGGAGGAAAAAATCCTGTATGGGGAGGGGGTAATTTTAATCCAATTTGAGAAAAGATGAGACTTAATTCAATGATGATATACCTAATTTTGTGTCTAGAACAGTACCAGATATGAGAGAAATGTTTAAAATACAGACCTTCTCTTCAAGATGTATAATCTCCCTGAAAGAAGTGTCCATTCATGAATAATCATTCAAACTAACAAAGAGAACAGACTTATGTTGAAGGCATAATTCTAAGCTTTCTTGGTGGTGGTGTTAGAGATAAAAGTCTAATGAGTAGATTATGCTTGGCCCTATGATCATGTTCCTTAGGTTACTATATTCTCAGTGAAGACTACACAGAATATAAACTATAATTTCCTGTCAACTTTTGCCTCTACATTTCTTTGCCAAAAAAGTAATCTGCAAAGGAAAACAAGAAGCATGAGCAAAAATGCCACTTGATATCATGTAAACTAATGACATATGTAACTCCGAAGGAACGTACAACAGGACATGAGATTGTGTTTCCGGCCTGCCTTTCCTGGAAGGCAGGCACAGTAGTAGCGTTGGCTTGGGAAGGCAATTAGCTTTGTGGAGAAGAATCTGGATCCCTGAGTTTGGATCATGGCTTCGGCATGGAAATGTTTCACTTTGATAACTCTCAGGTTAGCCATCTGTAAAATAAGGGGATAGAAACAGGCTTACAGAGTGATTGTGGAGACTAAAACAGATAACCCATGTAACGCATGCCACACAATGCCAGGCACACGGCAAACACTCCTTAAAATATCAGCAATTGCTAATAACAGATTCCTAGGGGAAAGAGTCCTGGCTTTTGCATGAGCAGCTGGGGGAGCTTGTGTAGTCCCTTAATCTCTAGGATAGAAGCATTGATTTGCACACCTTTAAAAAAGAGAATAATAATATTTGCCTCATAGTAAAAATTTCAGTGGGAAACAGAATAAGAACATGTATGCAAAAAAATACTTTGTGCCGGGCTTGGAGGCTCAGCCTGTAATCCCAGCACTTTGGGAGGCTGAGGTGAGTGAATTGCCTGAGTCCGTGGGTTCGAGACCTGCCTGGGCAACTTGGTGAGATCTCATCTCTACAATAAAATTAAAAAAAAAATAGCTGGGCGTGGTAGTGCACTCCTGTAGTTCCAGCTACTTGGAAGGTAGAAGGATCACCGGAGCCCAGCAGGTCGAGGCTGTGGTGGCTGGGAGCGTGCCACTGCACTCCAGTCTGGGTGACAGAGTGAGATCCAACTCAAAAAAAAAAAAAATTTGTAATACATAAAGTACTAAGCACACACAGGTTATTATTGCACTTAACAATTCCCTTGCCCCCTCCCCTTTTTTTTTGAGTTGAGTCTCACTCCATTGCCCAGGCTGGAGTGCAGTGGCAGGTTCACAGCCATCCCAGTGCCAACCTGCTGGGCTCAGGCGATCCTTCAACCTCAGCTTTCCAAGTAGCTGGACTACAGGTGCATGCTACCATGGTTGGCTATTTTTTTTATTTATTGTAGAGACAAGGTCTCACCAAGTTGCCCAGGCTGGTCTCGAACTCCTGAGCTCAGGCAAACCTCTCGCCTCGGTCTCCCAAAGTGCTGGAATTACAGACTTGAGCCACCACATCCGGTGCCCTTGCCCCTTTAAAAAAAAAAAAAAACAGACTTGACTAGCTGTGTTTGTCTGCTGTGTTCACAAATATTTATTTTCTCAGCACTTAGAACACTGATTGGCACACTGTAGTGTTGTCATGTGACTGAGTGAATATCACATTGCCATAATTGGGAAGTTCATTTTGTTAGACCTTTTTATCTTCCTGAAGTGGATATCAATGAAGACTCAAAGAATAATCTCCTGTACTGTATTAGTGCTCCATTGCTGTGTAACAAAACTCCCACAGACTTATTGGCTTCAAACAACACTCCCGGTAGGTATGAAATCTGGCATGATATGACTGAGTCCTCTGTTCAGAGTCTCACAGGGTGAGGTCAAGATCATCTGGGTTGCATTCTCTTCCAAAGGCTCAACTAGGGAAGGGTTTATTTCCAAGTTCACTCACGCTGTCGGCAGTGTTTAGTTTTTTATGACTGTAGGACTGAGGTCCTCATGTCCTCACTGGCTATCAACCATACTGTCTCAGCTCCTGTTGGCTGCCCACGTGTCTTCTCATGGGCCCCTCTACGGGGGGGGGGAAGTTTCCCCTCCCCTGTTGGAGACCCAGGGATATCACACTTAAGAGCAGTTCACAACCAGGAGGCAGCAGAATCTCCCTCACATCAGAACTGTTCAAGCTTCTCATCTCTCTGGCTTATTCTGCTCATTAGCTAGAGACGAACTTTCCACTATAAAAAACAACTGGGTCATCTCTTTTTTGATATATGAGGAGGGACCCCCCCAAAAAACAGAATTATCTTTTTGGAGGGTGGATCCCTTGCAGTATACTCAGAATTTGTTCCCCTGAATCAAATGCTCAACCAAAGTTTTTATCTGAAAGGTTTGAGAAGGTTGCATTATGATTTTCAGAGGAAACATCCCAAGTTGTGGCAAATAGGCGACTAGTTCTTCCACTATGACAACACACGTGGTGACATGACGCTGAGTGTTCAGCAGTTTTTGAAGAAAAACAGCATGCCTTCTGTGCCTCAATCTACCTTTTCACCTGATCTCACCCGAATGACTTTTTTTTGTTTGTTTTCCTGAATGAAAAAAGCCCTCAAAGGAAATGTTTGACCAATGTGGAAGAGGTAAAACAAAAAACAACAGGAATACTAAAAGGCATCAGAATGGAGTTCAAAAACTGTTTTCAGCAGTGGAAAAAGCATCTCAATAGGTATGTTGCATCACACTGAGGGTGCATTGAAGGTGACTGAAGTTTGAACGTGTAAGAATAACTATGCAATTTTTCTTCTTTTTTTTTTTTTTAGATGGAGTCTCACTCAGTCGCACAGACTGGAATGCAGTGGCCGCTCCCGGCCACCGCAGCCTCAACCTGCCGGGCTCCGGCGATCCTTCCGACTCAGCCTTCCGAGTAGCCGGAATTACAGGCGCGCGCTACCACGCCCGGCTGATTTTTTGATTGATTGTAGAGACGAGGTCTCGCTGCCCAGGCGGGTCTCGAACCCGCAGACTCAGGCAATCCACTCACCTCAGCCTTCCAAAGGTGCGGGATTACAGGCTGAGCCACCAAGCCCAGCTGCAATTTTTCATAAATAAATTCCCATTTGGGGGGCTCCCCTCATAATATAAAGGGAGGATACCTCCTCATCTGCAGAGATACCACCTGCACTTGAAGGGAAGGACATCATGCAAGAGCGAGGGTTACTGAGGATGATTGTCGGATGCTGCCTGCCATATACACTATGCTGTGTCAACAAAGAAAGATAGTTGTAATAGACTTCTTTAAAGCTGGTAATAAAACATGTGTCCAGGATGATCCTTTATTTTTTAGTTGATGTTTTTAAATGCAAAAAGAAGGTCTAACATTGACACGTCATACACACACACGTACACACACACACACACACACACACACACACACACACACATATACACACACATACATACATACATGTATATGGCAATTCACAGTGGTTATCTTTGGAGAGTGAAAATATGCCTCTCACAATAAGAATACATTCTCCTTAGAATTAAAAATAATAAAAAGAGGACAAAGGAACCGACACTTTTACTTTTATGTTTTTCATCTTTTTAAAATGCGGATTCTAAATACATCTTCCTCTTCCGTTTTAATTTAGCTCACTAATAATGCAACATAGTCAAAGAAATTAATTTCCTCTCCCTTAAAGCATCTTTCTCTCAGAATTTTACAGATATTTCCTCATTAACCATCCTGAGTTCTCACACCATGCTTCCCTAGATTATTCCCTTAAGGTTCAGAAGGCACGGTTGTGCTGGTCACAAAGGCAACAAGCACTTCTCAGCTCCACAAACCCCACTCTTCCACATGATGGACTCAACACCATTATGTTTATCAAGTAAGATAGGTCTCATCTACTTTTTTCTGCCCAAGGAAGGAAAATAAAGCCTGGAAGACTCTTCAGTTTAAAGAAAACCACTGTGCTGTAGCTCAGCATAACTGCCCAAGCCATGTCTGCAGCAGTAGATTGGATTAGCTGTCTATTGTACAATAAATGAGTTAGAAATTCAAGCAGTAGGTGTGCTGGAATTTTGTTGTAAAATTCATGTGTCAAGAAGTCTTTGACAAGCAGTATTTCCATACTTAAATTGAGCAATGGTTTGAAACCAGAAAAAAAAGCAGAGAAAGTATTCTGCAGTTGTCTCTTAAATTGTGTTACCCACTGATAGTTTTCTACCATGGAAAAAGCAATCCTTTCAATATAAAGAGATTGCAAGCCAAGAAAACAGGCTCTAATTAAATCAGTTATGTTTCATTATATCATGTGAACAATGTGAGTCTACAGCAATCTTTCCATGAAATTAAATGAAACATATTTATAATTCAAATGTATATAAACATGGCTACTTCATACATTGCTTGTTGTCTGTTCAAAACAGTTCTGACTCTAAATATAATGGATTATTAGTTCAGGTGAGGGTATCAAAGAGATTTTATAACATATTTATGCATCACCCAGATTTCTACACAGTAAGTCTCTCAAATAAGCTGGAAAAAAGTCCAGAATTAGCTGTGTTTTGCGCTTTAATCTCAGCCCCTTACACTGACTATTTACTTTTGTAGTTTCAATAATAATTTTTTTCACTGTGCCTCAGTATCCCCATCTTTAACTGCCCAAAGTTTGATGGTTTCACATTTTTTTGAAAATATCACAACAATATAACATATAAATCAAAAGCAGTACTAGCAAAAAAGAAGTGGTCACCTTGAGTAGTTTTCCTTAGCTACCCTCTAAGGCTAGGAATAAGATAGATTTTTCAATGTGTTAACAGTGTGTGATTTTGTTATTGTTTCCATGATACAGTTTTTTTCATTTTAAAATAGAAAATCTTTACAAAAATCTATCTAAATCTTTCAAAGCATTAAGCAAATATACAATTAGACTGTACATTATTTTGTAGAAGTACCTTGACAAGCTAAAAATGCTACATAGGCTTTAAAATTATCACTATTCACAGTGTTTAACATCTAAAATGCGTTGAGTGCTGAGCAAAAAAGGTGACTTTTCTAGCTTTCTAGTTAACTATAAGGTGGACACAGGTGTTCTATAAAGTACTGTATCTCTTGAACGTGTCCACAAATACTTCCCTGAATGCTTAATTTACTATGGAGGATTGGAGAACTGTGTTTACTTAATTATATAATGTCCCCTTCAGTCATGTTTTAGTAAAAAGGATCAAAAAAAGCTAAAAGAGAAAAACAAAGCAAAAGAATTCAGCAAACAGCAGGAAAAAAAGAAAAAAACCAAAACCACATGTTTTGATCCTAAAAGTTCCATGTCCCATGTCAAATAAAACTTTAAATAATAGCTATCAAGTGTGTTTTTTTTTAAGAAAAGTTTATTTAAAATTAAATTAGAGAGAGAAAGAGAAGGAAGAAAGAAGATTCACCTCCCCAAGGTGGGGGAGGGGGCCAAAGCCAGGAAGCATTTAAACAACACAAAAATCTCAATAATAAAGAGTTAGTTAAGATAATGCTAGCTACTTTCACAGATCAAATTGGAAACCTCAGTGGACTGTCATAATGGATATCATAAAATATGTATTTCTCATCTGAAGTTCAGGGAGGAGTTAAGAATTGGAACCCCATACAGTCATTCAGGGACCTAGGCTTTTGAAGGCTCAGGTCATCTTCAACAGCTAGCTGCCAAAGTTGCCCTGAGGGTTAATATCCAGCCAGTAGATGAAGCAAGAGGCAGCATGGCACATCACAAAGTACTGATGGGTCAGACCTTCAGAGCAATGTGCATAACTGCTATCCGCATCCCATTGTCCTGAACTCAGTAGTATAGTCACATTTAAATGCAAGGAAGGGTGGACAGTGTGGCCTAACCATGAACCAAAAGAAACTTGGCCTGGTGAACTGCAGTTTCAGTCAGACTACAAATGCCCTCTTGACTCCCCCCGCCCAATTTAAAAGCAAAAACAAAAAACAAAAAAGAGCAAATAGCAACGACAACAGCAAAGAAATGTTCTCTTCTAGGAGGACAATTTAGTCAGAGGTTTTCAGAATTTCCATTTTTCCAAACCATTCAAGGCCCTGTTCTTATTCTTATACTGGACGGTATGCCCATTCACATAGGAGTCAATAAAAGAAGAATTGTAAAACATGGAGATACAGGGCAGAGCAAAAACTTAAGCAATTTAGTGCTCAGAAGTTTGTTGGCCAACTTGATTTGCAAATCTACAGTCTGTGCTTCTGGAGAGGAGAAGAAGGGGGAGTTCACAATCCACAAACCAATTTGTGTTGTTTCTGCAACACTGCAAAAGTGCGACTCATGAATATGCTAATGAAATTGCAATGAGAGTTTTGGCACTATTTCATCACCTCTACTAGATTAGAGAGTAATAACACTATGGGTTTACACATCTTCAGAAACTGCTGTGGTAGTAGAAAAAAATAGATCTGCGATATTTATAATGCAACAAAAATTACAACCGTGCTATAATAAAATAATGATAATTATTTTATATGTAAGTAATAGTTTGCAGCACACACATACAATATTACACTATGAAGGGTTTTTTTTTAACCACTTTCCTTCCATGTTTTTGTTAACTGGTGTTAATGTGAGTCTATATTTGTGAATGAACTCACAGCTCTGTGCCTATTTCCAAAGATAAAAAACAGATGTTTAAAATGGAAATACTGGAGGTCAAAAAATTTTATTGGCAAGGCATCCATTTCCTTAAGAAGCATTTAGCATGTTTCTTTGATAATTAGGATATCATCTGAGGATTCTGATAACAGAAGGACTCAGAAAAATCTATTCTTACCTTCATCACCCTACTACTAATGTAAGAGTCAAGTTATATCACGAGACTCGGGACCTGTCCCATGGATTCAAGCTTATTTAAGAGTTCATGCATGCATTGTTTTAAAGGAATAGCCGCTTCAACAGGTAGGAATCTGTTTAGAGGCCAAAAGATTAACTAAAAAGTCTTCAACAGCACCAGGAAGCAGGCCCAAGCCACAGTAAGGAGTCTGAGCACTCTTCCCAAATGGGGTCCTGAGTGCCTCAGCTGGGCCAAACCCCTGTAATAGATACTATGCTCCGCCTCATACATCTAAGCAGAAGTTAATTTTATGAGTCACAAAAGGTGTAGGAACAAATGGAAAATGATTATTATAATCCATGGTTTCAAGGATTTAGACTCCTCTCTGACCCCAGTGGATAAGGATGCTACTGGCCCCTTAAATGTAAAGAATGCTGCTGATTTTCTCACTATATTTCATAGGCACATTACTAGGGTTTCTTTTAAATTGGTTTAATCAAGAGAGAAGAAATATTTCTCCAGATGAATGAGTAATAATAACCTTCTGTTTGTTAGGAGATATGTAGTCCCTAAATACTGGTATAAAAATTATCTCAAATAATACCATCCATCCATCAAGACGAGACTAGCCATTCACTGATGTAGAATGTTAAATATCCAAAAATGATAAAATTTTGAGGCTATTTATATAGATTTTCTATTCTTCTGATGTGTCCAGTCAGTTTATAGTTTTCATCTTTTCTAGTTTTATTTTATTTGAGCTGTGGGGTACAAATGAGGATTTACTACATAAGTAAGTTTCACGCAGGTGAAGTTTGAGCTTCTCTGGCCCTCCCTCCCCCTAATGGTGGGCCAGGTACCTTAGTATGTTGCCATGTGCCCCCCATTCCCCTAGCAGTGTCCAGATCTGCCAATCCTACCCTTGTGCCCCTGTGATCAGTGGTCAGAGCCCACTTCTGAGTGAGAGCATGCAGTAATATTCAGTCCTTTGTTTCTGTAATAGTTCACTTAGTATGATGGTCTCTAGCTGCATTCATGTTGCTGTGAAGGCCATGATTGCGTTCTTCATTATGGCTGCATAATATTCCATCATGTATGTGGACCACATTTTCTTTATCCAGTCCACTTCTGATGGGCGTCAGGGTTATTTCCATGTTTTTTCTATTGTGAATAGTGCTGCAATGAACATACATGGTGTCTTTTTGGTGGAACAATTTATGCTTCTCTGGGTATATTCCCAAAAGAGGGATTGGTGGATTGTATGGAAACTCAATTTTTACTTCTTTGAGAAATTGCCACACCATCTTCCACAAAGATTAAACGAGCTTACATTTCCATCAACAGTGTAGAAGTGTCTCCTTTTCTCCACAACTGCACCAGCACCTGTTGTTTTTTGGCATTTTAATAATTATCATTCTTACCGGTGTTAGCTGGTGTCACATTGTAGTTTTTATTTGCATTTCTCTGATGATTAGTGAGGCTGAACATTTTTTCATGTGTGTGTTGGCTGCTCACTTTGTAATTTTTAATACAACAAAAATAGTTTGACCAAGTCCAGTGGTACTTTAGAGTATCCCTAATCCAGAATGCCTTCATTTTGAGGGTGTTTAGATACCACAAAATTAAGAAAATTTTGCTTATGAAGAAGTTTGTTGAGCTCTAGGAAAGGAAGTATTTCACTCTAACTGTTTATAAATAGTACTTTGCATATTTCAACTCCAATGTACTTATATTTGTGAATGTACATATGTATCTGGGTAAGTAGATAGATAGATAGACAGAAAGAAAGAAAATAGACAGACACAATCATAGAAGAGTAAAGAAACAGAATGAATATTAGCTTTCATTAGGAATGCATTGTGAGTTCTGAGTTTACTTGAATCACAGACACACTTCCAGTTGCCTCAAAAGATAGTGTCATAAATAAGCTCTAGGTGGGGATTTAGGAGACTTAAGTTACAGCTCAAAGTCTTGTTTTTTGTTTGTTTTGGGTTTTGTTTTGTTTTGTTTTGTTTTGTTTAGAAAGCAGGATTTATTGAGAGGACAGAAAAGCCCCCATAGTGGGAGGGAACCTAAAGGGGTTGTTTTTTAATTTGGCAAAGTAGAATGCAGTAATGTCAAAGGCTCCTTTAGTTCTAAAATTCTATAGGTTTCTGCCTTTGCTTTGCTTATGGAGACCTAGACTCTGTGACCATAAACACATTCGCTACAACTGTTTGGATCTCATTTTGCATACTCATTTGCTCTACCCATCTCACAAAAATAATACAAGGACGTAAGTATGCCTACTGCATTTGTCAGTTAGAAACATTTGGGTTGTTAACAGATTAATTTTGGAGCCTATCGTCTAGATAAAAGACATTAGGGAGAGGAAAAACTTAGAACCAAAAAAGATTGTTTACATAGATTCTTTATGTATGTAAAGAATCCTTTTTAGTCTCTTCTCAGACCTACTGTATTTGACCAAAGCCTTCAGTGGTTGGGTATCAAGAAATAAAGACTAAAAATTAAAACTCCAAAAACTACTGAAGGTAAAATACTATCACAGTATGGGAAGGAAAATCAATGTAGAAAATTCAGGTATATAAAATAGCAGAATTTTAAAATTTGTAGATCTACAAAGGAAACTGAAAGAGTTTATTAAAAAGTCAAGAACTTTTATTTGTAGTTGGATTATAAAATAAGAAGCAGATTTTTATTCTAATAAAATAATATTTCCAGAAAAGCAGAAAGTAAATGCTATTTAATTTAATATGACCATTTAGACTATTTACACTATGATATGGCTGTTAGACTCTTCTGGGAGTGAACCCCTATGAGAATCTGATGAAAACTATGGACTCTCTAGAAAAATACACATGCATGCAATTTTGCACATAAATTCAGAACCCTACTGGGCCATGGACCACAGGTTAATAACTCCTGATTTACAGTGTTACCACCCTGTTTATAAAGTACCAGTGCTCTTGGATCAGAAGAGTCTGAATTTGTAGGGTTATTTACATAAATTTGCATACCCTATTCAATCTGCTCTACCTCTATATTTGTACGATAAATTATTTATTCTAACCTACTACGATAGTATTCAAATTCAGTATCAGTGACATGGTATACATAAAATCCTTTAGCAGCTTTTTAAGTCAATCCATTTAATCACATCTCACAACCAAGGCATAGTTGTTTCCCCAGCCAGTTTTCATGCTATGAAGCCAGGCACACCCTGACTTGGCCTTACCACAAAAAAATGTCACAGCCCTTCTAGAAGTCCTCTGAATCCCATACCCCGTATAGCCCTAGAATGTGGTGAAACTGCACTTGGTAGTTTATTTACTAACCATCAAAGCTATTCTTTCATTACCTTCAGAATGTAATGGTTATTTTATGAATGCTCATTAAATTTAATGAGATACAGCCATGTTTATTGCCATCCTATAAAAGGAGTGGGGGAGACCCATCTTCAAACTGACTCTTGCTTCTATGGAGTACCAAAAATAAAATGTCAGCCACGACACTGTACTCAGAGCAAGGCATCTCAGAATTCAGAAATCAATCCCAAGAGTTGAAGTCGATTAGGATAATAATTATCATTGTGGCTGTCATTACTACATGGCATCATTAACAATAATAGCAATAGTCATAGTACCAATAACATCAATAATAATAACAGCAACCAATTCTTGTGCACCTACTGCATGGCAGGTATTAGCATGTTACATATTATCTCATTTACTTTGGTTATACAAAAAGGCAAAAAGCCAGAAGATGGTACATTTTCATGTGTAATCTGGACCCTCAGTACAATCTAAAGATTGTAGGATAAGGTTTGGTACCTCAAAAGAACACTATAAGAAAAGCAAAGGAGTAGGCCTAGACCCTAAAATCCCAAAGTGGAACCAGAAGAAAACCTAAGAAAAGAATCCAGATCCCCTCTTAGGGGCAAGTTGTACCTTGTAATTGTTTAGTCAGATCTCACAGTTGGGAGCATCTGGCCTTAGAGCTCATTTAAACAAGGGCATTCAGTCCGCCAATAGTGACCAAGAACTTCAAAGTTACTGGCCAAGAACCACTGAAATAGATTCTGAACACATAGAACTTGGAAGTAGAATTTGCTACCTCTGTGGTCAGTCAGGTTGGAGTTGAAATCTTGAGCTGTCAGCAGTAATTGGGAGACCATAAGTCCCAAAAGGCAGCCTCCAGAGTGGATTTTACATCTTATCATATTTAATATTTGAGAATTAAATTCTGTTAGAAACTGTAATAATTCCAGAATTGAAATGATGGGTATATTTATTACATTAATATATCATTCAAAAAGGAAAAAAGAAAATCTCATGTGGACCCTGGCATTAAGTTACTCATCAACTGACCTCGCTTGTCTCCTCTTAAATATTCTGTCTTTTTAACCCTGTCCCAAAAGGTGTCCAGCTTCACGGTCACTCAGAGGGACAAGGCTATTTGGAAGGCAGAACAGAAAACTTCCACTGCCCTCTGAGTCCAAATTCATTTCACTGAAAAGCCTCCCACAGTGTATAATGACTATCGAATGTCTTGAAAGTAGAAATAGGCTTCTGAGAAGATTGTCCCTGAAATCTATGGCCTGCAAGTGTCCCAGAAAGTTGCCTTTCAGGGGCCACCCAGAAAAATTGTCTGGATAAAAAAAGACTGGAGCAGAATGTATATTTTTCCCTTCAAAAGATTTAGTTCAGCCTACACAGAGAAAGCAGGTTAACAACCAGATGAAACAAACAGAAAGCAATATAGTGCTGAGGTATGGGGTCTGAATGACAATTCCTCCCAGTCACCAGGAAAAATAACTCTCAAGTAAGTGCTTATCTGAAAATAACCAACAATTCCAAAATTATATTGAAAGTTAACTTGCCGGGATTTTGTTTGCAGGGACCCACATGAGCTAATATGATGTCATTAACGATTTACTGGTCAATTTACCAGGAAAGAAGTTTCTCTCTAGGAATGACAGGGTCCCATAAGAAACTGTCCCTCGAGAATGACAAATTGGTTTCTTCAGGAGCCATAAGAAATTGTTTAGTAAATTATTTTTTCCAAGCACAAATAGGCAACCTGGGATCTGCTCATACATCCCACTTAGTTGCCAAAAAGAACTTCCTAATTGTGGAGATGAGACAGGTCATTTACGTGCAGCTGTGTGGACTGTAAGACACGCTACAGGACAGTTTTAATTAAACAATACTAACTTATCATCATACTCAGTGCTTGTTTATTAAAGTGCAGTGTGAGATCAGTATGTAACGTCATTGTCAAGGTAGCTGTATACATTTCTTAGTCCCTCGACCTCTACCACATTTAACTATATAAAAGACAACCACTGCAACTTAAGATAAAAAAGAGTGTGGTTTTAAAATGCTGTGTAATATATTTAACAGTGTAGAGCCTGAGTTTGCATTCGGATTAATCTCTTGGTTCCTCTCTGAGCCTCAGTAGACCCATCTACAAAATGGGAGTCATAATAATACCTATTTCAAGGGTCATTGAGAGGACTACATGAGCTGATATGAAGCATGTAACATATTGCCTGATATGTACCAAACTCCTGTAAATGGCAAACATTACAAAACTTAGAAGCTATATTTATAAAAATTTATTTTTACCATTCTAAGAAATGAGCTATAATCTCTAAGGAAACTTTGAAAGGTAAGGTGAGCTTGTCTATGCTTATTTAGATGAAGTTGAGTAAAAGTCTATTCCTGTTTTAATGCAGTGATCTAATTAACCTTTAGTCAGGATTAAAATGACCTTGAATTGGTCTTATGACCTCACATGCTTAATGTTGTTGACTTTAAGCAGGCTTTTTGGGATGGTCAGAAATAACATCTGGTGAAATGGGCAAAAGGTCAAAATCATTTACTTTGTAATAAATAGCAAATACATTTTGTACTAGCTGCTTACAAATAGAAAGAAATGCATGAAGTTCATTTGTCAAAACAATTGTCAAAGGTAAAATATTACATAAGGACTTTGGAATAAATTTTTAAATTCCAAAAAAGATCCAGCATTAATTTTTGGTCTCACAACACTTATTTTATACCAGGAGTGATTAAATTATTCATTTTTATAAACTAAAAAATACATTTCCAACCAACATTAAAATGAAGTAAAGATGAATCTAATTAAACAACACTGATTTATCATCATAAACATTCCTGTCTGAGGCAGAGAAATCACTGAGCTATACTGAAATGGAAAAGACAAATGTAGCTTGTGGAAATGTCAGAATTGAAGAACTGTATGATTTCTAAAACTCTGTCTTGTTTTACAAATGTTTATGCTTCAAAGACCAAAACTCTAGTGGCATCTTTCACATTATCCACAAACTTTAGGTTGAATGGCTCAGCCTATTTCATCAACAGTACTACGTTTAGAAGATTAGTTTCAAGAGAGAATGCCAACCACGAAAAAGATTACATTGTTTTAACCATAACCAGTAAATACAACTACATCTGATGTTTGTGTCTCTTATTGAAATCTTGATGGGGTTTTTTTTCCAAACTATCAGTACAGCAGATTTCTCTCTATTCATGAAACTCTAAGCTGTGTCTCATTGGTACGTAAAATTATAATTACTTCTGATACAGTGTAAGCAGCCATTTCTTTTTATTTACAAATTCTATTCATCAACTTTCGCGCCCATTTCCGTTTGAAAGGGACAGCAAACAGACAGCATGAAAGCATTCAAATATACTGCTAATATGCGTGCAGTCTGTAGTCTTTATTCAAAATGAAATCAAGTTCAAATGCCCGCCTGTCCAGCATTGTTAAGAAAGATTTATAAGGCATCTCCTTATTGAAAATATATCCTGCATCTCCCGCTTCCTTGTAATAATTATTAAGCTATTTAGTCAATACTTGGCTTCTGAGCATAGCTGGCCACATTATGCAGACCCTTTTATGCCTCTAGTGATCATGTGGGGCCATCACTGCTCCTCATATTCCTCTAAGTTCAAATGTTTACCTCTGTCGTGGGCTCATTCCGTTATCATTTATATCAGTTATTGGTTACACGCTGATCATTCCAATCACTCCATTATTAATTTTTTATTACCCCAGCTCATGCTCCATTGTTCAAACAATGTTTCAGAGCCTAGACTATTTCTTCCTACACACACACACACACACACAAAATCAAGCCATAAATGCCAACTATTTGTAGTGCATTATCATTTGTAATGTCCTAATTATTTTACATAATCAATAACATAAAGTCGCTTTTCTTGGGGACTTTCTGTTTATTTACATTTTATTCCACACACGTCAGTTTCCATCAAGAACAAAACCGATTTTCTTGTCCTGTATCTGTTCTCAAGACAGCCTTAATTCACCATAAATCTATTTGTGTTCACTACATAGTTAGACCCAGTTAGTTATGTTGATATAATCCTAGGGCTAAACATGTCTTGCCCTGCAAAACGAGACTTAAATATAACTCGAAATGCTACCCTAATGATGACCACAGTGAGTGGAGGTGGCGTTTTGTTTCTTTGTTGTTATTTTTTGCAGAGGTCTCTGTTTATGATGTGATGCATTTGGACCTAAGCACATTAGCTGCATTATTCATTGGTTACATTTGTCAGAACATGCATGTGTATAAAGAACTAATGATCCATATTAAATTAATGGTGCTATAAAAAAGAAAAATACTCCATACAAGCAGCTATGTCAGAAACTACAGACTTTGATAAACCATAGAAAGGACCTAATCAGATGAAGCATTGGACTGTTCTGTCTCCAAAATTACATTTCTAGAAATGTACTTGTACACAATGTTGGTTTTATTAAAACAAATTAATTCAGTCATTAAGGAATCATAAGGCAAGTGTCTCATAAGTCAGGACCTCCAGTGTAACAAATTGATTAAATGACTGTGTAATAGTCTCTTTAAACAAATCTAGTGTAACAAGTTAATAGATCTGCTCAATTACCATGCTGGGGTGATGAGGATGTGGGCCACTCTCTCATTAAATCTGGGAGATTGTTCTTAGGAGTTTTTTTTTTCTACTTTTCCCTCTATGTTTCTGTGTAGGCTGTGTGGTGTTTTGGATTTGAGGTTTGTTTGGAGGCCTCTGAAATTGATTGTTCTAAAGGCAATCAAAAATAAAAAACTGAAGTTGATGCTGCTGATTTCTCCAGTGGATTTGTCAGCTGCTGTTTCAGACCAGATCTCAGATCTCTTTATCTTCCTTCCTTCTTCTCTCCCTTCTCCCCCCACTCCCCACCTCAAGCCTGAAGGGATGCGAGGCACCACCTATGTCCCTACTCTGTCCTTGGTACTAAATAGCAAAGTCTCTCTCAGAGCTGGCTGGAGCTTTCTCTTGTTGAGCAGAATTTGTATCAACGAGTTCCAACCAAGGAAATCCGAACGGCCCTGAGCGCGAGGTGAGGGGACAGGCAGAGGGCACCTGCGTTTCTTCTGAGTCGGGAGCTAAAAGATGTCCTCTTTTCAGCTACAGATTGATTTCAATGGGACTTTTTTCTTCCTGGCTGCTCCACACGAAATCTGCCGGCAATCCCGGGCCCTCCCGGGCCTCGTTGGCTCCTTGTCAGCCTTCCTACAGCGGAAGGAGGAAGCAGCGACCCCAGAAAGCTCTCCAGGTGGGCTGGGGTTCCCTGTGGGGTTAGTGTGGTGTGAGGGGTGGCCCTCCGGAGAGGGGGGAGCGGGAAGGAGTGGAGAGATGGGAGTGAGCTTCGGCCGTAAACTCGACTTTGAAATCCCTCACGTGATTTTTGCTTTAAGGGCGCAGAGGCGCCTTCTCTGGTGTCTTGAAACCCTCCGATGACAAAATGGAAGGCCAGAAAGCGTTTCCTGTCTTAATTCCGGAAAGATGCCCACCAAGCTGGTTCTGGGACTGGGATAGGGCAGGATAGCCTCCAGAGCTCTGCCTTTCCCGGGATGTGGATGCCATGATACCCTCTCGCCAAAGGCCTTGCGAGAGAAATCTATCACCCCTCTGCCATTTTGTTAAGTGTTTGCTCCTGCGACGTGACCCTGCCACTTTATCTGTTGGTTTTTATTTTCTGAGTGCATGTTGCCCATATGTTACTCTAATAGTTGCTATAATTCTTGAGCAATGGGGCTCGTATTTTACGGGGCTGAATTAAAAAGAATGCACTTTAATAAAAACCTGAGCAATACACTAATGGCCTGACATTGATGTATTTGCATAGAGATGAATTATGCGGGCCGGCCTGACACGACTTTTAATAAATGATTGAGGAGGTTATTATAAGGATGCACTTTGGTGTGTGTTAACAGGTTATTTTAGTGCATCCGTAACCCAAACGGGGAGCAACGCAGTCCCGAGTACAGTCGCAGGGTACTTTTTTGGTCTCATATCTTGTGACATTTATTGGAACCGCTCCGTCCCCATACTACGGTCGCAAGCTACGTTTTATTAACCATCAGGAACCTTAACTGTGAATGAAATCGGGAAATGAAAAGCGAGCCCCCCTTCCTGAGACCCCCCCACGCACATTGGATCTCATATAACGAGCGTTTGATACCGAGATCCCTCACTTCGGAAGTCACAGGGCGCTGGCTGTGCTCCACTAAAATCCTTACGCGGGACAGGACAGGTCGCCACTCTCCCCAGGAACCGCAGGGCGACCTGCTGAAGAAGAACTACGAGAAACCGCCAAGTTAGAAACTGTCCGGGGACGTGAATGGCTCAGGAAACCGGGCGTCCGGGTCAGTGGGTACGCAGACCTTCGAGGGTCTCTCTACACGCGGAGCTCCAACAGCTCGACCCTACTTAAAGCACCCACGAGAGGCCGGGCGCGGCGGCTCACGCCTGTAATCCCTGCGCGTTGAAAGGCCGAGGTAGGAGGATTGCTTGAGCTCAGGTTGGAGACCACCCTGAGCAACATAGTGAGACCTCGTCTCTTCAAAATGCACAAAAATTAGCCGAGCGGGGGGTCACGCGCCTGTAGTCCCCGGTACTGGGAGGCTGAGGCGGGAAGATCGCTTGAGCCCAGGAGGGCTGGGATGAGCTAGATCACACCACTGAAAGCTAGCCTGGGCGACAGAGTGAGACCCTGTGCCTAAATAAATAAATAAATAAAAGCACCCGAGAGAATACAGTCAAATACCTGCTCGGGTGTACATCCTTTGTCCTGTTTTAATGCCTTTGCACCATGAGCTTGCACTACCTAGTAAAATACAAACAATACAAAATGTATTTGCAACTGACGGCGGCCCCGCCTCCCCTATCTCTGTCTTTGGGAGACTGTTCAAAAGACAGTCGCGGGGTTTCCGAGCCAGGGACACGACTGTGCGCCCCCGCGCCGCGCCCTGCCACCTGCGCGGATGCGAACCGCTGCCTCGCACGGAAAAAGAGAGGACAGGAGAAGGGACCCCCACCCTGAGCTGGAGGCGGGGGGGGGGGGAGAACAAAGGCCGGGGTGGGTGGGGCCGGGCGTGGAGGCCCAAGGGACGCCCCCTCTCCAGCGGCGCCGCGCTCTCGGGAGGGGCACCTGCCTTCTCCCAGGGCATGTGCGACGACAGGCAGGGGCCCTCTCCCGCGGCGCCACGCCGGGTGCGGTGCGTCTCCTTAGAGCGACACCAGCCGTCTTGGTTTCCTGGCCTCTGCCGGAACAGATGATTTTGTCCCTCGCGGAGACGTGTAACTGATGTTCAGGACAGCTGGTGGACGGCGCCAGCAACCTGTATCTGGTCTAGAACATACCTGGTGGGAGCTGTGGGGAAAGGCAGGGAGGAAGGGAGGGATGGGGGGAACGGGCCGGGGACGAGTCAAAGTGAGTGTGGGTGCAAACGCGTACGAACACACCCGCAGGCACACTTCATTGATAACATCTTCAAAATGGCCAAGTCTGGCGTGACTGTGGTTGGCTTTGCTGCTTCAAGGCGATAACCTGGCAAAGAAGACCGACAGCTACCCCGCGGAGACGCGCCTGGGCCGGGATGTCTGCGTCCCGGAGCTGGGGGAGAGGGCCCGCCGTGCTTGCCGACTGCGGTTCCCGCGCAGTGGGGAGGCCCAGGGCACCGACCCGTCCCCGGGCGGCGGCGGCGGCAGCGGCCGCGGCGAACCGGGCCGCTGTAGCGGTGCGGATTAACCCCGAGTCCCGGGGAGGATAGTGACAGCCCTCCGGGCGCGCGTCAGTGCTGGCGGCCTCTCCCGGCCTACAGGGGGGCGCGCTGACGTCCGTGGGCACAGCTGAGAGGTGGGAGGGATTGAAAGCAGAGGGTGCAGGCCCAACCTGCAGGAGGCGCATTGAGGTCAGTGGGCGCAGCTAGGGGGTCTCCGAGGACAGGGGCAGCAGGCCCAGCCTGCAGGGGGAGCACTGGCTCAGTGGGCCCAGCTGGGGGTGGGGAACGCGGCTTGGGATTCGAGCGCTGGAGCCGCAGGCCTGGCCTGCGAGGGACGCGCCGGGTTCAGTGGGCGCTGCTGGAGTGGGGTGGGATCCGAGCGCAGGAGCTGCAGGCCCGGCTGCAGGGGGCGGGCCGGCTCAGTGGTCCCAGCTGGTTGGGGGGCGGGGAGGGAGACGTGGAATCCAAGCGCAGGAGCCGCAGGCCCAGTCTGCAGAGCGGCGCCGAGCATCGAGGTGGGGCAAAAAGTGGAGCCTGCGGTGCGCGGCTCCACCCGGGACAGCCCAGTTTCATTTCTCTGCGAACCTGCGCTGTCAAGCTCTAGGGGCGGCGATACTTAAGGATGACAGTGCCACGGGACTCGGGGGAGGCTCCCGGGGAGCTTCTCAAGTCCGGCCATTTCGCTGGGGACTTGTTTTGGGGGAGGGAGCCGCGCACTGGCAGCAGCGGTCCGTGGAGCGCGCAAGGCCTCGGGGATCGCCTGGGCCCGGCGTCCCGAGCTGAGGCCTTGGGGGACCCGCCGTGAGCCCGGTTCTGGTGTGGAGCCTGCTCCCAGCACGAGGGAACTAGGCCCAGGTGTGGCGACCCGCGTCCTGAATCCCAAACAGACTCCGTGCTCAATAGGGAGTTTGCCAAAAGGCAGAACCCGAACCAGAGAGGGAAACGCAATGCCGACGTCTTCCACACTCTCTTGAATTTCCTGGGCCTCTCATCCCCGAGATAGGCAGAGAATGTAGTTCCAAGGGTCTGGGCCCGGCGCTGTGGCTCAATCCTGGAATACCAGTACTTTGGGAGGCCGAGTCGAGAGTATTGATAAAGCCCAGGAGTTCAAGACCAGCCTGGGTAACAGCGAGATCTCATCTCTACAAAAATTAAACAAATGATCCGGGCGGAGTGTAATCCCAGCTACTCAGGAAGCTGTGAGAGAGGAAGACTGCCTGAGCCCAGGAGGTCGAGGCTTCAGTGAGCCGTGATCGTGCCACTGCTCTCCAGCTTGGGCAGCAAAGTGAGACCCCGATTCAAAAAAAAAAAAAAAAAGTCTGACGATGTGGGAAGTCGAGTTCCCTGAGACCCAGCTCTCAGTGGCTGGATTTTTAGTTCAGTCCAAACTGTGGGAGGGGCTCAGAGAAGAGAACGCGCTCAAAGAGGGGTCTATAAAGTACGGGGCAGCTGGACATCGGAAGGCAGCCGCCGCAGCTGGATTCCGTCCTCCCCCAAACGAGGATCTTCTGAAGACTGCCGAGGCCTACAGGCCTGTCCCTCTGCGGGAGGCGCAATCGCCTCCTGGGTAGACTGGTCTTGCGGTGAAGGTGTCCGCAGACGGGGCTTAAGGCCATGCAGAAGCAAACTAAAGCAAACCAACCCTGTGGGCTCTACTCGCCTACGTCCTGGGATCGACATGGAGCCGTTAAAACCCGCCCTGCAGACATGCTCCTGCCTCTTGTCTGCTTTGCAGCCACGGACGCGCTGGGGTGTGCAAATCAGAGATGAAAGAGAAGACCGGACAGAGCCTGTGGATGGGATTCTCCTGGAAGTGGGAAGGATGAGAATGACATCGACCAAACAAAGTGTTTTAGCTCCTCGTGTAATCAAGACGAATCCCGGATTTGTCTTATTCTGACCTTTGTGATGGAAGGGGAGCTTCAGCCTTCCAACCTTCGCATCCTTCTCTTCCAGGGCCTCTTTACACCTGAGGAGCCTTTGGGAGCTCAGGCCTTCCGTTCTTTAGGTCTCTGTTGACCTAAAGAGAAAGTTCTGGAAGGTCTAGGCCAGGCGCAGCCTCTTTGGGCAGGGTGTTTTCCAAACTTTTCACAGCAGTCCCTGTCGAGGAAGTCTTCCTGTCAGATAGACCCAACCCCTCCCAAACCGAATTCTCTCACTGTTTGCTCTCTTACCTGCCTCACTCTCTAAAGAAAACCTCTGTGCTGGTATCAGAGGAGAAAAGCCGGTACGGAAAACAGTGAGTTTTCTGTCCATCTGAAACCCTGGATTTCAGCTGTGTGCAGAGGACCACCATACCAGTTCTCATTCCAGTCTCAGTCCCGGGGCAGAGGAAACTGGATTCCAAGCAGGCACCACACACAGGGCCTTTTCTAGGTGGCCTTGGACAGTGGAAGGACTGTCGCTGTAAGTCAACATTAGGGGAAAAGTAAGGACAAAGAGGAATTGAATGACAGAGACATTCAATGTGGAAGGACACATACCCCTTTGGGGACACAGAGGCTCCAAACACCCTGTTGTTCTGGGGGCGAGGGGAGACTAAAAGAAACAACATGATTGTAACCTTGAAATGGAAGGAGAAAGTTGACTTCTTCCTCCTCCACCCCCCCCCACCACCACCACCACTGCCGCCACCGCCACCACCGCTGCGGCCGCGCCGCCTTCACCTGCAGCTGAACTAGCTCAGACCATACACATCCTCCAAGAAGCAGTTCACCACAAAGGGTCTCTGAACGTGCAAGGCCTCCACACTGCATTCAGACTTTTCAGGCACTGACAATAGTGTGAGGTGGATGTGGAAGATGGCCCGGAGGAACGCCTTCAAGCCTTAATTAGAGAGAATCATACAGCAGTAGTAAACTCCAATTAAAACATGTAGGAGTTAGTTTGTATTAACTTATATCTTCCCAATGTTTTGTCCCAAATAAAATATTGCTGGAAACCTTCTTTTGGCATTGCGGCTCCTCTGATGGAGTCCGTGAGAGACCTGAATTCTCACTTAAAATGGGATTTTAATCAGCCAATAAGTCCCTTTTCTGCTTTGCTGCTATATGCATAATTATAACCCATGTATCTTGGAGTTACATTACGTAACAATTATGCTGAAGATTTTATGTTACAGTATCTGTGTTGTGAGCTGATAAATGAATGTATTATAATGCTTTTTCTTGAACTTCCATTTCACCCAAAGATACTTTTGATGTTGAACCCATTTGCTCCTTAAGCTTGGCATGCTTATTTTTACAGCAATTTGTCAAACATTTACAAATACAGTCAGATGCAGGAGAGACTCCTGATGGCCTGAAAATCATTCCTCTCTTTTGAGGCCAGGAGAAGGGAGAGAACTACATTAAAGGTCTATCATTTTCCTTAAAACCTTCAAGAGGCCAGCACAGTGGCTCATGCCTATAATCCCAGCACCTTGGAAGGCCAAGGTGGGAGGATCACTTGAGGCCAGGAGTTCAAGACCAACCTGGACAGCATGGAGAAACCCAGTTGGAGATAACACTGCTCCAGTTCTGTCCAAATTGTCACCATTCTGGTCTTCCAAATCTCCCTGAGACACATTCTTCTCCTAGGCAAAATAATACAACAACAACATACTGTAAATATACAGAGGGTACCAAAAAAGTGTACACATTTTAAGAAAGAAAAAACTGTACTAAAATTGTAATAATATATACTGATAACAAAAGATGAATACAAGTCACTTTTAATTTCTGCAATTACTAGAGGTGCTCAGGGTGGTTACCACCAACATCCAGACACTTCTGGTGATAGCGAATGAGCAGTAATACATAGATAACAGCTCTTAAATGTGTACACTCTTTTTGGCACCCCGGTACAAACACACACACACACAACCCGTCATGGTGAAGAGTATGGGTTCCAGCTGACAGTCACCTCACAGGTGTTGACAGCAAGAGCCCTTGAAGTCATCCACTTCCACCTTATTTTCTATGTAATGGAAGTTCGTGACGATGTGCTGATTTCATATTTGTCTTTCCCATCCCTCTTCTCTCTGTATCTGTGTTTATCACAACACCTGGCAGGCACTGGGATTGCCTCTTGGAGGTAATGAAGGTAGTGAGGAATGAAGCTCATGTTTTCTACTACATTTGCTGTTTTTACTATTTCCCTGGTCTCCCAGCTTTGCACTGCTTCAGCTCTGCTGGGAAAGGTGTGCAAGGGTAGAGTAGACAGGCCAAGAGGAGGGACCTTCTGCCCATCAACTTCAACTGGCAAGTAATGCCCTGCTCACGCCAGAAGAAGCAAGGTCTACAGAGGCTTTCTCTCCTAATCCAGAGCTGGCTCTCCTGACTTCTGAGGTCCTTCTCGGTTCTTCTGAGGGAGGGCTCCCTCCCTGTCTTCATCCCAAGAAGTCAACCAAAGCATCAGCACTTGTCACCACTCCCTCTTCTTCCTGCCTGGATGCAACCTTGACTCTCTGGAAACAGAGCCGTATTCTTAAAGGAAAGGTAAAAGTGGAAGAAAACTCCAGATTCCTAGTTCTAACTTGAAATCTAGGGTCCCCTCTCTCCACTGTGCCTTTTTTGTCTTCCTGAGCTTTGTTTGTTTGTTGTTTGGTTTGGGTTTTGATTTTCCATCCGGGCAGAGTAGAGTTGGAAGCATGTCTCAGGCCATGTCCTGTGGGGAGAAGATAATTGTACTGGCCTGTGCAACCAGACCCGAGTTCTTTCCATGTCTGAGATTTTCTCAGAAGGAACATCAGTTATGACATGCCCAACTACACTCCCACATTATAGAATATCATCATCACCTCTTATATTTGTATGCCACTATATACAGCCCCTTTGGGTTTTGAGTCTCACAACAATTTTGTAAGGCAGTAGTTATTATTAAGGTAATCGTCTTGAGAAAGAAGTGCTGGAGGTCAAGTTACTGGTAAGAGGTAGAAACCAGCACCAAAGTCTCATCCTGATGAAGTGAACAGGGCTTCCTTTCACCCCACTGGGTGTCATTCTGGTGGCATTTCCAAATGACTTTCAGTCATCATGAAGGATGCCTTCCTCAAGAATCTTTCCTTTTAATAAACTGCTCTTCATCCAGAGAACAAAGATAGGTCTATTTGAGACTATATTCTTTATCTATGCTATGTAACAAATTACCCCAAAATGCAGAGGCTTAAAACAATACACATTTATTATTTCACACAGTTTCTGCTTGTCAGGAATCCTGGAGAGCTCAGCTGGGTAATTTTACCTCAGGGCCTCACAAAGGGTTGCAGTCAAGATGTGGCCTGGGGCTGCATCCTGTAAAGTCCTACCTGGGTTTAGCTTCAGATTTCACCTACTCCTAGCAAAGTATGACCTATTGGCTGAGGCCTCCGTTCCTCACCAGGTGGACCCTTATCTAGGGCTACTTGAATGAGGACAGCATTACAGTTGGCTTCCCCAGAGCCAGTGCCCCAAGAGAAAGAATGAGGAGAGCAGGCTACACTCTATTCATTAGAAGCAAAACACTAAATACAGCCCACACTTCAGAAGACAAGAATTAGACTCCATCCCTTTTTTTTTTTTTTTTTTGAGTTGAAGTCTCACTCTGTCGCCCAGACTAGAGTGCAGTGGCACGCTCCTAGCCACCACAGCCTTGACCTGCTGGACTCTGGCGATCCTTCTGCCTCAACCTTCCAAGTAGCTGGAACAATAGGCGCGTGCTACCACGCCTGGCTAATTTTTTTTTTTTTTTAATTGTAGAGATGAGGTCTCCCCAAGTTGCCCAGGCAGGTCTTGAACCCGCGGGCTCAGGCAATTCACTCATCTCGGCCTCCCAAAGCGCAGGATTACAGGCTGAGCCACGGAGCCCGGCTAGACTCTATCTTTTAAAGGAAGAAATACCAAAGAATTTTTGGAAACATTCACAATCCGCCTAATTCACTTGGGACAGTTTGGTTTTGGAAGACAATTTGACAAATCCTTACAGATCAAGTAAAGGGCACAGGGAAGAAAGAAGAAAAATCCAGGGGCCAAAAAAAGTTTACAAAATTCTTTTCAAGAACTGAGTCATAGCATCAAGTACAAGAACTGAAGCTGGCAACAGATGACCAGAGGAAGTTCTATACACCATGGATCCAGTCCAGGGCTCAGATTAAAGGCATGAAAACTTGTTGAATCTCTTGTTTGAAGATTATTAGACCAGACCATATAGTAATGAATTTTCAGCAACCTTAACTTTCTGTGGTGTACACAAATATATTTTTCCTAAGCAACTTATTGTTGATTGATTGTTTTTTAAATAATTAATGCAACCCCCAAAATAAAACTTTATGTCACAGAGGTAAAATGAGTGTATATACTGGTTTTCTTCCTGAATCTGATATAACTATCACTTATAATAAACAAATACACATAATAGTTAGTTATGCCTTAACATTTTTTTTTTTTTTTACTTTCTCAAGGTAGACATTGGTGTAATGTTGGTAGGGCTCATTTATAAAAATAGCACGCACCTATTTAAGTTACATAGTAAAAACTCTATTTCCTTACTAGGAGGAAGGGCTCCGTATTTAAATGTATCTTTATCCAAATTAGCCCTTATTCTAAGAATAATGAGATGAAAGCTCTGGATGAGGCTTCTGCTTCAGAACTCTGGCCAGACACCTGGAGATATCAGACATCAATCAGACATCATGCCCTACTCTTCAAAATCTTCAAATGTGGTATTCAATGGAATGGCTAGTTTGGAGCATCAGGGTGAGTGATACATATCTAAACATTCCCTCATTAGGAAACCAGTGTTGACTCAAAGAGGAAGACTGGAGAGAGAACCCACCAGACTCTCAGAGAAATGTTCCCGTGTATGGAGCAACTCCAAGCCAATCTCTGGAACAGTGAAGGCTAAACTTTGGGAAAATGCTCCATCCCTTTAATCATTCTACTCACACCATCGCTGCTCCCCAAACTTTCCACTAATAGATGGGGGGTGGGTCATTACTGTGTTTTCTATAAACCTTAAAAAGAGCTAAGGAGTATATCTGTCCCTCTGAAGTTCACAGTCTAAATGCTGCAGAACAAAATCCACACTTTCCTGTCAAAAAAGGAAGTGTACAGAAGAACTGGCTTTTTAAAAAAACATCTTATGAAGAGGTGGGGGGATCACTTTTGCATGTACCTGGGGGTGTGGTAAGAGAGAATACATTTAGTGCAGAGAAGGCTGTTCAAAATAGAGTCTACAGATGAAATCTACCTCTCATGTCCGTTGTTATTACACAATCCTATTGTCAAAGATTAACAAAGAAACCACTGTCTCTTTAAGCTATTCAGTGCTAGGAGTTCCCAAGTGGAATTTCACTGTGTGTGTGTGTGTGTCCACTGACACCAGCCTAAAGGACAGGGCCGCATGGACCTCCCCAAGTTGATGCTGTTTTCATTAATATACTGATATCAGGCTTCAGAAGGTCTCAGTGCACCCTCGTCTCTGTTACCTGGTAAAGTATTTCCAAGCAGAGCTGAGTTGCAGCCCACACAGCCTGCCCCTCATGCCAGGAAAACATTTCCAAAGGAAAAACTGATCTTCAGTTCTCCTCTTCCCACCATCTCCCAAGTAGGGAAAGGGGAGGTAGATTAAAGTGCTCACAAGCTGGGAAAGCCACTTGATACACCACAGTTTCTGGGAGGAATGACATGGAGCTTTGAATTGCAGAATTCTGAACATAAATCAAAGAGAAAGTGAGTCACCCACTGAGAGCTTGGACTTTGGGGCCCAAGTAGGAGCAGCAAGTACCACTGGGCTCTTCCCTGCCACTCTATGTCCCTCCCACAACTTCACTGACTTTTCCTTTTAAGGAAAGGAGCCACAACACAATACACACACACACACACACACACACACACACACACACACACACACAAAGGAGCAGTGTTAGCCTCCCTTTTCTTTTTCTCTCTGTCTTTCCACCGTGGGCATGTTGTTTCCTGTATGCAGTTTTAAATGCACTGATATATCAGGCCATGTGCTAGAACTTTTTTGTTTTAAAATCATGACGCTTCCTCCACTCTCATGGCTGGTTGGCAGTCTTCATCAGATGCTCATGGTTGTTAATGCCATGAAACTTTTGAACCAAAATGACAAATGATTCTCACTTTCCATCACTCGAGCTGGAGAGCATCTCCCCAGCTCCCCCATCACACCAACTCTTAAGAAATACTGTTCATCTTGCACGCGGATGGAACAAAACCAAACCAACCAAGAAAAGGGGGATTCGGTGAGGTGCTCCCCACCCACGTCTCCCTCACTCTCTGTTTTATGGGGCCAGTTTGCAACTGGAGGCCAGCTGGAGACTTGGCTGGAAGGAATCTGCCTGGAAACCTCAAGTCGAGGCTGCAGTCAACTGGAAAACCGAGCAAACGCCAGTGCAGCCCGGCCCAGAGCCCAACACTGGCTGAGGCCCACACAAGGCAGGCACATCAGCACCAGACTGGCCAACCACACGCCACCCTCTGTAGATTTGCCTGTGGCGCAGTCCGAGGTCATCAGCTTCCACACTTCTCTGAAACTTAAAATGCAAAGGTGAATGCAATCTCAAGGATGCGTGAGGGGTGCCTTCCCACACTAACATGGGATCAGTACCATCAGCCTATTACTTCTTGAGACAAAGTTTCAATTGTGGTTCCAAGTTTTCTGTGGCTAATACTACTATGTCACTACTACTGATATTATTATGTTGTTACTATTATTATTATTATTATTATTGTATTCCAGGGATAACATTTTAAATTCTATTGTAAACTTGTATTTCCTTTCCTTAGAAAGGAGAAATAAATAAAAGATATATATATGAGATTTTTATTTGTCACAGATTAGCAAGTAATAAAGTACTGTTGCAGAATAATAGACTGTTTCCCTTCTCAGTTCTTTTACAAAAAAGGGACAGAAATAGAAAAAGGAACCAAAGGAAAGGAGAAAGGGGGGAAGAAGGAAGGAAGGAAGAAATGAGTGAGGGAGAGAGAAAGAAAAAAGAAGAGAAGGAGGAAGAAAAAAAGAAGGAAGAAAGAAAGAAACTATTGTTTACAGCTAGAATTGCAACACATCACCCCAGTACAGCAAAGCCTCCTTTAAAAAGCTGCCTCTGTAGGACACATACCTTAGTCTTGCTAAGAAGACAAAAATTCCAAAGAGTCTGAAACTTCTTGAGAGCTTCACAAACTTAAGAAAAGAAAGAGGATAGATTCTCATCCTTTCTTTCTGTTAAACTGTGCCAGCGGGAGTGCATTCTACAACAATTTCCTTCAGGCAATTTCACTTTGTTTGAATTTGTGAAATTTTCAGTCTTCACCTATTTTTTTATTTTTAAGTGAACAAAACTGACTCATTTTCTTTACTGAGCATTACACTGAAGAATATACTGAATTCTATTGATTTTTCTCTCTTTGAACACAAGCTCATTAACTTGAAACACTGAGGAGATAACGATATTTCACTGAGCTCATAACTGAATGTCTGGAAAACAAAAAGATCCCAAAACACTGAAACAGTCCTCACCTTGGATTTTCCTAATTTTTTTATTTTGTTTGCAAATTCAGCTGGAGAAGTCATGATATTGCTTTCTTAATCCTAAATACATTCACATCAGAGAAGAAAAGCTTTTCAAAAATCCGTTCTCCTACAGTTGAATTTAGTAAAAATCAGGCTTCTGTCTTTCCACCCATTTCTGCAGTCTTGCAGGCTACAGAGAAGTGAATGTTAGCATCACACAATAGTGCTGCTGCACCAGCGGCTGCTTCCTCTGAGCTGATCGAACCAGGGGCTCCCAGAGAAGCTATCTTGGGTATATATGGAAATGAGGTCTTCCAAACACCCTCCCCCACCAGGGACTTCCCGGAAAAGGAAAAAGCCATCAGGAAGAAATTAGACAACACAGACATCAGAAACAGCTTGAGACAAGTCTTTCCAAGAATCGCTAGGAGTGTGGCTGCATTTCTTTTATCTTCCCAATCAAGGAGAACGAGAGATATGACCCCTCTCTTTCAAAGAGGGGAAAAAATTGAGTAACAGTTATTTCACCCAAGAAACCGATATAACATTTTTGGGGGGTCTTGATTTTTATTATTTGAGATCTCTGATGAGATCAGATGATCTGTACCCTTTCATTCAAGGCAACAGACGTCTTCAAACTGTTTTTTTTTTTTAATTTGATTTATCCTTTGAAACAGAAAGTGCATTACATTTAACTGGTCTTGCAAAGGGGTTTTCTTCTCTTTACAAACCGAATTCCTTATATAAATTAATAAAGGTTAAAGATGCTAATATATCACCATTATTAGCTTTAAAAAAGAAAACAATTTACATATTCTATAGTATTCTTATGATACAAAACACTTCAAATTCAATGACAGCAACTAAATGGATTTTTATGTTTCTGACCCGGAGCGGTTGTGACAATTCCCACCATCTACTTTAACACGCATTTTTTATCAGAAAGGAGTTAAATTAAATACAAGCTACCGTAGTCCTCCTCCCCGATCTTTATTTAAATCACTAATAAATAGCAACAAACGACTGTGCAATTTCAGAGGGGAGCGGGGAGGCAGGTGTGAGGCCTTCCCAGGTTTCCACGTCTTCGCCTTCGAGTCCTGGGGCTGAAGGCCCGGTGCAGATCGAGGGGGTGCGCGGGGCAGGGCGAGAAGGGGCGAGGGACGCCAGTGAGACTCGGCAAATCCAAACCCGAACGGAGAGCGAGGGGGCGGACGAAGGGGAGGGTGGGAAAGTTCTATCCTGGGCTTCTCAAATTAAGTTCAAAACAGAAGGAGAAGGCGTGGTTTGAGCGGCTCTTAACCAGGAAGCGGTAGCAGGAAAGAGAAGGTCCGTCTTTTTATACGAAATTTAGAAACAAAAAAAAAAGGCATTTGCATTTTAAGTATTCACAATAAAGTAACTTCTAGTCGGTGTAACTCACGATTTATTTACAAAGAGCCTTCAACAGGTGACGTGAGGCGGCACCGCAGTGCAGGGGTGGGGAGAGAGGGGGCGTCCCTCTTCCCAGCTGTGGCGCTGAGGTCCCCCGCGCGGGGGGCGTCGACCCTGCTAAAGGGCCTCTCGGGGCCCCTCCCCCCGCCGCCTGCGGGGGACAAGGAGGGCGAGATGGACCCCGGTGCTGAGGCCGCTGCCCGCCGGAGGGGATGGGGCTAGGGGACCCAAGCGGGGTGGAGACGGTACTCCGGCCGCGCGTGCCAGCTGCGTCTTTGCGCAGTGCGGGTCGTGGTCTTGTTTGCGGGATCCACCCCCTAGTCTCTCTCCCCCGCCCCACGACGTCAAGGTTAAAAAAATAGATATGTACATCTCCGAAAGTAGCAAAGGGTCCCCGCGGGCGGGACCGGGTCCTGGGGGCGGGGCCGCGTCCTGGGGGCGCAAGCCGGAGCCGGCGGGCGCCGCGGCGAGCTCAGGACGAGCCCTCCGCCTCCGACGCGTGCAGCAGGAGGCCGCCGCCGCCGCCGCCGCCGGACTTGTGCTTCTTGAGCAGCTGCGTGATCTTCTCGTCGTCGGAATTGGGGTCCAGGGGCTTGTTGTAGTCGTCGTCCTCCTCCTCGTTCTCCGAGGCTCCCTTGAGTCGCTCGGTCTCCGAGTCCTGCTTCTTCTTGGCAGTGGCCATCTCGGCCGCGTGCTTCTTCCTCCACTTGGTCCGGCGATTCTGGAACCAGACCTGGGAGCCGAGAGAGGGGAGTGGAGAGGGGCGAGGAGGGAGGGAACTAAACGCGAGCGGATCCAGGGCTTGCCACCCCCCCATCTCCTCGCGCCCCTGCCCCCCCGCAGCGGGCCCCCACGGCCTGCGCCCTCCCCTAGAGACCTCCCTTGTCTGGGCCGTCAAAGTCAGTCTCCTCCGCCCCAGGTTCCTCCGAGTAACGGGCACCAGCACACTGAATGCCGTTGCCATAGCGATCTAACACAAGAGTGGTGAGGCCGTCAGCCAGCGACTTCTCTTTAGAGTAAAAACAAAACTTAGAAACTTAACATGTTTCCCTAAAAGTGATTTCGCTCCCCTACTTGCGAGTTTGAAGTAGAAAACTTTTCCCCCTCCGTACAGTTGCCCCACGGTGGCTGTAATGTTATTCCTTAATTGCTTTCTCGGATTAAGAAATTTCAAACAACCCAATGGGCATTTGCTTTTTCCTGTGATTTGTGGGGAAAGCACAGACAGCATTTACCCCAGTTACTTCTGTTGTGCTTTTCGGTTTGGGACGGTTGCTTGTTTCACTTATCTCAGATCCGAATGTGTACAAACATGGTGACAAACCTCCCCATTTACACTTGCAAATATGATGGGAAATGTTTTTGTTTTTTATTCTGGTAAATACAAACCTCACATCACCCATGGTAATCCACATCAATGCATGAAAATAATAGCTCAGGTCAAAATCATCACAGTAATGTGGCCGGTGCCCTTTCCCTCCCTCTCTTCAATGTTTTCCATAAGACCAAAGTAAAGTGAAGACCAAAGTAAAGTAAAATTATTACTGGTTATTTTTTAAAAAGTGAAATGTTGCCAATTACATTACTCTCCTATTCATGCCTATTCTTCCAAATATTATTTTTAATATTGTTCCTGTCTGAGACATCCCTTTTATATACAAATATTTTAAGCCAATTCATGATGCTTGACACAGTGTTTGGTACACATATTTTAACCTAAAGCATCAGCAATAAGCAACCAATTTCCCAAAGATATTGAATTATCCTCTCTTTATGCTTCTCATCCATTATGTATTTTAGCTAGAGAATCAGAATTGTTAGGAAAGTGATTTTTATTTTCTTTATACCGCTGTAATAATTCATTTCTAGCCATGCAGACATATTTACGGTGACACATGAAGACCTCCAGATTACCATGGCAGGCTCTGTACCAACTCGCTGCAAAAAATAATTTTAACTGCGATGTTATTCTAATGGCCACGTACAAAATCACTCCTGAAATGGCCACGTACAAAATCACTCCTGAAATGTATTTTATGATGTTTGTCCAGGGGGAAATACACTCTAACCAGCAGGCATGGTTAATGTTATTCCTACTTAATTTAAAGGGCAGTAGAACTAATGAAAACAGACTTACACCCCCCAAAGAAACAAATAGAACAACAAACTGGAAAAGAGGGACAAAAGAGAATATTGGAAATATATGGAACCATCCATCAAAGTTACCCAACTGGCTCAAATTCCTTCATTTTGCAGGGAGAGATTTCTAAAAATGGATTCCCTGGAAATATAGGGTACAACTCAATTATAAGCGAGGTGACGGTTTAATTATAAATTGTTGTCATGAACGTTGCAGTATCTTACATCTGTTGATAAACTTAATTCAAACAGAATGCAACCCTATAATAGAGTAATAATCTTGTCAATTCATTTGGAAAATTACTATTTTGAAGTGATTTCCCTGAGCTGAACTAAAAGCGGTTTCATCCGTGGGAAGTTGTTATATCCCGCAGATTTTTTTTTTTCATTCGTAAGCTAATACAGCAGCCCTGGAATACTGATCTACATTAGGAAATTATATAACTAGTGGAGCCTGAACTGACAAACAAAAGCTTGACTATCCCTACAAACAGAAGATACAGAAGTCATCTGACTGGCTTGCTCGATCCACTGGGCTAATATTTCCGCGATTCTTTTCTTCTCTCATAATGGTGAGATTCCCCTAGCACATGCTGCAGTCTAGATTAACTTAATTTCAAAGGCGGGGGCTTGATTCCCTTTGTTCAAACACAGTTTGCCCACCTGCAAGACCCCAGAGCCTTTGTAATCCCCACCCCCCTCCAATGCCCTCAACTTCTCCCCAGGCTCCTTGGCATCACACTTTCCGGGGCGGCTGACTGCTGTTTGCGCGCGTGTGTGCGTGTGTGTCCGTGTGTGCACACGCGCAGGGTGCAGGGCCTTTCCTTGGGGATCTGCTCACCTTGACCTGACTCTCCGTCATTCCCAACGAATAGGCCAAGCGAGCCCTCTCCGGCCCCGCCAAGTACTTAGTTTGTTCGAAAGTCTTCTCCAAGGCAAAAATCTGCTGGCCGGAGAAGGTGGGTCTCGTGTGTTTTCTCTTCCCGTCTTTGTCCAGCAAAATGGATCCTTGATCTGCGAGAACCAACAAGCATCAAGAGAAGAGGGGAAACAATTGGTTACAAGCGGCTCCCCCACTGGGAGAAAAACAAAACAAAACAAAAAACCACGAACTCGGAAAACAATGTTTCCTGGGAAAAGGAAGCTCAGTCTGCGGCGAACGCGAGAAGCGCAGTGACGCGTTCAGTCCCCCGCGTGTGTCCCTTTCACTTTTTACATCTACCTGTTTTTTAAAAGCCAGGTGTGTCTGGAGCAGCAGTGAAGACCTGCTCAGCACCGACGGCAGGCGGCTGGGAAGCCTCGGGCTGAAGTTTCCCGAGCCGGTTCGCGAGGCCCCATTACATTAAAGGAGTGGGAGGAAAAGGCCACTCGCTTACTGATCCAGCCGGTGCTCGCTCGGACCCGGGGCCTTTGCATGACGATAGCTGGGGTGTGTGTGTGTGTGTGTGTGTGTGTGTGTGTGTGTGTGTGTGTGTGTGTGTGTGTCTTCAGTGTGTGTATGTGTGTGTGTGTGTGTGTCTTCAGTGTGTGTGTGTGTGTGTGTGTGTGTGTGTGTGTGTGTCTTCAGTTTTTCCCTAACCTGTGTCTGGGGCAACAAAGGTCTCCTTGTTTTTGCACACAGGAGCGCTAAATCGCCCCCAAGTCTAACGCCACCACGACTCAGGGGGAGGAGAAGGAGGGGGCGCAGCCTTTGTTGGCGGCCCCTACACGGCCATCAAAATCGATACAATGGCGTCTCCTGACAGCCCCCAGCCCCGCCGCCCTGCGTGCCGGGGCTTCCCAGGGGAGCCTCATCTCGTTGCCCGCAACTTCCCGCAGTCGCGAAGGAGGTGCGGAGACTCGGAGAAACTTCGGCGACTCGATCAAAAGCAAAGAACAGAGCGAGAAAAGGCCTCCGGACTCCAGCGGGAAAGCTAAGGCCGGCCACCCGGGGGCCGGTAGGATCGTGGGGCAACACGGGTTGCCTCCAGCAAGGGCTTTGCAGGACGTCACGCTCTCCTCGTTCCGCGTCCTTTCCCTCGGCTCTTTCTCGTGCTAGGATGTTGAGTCCACGATTCCCCTAAATGTGCCCGGACCCATGTCCCGACCCCCAGGGTAGAGGTGGGAGGGACACCGCGGGCCCGGCTGCGGGAGCGGCCCGAAGCGCCTCGGCGCTCGCCCTCCTCGGGGGGCGCCGGCATGTCTTCACCTGGCTCAGTGGGCCGATGTCCTCGGGGCAGCTAGGGCGAGGAGGAGACGCCGGGGGCGCAAACGTACGCGCAAATAAATACCCGCGCTTGGCTCTCCGCCGCTGGTCCTCGCTGGGTCCGAGGGAGGCAGGGGGCAGGTTGGTTAGGGCCCAGCGGAACCCTGGACGGCGTGCAGGGGCCGGGACAGCGGCAGTGCAGTGGCCTTTCCTCCCGTCCCATCTCCCAGCCCAGCGCCGCGCCTGCCGTCCCGACAGAGCTGTTTCGGGAGCTGCCGGGGCCTGGGACCAGACGCTCGTCCCGCACCGCGTCGCGTTCCACACGGACACACGTGCACCAGCTCAGCCCCGGGACTTGTGGAAGCAGCCGAGCGAGCTCCCCGCCGGCCCCTGGCCCAAGCTCCATCGTGCCGCTCCGGCGCTGCCCAACTACTGGGGCGGGCAAGAGGCAGGGCTGACCGGCTCGCACGCCAGAGGCCGTGGCCCGAGAGCGGGAGGAACTGGCGGAACGGACAGCACCCGGGGAGTGGCGATCGTACTCACGAGGGGTGCAGGCCAGGCGCGCGTCCCTCCAGGGCGGGCTCTGCATCACTCCGGGCCAGAAGATGGGCGTTCGGCCGGGCAGCTCGGCCAGCGGCTTGGGGTACCGGCCCACGGCGGCCACGGCCGCGGCGCTGGGGCTGAAGTAGAGCCCGGGCGGCGGCGGCGGCGGGCTCAGGCTGCCGAAGCGGGGCAGGCCGGCTAGCAGCCCCGCCGGGGACGAGGCGGCGGCCGCGGCCGCGGCAGCAGCTGCGGCGGCTGCCGAGGCGGAGGAGGCAGAGGCGGACGAAGAGGAGGAGGAGGAGGAGCCGGAGGGCGAGGCGGAGGGCAGGGCGGCCCCCGAGGCCACGGGCATGGAGGGCCGGCTCAGGATGTCGTTGATGCCGTGCGGGGTGGCGGCCGAGAGCTGCTGCGGGGGGCTGCCAAGGGACGAGAGCCCCCCCGTGGCCGGGGGCTTCAGGCCGCCCGGGTTGTGGGCGCCCAGCGGCGGGGAGGGCGACGAGGAGGACGACGACGAGGACGAGGAGGAGGGGGGCCCGGCGGGCAGTGGGGGATACGCGGCGGGGTACAGCGGGGTCTTCATCTCGGCCATGCTGTGAAGGGCAGCCAGTGGCGGGCTGCTGAGCAGGAACGCGCTCTGCCGGGTGCCCTCCATCGCCCCCACCGCTAACATCCCACGGCCAGGCCGGAGCCCGCAGCCGCGCAGCGAGGGCGACGCTGGTACCCCCGGCGGGGCTCGGAGAAGCCGCTCCGCGCAGTCGGGGGCGACCCGCCCACCGGGCTGGGAACGCTGCCGCCGAGAGCCGCTCTCAGAGCCGTGCAGCAGAAACGTCCAAGCCCGCCACGCGGGAGGCGGCGGCTGGCAGCGAGGCGCGGGCGTCCGGGCGGGGCTAGCCCGGCTTGAGCTCCGGGGGTCCTGGATTTCGTACTCTGCTAGGTTCTCCTCCTCGCTTCTCTCGCCGCTCAAAGCGAGCTACTTTTCATCTTCCGCCCCCGCCCCAGGAAACCGGCAAAACAAACCCGGCTGGCCCCCGAGAGTTTGCAACAAAGTTGAGAGTCACCGATTCTCTACTTGGCTGTCGGAGGAGGGGGCTGGCTCGCTTCCCCCGAGGAGGCTCGGAGGGCGCCGGGCTCCGCCGGTGGCGCTCGTCTACTCTCTCTCGGACGCTCTGCGCTTTCGGCCGCGAGGCTGAGTCGCACCCGGCGCTCGCGGCGCGCGGGGACAGCGCATCCAGCCCGCGGGAGGACCTCGCCTCCGCCCCGGCAGCCGCGCCGGGAAAGGCAGGGCCGCCCGTGCGCGCGGCTCCCGGATCCTGCACCTCGGCCTGCCTTCCCCTCCGGGCCACGGGGCACTGAGGTTGCAATATTGAAAAGAAAAAGGGGAGGTGGGGGGAAGCCAGAAAAGCAAAAACTAAGTGCGAAAAGTCAGGCGTTTCGGTGGCTCCGCTCGTCCGTTCGTTCTGCGGGGCGGCCCGGCGACCCCCGCCCGCCTCCCACGCCCTCGCTGCCTCTCACTCTCCGCCTTCGACTCCCCTCGCTCGCATTTTTTCCGCGGCTCTGCGGGCTTCTCTTCTCTAAGTCCTGTCCTCTGGCCAAACTGACCCTCTCCGCGCCTCTTCCGCGCTCTCGCTCCTCTGCTCTCTCCCTCCGGGCCTGACAGTTCGGATGAAGCTCTCAAAGGTAATAAAACATTCGCATCACTCCCTGCCCCTCTTTAGCTGGGGGACGAGAGGGAGGGGGAAGTAGGGGGCCAAAAGGAGAACTTTCAGGGACGTCACTCCCAGGCTGCCGGGAGGGGTGTGGCCGGGGAGCCGGGCGCAGGCCGGGGGCGTAACCACCGCCTCCAATAGTGCGCAGCCTCAAACCACGCGTCGCCTCTGGCCACGCCCACTCCGGAGCGTCGCACCCCTTGATTGGCTAAGATGAGCGAGCCGTAGGGCCGCGCCCGCCTAGTCTCCTCCCCCTCCACCTCCGTTCTCCTGTAGGCGGGGCCGCAAGGGGAGGGGCCTAGGGAGTGGTGCTGCTTCGCGGCGCGGCCGGTGGCCGCTTCTATTAATTGTGTTAAATAAAACCAGAAAGGGGAGGGGGAAGCAGAGGCGAAGAGGGTATTACTTTTTAAAGAGAGGAATAATGAAAACCCAGCCCTTTTATGGAAAAGCAGTTCATATTCTTCCCTCGCCACCCCCCTGGCCCGCTCGCGTCATCTCCACTCCACCCCTTCCCGACCAGCTCTCGGCGCCTCACCTCGAACCGAGTCTGTCCCTTGTAAAATGAAGCTAATGGGGCGGGCAGCCGGCGCAGCCCCGGCCTGGCTCCTCCTTTTGAAGGGATTAATTAAAGGCCATCTGGGCTCTCCCAGAATTGTGTAAATTAATTTGTTGCTCCTTAAGCCTATGGATATCCCTAATCCCTTGTAGGCCGGAGACTCGCCCCCCCTCCACCCCGTCCTCCACCACCCCCGCTTCTCTGCGCTTTCCCCACTTTTCTTTTCATTATTGGGTCCCACCCGCCTCCCCATGGTTATCATTTATGGGTTTACCCAATTCTCTGAGAAAGGAGTCAGTCTGAATTCATGGGAATGTGTATGTCATGTGATGTTTAGACCTGAGCGCACGAGCTTTCTAAATTTTTTAAATTAATTTTTCTCCCCTTTGATTGTTGTTTTTTGTTCTGGATTTACATGGGGGGCAGGACCACCAAACTTTAGGCGGATACTGTAGATACAGAAGTATCTGGATACCCTCTGGGGACCGAAAGCTTTTGAAAGCCCTTGTCAGAAACTCTGGCCTCAAACTCTCAACTCCAGGGATGCTTCGGGATCCGAAGTCGTCCCGGCTTCTGCGCTGCGGCGTTGGTGTCTAGGCTTGAGAGCGGTTTCCTTCACTCTCTCTCTCTCTTTCTCTCAAGCTTTTCCATCTCCAGCCGGGCTGTACTGTGTACGGAAGGAGGAAAACCCTCGGACGATTTTGAGGATTCAGAATGTTAAAGTAACACACCCTTAGGAGGTGGTCACTTCAGCCATTTCGATGAGATCGCGACGTTCAAATTTAATGCACAGAAAACAGAAATGCACACAGCCGATGACTCAGGAACCAACCGGTCGGCGCCAGGGAAGGATGGAGTTCGGCTGTCGGTGCCCACGCTCTCATTTGGGTCCAAGCACAAAAAGCCGGGCCTTGCTTACTCTGCTTGAATAACCTTCGTCTCCCAAGCACTAGTTTTTAAGGGTGTCAGCGGGAGTTCGAGTTTGAGATTTGGGGAGGAGGGTGTCTTTTGCCGCTTTAATTCCCTTCCGAGATGAACGCAACGTTATTTGGTCATCCTCCTCCTCCTCCCCCTCCTCCATGAACTTCGAGACCGGGTTGTATCTATCCTTTCACAGACTTTAGAATTCGACCCGGGAAGGCGACGTATTTCGTGAGTGGTGCTGAGAAGTCAGGCCAAGACTCACCTCCAAGGAGAGCGGGCGTGGGGACCATTTGCATCTCCCCAAGGGGATCCAGAGCCGGGGTCCACACCGCAGCGCCCTGCCGCCTCAGCCCGGAAGCTGCGGGAGGACGGAGGCAGACAGAACTGGGCCCTGGCCCCGAAACTGGGGCCCTGCGCCTCTGGCTTCGTAACAGACGAAACTTTTCCTCGCGTTCGGACCGTCCTCCCCGGCGGCGCCACACACATCCCGCCTGGCCCCTGCGACCTCCTCACGGCCTCCAGGACACTGCGTTCTCCAGAATAGGTAGGAATGGAGAGGAAAAGAGGCTAGAAATCGTCGAAGACTTCAGTTTCAAAAAGCCACTCCCTTCATCTCATGTAAATATTACGGACCTGTAACGAGTTGGACATTTTCCTATTGTGAACTTAGTAACTGAAGTAACAGATATTGAGGCGGAGATGTTAAAGACAGACAGAAAAAATGAGAGAGAGGAGAGAGATTGAGAAAGAGACTGAGAAATAGTGAGAGATACTTGGGGAGAGACAGAGAGAAGAGAGAGAGAGAGAAGATTGAGACAGAGATTTTAAAAGAGACTGTAAGAGATATTGAGAGACTAAGAGAGAGAGAGAGAGAGACAGAGAAACCCAACCCAGGTCCCTCTGGGTTAACCGCACTGGGTAACAAGTTGCACAGCTGGATGTGAAAGCCATCTCCACCATTTGCCTTCAGGTATCGTTCACATTGCCTAATTAAAATAGCAGCACTTAACTATGACAATAAAAAGAATTCTGGGTCTGTGTACCTTGATCCCTGGGGGGGGCTGCAGATGATCCCTGGGTGTCTGAATCCCGTGTGGGGTGACTGTGCCTGCCTCAGCCAGGTGCTGGCTATGATGGGTCCTGCCGGTCTGTCTCCAGCCGGGAGCAGGGATGGAGGGCGTGAGCTTGGAGGGGTGGGCTTGCCCCTGCCTCTCTCGGGAAGAGCGCCCTGCTCTAGGCTCTAACAGTGGGTTAGACTAACTCGGGGATGAGTCCTAGACAGGCCTGTTTCTGGCCGGGTGGTCTCCACTGTGTTCAGATGCCCCAGGGAGTCAAGACTTGCTCTCCGGTGAGACCCCCGGGACCAGCTCGCCTTCCTGCCCACAACCTAATACAGTCAGACTTTTCCAAGTAGCCCCTAGGAGTGGAACGTGCAGCACGCCGGTCCCAACGATCCCTCCCGCATATATGTGGGGGGAGTTGTTTGAAAGCGAATGATTTGCATTTTAATCGAAAAATACATGAAAGCGATTTGGCAAATTCTGAGGTTGCAAACAGAGTTAGAAGGACCAGGTGGGGAAGGCAGCGTGCCCCTCGACTCCGAGGCTGGAAGCAACTGCGCTGATTTTCTGGGTGCTGTTTCAGGCCAGCGTCTCCTGCTACATAGCCTGCACCACTGCCCTGACCTCCCTACCCTCTTTCTCACCCTTGACTCAGAAAAGCCGGGGCGTTTGGAGACTCGTGATCTAAGTTCAAGGAGCAGTCGCTCAACTCGACTTGTGGTAGTTCGCGGCAGGGATGCAAATGGACCCTCACTGCACTTCCTGAGGCCCAGAGGCCGGGGTGGGAGTGTCACGGGGCTGCCCCAAGTACTGTTCACGTCCAATGTCAGGATACTTGAGTGCAGCCGCAGAAAGTCCGTGTCTATACTCGCAAAGCGGGAGGGGGTGGAGAAAAGGGGAATTACCGTAGTGTTTCAGGCCGAATCTGTGTCTGAAGCCGATTATGGGACTGTATGGACGATTCCAATGACTCCGTTTGCCCGACGGGCAAGGCCTATCGGGCGAACTTGGAGGAAACAGGGTCTCGGTGAGGGTTGTAAGGGGGGTCCAGTTGGCCGCTGCGTGGACACACGGGGAAGAAAGAAGACTGTCCCTAAGCCCCCTGACCAGGCCAGTCTCGGCGGACAACAGGGAAGGAAGGAGGCCGCGTGTCCGACTCTCTCTGCCTCCCGTGAACGCGGCGGGAGTGGGGACGCGACCTGGATGGTTGCTTCTCCGGGAATTAAGGACACAGTTTGGGAGGATGAAGAAGGCAGAGGGCGGCCACCGCTTGCCATTGGGAGGAGCGCCCGGGATCCTGCGTTCCCCGCGCTCCCGGGGAGACCAACACGGACTGAATGGGAAGGCGCGGGTGTAGACAGCCTCCCGCGTTCTACCAGGACTTCGGAGATCTTCGTGGGAGCGTCGCCCTTGCCTCATGGCACCCGGGAGGAGAACTCAGAGGGCTGAGAAAAAGGAAAGCCCTGAAGTGCAAATGCGAGACAAAAATCCCGAGGTCAGAAAGGAGGGTGGATGCAAGAACATGCTAGCGACCGACGGAGAGTGAACCCGGTCTTGAACTTCAGCAAAGCGCACCCCCTACCCCCACGAGGGAGACATACACAAATACATGTGCCAACGAAAGCCTCTGTCCATTTGAAAATGCAAATAATCCCCCAGTCCAAGCTTTTTTTTTTCTTTTTCTTTTTTATCCCGAGATCCATGTATTCGCTTCCAGAGGACCCAATTGCCTTGAAGAACTTCCTGGAATTTGGAAACCTGCGTGAAGTCAAAGAGCTTGAAGGAACGTCTGTTGGCTTCCAGAATGGCGCGCTCGTCCCGCAGGATGATCCGGGTTAAAAATGTCTGATGTGAACAGTCTTGGAAAATGTCTCCCTCCAGTAATAACGTTTACCTGAAATAACGTCTACCTGCAGAATAAACGTGGATTGGCCCCAATCTTTACAACCCTACAATCCGGTTCCTCTGTTTATCTTGCTTTCATCGTTTGCATCCGACTTGAGCGTGCGTGGACGCGTCGGGCGGGCAGTCCCCGCGGCCTCGAGCGCGGCTTTCCTGTCCTGGGTGAGAACCAGGTGGTTTTAGGAGTGTCGCCGCTTCGCTTCCAGCGCCTGCAACAGTCTGGTTTAATGAAACCCTGGGCCGTGCTTGCCCTCTTGTGGAGAAACTTCTTACCGTCTCCCTGGGTCTGGGAAGAACAAGGCTGCCCTGTCCCGTAGAGTGTAGGATGGTTTATTTCCTCCCTGACGCGATCTGCCTTTATGCAACCGCAGTGCTATTTGCTTCACATTTGCTTGATTTTTATCTGAAACGCCAAATTCATAAAGCAGGGGTCTGACAGTTCTTGCTTTAATTCATGTAGAAACCCCCTTTTAGAATGAACCTTGAGATTTAAATCGTGTTAAATCTTTCTCATTTACTCCTCTTTCGACCCCATTGATGCCCATGTAAAAGAACAAATACCAATTATTATTGGAATTATTTCCATTTCCTTCCTCTCCTCTCTGATTATCAAAACAGAACATCTGGTGAGTACAGAGAATTATATATATATTTTAAAAGCACAAAGTCACCTATAATCTCACCTTTCATGGCAGACACTCTGACGTTCCAGCATATTTGCTTGCTGTAATTTCTCTAGTCTGGATTCTGTACTTTGCTTCAGTGATTGAGACCCTGTGGGATGCATGACACTTCATCCTTCAGCCCCTCCTTATAACCTGCTTTACTCATTTACTGAAGCAAGAGCAGACCTGGCTTCAGGATCTCCTGGATTTAGCCTCCTGGGAGGCGAGAAGGCCCCTGCACCCCAGGGAGGGGGAAGACCTGGGCTCACTCACTCTAGCAGTCATTCTAAAGCCAAGCTTCCTAGCCTGCTTCTTCCACTTACCATCAACTCTTCAGATCCTCAGACACTTGGCCATTACTTCTCAGAATGTTATGACATAATTATAATGATGGTCAACACTGAGTGTTTACTGTTCTAAGGTTTTATAGCATTCATTAAAAAGCAACTCTATGAACTAGGTACTATCATTGTCCCCATGATAAAGAATACCATTAAAACATTAACAGAGAAGTTATGTAACTTCCTTAAGATCACACAGCCACTGAGTAGGATTTAACCCCAGGCAGTCTGACTCCAGAGTCTATGCATTTAATTACTATATTACACTTGCCTCTGATAACTGAAAAAAGATTTAATGCATATGAAAGCAGTCTAAATATTACACATTGATAGATATATATAAAGTTAATCTTTGCACATTCCATTGCAGAAAACACACTATAATTCACATTTTCATGGATAATAATAACATTAAAAAGGATTTTGGAGCTTACTGAAATCTTTTTAAAGTTATTCCAGTAAGAAACTGCTGGGGGGGGACACCTCATCAACAAGGGTACCTGCATAATGAACATTTGTATACCTAACCCTGAATTGTACCCCACATTTTTAAAATAAAATTTTTGTTAATTAAAATAAATAAATAAACAAGGTTATCTGCATAATGACCATTTGTATACCTAACTCTGAGTTATATTCTACATTTTTAAAATAAAAAAAAAGCAAAAAGAATTTAATTTTTGAAAATAATATTAGGCCTGGGTCTACACAAAAGTCAAATATTTAAGTTTCAAAGTAAGTTTAATTTTAGTTATTTTTTAAAAAAATTAATAGACTTTAAAAGTAGTTTTAGATATTTTAATGACTTTTAAACTTAACTTTTAAAATTTTGACATATAATATACATACTTCAGCTTCACACCCTTGTTCCCTGAACCCAAGAGGGTGATCATAGACTTGTTTCAGAAATGGCGTGAAGCTCTAAAAGGCCATGCAAAGATCAGGTAGCCCTCAAAACAAGCCAGTCCACTCGGCCCCCTTACCCTGCAAACTGTTTAACATGTGGGTTACCCCACTGGGCACCAAGAATATCTCTGATTACTTGGGATAAGTACAGTATCATGGAGTAATGAATGAATAGGAGTGATGCTAAAGCCATTTCACAATCATTATGGCTCAGGCATCAACCAATCAGAAGTGGTGCCCTGGCCATTAAAATGGGTGTGCTGTTTATCGACCAGAGATTCAACAGGTCTATCAGGTTCTGACTCATGCTTCATCCCTTCCTGGCTGTGTTCGTGGGTCTATCTACCACGCATTGTAGGCTTCTTAGCACTCTGTCATGCTAACAAGTCACTCTCTCAAAAAGATGCTGGCTTGAGGGTATTATCTTTCCACAGAGCTGTCTTGTCATAGAGGTGACATAGCAGTTATATACAGGGGGGAAGTTTACTCAGAGGAAGAAGGCCTACCTGAGGTAAACCACCCATGAGACAAGGAAGGAGGTACTTGAGAGGAAGGCCCTCGGCAATCAATAAAGAGGAAATGTTGATTTCACTTCAAGTTTCCCTCATTTCAGTTTGGACTGCAGGCTGCCCGTTGCTTAAATGGTAGAGGCTAAAGAAAAGCACCACCGTGTGGAGACAAAACTTGGTCTGGGAAGGAGGAATTCCTGCGAAGAGCCCCCACCTGAGGAGTACACGGTATCCATTAGTTTATCTAGTTTCATGACATTCAGTTTTTCATTTTGATTTTCATTTTGATTTTGTTATGAGCAAAACTTGTTTAAAAGTCCTAGCATGGTCTAGAAATTGCTCCTGGAAAATAAGAAAAAAAAACCCACTGCCCACATTTGGACCAGAATATCAAAGGGAGAGCCATACCCCTTGCAAGTGAGGTTCAGCTGCTTATCCCGGCCACCCACCTCCAGAACGACGGCATTGGTGTATTACAAGAACTGAAGATGTGTGTTTCTCACAGAAACGGGCAGTCCTCTGGTAGGATTAAGACAGTAACACAATGATAACAAGGACTGCACTATTTTAGAACAGTAGTTCTCAATCCTGTCAGAACTAACGCTACTTCTTCCTTCCTTCCCCCTTCCTTTCCTTTCCTCTTCTTTCCTTTTCTGAGTTACAATCTCTCTTGTTGCTCCTTGGCTCAAGGGATTCCTTCTACCATGGCCACCTCCCACCACCCTGGCACTAACTTTGCTTTGTGTGCCCAGTACCATCGTGGAAATTTAACAGGTATAGAAAGGATAGCTCTTGACGCTGAGGAGTTCTGTTGTCCTCGGAGAAACTAGGCTCAATGTGTGAAATTTTGAGATATCCTTAGGTGATACCTAGTAGATCTTGTGATTAAAAAGCATAAACCAAATATGATAAAATTCAGAATCGTACAATCTTGTTAAAGGATAGGACTTGGAAGAGAAAACTTTGGGGGAAAAGGTGGGTCACTTACAGCAGGTCATAAAGGCAAAGCAGGATATCATAAAAGGAAAAAGAATTCTGTTTCCAGAAAAGAGCATTGTAGGTGGAAAAAAAGCATTTAATTAAGGAATCAAGGAAAAAATTAAAGTGATGTTGGCAAGGGAGGAGATGATATGAAAATACATTCTGTTTTTTATGTCAGTAGCATTAGGGGTACAAACAGTGTTTGGTTACATGGCTGCATCATATAGCGGCAAAGAAGGCTGGACTTGACATGTACCCACCACCCCCGCCTGTGCAAGTTGTACCCGAGAGGTGATTTTTCATCTCTGCACCTCTTCCTTCTCCCCCTTGTGAGCTTCCAGTCTCCATCACATCATTCTCTGAGCCTTTGCAGATCCTTAGATTAGCTCCCACCCATTAGTGAGAACATGCAGTGTTGGGTTTTCTGTCCTGAGTTAGTTCACTTAAAATGATGTCCTCCAATTCCAGTCAAGTTGCTGCAAAATGCATGATTTCATTCTTTTTGATGGCTGAATAGTATTCCATAGTGTATATGGAATATATATATATATATCTCACATTGAAATACATTTTAGTATTTCATAAGAGTTTAATCTGTGCTCTTGACATAGAGGAAGAGGTGAGGAAAGGGCATTGCTTCATAGAGGTGGAAACAATGAGATCCACAATACACTTTCCTCAAATTTCCTTCTAATTTTGCCAAATATCTGGGTTCTTTCCATAAGTGCCTGCCCACTATTTCTTGAATCTGCTTTCCTGGTACTTGACCATCCCCACCTCCATCAGATGGAGGAAAAAATCACTGGAATGGAGGCAGATGGCACAGGATTCTGCCAGGGGGAAGAGCTAGAAGTGTCTCAGCCAACTCTAGGGGAGGTTTGGACCAAAAACACATGGGGAGAGTGTGTGGAAATGAGTAGTACAGGACATTCACCCCTGAGAGCAGGGAGTATGGGAGGATTAAGACAGCAACACAATGATAACAAGAACCGCACTATTTTAGAACAATGGTTCTCAATCCTGTCAGAACTAGCACCTCTTCTTCCTTCCTTCCTTCCCTCCTTCCTTTCTTTTCCTCATCTTTCCTTTTCTGAGTTACAGTCTCGCTTGTTGCTCCTTGGCTCAAGGGAATCCTTCTACTGCAGCCACCTCCCACCACCCTCACACTAACTCTGCTTCATGTGCCCAGTACCATTGTAGAAACTCTCACCCTTGAGAATCCCACCTCAGGAGTCTAAGCCAGGGATCCCCAATCCCCGTGGCCTGTTAGGAACCACACAGCACAGCAGGAGGTGAGTGGTGCTGAGCAAGCGAAGCTTCATCTGTATTTACAGCTGTTCCCCATCGCTCCCATTACGACCTGAGCTCTGCCTCCTGTCAAATCAGCTACAGCATTAGATTCTCATAGGAGCATGAACCCTCCTGTGAACTGTACATGCAAGGGATCTACGTTGAGCACTCCTTATGAGAATCTAATGCCTGATGACCTGAGGTGGAGCTGGGGTGGTGATGTTCTCTATTTCATTATATATTACAATGTAATAATAATCGAAATAAAGTGAACAATAAGTATAATGTGCTTGAATCATCCTGAAACCATCCCTCACCCCTGCCCATGAAAAAATTGTCTTTCACAAAACTGGTCCCTGATGTCAAAAATCTTGGGGACTGCTGGTCTAAATCAAAGACAAAATTGCTCAGACAGCTCAGAAAATCATGTCAGCCACCATCCTCAGGTTTCTGGCCTCTCTTAGGTTGAAATGGCCGTGGATTAGGATTTAGAAGTCCCAGAATTATGCAAACTTGGGCCAGCAGGTTACTGGATCTTGGTGGACCTAAGTTTTTCCCTACAAAATACTGATGAGTGAAGAAAGGAGTTGATTTAGGTCCTTCCCATGGTGGCTTTCAATGCTTTTGTTCTACGAGTCTCATAATTGACCAACAGTCAGGAACATAAAAAGGGCAGTCTAAAGGCAGATATGAACCAGACCCTGGGGCCAGAACGAGGAAACCAGGAGGCAGCCCAGCAGACTCAAGAAGGACACCAATAAAATACTGTTAACCAGCTGCTGTGGGTTGGTTTCCAGGAGACTTGCTTTCCTGAAGGTTGCAGCCTGAGGGCTGTCTGCTGTTCCTGTACTTGGAGCAGTGCAGAATGTGTGTAATCATGACTCATTTAGGCACTCCATTTTAATTCGACATCGTTTACGTTATGTTGATTTATGACAACCAAGTCGTTCACAGTGTTCATTTCCACAGCATTCTAAGGTCTATTGCAGGGGGAGATTCATCCCATAAGAACTCCACAGAACTCCTTCATAATTATTTGTTACTTAAAAGGATTACATTACAGATTATATTACGGAGTATAGAGATTATATTACAGTCAACAGATTATAGAGACTTATAGAAGGCTGACGTTGTGGCCTGTATCTGCAGTTCGGGTTTTGAAGTGATACATGGCAAATACAAAATGCAAATGAAAACCACACTGAGCTACCACCTAACTCCATTCAGAATAACCATCATCAATAACTCAGAAAACAACAGATGCTGGAGAAGATGCAGAGAAAAGGAAACACTTCTACACTATTGTGGGAGTGTAAGCTAGTACAACCTCTGTGAAAAACGGTGTGGCAATTCCTAAAATAACTAAAAATTGGCCTTCCATATGACCAGCAATCCCCCTTCTGGGAATATACCCGGAACTCAAACTATTCTATAAAAAAGATACCTGCCCACACATGTTTATTACAGCACTATTCAAGTAGCAAAAGCATGAAACCAACTGTGCTGCCCATCGGAAGTGGACTGGATTTTTTAAATGTGGTACATATGTGATGGAATATTACACAGCCATGAAGAAGGACAAGCATATGGACTTCACAGCAACTCGGATGGATTTACAGTCTGTAATACTCAGTGATCTATCACAGAAACAAAGAACTGAGTACCACATGTTCTTACTCATGAGTGAACCCTGAACATTTATCATAATACTGCAAGAAAGGGATTGGCAGAAGTCAGAAACTGCCAGGGGAGGGAGGGGAGACACATAAAATTAATAAATGTACCTGATCTCAAGCCAGGTGAAGTGAGGACCAAAGGGAGAACTAAACTTTACCTGTACAATGACCACTTATCTACCTAACCCTGAATTATACCCCACATCTTCAAAATAAATAAAAATACATTTTAAAAAATAAAATAGCTTTAAACAAATAAATAAAAAACCCAATATATTGAATACAAATTAAATCCAGTAAAAGGGACAGTGTAGGATACTATATTTTTAAAAAATAGTTTGTATTTCTAAAATAAAATGAGTAGAAAAAATGCTATATTAGGAGTCAGAAAGCCTAGATTCTAGCACTCAGCGTCCAACTTCCCTCATCCTTAAAAAGATGGAAACATACACCTATTTAAAAACTTCTACACTAATGACCATATGAACATTATTTATAATAGCCAAAAAGTGGAATCAATCTAAGGGTTCATCAGCAGATAAAATAATAAATAAAACGTACTATATCCACACAATGAAATATTATTCAACAATAAAAAGGAATGAAGTACTCATACATGCTACAGCATAGATGATCCTTAAAATACTATGCTAAGTGAAGCAGCCAGTTACAAAAACCCATATAGTGTGTGATTCCATTTATATGAAATATCCTGAATAAGTAAATCCATAGAGGCAGATAACAGTTTAGTGGCTGCTTGGAATGGGGTGGGGGGATGAGAAGCAGGAATGATAGTAACTGCCAGTGGGTATAAAGGGTTCTTTGGTGGATATTGAAAATGTTCTAAAATTAGATTGCGATTATAGTTGCACAGCTCTAAATTCACTAAAAACCCCTGAGCTGTGCACATTAAATGGGTGAATTTTATCACATATAAAATAGAGCTCAATACAACTTAAAAAACTAGATACTAGACCGGGTGTGGTGGCTCACGCCTATAACCCCAGTACTTTGGAAGGCCAAGGCTAGAGAATTGCCTGAACCCAGGGGTTCGAGACCAACCTGGGCAACATGGCGAGTCCTTGTCTTTACAATAAATCAAAAAAATTATCCAGGCATAGTGGCACATACCTGTAGTTCCAGTTACTTGAAAGGCTGAAACAGAAGAATCACTTGAGTCCAGCAGGTCAAGGCTGTGGTGGCCATGATTGTGCCACTGCACTCTAGCCTGGGCGACTGAGTGAGAATTCAACTCCCAAAAAAAACCAAAAAACGACTTTCATTACATTTCCTTCCAGGTTTACTTTATATGTCGTACTATAAACAAGATGCAAAATAACACATGTGCATTTCAGGTCCTTTTTATTGATTCTGAGTTCTCAAGTCCATCAGTCATTCCTCATCCATCCTAGAGACAAAGAAAAGACATGCAGAGGACCAAGTCAAGAATTATTGATGTCCTACTGGGTGTTAATTCCATCTCTTAATCTATATCCGATTACCAAAAAAGATGACAGAACATAAAAATGCTATAAAGATTTAAATTTCTTTACTCTACTCTGTAACTCACATTGTAAACGCACTCCTTTATAACATTCACCAGAGCAAGAAAATTGAAGTGCAGTTGCAAGATTCTGCAAACTCTTGGCCAATTGTGAAGAATCTAAGTTCATATACTCTCCCTATAAAGCTCTGTAATATCGAGGTACTCCAACTCTGCTCCCTAAAAACATACTATATTTAAAGAACAGTAAAAGATGATTAAAAATAGTTTATAGGTTAATCACACTTTGTCTTATATTTGTCCAATGTAGACACTAGTTCTCCAGAGATACAGCTTTTAGACATTATCTTGAGCCAAGAAAATGAATCAATTATTTAATGGATATGTGGAAATGGAAATTTTCTTGTAAAATTACAAAAATACAGGCCAATATATACTGAACTATAATGAAGTTTATCATTAAAATTCAGATCAGTAATACTATTGTGTCCTTTTCCCTGAAGAATAGGTATTTTACAAAAGAAAGCTTGAATACTATAGTCATCCTTTTATAGATAAATATACTTCACAGTTTGTTCTACATGGTTAATGAATTACCCCATTTCATTATCTCTATACATTAAAGGTATGGAGCAAGAATCTAAACCCTGCTTATCAACCAACCAGTTCCATCCATATCAGAATTTAAGATGTCTATCAACAGACAAATGGATAAAGAAAATGTGGTACATATATATAATGAAATATTATCCGGCCACAAAAAGGCATGCAGAACTGTCATTTGCAACAACATGGATGGAACTGGAGGACATTATGGGAAGTGAAATAAACCAGACACAGGATAACAAATTTCACATGTCCTCACTCATATGTGGGAGCTAAAAAATAAAACAACTGAACTCATGGAGACAGGGAGTGGAATGATGGTTACCAGAGGATGGGGGGAAGGAGGGGAGGAGGCAGGAGTAGGGATAATGGGTGTAAAAGTCATGTTAGATAGAATAAGACTTGCTATTTGATAGCAAAACAGGGTGACTAAAGTCAACAATCATTTATTGCATATTTTTAAATAACTAAAAGAGTGGAATTGGGATGCTCCTAGCACAAATAAATGATAAATGTTTGAGGTGATAGATGGATACCCCAGTTGCCCTGATGTGATTATTTTACATTGCCTGCCTGTATCAAAACATCACCTGTACCCCATAAGTATATACACCCACTATATACAATAAAAAAAGTTTTAATTTTTAAATTTCTTAGAGCAGAATATTAGGTCAGAGCTGTAAAACCCTAAAGAGTCAACAGCAGTAGTTCACATTCTATACAGAACCATGGTGCTTTATAGATTATTTCTCTTTAAAAGTAAGCATTGATTGGGTGTGATGGCTCACATCAGCATTTTTGGGAGGCTAAGGCGGGAGGATTACCTGAGCCCAGGGTTCGAGACCAGCCTGGGCAACTTGGTGAGACCTCGTCTCTACAATAAATAAAAAAATTAGCCCAGCATGGTGGTGTGCACCTGTAGTTCCAGCTACTTGGAAGGCTGAGGCAGAAGGAACACCTGAGACCAGGAGATCGAGGCTGCAGTAGCTGTGGTTGTGTCACTGCACTCCAGTCTGGGCAACAGAGTGAGACTCCGACTCAAAAAAAAAAAAAAAACAAAGTAAGGCTTTGCCTTTGGTTAAAACTGAATATCTCTGGGAATACCTAAACAATATGCCTTATCAATCATGCAAGTCAAGGTGAAATGAGTTTAGCAGCTTCTCACCTGAAAGCAGGATTTAATGACTGTAGTGGGATATAGGAATGGGCTAGGACATGGCTGCCCTTCACAACCGAGGGCCAAGAAGAGGAACCATGCTGGAACCAAGGGTCTTCCCAAAAGATGGAGTAAGAGTAATTGAGTGGCTTCAAGAAATTTTTTACATTAGAGTAACAGACGCGACTCCAAATCCATTCAGGTTGCTGCAAAGTCCATATGTTTGTCTTTCTTTATGGCTGCATAATATTCCATTGCGTATATGTACCACATTTTTTAATCCAGTCCAACTTCGATGGGCAACATGGTTGGTTCCATGGATTTGGAGTCGATCATACTCAGTGATCTATCACAGAAACAAAGAACAGAGTACCGTATGTTCTCACTCATAAGCGGAGCTCGAACAATTATAATACTATAAGAAAGGGGTTGGCAGTAGAGGAAAACTGCCAGGGAATGGGGGGTAGGTTTAGCAGTTGAGGGAGGCTACTAGGGGAAGGAGGGGCACACCTCATCAACAGGGGTACCTGAATAATCAATGTTTGTATACCTAACCCTGAATTGTACCCCACATCTTTATAATAAAATAATAATAATAATAATAGAGTAACAGAGGCAGAGAACGTAATCACAGAGCTTCAGCCGGCACTTCAGCCCAGGGAGTCAGGAGGTATACAGAGGGTGCCAAAAAAAGGTATCCACATTTTTTTTTTTTTTTTTTTTTGAGTTGGAGTCTCACTCTGTCACCCAGACTGGAGTGCAGTTGCCGCTCCCGGCCACCGCAGCCTCGACCTGCTGGGCTCCGGCGATCCTTCCACCTCAGCCTTCCAAGTAGCCAGAATTACAGGCATGCGCTACCACACCTGGCTGATTTTTTGATTTTTTGTAGAGATGAGGTCTCACTGCCCAGGCGGGTCTCGAACCCGCGGGCTCAGGCAGTCCACTCACCTCAGCCTCCCCAAGGCGCGGGATTACAGGCTGAGCCACCGAGCCCGGCTTGGTATCCACATTTTAAGTATGACATTTGCTCAAAAGATGGTGTTAATCAAATTAATACTAGCATCGCCATGCAACAGGCAGGACAGTCAAAGAAAATGGTTGAAGCACAGTTGAGCAAACATCATACTACGCATTGCTACCATCATTCAGTTCAACTTGGAAAAGTAATACATAGACGACATTTCTTAAAATGTGTGTACTTTTTTTGTTTTTGTTTTTTTTGGCATCCCCAGATATAAGGAACTAGGAATAGAAAACCTTTGCCAAGTTTCCCAAAAGTTAAGAACATAAGCAGGCTTGTTTTTTGTTTTCCCGCAAAGCACACTAGTCTGGGGTGCTTCTGTGAAGGAGCAGTAGAAAGAAGTGATACTGAGAGTTGAGCAGGCCTTGGTGAGGGCTTGTCTCCAAGCAGGGCACACCCCCTGGGTGTACGTCCATGTGTCTGTGCATGCACTGGAGGAAGCAGGAGCACAGTACAGAGAGGTTCCTTGGCCTAGAGCTTCCACACACCATGGGCCTCAACTTTAGACTTTGAGAGTTGCCTCCAAGAAATACTATGTGCATAATCACAGGCAATCACATACACTGATCAATGGAAAGAAAAAGATAATCGCCATTCAATTTTAGTTTATTTATGTGTTTGTTGTTCAAGTCAGACTCTCACTTTGTCGCCCCGGCTGGAGTGCAATGGCGCATTCACAGGTCACTGCAGCCTCGACCTCCTGGGCTCAGGTGATCCTTCAAACTCAGCCTCCCAAGTAGCTGGGCCCACAGGCACACACTACCACTCTTGGCTAATTTTTTATAATTTTTCTAAGCCGGGCTCGGTGGCTCAACCTGTAATCCCACGCCTTCGGGAGTCTGAGGTGAGTGGATTTGCTGAGCCCGCAGGTTCGAGACCTGCCTGGGCAATCGTGGCTGGACCTCATCTCTACAATAAATCAAAAAATTAGACGGGTGTGGTAGCGCATGCCTGTAGTTTCAGCTACTTGGAAGGCTGAGGCGGAAGGATCACTAGAGCCCAGCAGGTCGAGGCTGCGGTGGCCGGGAGCGGCCACTGCACTCCAGCCTGGGGGACAGAGTGAAACTCAAACTCAAAAAATAAAAAATAAAATAAAATTTTTCTGTAGAGACGAGGCCTTGCCATGGTGCCCAGGCTGATCTTAAACTTCTGAACTCATGAGATCCTACCACCTCAGTCTCCTAAAGTGCTGGGATTACAGATGTGAGCCACCATGCCTGGCCCACTGTTCAGTTTTTCACCTGTATAAGATCTACATGAATTTGTTTGTTTGTTTGTTTGTTTTTGAGTTGGAGTCTCACTCGGTCACCCATACTGCAGTGCAGTGGCCGCTCTCGGCCGCCGCAGCCTCGACCTGCTGGGCTCCAGCGATGCTTCTGCCTCAGTCTTCCGAGTAGCCGGAACTACAGGCATGCACTACCACGCCCGGCTGTACATGAATATTTTAAAACAAATCCTAGCCGGGCTCGGCGGCTCAGCCTGTAATCCCGCGCCTTTGGGAGGCTGAGGTGAATGGATTGCCTGAGCCCGCGGGTTCGAGACCCGCCTGGGCAGCGAGATCTCATCTCTACAATAAATCAAAAAATCAGCCGGGCATGGTAGCACATGCCTGTAATTCCGGCTACTTGGAAGGCTGAGGTGGAAGGATCGCTGGAGCCCAGCAGGTCAAGGCTGCGGTGGCCGGGAGTGGCCACTGCACTCCAGTCTGGGCGACAGAGTGAGACTCCAACTCAAAAAACAAACAAACAAACAAAAATCCTATAATTATCACATGAAGAATAATAATGCATATGTTAAAAGTGCTAAGTTGTTAAACAATTTTTATGATCCTATTTTGGAATATATTTATCCTTTAAAATGCCAGGAGCTTCCAAAAATGGTAATAGCTTAGTTCCCCCCAATCTTTGAGAAATTGAATGAGTAGTGGCAGCTGTTAAGAAGAGAGGCAAGTAAGCTTAAATCCTGGGGCCTGCAGTCATGAAAGGGGGAACAAAGAACTACCCTGGTATGAGAAAGAACCCTGGCACTCTTCAGTAGAATGGACTTTATGAGTTTCCCTGGCATTATTGTTTAGACTGCCTCACAAATCAACTTCTGCTTGAATTATTCTAATATTCTCAATACAACTAGTTTTTTTTTTCTTTGCCATGTCAACACAATCCAGAACATCAACTCTCCCTTTCACTTTTAAGACATAGACTCTTCTTCAAAGGGAGGCCCAAACTTCACTTGTACAATAACCACTTATATACCTAATCCTGAGCTGTACTCCACATACTTAAAATAAAATTTAAAAATTAAAATTAAAATGGCCCGGCGCAGGGGCTTACACCTGTAATCCCAGCACTTTGGGAGGTTGAGGTAAAAGGATTGCGTGAGTCCAAGGGTTCAAGACAAGCCTGGGCAGCTTGGTGAGACCTTGTCTCTACAATAAATGAAAATTAGCTGGGCATGGTGGCGCTCACCTGTGGTTCCAGCTACTTAGAAGGCTGAAGTGGAAGGATTACCTGAGCCCAGCAGGTTAAGGCTGCAATGGCAGTGAGCATGCCACTGTACTCCAGCCTGAGCGACAGAGTAAGACTCCGACTCAAAAAAAAAAAAAAAAAGGCATAGACTACAATCTTGATCTCAAACCAGCTAGGTATTGAGAGGAATAACAAAAACCACTGCGTCTCTTCTCAAAGGAACCTACTAGTAACTTGGTTCTTACATATAAGAAGATAACTAGCAATGCAAGGCAATGATTAATTGGTAAGTACCAGTGGCACAGTCAACAGGAACTGTGGGTTCATCAGAAAAGGAACTTCTGGCCAGAGAGAAAGCTGTGGATGAGACAGAATCTAGTCTAAACTAAGCCCTTTTACTTTTGAGTGTGCATTTGTGTGTTTTCCCTAGACCAGATATTCTTGTGCATTTTGTAAAGAACAAAAGGGAAGAATATGAAGTAGAAGAGACAGAAGATGCTGAAGAAGGACGGGATGACCAAATAAGAAATATCCAAGAGGGTGAGAATAGGTGGAAAGGTAAGCCTTTCCTTGGGTTTGAAGGAATCAAGGCAAGATTAGCTATGAAGAAGCACAGGTGTTTAGGGTGGACAAACAGAAGGGAATCAGATGAGTGGGAAACATCCATTCAATGGAAAGACTCAGGGAAGAGTTGGCAATGTGAGAAGGAGGAAATTCAAGGAAGTTGTTGAAATGAATATGTGAATAGATTAAGAAGTGGTAAATAAAAGCATGACCCATTAGCAGTGTGGAGCTTCCCAATTGCCCGTATGAACTTCCACAGCATTAGATGTTTGTAATTCCAGTGGTTCTCTCAGCATCATTCTTGCTGGGCTGGAATCTGGACTGTCCTGTGGCTTGTGGGTGATAAATAATGTGGCCAATGCTGTGAAAACAAAGAGGTTGGCTTTTGAATTATTTTTCCTATTGATCCACTACCTGGTTCCCAATATTTTAGGGTGGAGACATGGGCTTACTAGAGAAAAACAGCCTTCTCAACATAAACCTTGCCATATCTTTGCAGAAAGTATGATCATTTTTATTCTCCCTTCTTACAAAAGATATTTTATAAGTAGTTTATGGCTATGATCATCTCCTCTACCAGTTAACATGCAGTTCATATTCTTTTATTATATCAGTACAGTTTAAAAAGTAAAGCTCTGTCCTAAACTCAGAATTGCTGATGAAGGAGTTACCTGTCACTTGGGGAAAATACTTATTGATTTCCCCTAAAGAGCTTAGTAGTATAATGGTGACGTAAAACAGAAATTCCTAATATCCTTTTGGGTGCAAATTCTGACTCCAAGATTTAATGAACAGGAAAGAAGATGAAATGTAAAATTACACCTCTGTAATGGATGACTTCAACCTTCATGCTTAACTGACACATTTTATAATGCACCTCTTTCAGATCCTGAATAGTTCACTTGCAGAAGAGCGACCCTGGGTACTATGTTTACACACCACATTGATCACAATGCATAAAATTCTTTATTAACTACAATAGGGAAGATTTATCCATTCTGTGTGATGGGGACAGCCTGCTCTGAACCATCCATTTCCATCACTTCATCCTGACTCTTGCTCCAGAGGCCTGACTAGCAAAGCACCAGCACTGGTGGGTGCACCTTTCTACAGTTAGGAGAAACTGCCCATTATGTAAAAAGACATATTTTCCTGTCAATTGACTCAAATGCATAAAAAATACAGTCACCCAGATGACTACAGATGCCAAGTCACAAATATGATTAAATTCTGAGACTTGTGAAGCACCACCGTTCAGGCATAAAGTATACACTGCCAAGACCAGTCCTGCCTCCTATATCGATAAGTAAAGAACTATTGCTGGAAATTTCACCTGGAGCACTTACTAGAGTCGCCAAGCAGAGGGTGATGTGATTTATATGTTTGGCCCTGACTAATGCCACAATTACTTGAAATATAGTATGCTTCCACATGGCTACATTTTTATAACTAATATTTTCCCCTAACAAAGATAAGATATAGTTTATATCATGTAACTCAGTTTAATGTCATAAAGTTAGGCTTAGAATAAATTAGTTCTACAAATGGAATTTTAAGTAAGAGTAAAAGCATTGTGGGGATGGGGGAAGCACTATGAGGTTCCCTGAACCAATGGAATAAAATTTAATAAACCAAGTGTACACAACACACAGAAAAATAAAAGCAGGCAGTACTAACACAGAATAGCATGGATCAGGGAGACATGAACACAGCCAAAACAGACCTGCAAACATGGATGGCCAGGGCAACTGAGGGCCCGCCTTATGCTTGCAGAACTGAGGGCAGCAGAAGCAAGGAGGGTAACCCAGACGTGTCCTTCCCATTTCGAGCAGGAGAGAAGCTTGTTCTGAATCCCCCTCTCAATGCTCCTTTAGTTCAAACTCCAAATTCTCAGCTTTAGACAGGTCAACCGGACCGTTTCACATTGCAACCCAGTATATGTGCACATGTTTGCACAGAGATGTGCTCTGCTCTTTTGTTTTCCATTCCATCCTTTTAAGATGCTTGGGTAAGTCACGTGCTATGGGTTGAATTGTGTTCCCACCCAAAAGTCATTGGTTGAAGTCTCTATCTCCAGTGCCTTCAAAGGTGATCTTACTAGGAGACGATGTCTTTACAAAACTAATCAAGTGCCGGGCTCGGTGGCTTAGCCTGTAATCCCGCACCTTTGGGAGGCTGAGGTGAGTGAATTGCCTGAGCCCGCGGGTTCAAGACCCGCCTGGGCAGCAAGACCTCGTCTCTGCAATAAATCAAAAAATCAACCGGGCGTGGTAGCGCATGCCTGTAATTCCGGCTACTTGGAAGGCTGAGGCGGAAGGCTCGCCGGAGCCCAGCAGGTCAAGGCTGCGGTGGCCGGGAGCGGCCACTGCACTCCAGTCTGGGCAACAGAGTGAGACTCCAACTCAAAAAAAAAAAACAAAAAAACTAATCAAGTTAAAAAGAGGTCATAGGGGAGAATAATCCAATATGACTGGTGTCTATATAAATGGAGGAAGTTTAGATGCAGTGACATACACACAGAGATGGTGATGTGAGGAGAAGACAGCCATCCACAGGCCAGAGAGAGGGACCTGGAACACATCTCTCACCTGTCTGGATACCTGTCCGGAATGTGAACTCACAGACTCTTCAAATGCCACATGTCCAAAATGGAACCCATCCTCCTTCTGCCTTCTCCTGTCATTCCCACCACAGGAAATGGGCTCACCATCTGCCAATCTGTTCAAGCTGCAAGCATGGATCTCACCCTAACTCCCCTCCCACAGTCAGTTGCAAACTATTCAAATCTTACCCTCTTTCTAGCTCTCAAATTAACCTCTTTAATTTTGAACCCTGGCCACTGTCTGAGTCCAGGTCTCATCACTTCTCACCTAGATTAGTGCATCACCTCCAGCTGGTGTCTCTGCTTCTGCCTTCCTCCATGCAACCCATTTTCCCTCAGAAGGAAGCAACCTTGTGGACACCTGGACTTCAGACTTTTGGCTTCCAGAACTGCGACAGACAATATAGTTCTGGTGTTTAAGTCACCTAGTTTGTGGTACTTTGTTCCCCTAGTGAATTAATCGAGCACACTGCATTGATTCCATGACTCATTCATGGGCCTTGAAGAGCAGTTTGGAAAAAATGAATCTGGTCCCACTGCCCTCTCCAGCATTTTTTGTCCTTCAAGGATTTACTTGAACCCTAGTAGTGACAGAGAACTTACTACGTCCCAAGGTAGGGGAATTCATCTCTAGGTATTTCTGGTAGAGCTGAAAGCTGATGGCTATCACTCAGTCCTATTCCTCTACTTCCGTCCTTCTGAGTCACATAGAAAAGTCAAACTCCTCTTCATCATGATAGTCCATCAACCTGGCATCTGTATTCTGGCTATGCCATCTGTCCTGTCTGCCATGAACGTGCTCTGGTTTTCTCCAGTTGTGCTCCATCCATCTCTTAAACAGGTCCAGACCCATCTCTTCTCCCTTGCACTGACCTCTCCTGCAAGGTGGGATCACCTGCCCTTCCTCTCCCCAGGCTGCTGTCCAGACCCAGCCCACCCTCAACTTCACGGATCACTTTCTGATTCTGCCAACTCAGAGCAATATCTTCCTTCTTGAAATAGCCAAAGTGCTGTGCTAAGTAGTGGTAATTGAAACCCAGCCCATATTTTAGTATTTAAGATAATTGAGTTTTGACAATATTTTACCAAACTTTCCATTTAGTTTTGGGAGTTTGATGGAGTAGTAGCTTCAAATGTGAAATCTTTGGTTGACGTGCCTGAGTGAGTATCTTTGTAACTACCTTCTAACCTCTTTCTTTTGTTCAGGCCAGATTTTTCTCAAAGTCTCTTCTGACCAGCCCCCTCTGACCAGAGGTAAGTGGAAGCTCTAAATCAGCAGCTCTGGAGAGAATCGTGGACTCTTGCAAATCTGAAAGTAGCCTGCTGAAAGAATTTTATAGTCTTCCTAAAGCCTCTCTTCCCATACTTCTCAGCCCCCTCCTGATCCTTATTCTAGACACTACTTTGCATGATCCCTGTCATTTATGGTTTTAACTGCTAATAATATTCTGATGATTCTCTCATGTTATTCTCCAGCCCAGATCTCTTTTTAAGCTCTACCCATGCTGCATTTGAACTCAGACTCCTCAATGCCATATGTCCAAGATGGAACCAGTCCTCCTCCCGCCTTCTCCCATTGTTCCCACCACAAGGAATGACCTTGCCACCTGCCAATCTGTTCAAGCTACAAACATGGATCTCACCCTAACTCCCCTCCTACAGTCAGTTGCAAACTGTTCAGATCTCACCCTCTTTCCATCTCTCAGATTAACCTCTTTTGTTTTGAACCCATGCTGGTGTCTGAGTCCAAGCTCTCATCACCTCTCACCTAGGCGAGTACGTCACCTCCGGCTGGTGTCTCTGCTTCCGTCTTCCTCCATGCAACCCAATTCCCCTCTGCAGTTTAAGTGCTCTTTCCCAAATGTTAATCAATTAAGTTATTTATGTATCAGTGCTAAAAACTGATTACTCAGGAACAGCTTGGAAGCTGAAGAAAGGATGGAGTGGCAGCCCGGAGATGAGTAATAAAAGAAGAACCACAACCAGCCCAGGGATGGAGGGACAAAGAGAAATAGATGATTACTGAAGCCAAGTCTGGAGTCCCCCCATGGAAGTGGGAGCTCCATCTGACCTATCCAGAGATAGGGCCACAGGAAAGATATGACTGCAGCTGGTGTTGCTGCCTGACATGGAAAGTTGGAAGGAAACCCTTGATTTCTGCTCTCCCATCACCATTCAACTTCCCAACAATATCCCCCATTTGGTCAAACCCAGCCAGAAGCCAACAAATCCTAGAACCTGGAGAAAGCGACCTACAGGGATCACACAGAGCAGTCCAGGGTCAGACTACAGAAGGGCCCGGGACAAACAGGTCCAGAATAGATGCCCTCCCTTCTGGAAACCTTACGGTGCTCCCCTAAAACCTTCAGTGTTGGCTGGGCTTGGTGGCTCAGCTTGTAATCCCAGCCCTTTGGGAGGCTGAGGCAAGTGAATTGCCTGAGCCTGTGGGTTTGAGATCAGCCCAGGCAACTTGGCGAGACCTCATCTCTGCAATAAATCAAAAAATTAGCTGGGCATGGTAGTGTGTGCCTGTAGTTCCAGCTACTTGGAAGGCTGAGTCTGAAGGATCGCTGGAGCCCAGCAGGTCAACGCTGGGGTGGCCCTGAGTGTGCCACCCCAGCCTGGGCGACGGAGTGAGAGAGACTCCAACTCAAAATAAAATATTTAGTGCTACCTCTAACTGCTTGCTGTGGAAAATCAGATCATGCACCCCTGCTCTGCCTCCTGCTTGTCTCTCTAGGGTTACCTTCTGCCCAGCCTCCGACCTTGCCCTTTCCTCACACTAAACTCAGTGCTCCCCGTTGACTGTCCACCAGTAGTTTTCTGAACATGCTGAGCTCCTTCTCACTGCCTTTTCATGTGCTTCTTGCTAAACTCTTAGGGTTGATGCATAAGTTTGTAGCATTTGTTTTTGGCATGGCAACACTGCAGTATTGGGAGCTTATTTATATCGTTTGTCATGTGTCACGTGGAGTGACAATGCTGTGTTTGTGAATATGTTTTGCATTTTGCAGACATGAAAGAAGTCAGTGCTATTTGTGGGCTAAAGAAGATGGAGTGTCCAGTGGGAAAATGAGCACTTCCAGCATCTTCTGTTTGAGTTTAACAGAGGAGTAAAGGCAGTAAAGGCAGCTCAGGACATTTGTTCCATATGCAGGGAGAATGCCACCAGGGAAAGCACAGCAAGAAAATAGTCCAAAGAGGGCCACTTTGACCTGAGTGATTCTCCACATTCAGAAAGACCATCAGACTTGCATGAAGACCATTTAAATGCTTTGATCCATGCTGACCCATGTCAGTCAACCTGAGAATTGGCCAGTGGGATGACCTGTGACCAGTCAACCATCGTGGGACATTTGCATTACAAGGGCAAGCAAAAAATGCTATGGACTGATACATCAACCCAATAGAATCCACTCCTACCCTTCCCCACCTTCACACACCTGCTCCAACCCCAACACTAGTGGTACACTTGTCAGTGGGGTGGCGGGGGCCTCCCAGAACCTCCCACCCATACCCTGGTCTGAATCAGTGCCATTCTGTGTGTGTCCTCGGCATCCTGTGTTCAATTTCCACATCATATTTTCCTCTGGTTATTGAAATTATCCGTTTTTTGGTCTTCTTCATTAGAATGTAAACACCTTAAAGTTGGGGACAGAATCTTATTCATCTCCTCACTTTCAATGCAAAGCATAGTGCATAGTGCCTTTAGTAAACACTTGCTGAATACATTAATACCTTTGCTTTTAAGGGAAGTTATACTTCACCCAGGACAGCAGCGCTTATTCTACTCTAAACTTATAATTCCATTTTTTAACCACAAGCTTATTTTTAAAATATACTCCAAACATTTTTATGACTGGAAAAGTTGTTTGGGATTTTTTTTTTTCTGGACACCAGGGAGTCCCTCCCAGATATTTTTGGGAGGTGATTTTAAAACTGAAAACTACCTAAAAATGGGAGGTATGGAAATGAAAATGTAAGCAGAATTTTAATGTCCTCCCAATTATTTAAGGGTATTTTTAAAACAGATTTTTATTGAACAAGCAATTTTTTCTTCTCATTCATGTTCCAATTCATACACGATCAGTGGTTTTTTTAAAAAGTGGTCCATGGGACCCTGAGCGTCCCCAAGAGCTATTCAGGCAGTCCAATAAGTCACAACTATTTTCATAATAACAAAACACTTTTGCCTTTTTCAGTGTGGAAACATATGCATTTGTGGCACAGATGCAATAGTGATAAATGGCTCTTATTGTAAAATGATATGGCCACCAAACTTTACTAGTAGCCACTGTCTCCTTTACCACCACATGCTTGAAGTAAAAGATGAAAGTTTTACTTACTAATGTCCTTGATAAAATAATAAAAATTAGCATCCTTATTAAATGTTGACCCTTGATTAAATATCTTTTTAATATTCTGTGATGAACTTGGAAGTCCATGTGAAGCACTTCTACAATGCACCGAACGATGACATCTGCCGTGGAATAGTTATTTGTGGGTAAGTTGCAACTCGAGCTCTTAAGCCACTTCTTCCAAGAAATATCATCTGTACTTGAAAGAGCAGATGACAAACAGACTTGGGCATTTGGCAGGCATTTTCTTAAATGGAAACAAAGTGAGCTCCTCACTTTAAGGAAACAACATTTGTTGCTAATGATGAAATGTAAGGTTTCAAGCAAAACTTACAGCACGTGTATTTGTCATCATAAACTTGACCACTTCCCAATATTTAAGAACTTTTCTCATTAGATTGATGGTTGGAAAAATTTTTTGCCCGAACAGATTTGCCCCACACTCAGTAGCTTAAAACAACACAAATTCTTTTTTCTTTTTTTTCTTTCCTTCTTTTTTTTCTTTTATTTGAGTTGGAGTCTCATTCTGTTGCCCAGGCTGAAGTGCAGTGGCACAATTATGGCCACCACAGCCTGGATCTGCTGGGTTCGGGTGATCTTCCTTCCTCAGCCTCCCAAGTAGCTGGAAACACAGGTGCATACCACCATGCCCAGCTCATATTCTGATTTATTGCAGAGACAGTTGTCACCAAGTTGCCCAGGCTGGTCTTGAACCCCTAGACCCAGGCAATCCTCTTACTTCAGCTTCCTAAAGTGCTGGGATTTCAGGTGTGAGCCACTATGTCTAGCAAAATCCTTTGTCTTGTAGTTGTATAGATTAGGAGTTTCACACAGTTCTTGCTGAGCTAAAATCAAAGTGTCAGTAGGGATGTCTTCCTTTGGCAGGGGAGAATCAATTTCCTTTTGTTTTCCAGTTCCTAGATGCTGCTTGCATACTTGGCTCACGGTCCCTCGTCCCATCCTCAAAGATAGCATCTCTCCAATCTCTGTCACTGTCATCACAGCTTCTTCCTCTGACTCTTGCTGTCAACTCCTTCTTCCACTTTTGAAGACTCTCCTGATTACATTGTGCCCACCTAGATAATCCAAGATCATCTCTTTACTTTAAGGTCAACTGATTAGCAAACCTCACTCCATCTGCAACCTCAATTCCTGTTTGCTTTCTAAACTTAACATGTTCACATACTCTGTGGATTAAGATATGGGCATCTATAGGGGAACCATTATTCTGCCTACAACAGGTGATGATATTAACACATGCAATCTTTAAAAATACTTTTAGTTGAAATGTGCAAACATTTGGAGCACCTACATAACTTGGTAAACCTACATTTTGAAACGACAAATGTTTGACTTTCAAAATCAAGGGTGGGTAAATGATCTGTTAATAATGCAAGACAGCGGGATTTAATGTAGCAGAGTATGGAAATTTCATAAATACAGATTCAGATTCCAGATTGTAACTAACCTTTAAGAAATTATACTTGTGTCTTGATGTGGCATCAAAGAAGAATATACACAATTATCTGAAAAGAGTATTAAAATATTCCTCCTTTTTCAATTACATGCCTGTGTCAATCTAGAATTTCTTCATATAATCCAACCAAAGCAGATATGAGAATATAGCTGTTTTCTATAAAACCAGACTTTAAAGATATTTACAAACATGCCAACAATGTCAGTCTTCTCGCAATTTTTTTGAAAATATGATTTTTTAAAATGAAAATATGCTATCCATTTCACATGTAATAAGCTTTTTACTGTTACCTTTAAATGAATTTTTGAAAAGTTTTAAGCATTTTAAGTGTTCAGTTTTATTTTATTTTTTATTTATTTAATTTTGAGCAGGAGTTTCACTCTGTCACCCAGACTGGAGTGCAATGGCACAACTACAGCTACTGCACACTCAACCTCTTGGACTCATATGAGCTTTTTGCCTCATCTTCCCAAGTAGCTGGAACTACAGGCATGCATCACCACAGTTGGCTAATTTTTTTCTTATTTTTTTGTAGAGACAAGGTCTCATTATGTTGCCCAGGTTGGTCTCCAGCTCCTGGACTCAGCTAATCCTCCTGCTTTGGCCTCCCAAAGTGCTGGGATTACAGGCATGAGCCACTGTGCCCAGCCTAAATTCTCAGCTTTAATTTCTAATACAATATATACTAATAGCTATAACTCACATAAACAAAAGCTTTCTAAGATCCTCAATAAGTTTTAAGTATGTAAAGGGGTCCTGAGACGAAAAGGTTCTAGTGTAGCAATAAATACTAGTAGCAGTTCTTCAGTGAGACAGACACATATGCAATCTCTAATTTTGTCCCCTACTTTATTGGAGATCCTATCCTACCCCTCAGACCTACATTGGCCTTTGTAACAGTCATGACTTTTTTCTACAAGAATCTCTGGGTTGCCAAGAGGCAAGTGTACCAGCTAAAGAAAGAGGAAGTCTTACCATTTGATTAAATAAGCAGAGGTATAGCTGGGCATGGTGGCTCATGCCTGTATTCCCAGCAATTTGGGAGACTGTAGGACTTAAGACTAGCCTGGCAACTTGGTGAGACCTCATCTCTACAATTAAAGCATAAAAATTAGCCAGACATGGTGGTGCATGCCTGTAATTCCAGCTACTTGGAAGGCTGAGGCAGAAGGATTGCCTGAGCCCAGCAGACTGAGGCTGTGGTGACCATGAACGTGCCACTGCACTTCAGCCTGGGTGACAGAGTAAGACTCTTACTCAAAAAAAAAAAGAAAGAAAGAAACAAAGGTGTGAAAGAGAGTAATCCTATCCTCAGAGTACAGTAAGTGTATAAGAAGGAATAGGAGAGGGATGGGGAAAAAAAAAAGTAGCGGGGAGAAGCCTGGATGATCACCTACCTGTCCACAAAGCAGTAGGCACAGGAACCCAGAGAAGGCCACACTTACTGCTCTGCCTTCTTCCAGTTCTTATGGAGGCAAAGGTAGACCTTGCCATGTGCAAGTATACCATGGCTGGACCTCTGCTAAGGGGGCATCTCCCTAAGTGAAAGCTGATTGTGTATGCAATGTGTCATAACCCTGAAAGACAAATAAGGAAGTTGACTTCAACTAGCTGGCTCCAATGTACTATTTATTGAATGCCTTTGTGCATAGGTACGTCACATTTCTCATTAAGCAGAAGTCAGCTGCAATGATTATTGTTGAACACCATAACAGATCACCAAAGCAGAACGGGTAGAATATCCTCTCATTCTAGAGGCTTTCAAATACAGGCTGGTCCTCTATCCCTCTATGATGTCCCCAGTGTGCTCTGTGTGATAGAGAGGGCTTAGTAACGCCTACCCATGAAGGTTGTTAAGAGGCCCAAAATGAATAATGCACAGGGAAAACCTTTTTGATAAACTGTAAAGGTTCCATACCGACAAGAAAGCCACGGAAGAGCTTGGTAAAGTAACTTTCTTTCCCCTTCCCATCTTCATTATCTCCATCCTCAATGAAGCCTAAATGCAACCAAACAAAAATCATAGTTTTCACTATAAAAATGCATACTTGGCCAGGCGCAATGGATCATGTCTATAATCCCAGCACTTAAGGAGGCTAAGGCGGGAGGATTGCTTGAGCACAAGCATTTGAGACCAGCCTAAAGAAGAAAGGGTGACTTTAAGAACTTGGCTGGAACAACTAAAGAGCAAGACTCTGTCTCTACAAAAAAAATAGCCAGACATGGTGGCACACACCTGTATTCCCAGCTGTTTGAGAGGCTGAGGTGAAAGGATCGCCTGCACCCAGGAGATTGAGAACGTGGTGAGCTGTGATCATGCCACTGCACTCCGGTCTGGGGACAGAGTGATCTTGACTCAAAGAAAAATGCAAATTTAATATAGGACTCCTTACTCCTCTTCCAACCAAACTCTTGCATCTAGACCCTGCTATAAACAGAAATGTTATACCTTGCTCAATCTGTTCTGTTTTAGTTATTAATATGTAACAATATATTTATACAAGAAGAACAGTGACTGATTTATGCAATCAATTACTCATTCAACAAATATTTACATATTCACTAAGTGTCAGGCTCTGATCTTGGCAGTGGGGATATAGCAATGAAAACTTGCACAAAACCCTGCCAACAGAGGGCTTCTATTCCAGTGAGTAGGGGGATTAAGAGTGAGATGTTAAACAAATCAAAGGGTAAAAGCAGCACTCAGCTGGCTGCGGTGGCTCATGCCTATAATCCCAGGACTCAGGGAGACCGAGGCAAGAGGATTGCCTGAGCTCGGGAGTTTGAGACCAGTGAAATCTTGTCTCTACAATAAATAAAAAAAATTAGCTGGACATGGTGGCATGTGCCTGTTGTCCCAGATACTGGGAAAGCTGAGGTGAAAGGATCGCCTGAGCCCAGCAGGTCAAAGCTGTGGTGACCGTGAGTGAATGTGCCACTGCACTTTAGCCTGGGCGACAGTGAGACTCTGACTTTAAAAAAAAGGCAACACTGTCAAAGGTGGAATGAGTTATAGAGAAAAGGCAGGAACGAGACAGAGGGTGCTGGGCCTTGGTGAAGGGAGCAGTTGTTGGTGATGTGGAGAGCACAAGGCTTTACTACCGCGATGTCACTCAAGTGAATGTCCATGCAGTGATCGTGGAGAAGACAGTTCAAGGCAAAGAAGACAGCAAGTGCAAATGTCCTGAAGTCTGATGTCTTCAGAGGACTGCAAGGAAGCCAGGGTGCCTGGGAGGGATAAAAGAGGTGGGAAATGCATAAGAAGGCCAGTGTGGAGATGCAGCCGAAGGAGCCAGAGACTTCCCATTTCCCTAGGGGAGATTTTGAGCACAGGACTGCATGGCCCGAGGTAAGTGTTCAAAGAACCACTTTGGCTGCTATGTGGAAAACAGACTATTGAATGACAAAGATAAAGAAAAACTAACTAGGAGGAGTTAGGAATTATACAGGAGAGAGCAGGTTGGTAACAATGGAGACGGTGAGAGGTAGGCAGAGTCCAGATATATTTTGATGGTAAAAGCAAGGAATTTGTGCCAGGATTGTATGTGAGTAATAAAAAGAAGAGAGGGTGACTTTAAGAATGTAACCAGAACAACTGGAATGATGGAGTGGCCGTGCACTTAGATGAGGTAGGTGGCAGGAAGACTGGGCTTGAGGCAGATAGGAGGATCAGCAGTTCAATTATGGACATGTGTTCATTTGGAGATGCCTTTTTGACATCTGAAGCATCAAGGGGGTCATTGAATGTAAGAGTCCAAAATTCACAAAAAGAGGTCTGGGCTGGATATAAATCTGGCTTTGTACCATAGTCAGAGCTGAGGTGAGGCTGAATGGTGTCACCAAGATAGTGAGCATGGTTGGAGAAAGGAAGGATCTTACAGAGTGAGACCTGAACTTTTGGAGAAATCAGCAAGGTGCTGAGGAGTGACCAGTGGAGCGGGAGAAAAACCAGGAGACTGCCACGATGAGGGTGAAGTGAAAAAGCACATTGGGGGCACAGAGTGGCCAACCACATTAAATGCTGCTGATAGGTCAAGTCAGATGGAGACTCACAACTGACGCTTGGATTTAGCAAAGGGAAAGCCATTAGTGACCTTGACAAGAACAGGGTGGTGGCAAAAGCTTGAATAAAGTGAATTCAAGAAAGAACATGAGGCTGCTGTGATGTATCATGCCTGGAATCCCAGCACTTTAGAAGACTGAGGTGGGAGAATCACTTGAGCCCAGGAGTTTGAGACTAGCCTAAATAGCATAGCAAGACCTCGCTGCGGAAAAAAAAAATTAGTGAGGCATAGTGGCACACACCTGTAGTCCCAGCTACTCGGAAGGCTGAGGTAGAAGGATCACCAGAGCCCAGGAGGTCAAGACTGTCATCAGCCATGATTGTGCCTCTGCACTCCAGGCTGGGTGACAGAGTGAGATTTCTACTAAAAAAAGAATGAAAGGAAGAAGAAAGAAAAAGAAGGAAAGAAGGAAGGAGGGAAGGAAGGAGGGAAGGAAGGAGGGAAGGAGGGTAGGAAAAGAAAGAAAGAAAGAAAGAAAGAAAGAAAGGAAGGAAGGAAGGAAGGAAGGAAGGAAGGAAGGAAGAGAAAGAGAAAGAGAGAGGGAGAGAGGGAGGGAGGGAGGGAGGGAGGAAGGAAGGAAGGAAGGAAAGAAGGAAGGAAGGAAGGAAGGAAGACAGAAAGAAAGAAAGAAAGAAAGAAAGAAAGAAAGAAAGAAAGAAAGAAAGAAAGAAAGAAAGAAAGAAAGAAAGAAAGAAAGAAAGAAAGAAAGAAAAAGAAAGAAAGAAAACACTAGGGAAGGACCTGGAGACAGAAAGCAGAGACAGCTCTTTTGAGGAGTTTTGCTGTGAAAGAGGAGTGAGAAGTGAGAAGTATTGTTTTCAGGAATTTTTTGTTTAAGGAGATGTTGGTAAAATGTTTACAAACATTGGTATATTAGTAATTCTCTGTCTGCAAATTGACAAAGAGCCAAGGTAGAATATAGATGTGTTTGCTCTTAATTTATCTTTTCATGAACACTGTTAGCAACTATACAGTAAAAGAAAGAAGAAAGCCAAGGCTTACAAGGAGATGGGTGTCCTGTCCCCAGACACACAGCTGGAAGCAGCTCTTAATTGGCTCCAGGCTTTGAGCACAAATGAACCACATGAATTCAACTTTACTGAACTATGTATCGTTTATTTTGTTACTAAAATAAGAGAATCAGGCAACTGGAAATCAATGAATTGATTTAAATATTATGCAAAAGATGGAGCTATTACTATGGGCACATTTTTATGATTTAAAAACCACATTTCAGCATTTTCCTTATGTCAGGGGCTATGAGGGGCAGCATTGATTAACACATTCAGACCCCATCATCAAGAAAAAGACTTGGACCTGCAAATTTCTCTTGTAAAAGATGCCGTCTTAGGTCCACATGAAGTTCAAAGTTATTAAATAATGACAGTTGGGTTCAGGAGTTTTTTGGTATGTGATTTGTTTTTAATTTTCTTTCTTTCCTTCTTTTTTTTTTTTTTTTTTTTTTTTTTTTTTTTGCGTCAGAATCTCACTCTGTCACCCAGGCTGGAGTGTAGTGGCCTAATCATGGCTCACGGCAGCCTTGTCTTCTGGGTTCAAGCGGTCCTCCTGCCTCAGTTGAAACTACAAGTCTTGGCAAATTTTTTTTCTTCTAATTTTTGTAGAGATAGGGTATTGCTATGTTGCTCAGGCTGCTTTCAAACTCCTGGGCTCAAGAAATTCTCTTGCCTCGGCCTCCCAAAGTGCTAGGATTGCAGGCATGAGCCACGATGAGCCACGATATATAGGGGATAGGGTCTTTATAATAACTTTTTATTATGAAAATTTCCAAACCTACACAAAAGCAGAGAGAATAGATAAAGACCCTACCCCCTATATACAGTAACTGGCTTCAACAATTACCAGCTCATGGCTAGGCTTATTTCATCTGTCTCCCCACCCACTTCTCTCCGCCTCAGCACTAAATTATTTTGAAGCAAATTCCAGATGTTATATTGCTTTCTTCACAATTATTTCAGTGTGCATGTGTAAAAAGAAGGACTCTTAAAAAACAACCACATTATCATTTTCACACATAAAAATTAGAGCAGTTCATTAATTCCATCAAAAATCTCTCGGGTTTCACATTTTATTTATGTTCCATAGATATCTTTTTACATGGACTGTAGCTTTATTTGAATCAGATACTAACAAGGTTTACACATGACACATCTTTGTTTAAAGGAACAAAGAGATACACTTAAAACAGTTTTGGCTTTACAAGCAAATTACCAGAAGCACTTTAGTGTTGCAGTATATAGGATAAAATTTATTTTGATTGAAGCAGAAACAGTATATTTTCAGATATAATTTAATAGATGTGAGTGAATACTACGTTACTTAGTATTTAAATACTGAAGAGCATTTTCTCAAACAAAAATAAAAAGTGAAGATATGATTTGGGGCTGCCAATTACAAATATATTCATAACTGACATGAGAATTTACAGTTGAAAATATAAAACTTTCTTGAGGCCAGGCATGGTGGCTCATGCCTATAATCCCAGCACTTTGGGAGGATGAGGTGGGAGGACTGCTTGAGCCTAGGAGTTCAGGACTAGCCTGGGCAACATAGCAAAACTTTGTCTCTATAAATTTTTTTAAAAATGAGCCAGGCATAGTGGCGTGCACCTCTAGTCCCAGCTACTTGGGAGGGTGAAGCAAAAGGACTGCCTGAGTCCAGGAGGTCAAGACTGCAATGAACGCTGATTGTGCCACCAGTGTTGGTGACAGAGTAAGACTCCAACTCCTCTTCTCCTCTCCCCTCCTCTCTTCTTCTCTCCTCCTCTCTCTCTCTCTCTCTTTCCCTTTTTCCCTCTCTCTCATAGATAGATAGATAGATAGATAGATAGATAGATAGATAGATAGATAGACAGAGAAAGAGATAGGTATATATCTTCTATCAGTTGACTTGGCTTGGCATTATAAACTATAGTACATCTATTTTCTTCTTCCGGTTGTGCTAATATGGCCACCTTAAACATTCTTCAGCTTAGTCTAGTCCTAAGAAATTATTCGCTTAACCTCCAAAAACGTGCCAAAACAAAACCAACAACAACAAAACCAAACCAACAAATTACATATTAGACATTTTGGCATAAATAAATTACAATCCATTCTGGGTGTTGGGAAAAATTTGACTGGAGCAAAACAAGGAATAATCTGATTATAACACTTAAGATATGAAAAGGTAAACAAACAGCTCCCTTACATGCCATTACCCCAATGTCCTGCTCTTCCCTGTCAGCATCGTAGAATGCCGGCACCCAGGGAAGACCTTGAGCTCCAAGCCCCTCTCTGTTAGAGATGAAGCCACAGAGGCTGAAACACTTGCCTTTGCTCAAACAGCAGGAAAAGGGATACCCAGACTCAGACCACTCTGTTACCGGATTGGATTCTTTCCCTACTGCATGTCATACTTAGTCCTAAATTGCCAGATCATGTCTGATTCAAAGCAGCTGCTTTTCTGTTAAAAACTTCCTTCCTCCTGCTGGAGCAAGACTTAGGAGAACCACAGTCCTCCCTCTGCACACACAGGGGACTGTTTCCCAGACCCCAGATATGCCCAAATCATTTTCACATACTCGAGTTCCAAAGTCAGCCCGGCAGAACAGCCTGTAGGAAAAATCATCCCTCCTATGCGGGTTTCCTTCAGCAAATACTGTATTTTGGATCCGCCTTTGGTTGAGAATAAAAATCTATGTGTAAGTGAATGCACAAAATTTAATTCCATGTTGTGCAAAGGTCAACTGCACTTTATGTTTACATGTGTCTGTATTTCACTTTTAGCAGTCATCTCAGAGAAGGGTGTCAACTATTTCAACTATTTACAATGGCTTGTTTTCGTTTTGCTATTTAATGTGTTTACTAACCTTCATTTATCTATATACCCCTACTGATTATTTAGCTCTTACAATTTCTATGAAATTCTATTGACCAAGACAGAATGACACTTTAATGCCATTTCAAAGTTTAGTAAATATTTGTTCTGTTCATATTTATCTTTTAAAACATTCAGCTGTCATATAGTATGTGTGAAAGTACACCATAATACTTATCAATGCTCACTGCACAGCTAAGATACATTATCGATAAACTATGAAGTTTGTACATATAGTCGAATGTTTAAAAGGAGAGCACTACATACTTTGTTATAATAGCTCCCCCTAGCGAACATTCTTACTATTGTTTTCTGAACATCTTTTAAGGTTATTAATTTTAATACTCGGTATCATTACTTACAAATTTTCTATCATGAATGTTAACAAAATTGTCTCCAAATGGTCTTTTCAGTGCCACATATACTCACAAGAATTAACCCTATATGCACAATGGCCTTCAACTAGAAAAGAAGGATTTTTTTTTCATTCAACTTGAAATGAGAAAAATGAAAAAAAACAGAGAATCCAGCAAACATGATTGATAATAATAACAACTGCAATTTATTGAGCAATTACTAAGTGCTATAGATTCTGTGTAGCACTGACATGGATTTTTTTAACATTGCATTCCTTGCATTCCTTATAATATTAATACCGTTATTAATTTCATTTAGTTTCAGATTTAAAAAACCTTTGGCCTAAGGATACACAGTTAGCAAGTGACAGAGTTGAAATTTGAATCCATGTCGTCTGACTCCAGAGTCCACACTCCAAGCCACAATTTTTGTTTTGTTTTAACATCACAATCATTTTTTTAGTTTTAGAGGGTAGAAGTGCAGTTTGTTGCACAGATATGCTGTATCACTCCAAGCCACTATTCTGTTCTATTCTGTTCTGTTCTGTGTTTGCCATTTTATTGCATTATTTATTTTCTTTTTTTTCTTTCTTTCTTTTTTTTTTTTTTTTTTTTTAGTTGGAGTCTCACTCTGTTGCCCAGACTGGAGTGCTGGCACGCTCCTGGCCACCACAGCCTGGACCTGCTGGGCTCCGGCGATGCTTCCACCTCAGCCTTCCAAGTAGCTGGAACTACAGGTGCACGCTAACACGCACGGCTAATTTTTTTGATTTATTGTAGAGATGAGTTCTCGCTAAGTTGCCCAGGTGGGTCTCGAGCCCTCAGGCTCAGGCAATTCACTCACCTCAGTCGCCCAAAGCGCGGGATTACAGGCTGAGCCACCGAGCCCGGCCTGCATTATTTCTTAACTCTACTTCACTTATGTCACAGAAAGGTCCAAAGTCTTCCTGCTCCAGGGTTGCAATTCCTCCTTTCTGTGTACTCACTGTATTGCCACCCAGTTAAGACACAGCAGTAGCTGGGCTCGGTGGCTCAGCCTGTTATCCCTGCCTTGGGAGGCTGAGGTGAGTGGACTTACCTGAGCCGGCGGGTTCGAGACCCACCTGGGCAACTTGGCGAGATCTCATCTCTACAGTAAGTCAAAAATCAGCCGGGCATGATAGCGCACACCTGTAGTTCCAGCTACTTGGAAGGCTGAGGTGGAAGGATCACCAGAGCCCAGCAGGTCGAGGCTGCGGTGACCGGGAGTGGCCACTGCACTCCAGCCTGAGCGACAGAGTGAGATTCCAACTCAAAAATAAAAATAAAAAATTAATTAATTAATTAATTAAAAATAAAAAATAAATAAAAATTTTAAAAAGGACACAGCAGTAATTCATACCAGAGTGGAAGAAACATGATGAGCATAAAACAGTCTGGTAAGTCAGAAAGTGCTGTAAAAGAAAAAATAGAGCAAGTCACAAGGACACACGACCCAGGCTTGAACAGACTTCTGGTCAACACTTGGCCAACTTGACCATTAACACGATTAGTTATGAACCATTAAAAAACGAAGAATGCGTGAGTTTATACTAAGATAGATAAATAAACAAAAAGACATATAAAGAAAGGAGGAGAGAATGTCAAGGGCAGACTGTGGAGAGCGGGCAGGAGGTGAAAAATGATTGTGTTGCAACCATCATCGTAAGACTGACAAGACAAGAAGTGTTAATAGATTCCAAATCAAGAAAGAAACTTTGACGTGAAATCAGAAATTGGCACGATGTTGAAGTGTCCTCCTGTCCACTGCAAGGGAAAATAAAGTGGTAATCATGGTCCAGTTTAGCATCACTGGTCAGAAACAGCAGGGCCTCAGGGACCTGCAGGTGTGAAGCCTTCAGAACTTATCACACAGGTAGTATTCTTACTGAGAATATATACTCTGACTGAAACCATAAGAAAACACCAGAAAAACCCAAATGAGGAATGTTCTGCTTTGTAAGAGGAGCATCATCTTTAAAACTGTCAAAATCACAAAACACAAAGAAAGGTTGAGGAAGCAATGCAGATAGAAGGGACTGAAGTCCCGTGATGACTAAATGTAATACCTGTTTCTGGGCCTAAGTCTGTATGGGAAGGGAAAGATGCTAGAAATGGCCATTAGGTCAATTGACAAAATGGAAACACAAACAGTATGCAGACTCACTGAACGTGATTACTGTACTATGGCCTGAGAGAATATCTCTATTCTTAGAAAATATACACTAAAGTATTTGGGGAGAATAGGTCAGGCAATTTAACCTCACTGGTTCAGAAAAAAAGTGTGTGTGTGTGTGTGTGTGTGTGTGTGTGTGCACGCATGCGTGCACGCGCACAAAAGTGTGGTTTAATAGGTACAGAGTTTCAGTTTTGCAAGATGTGAAAAGGTCTGTGGTTAGCGGATGGTGATGATGGTACAACAACGTGAATGTACTTAATGTCATTGAATAGCACACTTAAAAATGGTTCAAATGGGAACTATGTGTGCGTTAACATGATAGTCTGGGTGGGGTGGCTCATGCCTGTAATCGGCATTTTGGGAGGCCAAAGCAGGAGGATTGCTTGAGCCAGGAGCTGGAGACCAGCCTGGACAACATACAGAGACCTCATCTTTACAGAAAAATTAAAAAATTCGCCTGGCATGGTGGCATGTGCCAGTAGTCCCAGCTACACGGGAGGCTGTGGCAGAAGGACCACCTGAGCCCAGGATGTCAAGGCTATGGTGTGCTGTGATCATTCCACTGCACTCACTCCAAAGTGAGACCCTGACTCAAATAAATAAACAAATACATAAATAAATGAAAGAGAATGGTAAAGCTAATGAGGTAAACTGTTTATAGGTCAATTTATGTAAAGGACATTTGGGTGTTCCTTGTACTATTTTTATTTCTGCAGCTTTTTTGCAAGTATGAAATTGTTTCCAAATAAAGTTTTCTACCCATGAGTGGCAGGGGGTTGGTTCTGGGGCCAGCCCTGTGCACCCAGCCCCTCTCACTCTGCATGAACTCTTCAGTCATCCCCTCCTTCAAATATCTCTGTCACCAGGTTTATGTGGCAGGATAAACTCAGGATGTGAGAGTAAGTTCAAGAACCTGCATATCTGGTTCTGACTCTGCTGATTAGCTGTGGCCTGAGCAAGTCGCCACCTCCAGGAGATGGACACCACACTCTGACCTAGATTTCTTCTAAGGTTCTTTGTACTGTTGTGATTTCATATCTTACATCCACCACCCCTCAGAGCAAAGCCACACGCTAAGCACCAGACACAATGACACAACCGAAAAAGGTGTGAAATTTTGCACATTACCTTTCCTCTTGCTACTTAACTCTTGATATTACGAGGGGGGACCCAAAAAAATCCCAGAATTTTTGTACAAAAAACTGTGTATTTATTCTTACATGTTTAAACTTCAGTCACCTTCAAAGTACTCTCCATCTAATGCAATACACCTATCAAAACGCTTTCTCCACTGCTCAAAACAGTTTTTGAACTTGTCTATTTTGGTGCCTTCTGCCATTTTTTGTAACACCTCTTCCACATTGGCAAAACATGTCCCTTTGAGGACGTTTTTCATCCAGTAAAACAAAAAAAGTCTCTCAGGGCAAGATCGAGTGAATAGGAAGGGTGAGGCATGAGGGTCATGCTGTTTTGGTCAAAAACCGCTGAATACTCAGTGCAGCATAGGCAGGTGTGCTTGTACATCACCCATCACTAAATGGGCAAATGTGTTGAAAGAATCTCCCCAAAAAAAATCACTGAAGCTGAACACAGCCTCTCCCAATACCACTAGCTGGTCCACTGATGCTGATGGGTTCTAGAACACTTATCTAGGGGGGAGGCCTGTACTACAAGGGCCCATTCTCCAAAAGATAATTCTGGGATTTTTTGGGTCCCTCCTTGTATGTTGTTATGTTGTGTTCTAGGGATACTAGAGGTCAGGGAGTGGGTAGGGGGGGGTCAGTGGGTGGATAGGTGTGCAGAGAGAGAAAGAAGAGAAGGAAGAGAAAAAGAAAGGGAGGACAGAGACGGTATTCTATCAGGAGGAACAGCAGGGACAACTGATAACATTTAAAAATCGATAGCATTGACTCACAGCTAAAAAGAATGTCTTTCATTTGTAAACTGCTGTGCAGTTCTGAAGTAATTTCATATTTATCTGCCTATTTTCTCTTTCAAAGAACCCTGTGAGGCAGTAAGGACAGGCAGCATTATCCCTATTTTAAAGATGGGAAAATTGATTCAGAAAAGGCAAACAACCCTCAGTCAACTTGCGATGATTCACCAGTTAGAATCCTAGGGGTTTTTTTTTTGACCCTGTGTTGATGCTCTTCCCAATTAAAAGGCTCAGAACTTATGAGACTTCTTCAAAACACCAGGCTGTACGCTTCACCAAATTACTGTCATGAAAGGCAAAAATGTTGAAACTGCTCTAGATCAAGAAAATCTGAAGAAGCATGACAACTAAACTGATTATGTGGTTCTAGATTGAATTTTAGATTGTGGAAGGAAAAAAAGTTGCTTTTATAAAAGGCATTACTTGAACTGCCAAAATTTCTGTTTGGACTATGTTAGATAGCATTGTAACCATGTTAAATGTTTTGAATTGAATAATTGCACCATGGTTATGTAAGAAACTGCCCTTGTTTTCAGGAGTTACACACTGAAGTGTTTAGGCATGGAAGATTATAATTTATATAACCTACTTTCAATTTACTCAGAAAAATGACTAGAATTTTTAAAGATGATAAGTTTAATGAAATAAATAATTAAGAAAATATATGAGATAAAAAACACTCTAAAAGTATCATACTTAGCCAGGCGTAGTGGCTTTCATCTTAATCCCTGTACTTTGGAAGGCTGAAGCAGGAGGATTGTTCGAGCCCAGGAATTCGAGACCAGCCTGGACAGCATAGTGAGATCTCTTTCTACAAAAAAAATATAAAAACTAGCTGGGTGTAGGAGTGCATACCTGTGGTCCCAGCTACTCAGGAAGCTGAGATGAAAGGATCATCTGAGCTCAGGAGGTCAAGGCTGCAGTGAGCTGTGATCGTGCCACTGCACTCCAGACTGGGCAACAAATAGAGACCCTGTCTTTACCAAAAAATGGAAAAATTACCTGGGCGTGGTGGCATGTGCCTGTAGTCCCAGCTACCTGGGAGGCTGACACAGAAGAATCACTTGAGCCCAGGAGTCTGAGGTTGTGGTGAGCCGTGCCTGTAGCCCTGCTCTTCTGCCTGGTTGACAGTGTGATGAAGCACACAAAGAGCAAAACACAAACAAGCATTTCTGACGATCATCTTGAGAACTCATTAAGAATGGCGACTACTTCCATCAAACCAGACATTGATAAGTTAGTCTTACAAAAACAAGGTCAAATTTCCTACTAGTTTTATATTGTTCTCATTTTTCTAAACTTTATAATAAATATTTTTAAAGAGAAGTCTTATTATGTATATACACAAACTCTATTATATAACTTATGTGTGGCCCAAGACAATTCCTCTTTACTCAGTGCAGTCCAGGGAAGCCAGAAGGTTGGACACCCCTGGTCTAAAGCACACCAGGACTTCCCTCATTTCAGAAAGGCAGACTGTCCTCTGTATTCAAACACTGCTAAATGAATGAACATCATGTAAACTGAAGCTCACCTGGAAAACTTGAAGGAATCTAGGATTTGGAGTGAAAAGTAATGAACTGAAACATCAGCTCAGCTATTTACTGGCTATTGCTATTGGGCAAACCACTTATCCTCACTGAAACTTTGTCATTATAAAAAATTTTTTTTTTTTTTTTTTTACAGACAGAGTCTCACTATGTTGCTCAGGATGGCCTTGAACTCCTGGTCTCAAGTGATCCTCCCACCTCAGCCTCCCAGAGTGCTGGGATTACTAGCGTGAGCCATCAAACCCGGCTCATGTGGCTTTTGTTCAAATACTGTCTCTAGTAACTGTCATCTTAAACAAGTTACTTAGTCATCCTGCACCTCCATTTCTACATCAAGAAATTCAGGATAATAAAGGCACCTATTGCATTGTCAAGTCATTGTGGTCATTGACTTATTAAGCTATGGTGTGGCCATGTGCTCTTTGAGCTATGACCAGACCATATTTTCTTAAGCGTTGGCCCCTTCCCCTCCTTTGGTGAGGTGAAATCCCTCTTTCTCTCTCTTCAAGTTACCATATTTTCTATTCTAAAAAAATAAAAATAAAAAATAAAGACACCTACTTTATTGCATTGTCAGGAAGATTCAATGGTTTAACATGGAGCGAAGTGCTTGCAGTACCTGCCTTATAGTACACACCACAAAAGTGTTTGCCATTGTTCTGGCATTGTTTCTGTGTTGTCATTCAGTTGTTGCTATTTTAGAAGACTACCCATTCACATCTCAGTGATCTAGAACAGACGAGATGTAAGAATCTCTTTTACAGGTCAGTGGGTCTGAACTAGTGGGTCTGAAGATGGCAGGTTGCCACCTCCCTCCCCACCCTGAGGTTCTGATGCAACTGGCCTATAACAGAGACCAGGAACTCATATTATTTTTTTTTTTTTGGAGTTGGAGTCTCACTCTGTCACCCAGATTGGAGTGCAGTGGCCGTTCCCGGCCACTGTAGTCTCGACCTGCTGGGCTCTGGCGATGCTTCCGCCTCAGCCTTCCAAGTAGCTGGAGCTACAGGTGCGCGTTACCACACCCGGCTCATTTTTGATTTATTGTAGAGATGAGGTCTCGCCAAGTTGCCCTGGCGGTTCTCGAACCCGCGGGCTCGGGCAATCCACTCACCTCAGCCTCCCAAAGGCACGGGATTACAGGCTGAGCCACCGAGCCCGGCTGGAACTCATATTTTTAAAAACTCCTCAGGGTATTCTGCTGGTCACCCAGGTTTGAGATACACGACTCCTATCAATGCCATTTCTTTTTTTTTTTTTTTACGCTTCTTACCTGAGGCCTGTATTTCAAAATGCTGGGAAACATTTTCCCATTGGCTTGTGAGAACTTTGGAGAATTAAAGGGAAACAGGAGAGACAGGGTAGAAACCCAGCATGGGTAGTGGATTTATCTACAGCGCCACTGAACCAAGTCTATTAACAAGCCACTGATTTATTGTAGTGATTTTAAGGCGTTACAAGGAAACCCAGGCAGGGCCTTAAAAAAGGGTTTTTAGCATCTCATGGTTAAGAGCAGTCCAGAGAAGGGCAAAAAAGTGGATCAGAGGTAGGGGAAGGAGCAAGAATAAGATAATTGGCACAAAAGATAAATGCATGTCACTGCCCTCTAGATATTGCCAGAGTCCCTGCCATGTGGGTCTCTATTCCAACAGCCATGAGCAATCGCGACTGCTTCTCCAAGCTCACCTTTAGCTTTTTGCCTGTCCAAGTGAACTCATATGTCAGTACAGTTTTAATTAGCATGGTCCTTATTTGCATATTCTCTTCATATGTTTAGGACCATTTGTATCTATTTTTCTTTATACTACACGGTTTTGAACGCTTCCTTTTGTCACACGTGTAAGCTGCTCTACCTAAATTCATAAAGCACTGACAGAGCCACAGGAAATAGAACAAAGTGTACCCATTTTCTTGATCACTTGCCCTTCTTGTTAAAGGAAACACTAGAGCACCAAAGAGACCTCAGAGCTCTTCCTCAGTTGGAGTGGAATAGGCTCTTCCCTGGTTCTCCCTGGTCACAACCGCGAGCTTTGCTTCATCAGTAAACCAGAACATCACGTAAAGTCCTGTGTCTAGAGAAATAGAGGACTTGGTACCTACCTTGAAGAGGTCCCTATTATTTCTCATTCTCTTAAACTTGCACAAAGTCAAAGAGATTGTCTTTAAAATGTTATCTTAGCCGGGCACAGTGTATCACGCCTGTAATCCCAGCACTTTGGGAGGCAGAGGCGAGAGGATTGCCTGAGTCCTCGGGTTTGAGACCAGCCTGAGTAACATGGTGAGACCGCGCCTCTAAAATAAATCATAAAATTAGTTGGGTGTCGCACGCCTGTAGTTCCAGCTACTTGGAAGGCTGAAGCAGAAGACCACCCGAACCCAGCAGGTCGAGGCTGCGGTAGCCGTGAATGTGCCACTACACTCCAGCCTGGGCGACAGAGCGAGGTTCTGACTCAAAAAAAAAAAATTTATCTTATTAGCTGGGCATGGTGGCAGGTGCCTGTAGTCCCAGCTACTAGGGAGACTGGGGGGGCTGGGGGAGATCGCCTGAGCTCAGGAGGTCAAGGCTGCCATGAGTTGTTGAGCCATAATTGTGCCACTGCACTTCAGCCTGGGTGACAGAGTAAGACCCTGACTCAATTTTGAAATATATATGCAAGGCATGGTGACTCACGCCTGTAATCCCAGCACTTTAGGAGGCAGAGGCAAGAGGATTACCTGAGCTCAGGGGTTCGAGACCAGCTTGGGCAACATGGCAAGACATCATCTCTACAAAAAAAAAAAAAAAGTTAAGTGGCCAGGCATGGTGGCACATGCCTGTAGTTCCATCTACTTGGGAGGCTGAGGTGGAAGGATTGCCTGAGCCCAGCAGGTCAAGGCTGTAGTGACCGTGAGCGTGCCACTGCCCTCCAGCCTGGGCAACAGAGTGGGATACTGACTCAAAAAAATTAAAAAATAGGCTGGGCGGGTGGTTCACACCAATAATCCCAGGACTTTGGGGGCCGAGGTGAGAGGATTGCCTGAGCCCACGGGTTTGAAACCAGCCCGGGCAACTTGGCAAGACCTCAATAAATCAAGAAAAATTAGCCAGGCATGGTGGCACATGCCTGTCGTTCCAGTTACTTGGAAGACTGAGGCAGGAAGATCACCTGAGCCCAGCAGGTTGAGGCTGCGGTGGCCATGAGGTGCCACCGCACTCCAGCCTGGGTGACAGTGTAAGAAAGACTCCGACTCAAAACAAATAAAAAATAAAATAATCTATATATATAATAAATGATATATAATAAAACATTTCAGCAAAGGAAATGTCATGATGCTTCAAAAGCTCAATTTCACACTGTTATGCTAATTTGCTAGCTGAAAATGACATTTAGCATGATGTGAAAATTAAATCGATTGTGGCACTTAAGTACTTAAGGATTCAAATGACCCTAATTTTAAAAAGTTACCTATCTGCTAAGCATAATATATTTATATGAGGTCTGAAAAAGATTGTCCCTGTTTTTAATTATGTTTTGTTATTGTGCTAATTACATTGCCAAACAAAGTTAGTACTTAACTGTCAAACTTGATGGAGAAGAACATGTTATTTGAAGCATAACTGGAGTTGAACCCAGCTTGGGTGAAGTCACTGGTTTCAGCAGATAGGGAATTATTTTATTCCTTGCAAAGCTTACTAACTAGAAAGGTGCTTGAAAGTTATTATATTGATCATGATATCATAAATATCTGTAAAATAATGGAATTTTTTCCTGAGCACACACACATTTTCTCTCTCTTTTATTTCTAATGCAGGGTTAAGCAGAAAAGACACGTTTACCCAACCACTCCATGTGGGCTCTAGTCCAATAAAAGGGACACAGACACTGAAGAACGATCATCCAAAACACGAAATATAGCATTTCCCATTAGCGCCGCACACATCTTATTCCTGGTAGCAGAAATTAGGCCATACTAATGTGACAGCCCAATAATGAGAGCATAAAAATTAATACACAACACTAAAATGAGTCTCAAGTTTCCAAGAACCAACCTAATTCTCTTTTTAGCATGCTACCTGCTACAAGATCCTAGGAAGCTCTTGGTAGAAGAAAGAATAGTATAACAGTTTTTTGTTTTTTTTTTTTTTGATTTGGAGTCTTACTCTGTCGCCCAGGCTGGAGTGCAGTGGCATGCTCACGGCTACTAAGCCTCAACCTGCTGGGCTCAGGCGATCCTTCCACCTCATCCTTCCAAGTAGCTGGAACCACAGGCATGTGTACCATGCCCAGCTAATTTTTTTGGTTTACTGTAGAGATGAGGTCTCAACAATTTTCCCAAGCTGATCTTGAACCCCGGGCTCAGGCAATCCTCTTGCCTCCACCTCCCAAAGACTACTATGACGGTGAAATTTATGTGTCAACTTGGCTAAACCTCAGTACCCAGATAGATGGCCAAACATGATTCTACATGTTCTGTGGAGGTATCTTTTAGATGAGATTTACATTTAGAACAGCAGACTTTGAGCAAAGCAGATTACCCGAAAAAATGTGGGTGGGTCTCATCCAATCAGTTGAAAGCTTTAATAGAAAAAGACTGACCTCCCCCAAAGAAGAGGGAACTCTGTCTGCTCTTAGACTGTTGGATAGCCTGGACTCCTTCCTGAGTCTGCTGCATGCCAGGCTCCCTGCAGATTCTGGACTTGCCTGCCTCCTCCACAACTGCATAAGCTAATTCCTTAAAACCAGTCTCTCTCTCTCTCCCTCCTTCCCTCCCTTCCCCCTTCATCCTCCCTCTCTCACCCTCTCTGCTCCCTCCTCTCTTTCTCTCTCTCCCTTTCTTCCCCCCTTCCCCCTCTGTTCTCTCCCCCTCTCTTTCCACCTCCCTCTCACTCCCCTTCTCTCCCTCCGTTCTCTCTCCCCCTCTCTATTTCTCTCCCTCTCCCCATCTCTTCTTTCTCATTCCTTTTCCTCTCCTCTTCCTTTCTCTTTTCTCTCTCAGTCTTATCTCTCTCCCTCTCCTTTCTCTCTGTCTCTCTGTCTCCTTTCTCTCTCCTTTCTCTTCCTCTCTCTTTCCTCTCTCTCCTCTCTTTGTCTCTCTCTTCCTCTATCTCCCTTCTCTCTCCTTTCTCTTCCTCTCTCTCTTTTCTCTCTCTCCTCTCTTTGTCTCTCTCTTCCTCTGTCTGTCTGTCTGTCTGTCTGTCTATCTATCTATCTATCTTCCATCTATCTATCTAATCTATCTATCTCTCCACCCCTTCTCCCCACACACGCAACCTATTTATTCTGTTTCCCTGGAGAACCTATATCTATCTATCTCTCCACCACCACCACCCCCCACCCACACATATACACACCCACACACACAGCCTATTAATTTTGTTTTCCTGGAGAACCCTTACTACTACAAACAGTGAGGGATTTACAGATGACCCTCGGAAGTAGGGATGTGGGCAGAGTAAAGAATGAGCCTCGGAAGGGGGACCGATGGCCAAGCAGTCAATGTGTCTGCCATTAGTTGGCCCCACACAGACATCACACCAGTCCAGGCACCTCCGGCTGCAACACAGTCCTCACACCCAGGCCAAACCGCTCATTCACCACACCGCTTGCACCCAGGAGGAGAGGGCTCAGGATGACCCAGCTCTGTTCACACCAAAAACTCCAGCTCACCCAGTTTGCTCCTGCCTTGCTTCGTAAATTTATTTGCGTCAAACTCTGGCTCCATGCCCATTTCTGGCAGCCCCTATTATCACCATTATGTCTATATTCCAATGATAGATATATTTATGTTCGTTTATTTATTTAATTTTTATTAATTATTATCTTTTTTGAATTGGGGTCTCACTCTGCCTCCCAGGCTGAAGTGCAGTGGCATGATCACAGCTCACCACAGCCTCAGCCTCCAGGATCAGGCAGTCCTTCTGCCGCCTCAGTCTCCCGAGTAGCTGGCACTACAGGTGCATACCATTATGCCCAGCTGATTATTATTTTTTTAATTTAATTTTTTTGTAGTGATGAGGTCTGGCTATGTTGCCTAGGCTGGTCTCAAACTCCTGGGTTCAAGCAATCCTCCTGCCTCGGCCTCCCAAAGTGCTGGGATTACAGCTGTGAATCACTGTGCCCAGTTCCAATGATACATTTAGTTTCTTCAGTTTAACCGTTGAAAGGCTTCCGTGACTGTGATTTGACATATGTCCCCCACATTTACCCACTCTTTACATTTTTCCAGACAAGTCTAGCTCTCTCTGACTCCATCCCTAGACTGCTAACCTTTCTTTAAGGAGAGACTTGCCAGGTGCAGTGGCTCACGCCTGTAATCCCAGCACTTTGGGAGGCAGAGGCGAGAGGATTGTCTGAGCTCAGGGGTTTGAGACCAACCTGAACAACATGGCAAGAACTCATCTCTACAATAAATCAAAAACTTAGCCAGGCGTCGTGGCGCATGCCTATGGTTCCAGCTACTTGAAAAGCTAAGGCGGAAGGATCACCTGAGCCCAGCAGGTGGAGGCTCTGGTGGCCATAAGTATGCAACTGCACTCCACCCTGGGTGACAGAGTGAGACTCCAACTCAAAAAAAAAGAAAGAAAAGAAAAAAGGGGAGACTCGTCTCACTTAATCTTGGCAGGAGTACCTTTCTTTGCTGGATGATGGTGAGGCACTCTCAGTTCAGCCTTCTCAGCTTCTCTTTAGTATCATCTGTACATAGCCAGGTGTGGTGACTCATGCCAGTAATTTCAGCTACTTGGGAGGCTAAGGAAGGAGAATTGTGTGAGCCCAGAAGTTCAAGACCAGCCTGGGCAACACAGCAAGACTATCTCCAAAAAAAAAAAAAGTAGAGAGTTTATAAAGAAAACGAAAGTATTACTTGTAAAGAGTTAAGCCTACAAAAGGATGTTAATAGTATATGATTTACCAGACAGCCAACTAAAGTATAAATACAGAGGTGGTGGCTCACGCCTATAATCCTAATACTTTGGGAGGCTGAGGCAGGAGGATTGTTTGAGCCCAAAAGTTAAGAGCAGCCTGGGCTGGCCGGGCACAGTGGCTCGTTAATCCGGCACTTTGGGAGGCCGAGGTGGGAAGGTCACTTGAGGCCAGGAGTTCGAGACCAGCCTGGGCAACATAATGAGACCTCATCTCTTAAAAAAAAAAGAACAGCCTGGGCAACATAGCAAGACCCCATATTTACTTTTTAAAAAAAGTTTGAATAAGTAAAACTGACAGCATAAAACATTCAAACATGTCTATCCCCATTTTACTGATGAGAAAACTGAGGCTCTTCTTCAAGAGCATTTCCTAAAGCCTCCCAGCTGGGTTCTAAATTCATATAGATTATCAGATTCCAGAGCTGACATTCTCGCCCACTACAGCAAATGGCCTCCAGAGGCTCCGTGGGAGAAGAGGGATGCAAAAAGAGTGTGGAGAGGAATGTGGTATTCCTGTGAACAAAAGCACAAAGACTGTTTTTCATTGCTCAGAACATAGAAGACATTGATTAGTAACTAGTAACTCCAGGAAAATAACAATGAGTACTGCTCTGTGAGGAATTGTCACTGGTGATGTGTTTAACCGCTTTCAGAGTCATTGATGATTAGGGGAGCACGTGGTTTAGCACAGTTATTTCCCAATAACAGCAGTCCTGAGGGATTCTCCCTGGCAAAAGAATTAGATGGTTAAAAGCAGGTGGGAAAGAAGGTCGATTCTTGGAAATTCACAACATGTTTCAGCACATAAATGGTTTTGAGAACCTTTGCAATAAGGATAGCTATTTAACAGCTAACCTAACATGTCTCACACGTATTTGTCCATGGAAAACTTTCTTTTTTTGGTACTGATTTTTAGTACCTTTCAAGATTCGTGTCCTTCCAACGCATTTGGAGAATGCCATTTTATAATCTTGAAGGAAAGAAAAGTAATGTTGGCCGATTACTGTTACCCATGCTATTTAATTCTCAAAGCGACCTCCATGGTTCATGTTATTGAATTTTGGTTGCTCATTTCTGTTTGAGATTTCTTTATTATTTTATTTCTTTCTAATTTACAATTAAAAAAATTTTTAAAGACATGATCTCACTGTGTCACACAGGTTGAAGTACAGTGGTGTGAGCATAGCTCACTGTAGACTCAAGTTCCTGAGCTCAAGTAATCCTCACACCTCAGCCTTCCAAGTAGTTGAAACTACAGGTACCAGCATGGGAACTACAGGCGCACCTGGGATTATTTATTTATTTAAGAGACAGGGTCTCATTATGTTGCCCAGGCTGGTCTTAAACTCCTGACCTCAAGTAATCCTCACACCTTGGCCTCCCAATGTGCTGGGATTACAGACATGAGCCACCATGCCAGGCCCTGAGATTTCATCAAATGACTCTTAATTTCTTAACCCAAAATAATGCCTCCACCACTATGCTACACATAGTGTTATAAAAAGCCGTTCATGAAAGCATGTGTTTTAACTGCACTTCTGGTGGTTAAATTATATTGAATCAGCCAGGCACGGTGGCTCACGCCTATAATCCCAGCACTTTGGTAGGCTGAGGTGAGAGGTTTGCCTGAGCTCAGGGGTTTGAGACCAGCTTGAGTAACTTGGCAAGGACCTTATCTCTACAATAAATCAAATAAAATTACCTGGGTGTGGTGGCGTACACCTATAGTTCCAGCCACTTGGAAGGCTGAAGTGGAAGGATCACCTGAGCCCAGCTGCGGGGGCCACAGAGTGAAATTCCAACTTTAAAAAAATTATTTAGAATCAACAAATTTGAAGACTCTTAAGACAACTCAAAGAAATGGTACCATGTGTTTAAGCAAAGCTAAGGAACAGTAGCAGGAAGATGGAGAATTTTGCAGCTCAGGTTGATGGCTGTTGTGGAGCATGATAACTGAATTTTTTTCTTTTCAAATTTATTTTATTTATTATTTCTTTTTTTTTTTTTGAGTTGGAGTTTCACTCTGTCACCCAGACTGGAGAGCAGTGGCTGCTCCTGGTCACCACAGACTCGACCTGCTGGGCTCTGGCGATCCTTCCGCCTCAGCCTTCCGAGTAGCTGGAACTATAGGCGCACGCTACGACACCCAGCTAATTTTTGATTTATTGTAGAGATGAGGTCTCGCCAAGTTGCCCAGGCGGGTCTTGAACCCGCGGGCTCAGGCAATCCACTCACCTCAGCCTCCCAAGGTGTGGGATTACAGGCTGAGCCACCAAGCCTGGCATATTTATTATTTCTTAATATAGCAATGTGGGATACAAGTCAGGATTAGTTACACAAGCAGTCTGTGTGCAGGTAAAGTTTTTGAGCCTCCAAACTGCCCTCACTTCCCCTGGTTTAGGACCAGGTACCCTTTGTGATGCTACGTGTCCCCTCCCTCCTTCCTTCCCCGGCAATGCCCAGCAACTGCCAATCCCTCCCTTGTGCTAATGCTCAGGTCCCACTTATGAGTGAGAACATATGGTATTCAGTTCTTTGTTTCTGTGATAGATCACTAAGTTTGATGGACTCCAACTCTTTCCAATTTGCTGTGAAGGCCATGATTTTGCTTTTCTTTATGGCTGCATAATATTCCATCACGTATATGTACCACATTTTCTCAATCCAGTTCACTTTGATGGGCTGTAGTGTTGGCTGTATGTTTTTGCTACTGTGAATAGTGCAGCTATAAATGTGCGTGTGCAGGTTTCTTTTTTGTAGAACCATGTATGTTCCTCCAGTATATTCCCAGGAGAAGTATTACTGGATTGTATAGAAGGTCAGCTTTTAGTTCTTTTAGGAATCACCACACTGTTTTTCGTAGACTGTAGACTAGTTTGCACTCCTGCCAACAGTTTAGAAGTGGCATTCCAGTTTCTCCACACTCACGCCAGCATCTTTTTTTTTCCTTATTAATGATGGCCATCCTTACTGGAATTAGGTGGTATCTCAATGTAGTCTTGATTTGCATTTCTCTGATCATTAGTAAGGCTGAGCATTTTTTCATGTATTGAATTTTTTCTTTCTTCTTTATGTTTTAGCCTGTGGTTGTCTCTTTCATCCTAACAACTCTGCTTTAACCATTCCTGCCCAAGCTTCTGCTCTCTATCCTTTCATTCAAAGTCAAATTTCTGAAAAGAATAATTTTCACTCACTATCCTCATTTGTTACCTTTCACTCCTCAGTCCACGGCAGTCTGACTCTGCTCCAATACTTGAATAAATTCACTCTGACAAAAGTTACTCCTAATCTCCGAAAACAATTTTACGGCCTTTTAAAAGTGTTTTAATAGAGATATGTCAAATATACATAAAAGAGACCAACTAGCTGAGCACAATGGCTCATGTCTGTATTCTCAGCAATTTAGGAGGGCGAGGTGAGAGGATCGTCTGAGCCCAGAAGTTCAAGACCAGCCTGGGCAACTTGGCAAGACCTTGTCTCTACAATAAATCAAAACATTTCCCAGGTGTGGTGGTGCACACCTGTAGTTCCCACTACTTGAAAGGCTAAGGCAGAAAGATCGTCTGAACTCAGGAGGTCAAGGTTGTGGTGAGCCAGCCATGAGCATGCCACGGCACTCCAGTCTGAGCGACAGAGACTCTAACTCAAAAGAAAGGAGTGATCAACTAGTATAAAGTACCATTTGTCCCAGGTACCCAGCTCCCATCCTCATCAACTACCAAGTCATGGTCAGGTGTGATTCTGCTGTATCAGCCACCGCTTCCTCCCTTCCCATAGTATTTGAAAGCAAACTCCAGGCATCATGTCATTTCACCCTTAAATAGTTCGGTATCTATCTCTAAAATATAAGAACACTTTTTTAAAAAGTATAACCAGGTGTGGCACAGTGGCTCACGTCTGTAACCTCAGCACTTTGGGAGGCCAAAGTGGAAGGAGACTTGAACCCAGGAGTACAAGACCAGCCTGGGCAACATAGCAAGACCTCATCTCTACAAAAAATACAAAAATTAGCTGAGCATGGTGACTCATGCCTGTAGTCCCAGCTATTCAGGAGGCTGAAGCAGGATTGCTTGAGCCCAGGAGGTGGAGGCTACGGTGAGCCATAATCATGCAATTGCACTCCATCCTGGGTGAGAGTGAGACTCTGACTCAAAAAAAAAGAAGTATAACCATAACATTAATGACAATTTTCTATTTCTTCTCCTACCCAACTTCTTGGTAGCATTTGATAATACTGACATTTTCTTTTTTTGAGTTGGAGTCTTACTCCATCACCCAGGCTGGAGTGCAGTGGTATGCTCACGGCCACCCCAGCATTGACCTGCTGGGCTCCGGCGCTTTCTGCCTCAATCCTCCAAGTAGCTGGAACTACAGGCACGTGCTACCACCTTCAGCTAATTTTTAATTTATTGTAGAGACAAAGTATCACCACCTATACAGGTGTTCAGCCAAAGAATTTGAGGATCAAGTGATTCCTTCTCTGTCACCCAATCAGTTTCCAAATCATGTATATTTTGACTTTTTTTTTTTGAGTTGGAGTCTCACTCTGTTTCCCAGGCTTAGTGTGCAGTAGCATGCCCATGGCCACTGCAGCCTTAACCTGCTGGGCTCAGGCAATCCTTCCACCTCAGCCTTCCAAGTATCTGGAACTACAGCCACATGCCACAATGTCTGGTAATTTTTTAATTTACTGTAGAGATGAGGTCTCACCAAGTTGCCCAGGCTGGTCTCAAACCCCTGAACTCAGGCAATTCTCTCACCTCTGCCTCCCAAAGTGCTGGGATTATAGGCATAAGTCACCGCATCCGGCTTTATTTTGACTTCTAATTATCTCAGAAAGCTGCCCTTCTTCACCAATCTCCTCTCTCCCTCATTAAAAATAGATCAGGCCGGGCACAGTGGCTCACACCTGTAATCCCAGCATTTTGGGAGGCAGAGGTGAGAGGATTGACTGAGGCCATGGGTTCAAGGCCAACCTGGGCAACACGGCAAGACCTCATCTCTACAATAAATTTTTTTTAAAATTAGCTGGGCATGGTGGTACACGCCTGTAGTCCCAGCCACCTGGAAGGCTGAGGTAGAAGGATCGCCCGAGCCCAGCAGGTTGAGGCTGCGGTGGCTGTGAGTATGCCACTGCACTCCAGCCTGGGTAACAAAGTGAGACTCTGACTCAAAAAAAAAAAAAAGAATAGATCAATTGGCCTTAAGATAAATTCCTTTGACATAATTCAACTAATGCTCAAATTACTGATATAGTCTCCTGAAATTCATCTGAAGTATCCCTTACATGATAGAAATTGTCAGCCTCTTTTAATAATTTTTGCATACATTCATTGTGGTTTCTTTTTTCCTATTTCACCTACATTTTAGCCTTAAGGATTTTTGTTTTTGTTTTTGTTTTGGCTTCAAACAACAAAGACTTATTTTCTTTGAGTTCTGGAGGTCAGAAGTCTGAAACCAGTATCATTGGCCTGGCATCCAACGTGTTGGCAAGTATTTTGTTCAGTAAGGTTGCCATTACAAAGAGTCACAGACTGGGTGGCTTAAACATCAGCAATTTACTTTCTCGTGGTTACAGAGGCTGAAAATACAAGATTAAGGTGTCAGTGGGTTGGTTTCTCCTGAGACCTCTCTCTTTGGCTTGCAGATGGCTCCTTCTGACTGCTGTATCCTTATATGGTCTTTCTCTGGCAAGGATTTTTAGAGACACATTTGTTCAAGGAAATTTCTAATGAATGTTATTCTTCTAACATGATTTTATATCATATTAATGCATTTTATGCACAGTATGATCTTAACCTCATTCTAAATATTTGGTTTTTTTCTTGTTTATCTTGAAAATATAGAAGACTTTTGCTATTCAATGATGCTTCCACTTTATTTTCAAATTTCTTATGTATTTATTGAATTTTGATACTCAAATGTTTTCAATATTCTTTTTTAAAACCATTTTTCTGACTATGCATGCCTCTGCTTACAAAATGAATTTATTTCGTAGATTAGCACATGCTCAGCGTTCATTTATTCTGAACCTAAGAGTAAAAAGATACAGATATAGGTAGTAGAAATTTAGTGTCTATTTTATTTTTTATACTACTTAAATAAAAAGAATGCTATATTTGGAAATATTTATCAATAAAAGGAATAACACTTTTAACCTAGATTTTAAGCAGAATTTCTAAAAATAGAAGTAATATAGCTTATTTTTTTTAATGTGGAAAATACTATAAATACATGTTTAAAAATATTAACCATAATCAGGGTCAGACTATGAACATTAGAAACTAAGTCCTGAGTATAATTCTATCTTAGTTACAAAACTTACATATGTGCTGATATTGAGGAGGTTATTTCTGTAATTTTTTGCAGCACTTGTGAAGCTAAACTTTTCTCTCTCATTTTATTTATTTTTTAATTAAAAAAATTTTTTAGAGACAGGGTCTTTTTCTGTTGCCCAGGTTTGAGTGCAGTGGCACAATCATAGCTTACTGCAGCCTTGACCTCCTGGCTTTAAACAATCCTCCCACATCAGCCTCCTGAATAGCTGGGAGTTTAGGCCTGCACCACCACACCAAGCTACTTTTTAATTTTTTGTAGAAACATGGTATAACTATGTTACCCAGGCTGGGCTTGAACTCCTGGACTCAAGTGATCCTCCTGCTTCAGGCTCCCAAAGTGCTGGGATTATAGGTGTAAACCACCATAACTGGCCTCATTTTATTTTTAATTGTGTGCCCTATTTTGCTGCTGTTGTAACTGTAGGTGTAGCTTATTGAAAAATCCTTGCAGTGAGGCAATAAAAGGAATAAAGGGCATGCAGATTGAGAAAGATGAAATAAAACTGTTCTTTGTTTGAAGATGACATGATCATCTATGTAGAAAATATAAAATAGTTGACCAAAAAAACTCCTGGAGATAATAAGTGATTATAACAAGGTTGTAGGATACAAGGTTAATAGACAAAAGTCAATCACTTTCTTGTATACCAGCAATGAATAAGTGGAATTTCAAAACAATACCATTTACATTAGTACCCCCAGAAATGAAATACTCAGAAATAAATCTAACAAATATGTACAAATCCACTTGAGAATTATAAAACTCCAATGAAAGAAACTGAAGAACTAAATAAATGAAGAGATAGTGCATGCTCATGGATCAGAAGACTCAATATGGTCAAGATTTCAGTTCTTCCCAGGTTCAGCTGTAGATTTAATGCAAGTCCAATCAAATGTTCGGCAAGTTGGTTTGTGAGTATCAACAAATCAATTCTAAAGTTTACATGGAAAGGCAAAAGACTCAGAATAACCAACATAATATTGAAAAAAGAACAAAGATGGAGGACTGACACTACTCAACATCACAACTTACTGTAAAGCTATAGTAATCAAGACAATGTGGTAATAATAAAAGAATAGACAAATAGGTTCATGAAACAGAATAGAGAGAACAGAAATTGACCCACATAAGTGTAGTCAACTGATCTATGAAAAAGGAGCAAAGGCAACGGAGACATGATAGTCTTTTCAACAACTGGTGCTAGAAAGACTGGTCACTCACATGCAAAAAAACAACCTGAATCTAGACAAAGATTTTACACCATCGTAAAAATTAACGCAGTGTGAATCATAGACACAAATGCAAAATAAAAACTACATAAATCCTAGAGAATAACAGAAGAAAATCTAAATGGCCTTGTGTATGGCCATGACTTTTCAGATACAACACCAAAGGCAAGCTTAATGTAATAATTGATAACCTAGACTTCAATAAATACAACTTCCGCTTTCTAAAAGCCACTGCCAAGGGGATGAGATGATAAGACATATTTGATAAAGAACTGTTATCCAAAATATACAAAAAACTCTTAAAAGTCAATAATAAGGAAACAGCCTATAAAAAAGTGGGCCAAAGACACCTCACCAAAAAAGATATATGGATGGCAAATAAGCATATAAAGAGATGATAGTCTCCATATTATATGTGACAATGCAATGAAAGGAAAGGAAATTAAATTAAACAACAAAACTATACACCTATTAGAACGGCCAAAATCCAGAACACTGACAATACCTGAGATGATTGATTATGAGGGCAATGAAGAAGAAAGAGGTGTCAGGGCACAGATCCAGAGAGTTGATCAACTCAGTTGGAAAACAGAATCTAGTAGTCTATATAAGTATAATGAAAACTGAGGCCTTTTGGAAGGCCAAGGCAAGAGGACTACCTTGAGCCCAGGAATTCGAGACCAGCCCGGGCAACTTGGTGAGACCTCATCTCTACACCAAATCAAAAAAATTAGCCGGATGTGGTAGCACATGCCTGTAGTTCCAGCTTCTTGGAAGGATGGGGCAGAAGGATATCCTGATCCCAGCAAATGGAGGCTGCAGTGGCTGTGAGCATACCACTGCATTCCAGCCTAGGTGACAGAGTGAGACTCAGACTCAAAAAAAAAAAAAAAAGAAAGAAAGAAAAGAAAATTGAGTCCTAACTGTATGTGAAACATTTCCATAAATCTTTTATGACCTTGGGAAGTAGATATTACTATCTCTGTGCTCTCAGAGGGGAAACTGAAGTCCTAAGAGGTTTTGCACTATCTACTGTGGTAGTCACTAGCCATATATGGTTATTTATTTTTAAACTTAAATTAAGTTAAAGAAAACTAAAAATCAAACTCATCATTCACACTAGCCCCATTGCAAGTGCTCCATGGCCACATATGGCTCATGGCTTCCATATTGGACAGTGCTGAGTTGTAAAACATCTCTATACTACAGAAGTGCTACTGGATAACCTAGTAGATAACTCAGCCCCATTCTTTTATTTATTTATTTATTTATTATTTATTTTTTGAGTTGGAGTCTCACTCCATCACCCAGTCTGGAATGCAATGGCATGCTCATGGCTACCGAAGGCTTGACCTGCCGGGCTCCAGCGATCCTCCCACCTCAGCCTTCCAAATAGCTGGAACTATAGGCGCAGGTAGTTCCAGCTACTTAGATACCACGTCCAGCTAATAGCCCAGTTCTATGACTGGTAAATCACGGAGCTGTGGTTTGAGAGCAAATATGTCCAACTGCAAAGACTGTGCTTTCCACCAGCAGGAGAATGAGCATCAAGAGTATATCTTGATTCTAAGCTAAATGTGTCCTAGACAAGAACTTACAAAGGATGGCCTGATCTGGCCAGAATAAATCTGACAATGCAAATGAATGAGCTTAATAAGTCTTTGGGGTCCAAGTAGGTGGCTCTGGTTGAAATGAGAGCAGATGTTGTAGGAAACAAGCATTCACTAATTTGTTGACTCGATCTACCCACAGTGAGCATGTGACTCATATTCTACTGTTGAGAATGAGAGGGAACACTATTAATAATGACACCAGATGACAGGCACAAACCAGGATGTACTGAGAACACATGGCCACCCCTTAGTTAAGTACCATGTGTGTCATAATTATACAAAAGTCATTTTAAATTTACCTTCTTTTTTTTGCAATTCTTATGTAGTTAATCTTTTAGAAAAATTCAAGACTGTACAAAAACTAGTTCTGGCCAGGCTCGGTGGCTCAGCCTATAGTCCCAGCATTTTGGGAGGCTGAGGTGAATGGATTGCCTGAGTCTGTGGGTTCGAGACCAGCCCGGGCAACTTGGAAAGACCTCTTCTCTACAATAAATCAAAAATTAGCCAGGCATGGTAGCATGCGCCTGTAGTTCCAGCTACTTGGAAGGCTGAGGCAGAAGGATGGCCAGTGCCTAGCAAGTCGATGCTGGGGTGGCCGTGAGTATGCCACTACACTCCAGCCTGGGCAATGGAGTGAGACTCCAATTTAAAAAATAATGATAACAATAATTCTTTTTTTATATCAATTCTCTATTGTTAATGAGTAATGAATAATTTTACAAATTAAAGGTATAACAGGAGTCTTATTTATATCATTAATCCCCCCCAAAATCTTCAGTAAGTGACCTAGAACATGTGTCACTGACAAGTGATGCTAATATGTGAAGAAAATGCATTATGCCAGCTGCAGTGGCTCACACTTGTAAGCCCAGCACTTTGGGAGGCAGAGGCGAGAGGACTGCCTGAGTCCAGTGGTTCAAGACCAACCTGAGCAACATGGCAAGACCTTGTCTCTACAATAAATCAAAAAATTAGTTGGGCATGGTGGGTGCACTCCTGTGGTTCCAGCTACTTGGAAGGCTGAGGTGGAAGGATCACCTGAGCCCAGCAGGTCAAGGCTACAGTGACTGTGAGCATGCCACTGCACTCCAGCCTGACTGACAGAGCAAGACTCTGACTCAAAAAATAAATTTAAAAAAAGTACATGAGGATTTTTGTTCAGCAACACCACTTGTCAGCTGAGTGATTCTGAATAATTCACTCAACTTTTTGGTACCTCATTTTTCTCATCAGTAAAATCAATTTCCTATCGCTATTGCTGCATCACAAGTCATACCAAAACTTAGGAGCAGTTTAGCTGTGTAGATCTGGCTCAGGGTTTCTCATGAGGAGGTGTTTTGGACACAGAGCAGATCCCTCATGAATGGTTTAGGGTCATTCTCTTGGTAGTGGATGAGCTCTTGCTCCCTCAGAAATGGCTTCAGTCCCAAAAGAGCAGGTTATTTAAAAAGAGTCTGGCTTCCTTGGTTTTGCACTCTTGCTTCCTCTCCAGCTATATGATCTCTCTGCACATGCCCATGCCGTCTACTTTCTGCCATCAGTGAAATCAACCTGAAGCACTCACCCAATGCAGCTGCCCAATCGTGTACTTTCCAGTCACCAGAATCATAAGCCAAATAAACCTCTTTTCTTCATACACTACCCAGTTTTAGGCATTCTATTAAACCAACACAAAACAAAGGCAGGGATACAAGAGTGGATGGAAAGAAGCAAAGCAATATACTATATACTACTTGAACACATTTCACTTAGTTAAAAAGTTAACTGAAAACAATATCCCCCAAAAAGCCTCACTGAAGGCTGGGAATATCTCCTTTTAAAGTGCCCCCTTTTGAGTGAACATACCTGGTTTGCAGCAGAGGCAAGAGGAAAGGATGACCTCCCAATTCTTAGTTCAGGGTTTATGCCCCTCCTACCAGCATGGTAAACTAGACTCACTTAATCTTTGCTGCCAAAGTGTCTCCATATATAAAATGGAAATAATAATATAGCCTACCTTGTTAACGTTGTTGTGAGGATTAAATTAGACAAGGGGTTTAAGTTAACATTCAAAAAAATGCTTTTGTTTTGTTTACATGTTCCCTGTTCATACTTTTTTGGGAAAGTCAGGCTCTTAAAATTTTAAATTTCACTGTATTCGCATTCTTTTTTATTTTTAAGTAAATAAATGTAGTGTGGCAAGACGCTGATTTTAACTTTGAGTAGTAGTAATTGTAATAAGTGATTTCCAATTCTAACTATATGGAAAAGGAAAACTATGGAGACAGTAAAAAGATTAGTGATTGTCAGTTGTTTGGGGGCAGGAAGGTGTGAATAGGCAGAGCACAGAGGATTTTAGGGGCAGTGAAACTGTTGTAAACTGTACTAAAATAGTGGATTGCACATTTGTCATAACCCATAGAATGCACAAGATCAAGAGTGAACTCTAATGTAAAACATGGAGTCTGGGTAACCATTATGTGCCATTGTAGGTTATCAAATGTAACAAATATATCAGTCTAGTACAGGATGTTTGTAGTGGGAGAGACTGTGTATTTGTGGGGGCAGAGAGTACAAGGGAACCCTGTACTTCCTGTTCAATGTTACAGTTTTACCTAAAAATTCTCTAATAGAATTTATTTGACATATCTTCCCTTTTTTCAATTTTTCAAAAGTATACAAGTAGAAAGAACAGAATGAATCCATTATCCAGTTTTGATCATTATCAACTCATGACCAATGTTGTTTAATCTGTACACCCACTTACTTCCCTTTACCACCTCCACTGGGTTATTTCAAAGCAAATCCATCTTATCAAACAATTTCATCAAGTCAGGTGCACTTCAAGGTACTGAGGAAGACTGAAACTACATGACAGCCAGGGTCTCGGTGTAACAGATCTCAAAAGTCCCGTCTGTTTTCCTTATTATGCAATAGTAACCAAAAATGGAATTTCAAATAATCTCAAAGCATAGTCAGTTACCTAAATTAATCACGTGAATGAGTGCAACATGAATTGTTTTATTGTATTTTACCTGTAGATTTCTTCCTGTTATGTCTAAACATTTTAGATAATTTCCCCCTAAAACCATGGTCTCTTCACCCAACCTCCAAATTTAATTTTATCCATGCCTTCTCAGCAAAATGTGTTTGTAAAAATTGAGAAATGTCATGAACTCTGTACTGACAAAGTCAACAATTTACAAAATCCCTAGAAGAGAAAAAACAAAGCACTACAGAAGTCGTCTCTATGAGAAGTAAGTCAGACCCCTGCTTCCATGAACACATTTTCTTCAGCACCAGAACATCCCATTATGGGCAGGGTTCTCACTGAAGTCTCAGGTAAGCCATCATGAGGTGTAACTTGGCTGACAGTCCTGAAATGCTGAAGTCAGTGACCTGAGCTCCCTCAGGCACTAGGTAAGCAACTTCTTATGATACGCTCAGGAACGCTGACAGCAATATCACCTGACAAACAAAGGCGGGGCTGGAGGTCATTCTGATAAATATTATTATAGGGCATATTGCGATAGGCACCTCCAATTAAATGTGATGTATTTAATATCAAGTTTATTGCCACCATGAACCAAACTACAGTAACAGAATTAAAAAGATATAAATTCAAAAGAAAGAAAGAAAAATGGGAGATGAAAAACAAGAAAGAAAATGGACATGAGAAGAGAGGAGACTCAATGTCAACAAAATTTAGGAAGCTGGAAAGTGGACGAATGAATAATAACCGATGTAGCAGACCAGAGAAAGTTGAAAAATGAATTGTTACCAGGGGGAAAAAGACAATAAAAAAGGAAGATATTTTCAGTACAGAGTGCCACCACCTCTGCCCCCTCCCCCCCATCCCCTCCCCTCCGCCCCATCCCCTCCCCCCGCCCCATCCCCTCCCCAACCCTGCTAGAAGGCATGGAAGCACCAGGCACAGCTGCAGATGGGGTTAAGAGCAGGGCTGCACATTGAAGGGTTTGTCGGGTCTATACAAGAGGCAGATGTAAGGAGATTGAGAACCCCTTGCACACTGCACTCTGTAGAAAATAGGCTGACTCTCTTTGGACCATGGAGTCCGTGGACTTGGAGACACTAGACACAGGTGAATGCAGTGGTGAGAGACTGAACTGAAAGCACGCTTAGAAATTTATATCCTCAAAATTAAAACCTCCACATCTCCCCTCGCCACCAACCTCCATATGGCATCCAGATATGAGAGGTAGGCATAAATCCATAGAAGACTGGAGATTTTCTCTCTAGGGAAACTGACTAATTTTTTTTTTTAAGAAAAGATATTGATATTCCAGGACTATGCAGTGATGAAGTCCACTAGTCAGCAAAGCCTACCTGGCACAGTGACGCCTAGCAGCTTTTTTTAATTTTAATTTTTGTTTTCTTTATTTTTTATTTTATTTTTGAGTTGGAGTCTAACTCTGTCACCCAGGCTAGAGTGCAATGGCATGCTCACGGCCACCCCAGTGTCAGTCTGCTGGGTTCCAGCGATCCTTCCACCTCAGCCTTCCAAGTAGCCGGAATTACAGGCATGCGCTACCACGCCCGGCTGATTTTTTTTTTTATTGTAGAGATGAGGTCTCGCTGCCCAGACAGGTCTCGAACCCGCGGGCTCGGGCAATCCACTCACCTCAGCCTCCCAAAGGCACGGGATTACAGGCTAAGCCATCAAGCACGGCTTTATTTTTTTTATTTGAGTCGGAGTCTCACTCTGTTACCCAGGCTGGAGTGCAGTGGCATACTCACGGCTACCACAACGTCACCTGCTGGCTCAGGAGATCCTTCTGCCTCAGTCTTCAAAGCAGCCAGTACCACAGGCACACACCTCCACACCTGGCTAATTTTTGTTGTTTATTGTAGAGACAAGGTCTCACCAAGTTGTCAGGCAATCCTCTCACCTTAGCCTCCCAAAGTGCTGAGATTACAGATGTGAACCACCATGCACTGTGCCTGGCTTTAAAAAAAAAATTATGTGTTTATTTATTTTGAGTCAGATTCTCATTCTGTCTCCCAGACTGAAGTGCAGTGGCACAATCATATCACAATGCAACCTCGGTCTCCTGGGCTCAAATAGTCCTCCTACCTCTGCCTCCTGAGTACCTGGGACTACAGGCATGCATCACAATGTCTGAGCAATTTATACATTTTTTTTGTAGAGATGAGGTCTTGCTATGTGACCTAGGCTGGTCTCAAACTCCTGGGCTCAAGTAATTCACCCACCTTGGCCTCTCAAAGTTCTGGGATGACAGGCATATGAGCCACTGCGTCCAGTCTTTCTAGTAACTTTTTAGTAGGGGTATTCCTGGCTGCAGAGCTTCAGAGACCAGCTCACTGATTGTTCTGGAGGTTTCTTGGAGCACTCAACAAACTTCCACAAACCTCTCTTCTGTCTAAACCAGACAGAAAATTCTATTGGTCACAACTAAGGGTTGTAACAAATACTGTACAATGGAAAATGGAATATTAGCCAGATGTTAAAATTGTGAGGTGCATCGATGTACCCTCCAATGCAAAGACCTCCAAAGAATATTATTAAAGAAAAAATGAAACATGTAGAATATATATTATTCAAAAACAAAGTCGGGTGCAGTGGCCCATGCCTATAATCCCAGAATTTTGGAAGACTGAGGCAGGAGGATTGTCCAAGCCCAGGAGTTCGACACCTGCCTGGGCAAATTGGCAAGACCCATCTCTACAATAAATCAAAAAATTAGCCAGGTGTGGTGGTGCACGCCCATGGTTCCAGCTGTTTGGAAGGCTGAGGTAGAAGGATCTCTTGAGCCCAGCAGGTCAAGGATGCAGTGGCCATGATCATGCCACTTCACTCTAACTTGGGCAACAGAGTAAGACTCTGACTCAATACATACACACATAAGTAAAATATAGAAGACTCCGACTCAATGCATACATACATAAGTAAAATATAGAAGAAGGGTCCTTTGAGTCGTTGAAATAAACTAACTTCTTAGTCTTCAAAATATTGCCATTCATTGGAAATCAGATCATCATAGTGGAAAGAGCAAAGCCTTTCCACAAGACAGATTTGTGTTCAAACCCTGGTTTTGCTGATTATTAGTTATTAAGCCTTTGGCAGACCTCTCATCCTTACCTTCTCTGAAGCTCAGCTTAGGTACATGTAAAATAATGACAATATCTAGCAAAGTGACAAGGCATAGAATGTAGGTCAAGCTCTGATATAGTGTCTGGCCTACAATAGCCTCTCAGTAAGTGGCATATAGTTACCAATAGGTCCCCTCTTCTGACCATGCAGATGAAAAACCCCAAAGTCTGCTGTGATTTGCATAGTCTGGTGTTTGAGGAAAGTGGGTGGAGGCTGGAATGGGTGATGGGACTGGGTGTCTAGCCTGCATCAAAGCAGAGTAAGGATAACTAGCAATTACACTCTACGCGGTGAGACCTTAGCATTATGAAAAGGGAAACTTGGCTGGCATTCCTCTTCTTCATTTCCCTCATTCCCAAGAAGGTCTGACAAATGTACGGCAAAAAACTGACACCCCAACTCGTAGGGGATCAGGGGCCACCCAGGGAATGAGGATTGAATAGCTAAGCTATCTACCTTGAGGCTATGTGAGTCTGAGTGTCCACTTGGGCCATATAAGGAGATAAGCAGGGAAACCAGCAACAAGCAGGAGGGTCACAGATACCACCAGACTATCTGTGGCACAGTCACTGCCCCCATTAAGCCAGATGCTTGAGGGACTGGTTCACTAAAAGGTAGAATTAGGAGGAAAAAAGTCCTGCGTGTAATCCAGTTCTTAAAAGTTGTGCTTAGGCCAGACGTGGTAGCTCATGCTTGTAATCCCAACACTTTGGGAGGTGGATGCAAGAGGATTGCCTGATCCCAGGGGTTCAAGACCAACTTGGGCAACTTGACGAGACCTCGTCTCTACAATAAATTAAAAAATTAGCCTGGTGTGGTGGTGTGCACCTATGATTCCAGCTACTTGGAAGGCTAAGATGGAAGGATCACAGTGGCCATGAATGTACCACTGCACTACAGCTTGGGTGACAGAATGAGATTCCTACTCAAAAAAAGTTGAGCTTAGGAAAATGCTTACAATATATTATTAAATAAAGGGAGGGAGGTTAAAATGTAGTGCATGGAGTATGTGTGTGTGTGTGTGTGTGTGTGCGTGTGTGTGTGTGTGTGTATGTGTAACATATATGCACACACATACATATATATTTAGATATATATGATCTGTATGTGTATATATATATGGTATATACATCATAAAAGACTAAAAGGAAGTATGCCAAAAAGATCAGCAATGGTACACTTGAGATTGTGGAATTTTGAGGTGACTTTCTCATGCTTTTCTATATTTTCCAAAGTTTTCCCAGTGGGTATGTGTTGTTTTGTTTTTGTTTTTGTTTTTGTTTTTGTTTTTTTGAGTTGGAGTCTCACTCTGTCGCCCAGACTGGAGTGCAGTGGCCGCTCCCGGCCACAGCAGCCTCGACCTGCTGGGTTCCAGCGATCCTTCCGCATCAGCCTTCCGAGTAGCCGGAATTACAGGCATGCACTACCACGCCCGGCTGGTTTTTTGATTTATTGTAAAGATAGGTCTCGCTGCCCAGGCAGGTCTCGAACCCGCGGGCTCAGGCAATCCACTCACCTCAGCCTCCCAAAGGTGCGGGATTACAGGCTGAGCCACCGAGCCCGGCTTATGTGTTGTTTTTATAGTCAGTATTCCATACTGAGAGGTTCCTATAGAAACCTAAAATAAACTTAGTTTACTCTTAGTTTAATCCTTCTGCCTCAGCATAGCCATTTTGCTTAGACTTAACCCCTGACATGCTCTGAATCTAGCACAAGTTAAACATAGATAAATTTCCAATAGGCAAGTTTTAGGAGGCATTCAGACATTTTGAGATTGCATTTTACTGCAGACCAACTGGCAACCTACTCCACTCAGCAAATTTCCATCAGATGCAAGAAAAGGACAGTCCAACCTTTCAATTCATGGCTTGACATAATAATCTCTAGGAAACTTTCAGGTCAAAGATCACCTCTTGGCTGACTGAAGCCATAGAAATGGTAATAAGACCCCCTTTTGGTCAAGGAGTTTGTGGATTGCAAACACCTGACAAGTCTCTTGCAGGAAAAATCCCTCCCCTTATCTCCCATCTAGCCTACCACCATGGCAGCAATCATGTGACTAACCCACCCATCTGCCTGCTGTCCATCACCTGACATCAGTACCTGTGCTTACTTGCCCCTTCGTGATGATGTGGAGCAGACCACCACCCAATAACCTTAATGACCTTTCCCCATCAAAGGGAAGGGTTAAAAGCATTCAACAACCGGCTCGGTGGCTCAACCTGTAATCCCACGCCTTTGGGAGGCTGAGGTGAGTGGATTGCCTGAGCCGCAGGTTCGAGACCGCCTGGGCAGCGAGACCTCATCTCTACAATAAATCAAAAAATCAGCCGGGCGTGGTAGCGCATGCCTGTAATTCCAGCTACTCAGAAGGCTGAGACGGAAGGAAGGATCGTTGGAGCCCAGCAGGCGAGGCTGCTGTGGCTGGGAGCGGCCACTGCACTCCAGTCTGGGTGACCGAGTGAGACTCCAACTCAAAAAAAAAAAAAAAAAAAAAAAGCATTCAACCTGGAGCAGCCAGCTGCCATTGCAGGCCATTGCCACCACCACTGCCTTGCTAAGTTCTGGTGTGGCCTTGTGCTCTTGGAGCTATAGGTCAGGCCATGCTTTCTTAAGCTTTCGCCCCCTCCCCTCCCTTGGAAATCTCCTCTTTCTCTCTCTCTCTAGTTTACTTTCTAAATAAACTATATTTACTAATCTAACGTCTGTGCAATTCTTTGCTTCTTTCACGCAGCATCAGATCGTACCAGACACCCACACCCCCAGCATGCCTGACCTAACACTCTGGAGGCCCCGCTGGGAGAGTGTGACCTAACACATACCTTTTACTTTTTAAGTAAGAGTTTTCCAAGATCTCATGGAAACTCAAATCCTGGAAAAAGAATATAGCCATCTTAAATGCTGAGAGTTAATAAAGCAATCAAGCAGGCTGTGATGGCTCATGCCTGTAATCCCAGCACTTTGGGAGGCCAAGGCAAGAGGATTGCCTGAGCCCAGGGGTTCGAGACCAACCTGGGCAACTTGGGGAGACCTTGTCTCTACAATAAATAAAAAAATTAGCAGGGTGTGGTGGCGTGCGCCTGTAGTTCCAGCTACTTGGAAAGCTGAGGCATAAGGATCGCCTGAGCCCAGCAGGTCGAGGCTGCAGTGGCAGTGAGTGTGCCACTGCACTCTAGCCTGGGCGACAGAGTGAGACTCTAACTCAAAAAAACGTTTCAAATTTAAAAATTAAAAAAGAGTAAAACAACCAAAACCTTATAAGATTCACTTCAGCTTGAGCCAGGAAAAAAGAAAATCAAAGTAGTCATCCTAGCAACAAGGAAACAACCCTTAGGCTGCTGGTGTTTCTTTCCTCTCCCACTCTTGAGGCAGATTCTTTGTGGGCTTTGTTTCTTGGTTGAGATAAGGATCTTTAAGATTGTTCCTGGGCCAGTCTGAAGATTAAGCCACCAAGCTAGTGAAACTTGGAACTCCAGAGTTCTACAGTTCTTCTTTTAGTTTCTCCTTTACACAGATAGCTGATGCTCTGAGTTCAGTCTTTTATTTTGAATGCAAGTCTCAAAAGGAAGAAAACGTTTGCTGATAAGCATACTGAAATGAGCTTGGAGAAGGTAGGCTGTTATTATCTGTTTTTAACTCCCTCCTTGAAAGAATACTGTTTGTACTTAAAGGATTTTCAGAGCAGCAAATTATCTGTGACAATGTGGGCAGCCTGTGAAAACAGGAATAACGTGTTTAAGTGATACTATCCTACTGGATACAATTAAAATAGCACCTTTTATTTTCCTGCACAGTTGTACCAATGCTATTTGATAACTAGAATGTCTGAATGAAATTGCTAATTAGAATGCCAAATTAAATGCTGGTGTAAATAGAAAGCATTTGTTGTATTACAGACTTCACACCAACCCTGTGAGGTCTATAGTATTATTCCTTCAATTTTACAGATGAGGAAACAGACTTCTGGAGGTTAAACTGCTGGCCCAAAGCTGCATGTCAGGAGTAAAAAAGCCAGCATCACAAGCCAGGGCAGCCCGCCAGGGAAGACAATGCCCCTCACCACTGGATTACATGTCTTTACCTCCGTCAGTTATTGGAAGCTAACAGCCCCAAATTGCACAAGTTGTCAGGTCACACCTTCCCATTTTGGGGTTTCTGTCTCCCTCTGCCACCTTCAATACAGGCAAGGATGACCAGGGAAAATCTAGAATATCGAAATCTGATTCTTCTTAGGTCAGATGGACTGAAGTAAAAAAATAGGTATATTTTGTAAAGTATGTGTATTCAGGACAAGATTTTATTTGTTTGTTGTTGCTGTTTTGTTTTGTTTTTAGTTGGGGTCTCCCTCTGTCACCCAGGCTGAAGAGCAGTGGCACAGTGCCAACTCACCACAGCCTCGACCTGCTGGGCTCAGATCTTCCTTCCAACTCAGCCTCCCAAGTAGCTGGGACTATAGGCATATGCCACCATGCTTGGCTAATTTTTTTTATTTTTTGTAGAGATGAGGTCTCACTACGTTGCCCAAGCTGGTCTAGAACTCCTGGGCTAAAGTAACCTCCCACTTCAGCCTCCAAAATTGTTGGAATTACAGCACCTGGCCTAAGACAATATTTTAAATAAGCAGGAGGAAATTGCTTTAAATTTAACAGTGCCATAAAGAATTTCTTCATAAGGCAATGATTTTGAGTGTGCGTGTGTGTGTGTGTGTTGTGTGTGTGTGTGTGTTAATCAGGGCAAATGTGGATTTCTTGATATTTAGTTTGGGTAAGTATATAGAATACACTCCTACAAAGAACACACAAGAATTGAGGAGTCAGAAAGTAGAGAATGAAAAGAAGATTTGAAAACCATATTGGGTTTATTATGAAATAAAGTCTTATTTAAAAATAGTAATTGGAGTGGGAAAAAGCTCAAATACCACCTACGAATAAAAAACAGGAAACCTCCTTTGAAAGACTTTATTCAACATGTGTAAGGAAATCTGATTAACATAGTAATTCTGAAAGGGATGAATTGAGTTACTCTCTGTAGACAAGTAAACCAGGTAGTTATGGTGTTCAGCACATTCAGACAGATATTTAGTCCTCTAGTTCAATGACTTTGGAGTAGGTAAGAGTGATTGGTTTCCGGCAAGTGGAGATCTTTTGAATTCTAAGATCGCTTAACATGAAAAACAGGTAGATAGTGATAAGTCGTGGTTTACTAAATTATCTTAACCTTTTAACTCACAAGTATCTGTGAATGTTTTTTGCAAAGATGCTACATTATGCTGGGCATGGTGGCTCACACCTGTAATACCAGCACTTTGGTAGGCCAAGGCGGAGGATTGCTTAAGGCCAGAAGTTTGAGACCACCCTGGGCCACATAGCAAGATCTTGTCTCTACAAAAAATGAATAAATGAATAAACAAAAAGTAAAGAAAAAGGTGCCACATTAATAGTTTATATAAGAAGCTCAAATTGATTTATATTTTAATGTCAGTGTAGATTTTTGCTCATAATTTTTACAAATATACATAATCAAACATAAGCACTTTCAGCTATACCATAATTACTGAATATTTTACTAATATCTGTGATTTTACAAATATAACTCCTGCCAGTTACAGTGGCTCACACCTGTAATTCCAGCATTTTGGGAGGCAGAGGCAAGAGGATTGCCTGAGTCCAGTGGTTTGAGACCAGCCTGGGCAACTTGGTGAGACCTTGTCTCTAAAATAAATCAACAAAAATTTAGCCAGGCATGGTAGTGCACACCTATGGTTCCAGCTACTTGGAAGGCTGAGGCAGAAGGATTATCTGAGCCCAGCAGGTGGAGGTTATGGTGGCCGTGTGCGTGCCACTGCACTCCAACCTGGGTGACAGAGTGAGATTCCTACTAAAAAAAAAAAAAAAAAAATCACTCTTCCATAATAAGATGAAACACAAACTTTGACAAATACATATTCACGTGCCTTGAAAAGTTTGTAAGTATATTTACCCTGTAGGAATCAATATTGTGTTTTGCACATAGCATATATACTAAAGGAAATAACACCTGAGAGTACTGTAAGCTGCCTAAGGCAGAGACCATGCCTGCTTTGTTCACCTAGAATGAGAGAGGACTTGGACACTAAATGGCCTGGGTCCTATGGCTGATACTTCTCAAGAATGTGCCCTTGGGCATGCTTTAGTTCCTCATGCTCAAATGAATGATGATCACTACTCCTAAGGGTGTTGGGAGCCATCCAGTGACTAACACATAAAGCACTGGACCAGGAAGGCACAAAGACTCACTATTATTCTTCATCACAGCTGTATTCCCAACTGGCCTCAGACTAAATATCTGTTGGCTGAATAATGAACCAAGAATCAATTCCTTTTATTCCTCTTTTAGACTTATTCATGGGTATAAACTGTATGGCAATCCCATGGTGCTGACATAATAGGTATTCTTTACTGTCAAAAAGTATAAAGAATAGAGCTATCAGAGCCAAAGAAGTCAAATAAGGAAAATCACACACCCGCACACATATTCTATCTATCTTGATTGCAGTCATGTTTGCTTCTCATCAGATATCTTTCATAGTGTTCATACATAAAAAAGGGTCTGAAGTTAGTAGAATATTATAGAAAAATGAAAACATGAATAACTCATAGACAAGTAGGCTATGTTAAGATGAAACCAGATATTTAAAACTCAAAAGGAGAGGACTTCTGGGAAACTTCAAAGAGCTATTGCTTGATTTAAATAAATATACAAATCACAGAAATTGATCTTCATTTTCAATCAGATAGATGTAGTCAGTGCATGCTCAAATTCACTGTGAAATCAGATAGCTGTGAGTCATCCAGACTCAAGTTACACTGTCTTAGTCCATCTGTGCTGCTATAACAAAATACCATAAAAAAAAGTAGCTTATAAATAGAAATTTATTGTCATAGTTCTGGAGATTGGGAAGTTCAAAATCAAATCAGATTCGGTATCTGGAGAGGAACCATTTTTTGGCTCTGGACGGTGCCTTCTGGTTGTGTCTTTTCATAGTGAAAGGGACAAGGAGCATCTCTCAAGTCTCTTGCACATGGGCACTAACCTCATTCTTTTTTTTTTGAGTTGGAGTCTCACTCTGTCGCCCAGACTGGAGTGCAGTGGCCGCTACCAGCCACCACAGCCTCGACCTGCTGGGCTCCAGCGATCCTTCACCTCAGCCTTCCGAGTAGCCGGAATTACAGGCATGCACTACCACGCCCGGCTGATTTTTTTGATTTATTGTAGAGATGAGATCTCACTGCCCAAGCGGGTCTCAAACCCGCGGGCTCAGGCAATCCACTCACCTCAGCCTCCCAAATTTACAGGCTGAGCCACCGAGCCCAGTTTAACCTCATTCTTAAGGGCTCTGTCACCATAACCTAATTCTCCCCTGAAGGTCCCACCACCTGATACCATCACCCTGGAGGTGAGTATTTCAATATCAGTCCTGGAAGACATAAGTATTCAGACCATAGCAAACACAAATACAATTTTGTTCAGTGTTAGGTAGATCCACCTGCCCCTTTCTCTGGGGAATGTGGTCATCCTGTCTCCTGTTGCCTAGATTATTGGAATACTCAGAAAGTACAGGTTATAAATATCTCCAGATAAGTTCAAGTAAACACAATTTCAGAGACAACATTTTGTACCATTTCTCATTTGACATTGTTAGCATGAATTGCTAAGTCAGAGAAAAGGTTATGTAGATTCAGTCTGGTAGAGTTGCCAATCAAATACAGGATGTCCAATCAAATTTCAGTCTCAGTGAATGCTTATTTATTTTTAGTATAAATATGTTCCAAATCCTGCATGGAACATACTTATAGTACTAATATATGTATATATTATTTGTGGTTTATTCAAAGTTCACATCCAACTAGGTATCCTATATTTTTATTTGCTAAATCTGGCAAACTACATTCTGATTATAATAAACACATAAACTTTCATTTGCTCCTGTATCCATTCACGGGTGGGGGAAAGGGGATACACTAACCAAGAATCAGTGGGAAATGTTTCGTATTTGTCCTGGTTTCAATCAGAGAGAAAAGAAATAGAAAGGGGGAAAAAAAGAGAATGATACGCACATGATTAGCATTTTTGTCACATGAGGACAGTCAATTATGTTCCACTTGCAATTAAAATCTGCTCCATGGAGACTCCTGGGCCCCTCAGAAACTTCAAGTTCTCTGCTATGTTTGAGAAGGATAAAAGGTGACCAGGGATCATAAAACAGATAAGATGATATGATTTTCTCAGACACTGAGCCTGCAAGGCAGACACAGTGCAGAGAGAGAGAGAGAGAGAGAGAGAGAGAGAGAGAGAGAAAGCCATTCGAGAGAAGTTAAGACGGTGGCTTTCAAATCCAGCAATCCCTCATCTGGACATGTACCCAAAGGAAATGAAATTGGCATATGGAAGATATGTGTTTGTTGCAGCACTATTCACAGTATCCAAGACAAGGAATCAACCTGTGTCCATCAAGGGATGAACCAATAAAGAAACGTGGTCTAGACACTCTATGGAATACTATGTAGCCCTCATCAAGAAGGAAGTCCTAGCATTTGCAACAACATGGATGAAACTAGGGGACATTATGTTAAGAGAAATAAGTCAGACATAGAAAGACAAATACTGCATGATCTCACTTACACACGGAATCTAAAAAGATGGACTCAGAGAAGCAAAGAGTAGAATGGTGATTACCAGGTTGGGGGTGTGGTGGTTGTGGAGATGTTAATCAAAGGATACAAAATTTCAGTTAAATAGGAGGAATAAATTACAGAGATCTATTGAAAAAAAAGAAAGAAAGAAAAAAAAAGAGAGTGGCTTTCACAATGTGGCCCGTGGAACACACTGCAGAGTGAGACAGGGCTGCATGTTTTATAACTGCTAAAATGAGATGATGGCTTTCCTCCCCTCTCACTGTGTTATATGTAAACTCTAAAGCAGACCAGCAGATTTCAAATCTCAGCTCCATTATTTTGCAACTGTCATCTTGGTTGAGTCCTATAATGCCTCTTTTATACCTTGGCTTGCGGGTAGTAGATCTGAAGATTGTTTGAGAATTCAGTAAGTATGAAAGAGGCACTTCACATTCCAATTCTCTTCCTCCCTCTCCACCCTATTTTTTACTCGCTGCCATTCCCAGACTCCCTGCCTTCTCCCTGCCCCACTCACCCAGCCCTTTGCACCCTCATTCTTTGAAGAACGTCTTCCGGCCTTGCTCCATGTTGGCAATTCCTGTCTTTCATCTTCAACCTTTGCTCTCCCACTCTTACCCACAGTCTGACACACCTCCCACAGCCTCATCGTGTTTACTTCAGTGTTGCACTACCATCTCAAAACCCGCATGTCCAAAATAAAATTATCATCGCCCACACATTGTACATTTCCCTTAGGGTGAGAAGGAAGGAGCCACTCTTTTGAATTTCCTTGCTGTTGGCAAACACAGCTACCCTTGAGAAGTCCCCAGGAGCAAACCTTGGAGTCATCTTTACCTCATCCATTTCTGTTATTCATCCTTCGTGTCCCGCCCATCACCAAAGTACTAGGTCACTTTCCACATACCAGGGAAAGAGAGCTTTAAAATTCCTGGAAAACAAACACAAAACAGCGAGGCACAGTGGCTCATGCCTGTAATCCCAGCACTTTGGGAGATGGAGGTGAGAGGATTGCCTGAGACCAGCCTGGGCAACTTGACAAGACCTCGTCTCTACAATAAATTTAAAAAAAAATTAGCCAGGAGTGGTGGTGCACACCTGTGGTTCCAGCTACTTGGGAGGCTGAGGCAGAAGGATCACCAGATCCCAGCAGGTTGAGGCTGTGGTGGCTGTAAGCATGCCACTGCACTCCAGCCTGAGTGACACGGTGAGACCCCAACTCAAAAAACAAACAAAAAACACAAAACTAACATATTTTCAAAAACATTATCTGATAGGAAAACAAAATTAGTTGTTATTTTAAAATATTCCCCTCCCTCCGCCGCCCTCCATAATTACCCCATCTGCCCTTCTCAGGAGGATGGTTGTTGGTTGATAAGGAGTATCTCTGCTTGCTGAGCATGGTCATCTCCATGACAAAGCCTTCTCCATATTTGAAATAGTAGGAGCAGGAATATTTAATAACTATTATATAATAGTTGCAAAGACAAATATTGAGATATCTATCTTTATGTCTCAAAATAAGTAAGGGTGTTATGTTCAGAAACAGGTTGGAAACCCACAGGTGATCCCACATTTCTAGCTTTTTCCTTCTTTTTAATAAAACAACCAGTGAAGCATCTGATGGGAAATTATCTATTGACTTATTGTCCAAATTCTAATTGCAGTTTATAACTGACAAAAGCACTTCATCAAGTACAAAAAAAAAACAAGACAAAACCAAACAATAACAACAACAAAAAACAAACCCTGATGCTTCTGGTGGAAGATAGGACATGATTGAGACTCTTGCATTTTGACTTATTATAAAGAAATTATCTTTTTTTCTTACTCTGGCCACTTCTATCACTGTTTGCTAATGGCTTCCAAGTAAATATCTCCAGTTCTTAAAACCAGCAGGTTCAGCTTCCTGCTGCCACTTGCCCCCCCCCATGTGTCAAGAGGCTCCTCAGATTCCTCATGAGTGAGCCTAGACTCATGGCTAGCCCGCGGGCAGAGCTGAGAGGGCGAGGTCTGGGCTGCAGGTGTAGCCTGTTTCTTGTTTGAACTTGGGTAAGTGACTCTCTCTCTGTTCCCATCTAAAAGATCAGTAGATAAACCTTACAAATTTGTGGTAGGAATTAAGTGTACAGCATGTAAAATGACCAATAGTACCTGCCACTTAAAGGTATGTCTATATTTTTTCTCTCCCAACCTTCCTTTAACTCTCTCCACCAGCCACCTAGTCACCCAAGTCAAAAAACACAAAACTAACATCTTTTCAAAGACATATCTGGTAGGAAAATAAAATTAGTTGTTATTTTAAAATATTCCCCTCTCTCCACCGCCCCCCATAAACACCCCACCAGCCACCTAGTCACCCAAGTCAAAATGGTGTGCCTGGTTTTATTTTTTGTTTGTTTCCTGTGTCAGGGTCTCACTCTGTGGCCCAGGCTAGAGTGCAGTAGCACAAACAGTGCCTGCCTGTTCTTAATTCCTCTTCCTCCTTTTTTCCACATGGAGTTAGTCAGCAATATATGTTGCAATATATATATATATTTTTTTAACTTAAAAAAATTTCTTTATTTATTATAAAGATTTTGGGTACAATTCAGGGTTAGGTATACAAACATTGATCATGCAGGTACCCTTGTTGACGAGGTATGCCCTTCCCTCCCCTAGCAGTTTCCCTCAACTGCCAGTCCCACCCCATCTTGCCCTGACAGTTTTCTGCTAGTCCCAATCACTTTCTTATAGCATTATAATTGTTCAAGGACAGTGACTTATTTTCTTATTGTCTTTTAAATGTTCTGTTCTGGAAAGAGAAGTAACTGAGGTTACATATGGTCCTAAGAGTGAGGTCAGGATCTGATGGGATTGGTGTCCTTATAAGAATACACCCCTGGCTGGACCCAGTGGCTCACGTTTATAATCCCAGCACTTTGGGAGGCTGAGGTGAGAGGATTGTCTGAGCCCACGGGTTCGAGACCAGTCCGGGCAACTTGGCGAGACCTCATCTCTACAATAAATAAAAAAATTAGCCAGACATGGTGGCACTTGCCTGTAGTTCCAGCTACTTGAAAGGCTGAGGTGGAAGGATCACCTGAGCTCAGCAGGTGGAGACCGTGGTGGCCGTGAGCATGCCACTGCACTCCAGCCTGGGCAACAGACTGAAACTCCAAAACTAAAAGTTAAAATTTAAAAAAAAAAGAGAGAGAAAAAGAAAAAGCCTGGATAGTCATGAAGGGGCTGTTGGTAGAAACCGGGGTGTTAATGGTGATTCTCATGAGGCTCAGAAAGAAGAGAGGAGAGATGGAAAGAAAGTCTCTGACTTCTTAGGGGATATATACACAACCATGGACAGAATGTTGCTAGAAATATTGATGTTCAAAACCACTCTGATGCACTCTCAGATGGAAATGAGGAACATAAAATATTGGGAGCTAGAGGAAAGGTGATCCCTGTCATAAAGTGGCAAGGAACCTGTCAGAGTTGTGTTCTAGTGCTTTCTGGAAGGTAGAACTTGTGAATGATGAAACTGGATATTTAGCCAAGGAGATTTCTAAGCAAAATGTTGAAGGAGTGTCTTGGTTTTTCCTGACTGTTTAGAGCAAAATGTAAGAAGTGAAAAATTAATTGAAGAAGAAATTGCTAGGCTGGCCATGCCTATCATCTCAGCACTTTAAGAAGCTGAGGCGAGAGGACTGCCAGAGCCCAGCAGGTTGAGGCTGTGGTACCCGAGATTGTGCCATGGCACTCCAGCCTGGGTGACAGAGTGAGACTCCTACCCAAAAAAAGAAAGAAAAAAAAAGAAATTCTATGCAGAAAGGAACCAGAACTTAAAGACTTGGAAAATTGTCAGGCTCTCCATATTGCAAAAAATAAGGAGAGTTTGAAAAAGAACACCGAGGGTATGGCTGGACTGTCACTTGATTTAAAAGATTATGGAGTTGTATTAGCAGAAACACTGCCAGTTTGAACTGAAGGGGATGGAGATGGGACAAAATGAAGGAAAACTGTTGGACTCCTTAGATTCCATAGCACAGTTGTAGTAGAGCTATCTTGATGCAAATGTGCTGTTCTTCAAGAAGAGGGAAGATTGTCTTCAAAGGTGATCCAAAGACCATCAGGGTTGTGTCTTCAGTTTCAAAGTGGGGGGGGAGGACAACTTTTAAGACAAAGTGCTATGGAGTGGATGTTTGTATCACCCCTAAATTCATATGTGGAAGCCTTAATCCCCAATGGGATGGTGTTTGGAGATTAGGCCTTTGGAAGGCAAATAGGTTATGAGAGAGGAATCTCATGACGGGATGGGTCCCTTTAAAGAAGAGCCACGGGCTTGGAGTAGTGGTGCACACCTGTAATCCCAGCACTTTGGGAGGCCACGGCAAGAGGATTGCCTGAGCCTATGAGTTTGTGAACAATCTGGGCAACATATTGAAACCCAATCAGAAAATTAGCCAGATGTGATGGCAGATGCCTATAGTTCCAGCTACTTTGGAGGTGGCATGATCTTCTGAGCCCAGCAGGTTGAGGCTGCAGTAGCCATGATCGTGCCACTGCACTCCAGCCTGGAGGACAGAGTGGACCACAAAAAAAAAAAAGAAGTGACAATAGCATGCTCTCTTTCCTCTCTTCTCCCTCCCCATGTCCCTTCCCTCCTTCCTTCGCTCTCACATTCTTGCTCTTTCTCTCTGCTCCTAAAATGAGAAGGCAGCTATCTGCAAACCAGCCTCACCAGACACCAGAACTGTAGGAAATAACTGTGTGATGTTTCAGCCACACAGTCCATGGTATTTTGTTACAGTAGTTCAAATGGACTAAGACACAAAGTAAACCTAGTCTGCCTTATGTGGGCTCCTGGTAAGTACTGGAGGGGAGGAAGAGGTTCTGGTGTAACTTCAGTCTCTAGAAGATGGCAGAGAAGGAGGGTGAGGGGAAAGGAAACTGCAGTTTTCTTCATTCAGCCCCAGCTCTCTCAAATGGAAGTTCTAAAATAAGCAACTCTCATTGTGGGTGCTGGAATTTGAGAAGAAAAGAAACATCCACGCACCAGTGAGACAAGTTAGCGGCATACCCTGCCAGGTCACACTTCTATCTCACTCACACATCATCCTCAGAGGTACTATAACAGGAATCTATATTCATCAACAGATAAAAGTTGGTATAGTTATCTGGGAGAGAAATCTCACGGAATCTATCAAAGTAATAAACGCATTTTGTTTGTTTGTTTGTTTGTTTGTTTTGCTTTTGAATCAGAGTCTCACTCTGTTGTCCAGGGTGGAGTGCACTGGTACGCTCACAGCCACCGCAGCCTCAACCTGCTGGACTCAGGTGATGCTTCCACCTCAGCCTTCCAAGAAGCTGGAACTACAGGTGTGTGCCACCACCCCCAGCTAATTTTTTTTTTTGAGTTGGAGTCTCACTTTGTTGCCCAGAATGGAGTGCAAGCTCATGGCCACCGCAGACTAGACCTGCTGGGCTCAGGCGATCCTTCTGCCTGAGCCTTCCAAGTAGCCAGAACTACAGGTGTGCGCTACCACGCCTGGCTAATTTTTTGATTTATTGTAGAGATGAGGTCTTGCCAAGTTTCCCAGGCTGTTCTTGAACCTGTGGGCTCAGACAATCCTCATCCTCTCACCTTGGCCCAGGCTGGTCTCGAACCCGTGGTCTCAGGCAATCCTCATCTTCTCACCTTGGCCTCCCAAAGTGCTGGGATTATAGGCGTGAGCCACTGTGCCTAGCCTACCCATGTGTTCTTTAACCTGTAGCTCCGTGTCTAGGGATCTGTCAAATTGCATGTGTTTCACAGTTATATGTTCAAGGATATTTATTGCAGTATTATTTTAATAATTAAAAAGTTGGGGGGAAATCTTTACATGTCTGTCATAGGGGAATGGCTAAATCAGTGATGGCAAATTCACACAATGCACATATAATTATTTAAAGGAATAAGGAATATGTTTACAAACTAACACAAAAAGTGCTCCGAGACATAATATTAAAAAGACACATTATAGAACATTATGTAGAATGCATGCATATGCAATTATACTTATATAAGTAGATAAGGGTATATGAGGGCATAGAAAAATATCTTCAGGGACGTCTGGCCAACAGTTAAAAACAGTGGTTATTTCTAGGGAAAGAGTATATTTCCAGGGAGATGGAAGGTGGACTTTATATTGCTACATGCTGTAGAGAATACTGTATTGTTTAATCTTTAAGTGTGCATTTATATATCATTTGTGTTTATATATATGTGTGTGTGTATATCTCCCATAAAGTGCCTAGCACTGTGTTCTGATATTGCAAGAACTCAACAGATCTTTGTTATGTAATCAGATAAATATCTATTGAATAAAAACAAACATGCATTATTACTCTGGATAAAATATAATTTCCAAAATGGTAAAATCACAATTCCCATATAAATATAAAATGAACTCATATCAAATATTTTATTTGATGAATTCATTAATAAGAGAACCATAGAGATATTAAAATTAGTTTGAATCAGATTTTAACTTAAAATTCTTTATCAGACAAAATCCCCTTACATTCTCTTTCTTTTCTATTCTTATCAGACAAAATTCCCTTACATTGGCATAAACAAACAAGAACCATGAGTGTGGTTATCAAGTTTTCCACAAATTAACTTTTTTTTTTTCAGTTGGAGTCTCACTCTGATGCCCAGGGTGGTGCAGTAGCACATTCATGGCCACCTCAGCGTCGACCTGCTGGGCTCTGACAATCCTTCCACCTCAGTCTTCCAAGTAGCCAGAAACACAGGCGTGCACTACCATACCCGGCTAATTTTTTATACATTGTAGAGACAAGGACTTGCCAAGTTGCCCAGGCTGGTCTCGAACTTCTCGAATCTACTTGCCTCAGCCTCCCAGAGTGCTGGGATTACAGGATGAGCCACCGAGCCTGGCCAAATTAACTTTTTTTTATCCCCACAGAGTTGTAAAATAGCATTGTTGATCAAAGGGGTATTCCTCCCAGTCAGGCATGGTAGTGTGCACCTGTAATCCCAGCTAATCTGGAGGGTGAGGCAGGAGGATATCTTGAGTCCAGGAGATTGAGGCTATAGTTTTCTATAATTGCACCTGTGACTAACCACTGCACTCTAGCCTGTGTAACAGAGTAAAAACTCATCTCTTGGGTGGGTGGGTGGGGGTGCATCCCCCTATAGAATCGAATAATGCCCAGCAGGTCTGCTAGGCATGCCTATTGCCCACTCTAAGAAGAGCCAGAAATCTCTTTTGCTCATTTCCAAAACTTTGTCAAATTTTCCTGACACAGTTATGTTAACAATTATCTGTGTTCTTGGTGTTTTGGGATATTTATGAATCTCTTTTTAAATATTTGTCAATGACTCCATAGTTCTGAATAATTTCTTTAATTTTATATTTAATTTAATCTGTGCAGACTGATACTGTTCACTCATTCTTTCAACAAGACTGCTAAGGGACAAGGTTATCTATGTGTGCTTTGCAAGTAAGATAACTTAGAACTTTCTCTTATGAAATCTCAGTGTCCTTGCATAAGATGTTTTCACTGCCACACTACTCTTCCTCAAACATGCTGGCAATATAACTTGGCAAAATCTAGTTAGAATAAATCATTGTGGCATTTCCCCCTAAACATAATAGTATAGGAATTATACTCTGCGTGGCATGATACAGTACAAAACAAAACAAAACCATGACTGTATTCGATCTTTCTTAAACATCTTAGGTTGACAACCAGTCCTGGTCTACCCATAGACACTCTAACGAAGTTCCTGTTCTAGGCTCTTCCCAACTGTCTGAAGGCCACAGTTCCTCCACTCTTCCCGTTCATGGGCCCCTCCCAGTTACATGCAGAAAAATGCAGCAAATGCTAAATGATCAAGGCATAAATTATTGTTTTTAAGGGGATAAATGAGATTAATTTAATCTCCATAATAATTTTGTATGCTAGTATTAATCTGGGGAGCAAAATCAATAAAATATCTAAAAATATGACAAAATAGTCTTTCATAAATCAAACTGTGAAAAAAGAGAGGCCATAAATAATAAAAGCTTTTGTAATATGCAAGAATAAAATAGATTCACCAATGAAATAATTTTTTTAAGCATGCATGCTAACTATATTTTCCAAACCAAAAATGAAGCCTCATGTAGTCTGGCAGAATAATTTTTTTTTTTTGCTATGAGAATATAGAGATGTGAAAAAGTTTTTCAAAACTGTAAACATTTAATCATATATAGTTACATATTTAATAAATACTCTCTACTGAAAAGAAAAAAACACATGTAGTTGGGACCATCTGGAAAAATCCAAGATGTGATCTTTCTGACCAGTAGTCATCAGTCTTTAAAGTGTTTTACTTCATTGACTCAATTAAATAATCATTTTTCAAATGTACTATTATTTTTTGCACTGCTAAGGAAGATAAAATGGCCAATAAAACTGTAACACAATGTTTTCTTATCACATCGAGTGCAAGACACGCTGTGATTTCACAGAGGCTAAAATGTAAATAAGTGGTACGTCTTAGAAGACAAAAAATACAGTGTCTGTGTCTTACAACAGACATGAACTACAGCTTTTATCTCTGATTAGGAAGGCTTTTTTTTACAAAGAGATCATGGGCTATTATTGCATTTTATAAGAAAGTGATTCCTGTTGTAACAAAAAAGAGTTTGTGAAGGAAAAAACCTGAGTGGAAGAGGGTCAACAATTGCAACTCTGGCATCAAGTGGTGGGTGCCCATCTCAGTGACAGAGCAAGCAGGGGTGGCCTGTCCCAGGGGTTCTAGCAATGGTGGCCTCAGTTGGCTGGTTTGGGGAATAATTTCAACTGTAGGCTACCCTTTGGCGTTCTTTGTTTATACCAGTTTTCTGTGCTGGGTTCCTCAGCTTTTCCAAGATTCTGCAAACTTATCCTCCTTTCAGTAAACACCTTGCCTGCCTAACTCAACCAGAGTCAGTGTTTGTTGCTGTACCTAGTCACCTCTGGATTTCAGCCATATGTTGAACAGAGACAATTCATATAGCCTGAGGCAAATCATCCATCCAGCCCTTCTGAAGACAGTTCCCAATCTCTACAATGGTTCAAAGTGACCTCCCCCAAAGAGATATAAATCCAGTCACATTCAACAACAAAATACTTGAAACTTGCAGTATCAAAAGCACACATAAACCCATTTTAAAATTGTTTACCGTTTTAAACAGTTTACAAAGTTAAAGAAGGTATGTACTGCCTACTTTACAAAGGAATTAAATCACCAAAATATAATTTGCCCACAGCTACTAGGATTCAGTGAAGAACCTAGAAATGGAAGGAATCCCACAGTCATCAGGCTGTATACAAGGAATGCCAATTTTAATCATCTTACTATCTCTGAAGGATGAGGTACAAGTAAATTATTTTGACAGGCTGATGATTTCTTTATACTCGTTTGCAAAGTTGCTCTACCCTACACACACAGCTGAAGTTATATCCTAACTGACACGTCCAAGGCTTAAATGATAATTCTTTATAGAACACTTTACAAAGCACTTTTACACCTATTGTTTCATTTGTTCTACTCAATAATCTATAAGGTAAGCCTAACAAATAATATCATTTCCATTTTACAACTTCATAATTTCTACTCACCTCACCAAAGCAATATCAGTATTCCCTTTGTCTTCACGGTCTTATGGGATGTTGCAGTTCAGTGAGTTTGGAAGTCAAATATTGTTCTCCAGAGAAATGCTGGTTTCAGTAGTAAGAATATTAATAAGTCGAGTGCGGTGGCTCATGCCTGTAATCCCAGCACTTTGGGAGGCCAAGGTGAGAGGATTGCCTGAGTCCATGTGTTTGAGACCAGCCTGGGCAACATGGTGAGATCTCATCTCTACAATAAATAAATAAAAAATAGCCGGGCGTGGTGGTGTGCACCTGTGGTTCTAGCTACTTGGAAGGCTGAGGCAGGAGGCTCTCCTGAACCCAGCAGGTCAAGGCTGCTGTGGCCGTGAGCATGTCACTGTACTCTAGCCTGGGTGACAGAGTGAGACTCCAACTCAAAAAAAAAAAAAAAAAAAAAAAAGACAATAATAACAACAACAACAGGTAACACTTGTGTAGTGCTTCACTATGAGCAGGCGCTGTTCTAACTATTTTATATATTAACCAATTGACTCTTCATAAGAATACTAGGAGGAAAATATTGCCTTATCCTCATTTTGCACACAAGGACACTGAAGCACAGAGGGGTTTAGCTACTTGACAAAGGCCAGTAGGTGGCAGAACTGGGATTTGAACCCAGGCTGGCTTCAGAAACAATGTGCTTATTATATTATTCCCTTTTAGAAGTAACTTGTTTCTGCATATATATATATATATATATATATATATATATATATATATATGCATGTATATTTGCACCACTATATATTTGTACTACATAATGGACCAGGCAGAATTTGAAATATAAAAACTTAGGTTTTGATCCCAATTTCCTCTATAAAACATGACATCTGAGCCTCAGATTTTTTGTCTTGTAAAATGGGAATAATAATATTTGTCATGCCTACATTATAGATTGTGGAGTAGAACAAATGAAGCAGTAGAGTATAAGTGCCTTGTAAAGTGTTATGTAAAGAATTATTACTTAATCCTTGGATCCTTGGATGAGTCAGGATATAGCTTCAGTTGTGCATGATGAAAATGTTGCTTAAAGTAAATCAAGTCACAGCCAGACATAGGTTCAAGCTCTTAATTGAGCCCAGGGTTGTTAAGAAATAAACAATACACACACACACACACACACACACACACACACACACACACACACACACACACGGAAAGACATCCATTATATAGTGGAAGTGGAAGAGTAAAATAAGTTATCAAACAGTATGTATTTCACTCTATTTTTATCACAAGTTGTATTCAGATATTGAGGACAAGCTGGAAGTCCACAAGCTTTTTCTGTGAAGGACTGGCTAGTAAATATTTTAGGCTTTGTGGACCATATATAAACTCCATACTTCTAATGATACCACCGCTCTCACGCCACTGACATTTCCTAACTACAATACTTCATAGTAAACCGCTGTTTTTCTGTGCAGTTTCATTAAGTGTAAAACTATAAATGTAAGTCGTCCTTTAAGATTTCCCCACAAAATTTTTTCAGGAGGCCAGAATCAGACATTCCTACCTCCAGTGTAAAACGGCACTGACAGAGGGCAACAGAGAAAGACAAGTCAAGCAACAGAAGCTGAAACATGGATATCTAAGCAACTGGAATCACTTGGTGGAGGGAGATCTCTTCTTCCCCTGGCAAGCTGAGGACATTCTAGTCAGGCACCTGTGGGCCTCTGATGTGGAAGGCAGCTCAGATTCCCACACGAGAGTGGCATGTTCAGCAGTCCAGAATGTTCTGAGGGTACTCAGGAAGAGAGATAACAGGTTCCTCCATCTTACACTCTTGCTACCTCAGGCAATTACTTTGGGTAAGAGAGAAGGTAAAGAATAAGCTAAACTAAGCCGGGCTCGGTGGCTCAGCCTGTAATCCCGCGCCTTTGGGAGGCTGAGGTGAGTGGATTGCCTGAGCCTGCGGGTTCGAGACCCGCCTGGGCAGCGAGACCTCATCTCTACAATAAATCAAAAAATCAGCCGGGCGTGGTAGCGCATGCCTGTAGTTCCAGCTACTCGGAAGACTGAGGCGGAAGGATCGCCGGAGCCCAGCAGGTCGAGGCTGCGGTGGCCGGGAGCGGCCACTGCACTCCAGTCTGGGCGACAGAGTGAGATTCCAACTCAAAAAAAAAAAAAAGAATAAGCTAAACTAGAAGTCATCTAAATAATATTAGCACTCTCTTACCTCTCTAGAAAATCCCTCGGTTGGAGTTAGAAAGTGGAACATCCTAAAATCAACCAAGAAGTATTGGCTGGGTGTCTTCTGTGTCCTTAGGACCATGCATGTGCTTGGGCTTTACATGAAGCCTGACAGCAGGTTCAGTTGTAGTTAAACTGGCAGGTCAGGTCTCAGAAACCATTACACACCAGGTTTTGTGTCACCCAACCGAAATGCAGCACATTTAGAGAACATAAGATCTCTGAATGAAGAAAAGTGAAAGATAAAAGTAAAAAAAAAAAAAGGAAAGAAAAAAGGAAAAGGAGAAAAAAGACATTGAAAAAGTCTGAGAACATACAGTTCAGTGAGTCAGTTGTGGCTGAGTATATGACAATATATCTTAAATAAAAGAAGAAGCCAGTCAGGCGTGGTGGCTCAAGCCTGTAATCTCAGCACCTTGGGAGGCCGAGATGAGAGGACTCTCTGATCCTACGGGGTTGAGACCAACCCAGGCAACTTGGTGAGACCTCGTCTCTACAATAAATCAAAAATTAGCCAGGCATGGTAGCACACACCTGTAGTTCCAGCTACTTGGAAGGCTGAGGTGGAAGAATCGCCGGAGCCCAGAAGGTTGATGCTGGGTTGGCCATGAGTGTGGCACTGCACTCCAGCCTGGGCGACAGAGTGAGACTCCAACTCTAAATAAATAAATTAAATTAAATTAAAAATAAAAGAAGCCATTACTAGAACCCCTTTAATACATATAAAAATCTGCCAGGTGCAGAGGCTCACACCTGTAATCTCAGCATTTTGGGAGGTGGAGACAAGAGGATTGCCTGAGTCCAGGATTTCGAGACCAGCCTGGGCAACATGGCGAGACCTCATCTCTATAATAAATAAGAATATTATCTGGATGTGGTGGCACACTCCTGTGTTTCCAGCTACTCAGAAGGCTGAGGCAGAAGGATCTCCTGAGCCCAGCCAAGTCGAGGTTGTGGTGAGCCATGAGTGTGCCACTGCACTACAGCCTAGGCGACAGAGTGAGACTCTGATTAAAAAAAAAAAAAACTTAAGATCTGTATTTCTCTTTCCCATATAAAGTGAAAAATGAAGGAGAAACTCAAGTGCCTATGTAAGTCTGATACAGATTTTTAAACATAAATTAAGAAATCAAAAACACTATTTGGCATGTGTCTCATGCCTCTAATCCAAGCACTTTGGAAAGTTGAGGCGGAAGGATTCCTTGAGCCCAGGATTTTGAGACCAGCCTGGGCAACAAGATAACAAGACTCTGTCTCTAAAATAATAATAATAATAATAATAATAATAATAATAATAATAATAATAAAGCCAGGCATGGTGGTTCACACCCATAGTGAAGGCTGAGGTAGAAGGATTGATTGAGCCCAGGAATTCACAACTGCAGTGAGTTATGCTCCCGCCACTGTACTCTAGCCTGAGCAACAAAGTGACACCTTGTGTCAAAACAAGAAACTATAAACACTATACATTCTTTTTTTTTTTTAGATTGATTGTGGGCACATGTGCAGGCTTGTTACATGGGTATATTTTGTGATGGCGAGGTTTGGGTTTCTATTGAAACTGTCACCCAAATAGTGTATATAGTACTTAATAGGTAGTTTTTCAACCCTTGTCTTTCTCCCTCTCTCCCTCCCTCCCTCCCTCCCTCCCCGTTATACGGGTCCCAAGTGTCTGTTGCTCCCATCTTTATGTCCCTGTGTATCTAGACACACTATACGTTCCTGAGCTACATAATAACGTTTCAGTCAACAACATACCACATATATATAGAACGGTGGCCCGTAAGATCATAACACCATATTTTTACTGTATCTTTTCTATGTTTAGGTCTTAGATACACAAATACCATTGTGTTACAGTTGCCTACAGTACAGTAACAAGATGTGCAGTGTTGTGACCTGGGAACAACAGGTTATATCACCCAGCCTAGGTATGCAGTAGGCTATACCATCTAGGTTGGTGTAAGTACACTTTGATGTTCAAACAACATGAAACCGCCTAACAATGTCAGAATGCATCCCTATCATTAAGTGATATATAACTGGATATATATTTCCCTTGTTATGACATACTACATAAATGTCATCCATTCATCTCTCCCTCTTCGGTTGGGGTGTGGTGGCATGATCACAGCTAACTGCTGCCTCTACTTCCTGGGCTCAGGTGATCCTTCTGCCTCAGCCTCCTGAGTGGCTGGTTCTACATGCACCACCACGCCTAAGTAAATTTTTGACTATCTGTAGAGACAAGGTCTTACTATATTGCCCAGGCTGGTCTTGAACTCCCGGGTTCAAGCAATCCTCCTGCCTTGACCTCATTCACTTCTTCAGCAAACATTGCTGCCTAGGTGAGGGTGTTAGTTGGCACTGTGGCAAGAGCTCTACCTGGAAAGATGAATAGACCGTGGTTCAAGCTGTCTGGGCTCAGTCTAATCACTCAACTAGGGGTAAAGACTATAATGACAAAGATGGAGAGAAATTACAACCTCAGCTGAAATACAGGAAGGGGCAGAGCCTAAGGAGGGTGGAGTGAGTAGTGGTAGTGTCCCGCATTCTCTTCTGGCAGTCTTTTATGTGGGTCCCACTTTTCCTGAGTTGTGAAATACTGTTTCTTCTGTCTTACACTACTGTCTTCTGTCCTCCCCTTCTGCCACACCTCTCGCTCTCTTTTTTTGCAGCCAAGGGAGAAAGTCAGAGAAGCTATGGAATCCATAGAGGAGGAGGGGGAAAGAGGAAGCTGATCACACACCTTGCTGGGCTAGGTCTTCTTTTCTTGAGGTATGGAGAAAACCAAAGGCTGGATTCCGATCATGTAAGAGCTGACAGGGACTACAGAGGTTGTCCTCCTTATGATCCATTTATAGCTAAGGACATAGAGGCTCAATGGTTTACCCAAGGCCACACAGCCAATTTGTGTCATCAGTGGCACTAGAACTCAGGTTCTTGATGTCCAGGAGGGTTAGAATGGAGTACTTATTTTATTTTTTATTTTTTTGAGTTGGAGTCTCACTCTGTCACCCAGACTGGAGTGCAGTGGCTGCTCCCGGCCACCGCAGCCTCGACCTGCCGGGCTCCGGCGATCCTTCCGCCTCAGCCTTCCGAGTAGCCAGAATTACAGGCGCGCGCTACCACGCCCGGCTGGATTTATTGTAGAGATGAGGTCTCGCCAAGTTGTCCAGGTGGGTCTCGAACCCTTGGGCTCAGGCAATCCACTCACCTCAGCCTCCCAAGGCGCGGATTACAGGCTGAGCCACTGAGCCCGGCTGGAATACTTATTAAAAAAAAAATTAAATCTTAGAATCATGGGGTACCTGTGAGGATTTGCTATGTAAGTATATCTCAGGAAGGTGAGTTGGACTTCTGAAGAGCCCTCCACCCCACCCCCAACAGTCAGCAAGGCATCCAGCGGGTGGTTTTGTATTCTTATTCCCCCTCCCTCCCTCCTGTAGCAGTGTCCAGTACCTGTTCTTCCCTCCCTTGTATCTGTGTGTCCCATGTTCAGTGCCCACTTTTGAGGGAGGAAATATGGTATTCAATGTTTTTGTTTCTGTAATAATTCACTTAAAATGATGGTCTGCAGCTGCATCCATGCTGCTGCAAAGGATGTGATTGTGTTCTTCTTTGTGGCTGTGTAGTACTCCAACAGGGTATATGTACCACATTTTCTTTATCCAGTTAGAATGGAGCACTTCCAATCCTTTTTACTGAGCAGGGTGGAGAAGCCAGAGATGAAAGCCCTACTTCTGCCTTTGGTAGCCTCTTCAGCTGTTATTTTGATAATCTTCTTGACTATTAGGCAGTCAGTCCTTCATTTCTGATCCTCCAAAGAAGAGGAGAGCAACTGATAACCTAGCCACTCAGTAGTGTTCTGCTCCTTAGGGAAGAATCAGACTATGTCCACGACTTATTTTCATATCTTCTCTGTCACTTTTGCTCCTCTCCCCATAAGGAACAAATTATGATTTCTCTACAATCTTTTGAAAATAGGATGACCCAAATTGAACCTACAGCTCTAAAGAAACTCTGTTTGGTGAGGTAAAAACAATGTCCTGTGCTCTGCTTTTCAATGCATCCTGCTTTGACTTTGGTTTTTGCCCATTTGTTATTAAATTTTCAGAACAACATGTTACTTATTTTCACCGTGTTAGTGATGACCTCGAGGAATTTATATTGTTGGTTTATTTCCCTAAGGGGCTCTCCTGAACATTGTTCTGTTGTATGAAGGTCTGCCTCTTTTTATTTTTCCTTTGTCAGCCTGTCAGTGAACGACCAGGTGGCGGATGCATGTCAAGAAAACTAATCACCTGCTAACAGGATTTGGGCTGGAATTAATGCGGATCCTGTGCCCTTTCTTTTCCAGCTTTAGCAGCCCAAGGTCCACAAGTGCCCAAAGACAAATGCACCCCACTCGGGTTCTCTTGCGACCCTAGCTAGTGAACCTTGAGACGTTCAGTGCCGAGTGTCTAGGAGACAGAGCTTCGGTTGGCAACTGAAACCGTGGGCCAACCCATCCCTGGACGCCCTGTGAGGCAAACGCATCTCCGGCTTTCAAGGTGATGACACAGGGCTGGAATGCCGCGAAGCCAACCAGTTGGTCCTGCCGGACGAGTTCCTGCCGCTGGACGCCTGGGAACCTGCACGCGCGCGGGGTGTCAAGCCGACACGGCCGTGGAGTCCTTCGCGGGAGCAGGGCCGAGCGCTGTAGCCACTGACCAGGCGTCCTCGGGCAGCCCTGGGACGAGTCTACGAGTTCTCGTCCCCCGCCCCAAGCGCCGTGCGCCTTCTCCATCCCCTCGCTGCTCCTCCTTCTCTCCTTCCGCAGGCTCCGCTCCCACCGTCGCTCAGAAAGACCCACCTGGGTGCGCGCAGGACCGGGGGCGGGGCCGGCGACGTCACCGCTCCGAGGGGGCGGGGCTGCGAGAGCCGCAGTGCAGCGCAGAGGGGCGGGGCGGGGCGGGGCGGAGCCTGCGCTCGGGACCCGGCTGCGGGAGGCCGGACCGCGGGGCGGTGCGGCGGGGCCGGGGCCCGCCGACTACCCAGCGCGGCTCGGGGGGCGGGGCGGGGCGGGGCCGGCGCCCGCGGAGCGCAGAAGCGGGCTCGGCGTCCTCCCCTCCTCCCGCCCCTGCCGGTCCTCCCACCTGGGCCTCTGCGTGGAGACGCGCACCTGGCAACGGCGGCCGCGCTCGCTCGTCCCCGCCTCCTTCGCGCGCGCCGGGCGCCCCGAGCCTGCCCGGACTCCGAGGGCCCCGGCGCCCGCCCGGCGCCCCCCGCTCCTGGAGGCGGCCTCGAGCGCCCGCTCGTTGAGGCCGTTTTGGGGGTGACCCGGCGCGGCGGCGGCTCTATGCCGGGGGGTTGTTAGCTGCCCGGACTCTGCGCCGCACGTCGAGGGCGCGGCGGCCGCGGGGCGGCGGGGTCGGGGGGAGGCGGCAGCCGGCGGGACCCCGCGCGCGGCTCGGGTTTCGGGGTGCGGGGAGGCCACCAGGGCCGCGCGGGCGATGCTGGAGCTCAGACACCGGGCGGGCGGCCCCGGCCCCGGGGGGGCGGCGGCGCCACCACCCCGCGAGGGAGAGGCGGCCGGCGGCGACCACGAAACCGAGAGCACCAGCGACAAAGTAAGTCGAGGCGCGCGCCGCGCCGGACCGGGACACCCGGGAGCAGAGGCGGGGCCGGGGGTGCCAGGTGAGGGCGCGGGCTGCCGCGCACCGTCCTCCCGGTGTCCTCCCGACTCCTCCCCGCAGGGGGTGGAGGCCCGGCTCCCGGGAGGACCCCGCGTGGCCTCAGCTTCGCTTCCCATCTCAGTTCCCAGTCTCGGGACCTGGGACCCGCGCTGGCGTCGGGGTGGAGCCCGCCCTCCCAGGCGCTGCAGTTGGCCGCTGTCCCCTCTCCTCCCCTAGCCGGGGGGACAAAGTTGGAGGGGACTGAACTTGGACGGGCACCGTCGTTTACAGCGTGTCATTGGACCCTAACGCGGGAGGTTTGGCTTTTCGGCCGCATCCATGGGCATGTTGACTTCCTCTGTCCCCTTCCAGCGTGACAGATTTTGGAGAGTTGAGAGTGTCACACACGCCACACAATAGCAGTCTTGCAGCTTCTTGTGAGTTCGCGGCAGAATGTGCAGTCTTTCGGCCTACCAGCAGATTTCATTTAATCCGACGCACTAATGCGTGAGGCTTTTCCACCCCCTTTTCTATAGATAACCCTTGCTTCACGTTTAAGAATACATGGATGGAACGCTACCATCTATTTAAAGCTAGAATAAAGAGAGTTCGGGCGTATTCGGTGATCCAGGGGTGCAAGTAGGAACTTTTGAAGAAACGCAGTTTTATGACCTTCTCGGCAGGGTTGCTCAGGGAGTTGGCCCAGAGAGTAGATTGTCCTGTAAAGCCTTCCGTTTATAAAGTTCTGTTTTATTTGAGAAGTCCAAAACACTTACAGTGTTCCCTTTTTGGAGGCAGGTATGGCAGTCTGAGTTTCAGAGGTGAGGTGGATTGTCCAAGGACAAGTCAGTGGCCTTTTGAAACAGAGCCTAGCCTAAATTTCCTGATTCCCCTTTCTTCTGGATTGTACAGTTGCTGAGACCCATTAGCAGTCATGACTGGGGAAGGAGTCCACCTGAAAGCTGATGTTGATGAACTTGATGTGACCCAAGTTACAAAGCCCGCATGGAAATATATCCCATGATACCATGAAATAATAAGCATAGCTGTGATTTTTGGACCGAAACGTTAGAATCAAAGGAATGACGCTTTTTTGTTTTCCTTACACTTGGTAGCGGGTAGAATAAAATTAGTCTGTGATAGGACATATGTGTCAAGGAATTACACAAAATATAACAATTTTCAGATACTGAAGGTTGAAGTTACAAAACTAGAAACCGTGCTGAGAATAGCCTTTATGAAAACTGCCTTGGAAACTAGACCAAAAATAGAACTAATTAGGTTGGGATCTGTTTTGTTTTGTTTTGTTTTTAGCACTGATACAGTTTAGAGTCAAGGAAATACCAGTTTCTCTGTGTTGACTTCCTTAAGTTGACAAAACTAACATGCTTCTTTTAAGAGAAAAGATGTCCAGAAAGCCATGCCTAAAATGCCTTTTGAATTATTATTATTATTATTTTTTAGCACCATGATGTATTTAAAATGGAAACTACCTCTGTGGTGTGATTTGACTCATTGGAACTGTTGTCTCTAGCGATCTGTGACTGGGTTGCCTCCCTGCGTATTTATTTATTTATAAATGCCATGCTGTTGGTTTTCATTAATGCGTGTTAAGCTGGATTCTGTTCTCTAAAAGCAGGCGTTGCCTTGCGTAACCTGTTTTGTAAGGTTTCTTGGACAAGGATGAACATATTCAAGACATGTGTAAAATATTGCTGTGCTTTTAGACTATCACAAGGAACTCTCAACTTGGCAAGTTTTGAGATGTTGAACTCTATCCTTTGTCTGCTTTCTTATCAGGGTGTGTCTTTGAACGCACCTATATTTCCAGGTCAAGGGCTATTTTAAAATCAGTTTGCTCGTTGGAGGTTGGTTAATGTTTGGTCAGTTCAAACTCTTTAAGTGCCTTCTCTGTTATGTTGAAGTAAAGGCAGAAGTCTTGGGGAATTTGTGAAAGAAGTTGAGGAGGTGTATTATACTGTATCCTGCTATTATTATATACTCCCATACATTGCCATTGTGTAGTCTTTTAATAATGGTATTATTAACTTGACATTCCCGTTGTTCAGGACTGGAGACTTAACTCTGAGAGAAAGAAGGCTCTGTGCTCCAGAGAGTTAGCAAGTGAAAAAAAAAGTGCTTCTTCCCTGCTGGGGAATGTTCCCAATTATTAAATGCAGGAACAGTACTTGAAGACAGGCAGCCCTTGAAGGAGCCTTCCAGGAGACACGTATGAGCTGGATTCACTAGGAGTCTGTACAGGGCTCATTGTTAGCATGGAGGGTGTGTGTCGACTCTACTTGGAGACAGCAGAAGAGGCTTTGAACTGGAGGTGGGGGTTGAGCTGGAAAGTGAAAGATTCCTAGGACTCAACAGGTAGACAAAGGTTTGGGAAGGACATTCTAGGCAGAGGATTTTTTTTTGACAGCATTCTAAGCCTAGGGTTGGGAATGCAGAGGAGATAATGAAAGTCTGAGTACTGAAAGAGGAGGGATTGCACAGAGAATATTCTCTAGTCTGGTTTTTTTTTTTTTTTCTGAGTTGGAGTCTCATTCTGTCACCCAGGCTAGAGTGCAGTGACATATACACGGCCACCGGAGCCTTGACCTGCTGGGCTCAGGTGATCCTTCTGCCTCAGCCTTCCAAGTAGCTGGAACTACCGGTGTGTGCTACCAGGCTCTGCTAAGTTTTTGATTTATTGTAGAGACTAGGTCTCACCAAGTTGCCCAGGCTAGTCTCGAACCCCTGGGCTCAGGCAATCCTCTTGCCTCTGCCTCTCAAAGTGCTGGGATTACAGACGTGAACCGGCTGAGGATATTCTCAATCGTACTTAGGAACAAGGACTGAGATGTAGAACCCCGAGTTAACAAACGATCTCAGTGAAGGGTGGGTTTTTTGCTGAGGAAACTGAGAAGTGAAATTACCAGGAAGTGGCAAAGAAAGGGAATAAGAGATGGCAGCTAGAGAGAACAGGAGGATTAAGTCGAAGATTTCTTTTTCAAGGGAGGGGGGAGATGTATATTTGTATGAAAGTCAAGTGAGTGAAGATGCTGCTGAGAATGGGTAGTTTCTAGAAAATAGAAAGCGACATGGGATAGAGCCCGAGTCTCAGAGCTCCAGTCACAGTCTAGGAATGTTCTATTACAGGGTACCAAGTGTGACTGGAACTTTTGAAGCATCATTTTCAGAGAGTATGATATGAAATGACCAAGAGGCAACTATATATCATAGAGCTGCATAGAATTATCAAATTTGGTGAAGACTCAATTGAATGCTATTTGTTGTTAACTAAATTAGCATAGTTCTTAACACAGTAGCAGTAATAGTCATAATTAGGGATGCTTGTAGAGTGGCTTAAAGTCCACAGAGTACTTTTGCATTTTACTTTATTTGTTCCTCCCAGCAACCTATGTGTTAGGAATATCCTCATTTAGTGACCAAGAAGAAAAAAGGCACTGGGAGTGATTCAGATTTGGGGCATACCAGAGAGAATGTATAAGGAGTGAGAGAGTCAGCAGAGCCAAGATAGTGTCTGACCACAGGCAAGGGCCCGCGGGGAGGTGGGCTATCGACGTTCTGATGGATTGAGAGCGAATGAGCATTGAGAGAGAGAGCCAACACTTGACTTTCTAGAAGCCAAGGGAAAACTCCCCCTTCACACTCTAAAGGCTTGCTTAAAAGTTAGCTGGCAAGGCAGATTAACAGTGGCTCACACCTGTAATCCCAGTACTTTGGGAGGCAGCAGTGAGGATTGTCTGAGCCCAGCCTGGGCAACTTGACGAGACCTTGTCTCTGCAATAAATAAATAAATAAATTAGCCAGCTGTGGTGGTGCATGCTTATGATTCTAGCTACTTGGAAGGCTGAGGTCAAAGGATCACCTGAGCCGAGCAGGTTGAGTGGCCATGAGTGTGCCACTGCACTCCAGTCTGGGCCACAGAGTGAGACTCCAACTCAAAAAAAAAAAAAAGGCAGATTAATAGGAGAAATGGTTCACAAATATATTAATGGGTGCATGGGTGGGGGCAGCAAAGTGGGATGCCAAAAAAGTATATGCACATTAAGAGATGTTAAGAAATGTTCGTTGTCATCAGAAGTATCTGGATGCTGATGGTAACCACTTCGAGCACTTCTTGTAATTACAGAAGTCAAATGTGACTTGTATTCATCTTTTGTTATTGGTATATTTTGAATATTACAATTCTAATACGATTTTTTCCTTTCTTAAATTGTGTATACCTTCTTGAGGCAAAGAGAGTCCTGTTATACAGGTGGAACCTTACAGGTAGCAGCCCTCAGAGAGATTAGATGGCAAATTTTTCTTTCAGACCTTTAAAGGTGCCAGACTATCAGTTCATCCTTTCTAGATCCAGGGTCTCAGAGAAAGCCTAGCTGCATTGTGCAGGTTTTCTATACAGATGCAAGTCGTCCCCCCCCCCAAAGACAGCTTTGCAGGGCTGTTTCTGTTTGTAGGTTCTCTGAGTAGCCATCTCAAAATACATCCAAAAAGTTTATTTTGGGGTGAAATATCTTGATTTCCTTCACTTACTAGACCCCGAAGTGGGAGAGCAGACGGTGCACACTGAAGTCGTAGCCAGTAGTGGGCAGCACATGTGGAATAGTGTGCTTTCAGGTAGTGTCCCTGGTGTGCATGTACGTGGGGCTGCTGTTTAGACAGAGATTCTAGTGAGAGAAATGGAGGTGAAAAATGATCCACAGACACAGATCAGTTAACTTCTGTTCTTTTCCATTTGAGATGTATGCAGTATCTTTCATAAACAATGCTAATTTTTTTCAATAAACTTTTGGTTTTGGAATTATTTAGTTTTATAGAAAAGTTACAAAGATACATTACCATGTACCCTTCACTCAGTTTCCCCCAATGTTCACATCTTACATAACTTGGTACGTTTGTCAAAACTTAAGAAATTAACATAGGTGTGATATTAACTAAACTGCAAACATCAGTCATATTTCAACAGTTGTTCCACTACCCATTTACAATCTAGGACACTGCATCATTTTTTTTTTTTTTTATGAGTTGGAGTCTCACTCCATCACCCAGGCTGGAGTGCAGTGGCATGCTCATGGCCACCCCAGTGTCGACTTGCTGGGCTTCAGAGATCCTTTTGCCTCAGCCTTCCAAGTAACCAGAACTACAGGCACACGCTACCACACCTGGCTAATTTTTTATTTTTTGTAGAGATGAGGTCTTGCCAAGTTGCCCAGGCTGGTCTTGAACCCGAGGACTCAGGCAATCCACTTTCCTCATCCTCCCAAAGTGCTGGGATTACAGACCAAGCCACCAAGCCCAGCCTCCTTTGTTTTGTTTTGTTTTTTGTTTTTTTTTTTGAGTTGGAGTCTCACTCTGTTGCCTAGGCTGGAGTACAGTGGCCACCACAGCTTCGACCTGCTGGGCTCAGGCGATCCTTCCGCCTCAGCCTACCAAGTAGCTAGAACTACAGGTGGGTGCCACCACACCCATCTAATTTTTTAAATTTGTTGTAGAGACGAGGTATGACCAAGTTGCCCAGGCTGGTCTTGAATCCCTGGACTCAGGCAATCCTCTTGCCCTGGTTTCCCAAAGTGCTTACAGGCTTGAGTCACCACGCCTGGCTTTCACTGCATCATTTTGTCTACTTTTTTTTTTGAGTCGGGGTCTCAGTTTGTTGCCCAGGATGGAATGCAGTGGCATGATTACAGGTTGCTACAGCCTTGACCTCCTAAACTCAGGAGTTTCTTCCACCTCAGCCTCCTGAGTAGTTGGGACTATAGGCATGTGCCACCACACTTGGCTAATTTGGCTAATTTAAAAAAATCTTTTTGTAGAGATGATGTCTCGCTATGTTGCTTGGGCTGCTCTTGAACTTCAGGGCTCAAGCAGTCCTGCCCCAGCCTCCCAAAGTACAGGGGTTACTGGGATGAGCCACTGTGCCTGGCATGTCTACTTTTTAACTAAGCTTTATTTTGGTTTTGTAAATTACTTCTTTTTTTTTTTTAATTGGATCAGAGTCTTACTCTGTCGCTGAGGCTGGAGTGTAGTGGCACGCTCATGGCCACCATAGCCTCGACCTGCTGGGCTCAGTTGATCCTTCTGCCTGAGCCTTCCAAATAACTGTAAGTACAGGCGTGTATTACCACGCTCAGCTACTTTTTTTGACTTGTTATAGAGACAGGGTTTTGCCAGGTTTCCCAGGCTGGTCTTGAACTCCTGAGCTCAGGCAATCTTCTCACCTCCACCTCCCAAAGTGCTGGGATTATAGGTGTGAACCACTGTACCTGGTCTTCTTCTTCATTTGGACACACTTCACCATGGGCTGCATTGATGTCACCTGAGTGTAATGAACATTTTCTGTTTTTTTTTCCTTCTAGGTTTAGACCATTAGTATTAATAATTAGATCTAGATTTCCAGAATACCATTTAGGCTGATACTCCCTAATTGTTGATCAATTATTAGTCAGTATTATCACCTAAATAATGTGCCATGATTCAGCTTTTGTCATTCGCAGTATATTCATTTTGTTTAATAACATTTTTAAAAATGTTGGTTTCCCAAATATCACCAACTCTACTAAGTGGTAAGACAGAGCTGAGTTTATGTCTTTCTGCAGTGAGGAGGAACACCTCTACAGAGGCTGGGTGGAGTCTTAGAGGGAGAAAGGCAAGGTGTGACTTCATTGAGAATTGGGAGGCGGGTCTTTCATTGTGGAGACTTGATTAGGATGCCACAAGAATCACGATATAACCCTTCGGGGTTTTTGGAAATAGCCAGATAAGGCAAGAGGTTCAAGAGTCTTAGGGCCAAACTGTTGATGCTTCCTTTTGAAGAATTGGTATGTCTTTTACAAATTCTTGTAAGGAACAATGACCTCCTGGCAAGTCTCTAGAAATACTAATGTCATTCTAAGGAAATAGATTAATTCTAAAGTCATGTGAATGTAGACAGTAAGCTCAGTAAGCTTTGTTGGGAGTGTCATGTTAATGTAGACAGTAAGCTAGCTATGTGGGGATGTCACGTTAATGTAGTCAGTAAACTGTTGGAGTGTCATATTAATGTAGACTATAAGCTTTGTGAGGGTGTCACATTAATGTAGACAGTAAACTGTGTGAGGGTGTCACATTAATGTGGACTATAAGCTTTGTGAGGGTGTCATATTAACGTAGGCAGTACACTGTGGGGGTGTCATGTTAATGTAGACTGTAAGTTATGTGGGAGTGTCACGTTAATGTAGACAGTAAATTGTATGGGTGTTACGTTAACATAGTCTATATGCTATGTGGAGGTGTCATGTTAGTGTAGAAAGTAAACAGTGGGGGTGTCGTGTTAATGTAGACTGTAAGCTGTATGTAGGTGAGGGATAGTAGTTTCTCATTTTAAAGTATGTTTAATATCATATTTGGGATTTCCAAAGAATATCCTAGTGTTGCCACATGAGTGTTTACTTATTATTTATTGTCTTGATTTTAAAAATTCATGTCTTAAGTATTTTGAAAAATGTTTCCATAGGATGTTATCAACTACATGAAGTTTTGAATGGGTACTGCAGTAGAGTTTTTGGTACCATTATTCTAAAGGAAGAAACTGGGGCACAATATATAAATTTAAAGAGTTTTTTACTTGAGCCCAAGTTAGGACAGCTGCCTGCTACACCATTCCCAGTTGCCGTGGGGGGATGAGCCTTTGGCCTTTGTTTAGGGAACAAAGAGTAGGTTGATACAAAGTTCTTTGATAGGAATTCTCATTAGTTCACAGAGATATCATTGATTAGTGATTGGCTATACATTGGTGAGCCATGGAATATGAGTTATTGTGTACAGAGTATGGCATTTGGTGGCTATTTGGTGTCAGTTCAGAGCTCACTTAACAGATGACGTCAAGAGTAACTATTTAGCTCAAGTGAAGAGTGAGATATGACTGCTGTCACTTTTTTTTTTTTTTTTTGAGTTGGGCTCTCACTGTTACCCAGCCTGGAGTGCAGTGGCACAATCACAGCTCACCACAGCCTTGACCTTCTGGGCTCAGGTGATCCTCCCACCTCAGCCTTCTGAGTAGCTGGAACTACAGGCGTGCACTATCATGCCTGGCTAATTTTTTGATCCGCCTTGGCCTTCCAAAATGCGAGGATTACAGGTAGGAGCCACCTCACCTGGCCTGCTGTCACATTTTAAATGCCCCTCTGGGCCTGATAATTTAAAAGGGCCTGCGATCTTCAGATAAATTTTTTTTTTGTCTTCAATGCAGACAATATTTTGTTTGTCACAAGTGTACTGGGGGAGAGTAGGACAATTTAATATAGTCCTCTGGAAAATCCTCTTATAAAGAAAAAGTATGGTATATACACATGCAGTATGATTATTCTTTATGTGTTTATGTATTGCATTTTTGTAAAATGAACTTTCACCTGTTTCTTCATGGACGATACAGATAAATACAGGGGTTTGGTGTGTTTTCCTTCAACTGTTCTGTGTTTGGGGAGATCTTTTAAAAAATGCAGACTTTAGCTAGGCGCGGTGGCTCATGCCTGTAATTCCAACACTTTGGGAGGCAGAGGCAAGAGGATTGCCTGAGTTCAGAGGTTCCAGACCAGCCTGGGCAACCTGGCAAGACCTCATGTCTATAATAAATTAAAATATTAGCCAGGCATGGTGGCACACGCCTGTGGTTCTAGCTACTTGGAAGACTGAGGTAGAAGGATCGCCTGAGCCCAGCAGGTCGAGGCTGTGGTGGCTGTGAGCGTACCACTGCACTCAAGCCTGGGTGACAGAGTGAAACTCCGACTCAAAACAAAACAAATACAGACTTTTTAATTCAGTAAATGGAAAATAGCTCATTTAGAAAGTTATAGACACTTTTCCTGCCGCTGCTTGGCTGTCACCTCTTTTGTGACTCTTTATACTCTGAGAAAAGAGGGTGTGCAAGGATTTGTTTGTTGCTCAACAACTAATTGTAGAATATGCTAAGATCTTGAATTGTGGACTTTCACTGTTCAGAATAATGATCAAGAAATTTATTGGCGTAAAATCGTTTGTAATTTGCAAAATACTTATACATAGTGTCAGTTTGAATCTCTTAATAGTTGTGGAGACAAGGGAGATAGCTGTAGTTTACACCTGAGAAAATTAAAATTTGACAACCTAAACGCTCTGCCCAGGATCATACAGTATTGAGAGCTGGGCTGGAATTTATTCTAAGTTTTCTGATTAAAAAAATGTAAAGGAGAAATTAGGTTTGTGGTCCTAAATTTATATAATCAATTGAAACACAAGAAAAAGTTTGCTCTGTTATTACCTCATGTGATTTTGAACTAATTTGGCCTTTCTGAATCTGTGAAATGTTAGCATTGGATTAGAAACTATCTGAAAACCTGTGATTTTGTGATTTCAGGCACCTGGATTTAAAACAGTGTTCCAAGTATTTCCTTGCTTATGCTTGGTTAGAAGAAATCATCAGCTTTAATTTCACTTCATAGCTGTTCACATTTGGATTTACTTGGTTGGGAAACGTTTCTGAACTTAATGAGAATGACATCACGTTTTGAAGTGACTCCAGAAATGGAGAGGAACTAATTTCATTAAAGACCAGTTGGCTTTTGATAATCCCTGAGGCATGCCAAGTTTATTATCTTTCTAAATGTTTCCTTATTTTCTTATCCACAAAGAGAGGTCAAAGTTATTTTTCATGTCGTGTCATTGAATGTTTGTTTGCTCAAGACTTTATCAGAACTGCCAAGAATTTAAACTTTCTTTTAAAATATGAAATTGAAAAGCACAGGGTGGAAAAACAAGAGTCCAGCCCAGTGTGAGGAGCTTGTACCCACAGATGTCTGTAGCTGCTTTTTGCACCTTGGTTGCTAGAAAGTCAGCATTGCATCTCTGCTTCCTGGCTGTAGTTGCAGTTCCCTTCATCTGCTGGAACCCTTGACCAATGACTTAAGAGCTTTACCCAAGGCTGTGGCAGCCAATCTGATGTCATCATCTGCTGACCTGGGTAGGATCAGACACCTTGGCAGTTAGGGTTTTGCTCACTGCCGCCATCCGGTTCCAAGCTGGTTTCAGAAATGACATGAGGCAGTAAATATTTATTAAGCTCAACTAAGACTTGGTATTTTATCTCAATATATAAAACTCCAGATCTGGAACACCAAATCAGACTTGTGCCTCTTTCAAGGCTGTGCCTTTTATTTTCTCTTCACCCAATTACTGTGCTTGTATTTGAACTGTCTCAAGGTTGAGGCTTTGAAAAACTCTGTGCAACACTTATGTAGAGTTCAATGTAGACAGTGCACTTGAAATTCAGCTTGTGGTAGTCTTGTTAATAATAATTTATACTACTTTTAATAAACATGGAGTCGATACAAAGAACACCTAGACCTCCCAGCTAGTGGTCTGAGTTACTTATCTTCTCAGAGGTAATCACAGCTTGATTTTTGTATTTACCATTTCCTTCCTTCTCTTAATAGGTTTACAACATATGTTTGTATCCTCTGTCAAACCTTAATTCAGGAGTTTTAGAAAATATGAAGTACAGAGTTTGAGCCCAAATCTTGAGGATGACTATCCAAGAGCATAGATGCAAATTATCCTGAATATACATTCTGATTAGCAGCTGTTACAACTGGGGTTTTTGTGTGTGTTTGTTTCTAAGGCTGGAATGCGGTGGCATGCTCATGGCTTGTCACATCTTTGACCTCCTGGGCTCAGATGATCCTTCTACCTTAGCCTCAAGAGTAGCTGGGACTACAGGCATGCACCACCATACCTGGCTAATTTTTTGATTTTTTTGTGGTGACAGAGGTCTTGCTATGTTGCCTAGGCTGGTCTTGAACTCCTGGGCTCAAGCGATCCTCCTCCGTGACCTTCCAAAGTGCTGGGATTATAGGTGTGAGTCACCACACCCAGCCATGTTTTTTGGGGTTTTTTTTTGAGTTTTTTTAAGGAAAAAAAAAAGGCAGTTCCTGAATTGTTTATCAAGAATTTACATTAAAATAACATAAGCTACTGATTGGCTTTACATTTTGTTCTTTGTATCATAAATTCTAGGACCTTTGGGATAATGAGTGAGGCAACTAGTCAGAAACAGAATTCCTTTAAACAATTACCCAGGCCTGGCATGGTGACTCACACCTATAATCCCAGCACTTTGGGAGGCTCAGGATTGCCTGAGCCCATGGGCTTGAGACCAGCCTGGGCAACTTGGTGACACCTCATCTCTACAATAAATAAAAAAATTAACCGGGCGTGGTGGCGTGTGCCTATAGTTCCAGCTACTTGAAAGGCTGAGGCGGAGGGATCACCTGAGCCCAGCACGTGGAGGTTGTGGTGGCCATGAGTGTGCCACTCCAGCCTGGGTGACAGAATAAGACTCCAACTCCAACTCCAACAACAACAACAACAACAAAACAACCAAGAAAAAAGCAAGTACCCCTGGACGCGGGTATGTGGAGTGTGTGACTGAAGCCCTTACTCATTTCTCTCTGGCCTGGTAAATATTGCATGCCTCACATAGCTCACACTGTGCTAATCTAGTTTTCTTTTCTTATCTCAAGCAGTGTATATTGCTCAGTTTGGTGGGTGAAAAATGGTTTCCCTCACCCTTCTAGTTCTTTGACTGGGCTACAAATTAAATTGACATGAGACAATTGTAGGAGAAAAATCATATTTGGTCACATATATACATGCAGTAGTCCCACAAAACACAAGACTCTGAGAAGGGTCAGATGATTGAAGTGTACATTGTATCCTGAGCCACTGAAAGAGGCTGGGGGCTTTACAGGAGTGATGACCACACAGCGTATGGTGTGGTAAGGGAGCACATGTGAGGGGAATAAAGACTGACTTCTTTGCGGATAACGTCTCACCGGAGCAGCCCAGCTTCCTTCTGTAGATATTTTACTTATGCAGATTTATCTCCTTTATAAGATGTCAATTTCTTTCACAAAAGAACAGCTTTCCAGAGCCACTCTTGTGTCTGCAGTTTCTCAGAATTTCAAGCTCAACATATGCCAGAGAAGTATATTTTGAGAAGGTGTGTCCTGAGCCCCAACATTCGTTTTGAATTTTTTCCTAGCTTTTTATTATAACTTTTTAGTAATATAGAGGAGTTTACACGTTAGTAGAATGATCCTCAGTATATTAGCTATTTGCATTGCATTAGGTATTATGAGTAATCTAAAGATGATTTAAATTATATGGGAGGATGTGATCAGTTACATGAAAGTACTCTACCATTTTATGTGAGGGACTTTAGCATCTGTGGACTTTGGTATCCTGTATAGGGGGCTCTTGGGACCAATCCCCCATGGATGCTGTCAACTAAAGAATGATGAAGTTCATACATTTGGAAGGAAGAGCTTTATTTATTTATTTATTTATTTATTTATTTTAGAGTTGGAGTCTCACTCTGTCACCCAGACTGGAGTGCAGTGGCTACTCCCGGCCACCACAGCCTCGACCTGCTGGGCTCTGGCGATCCTTCCGCCTCAGCCTCAAGTAGCTGGAACTATAGGCGCACGCTACCACAAGGGTTGCAGCCTGCAGGGTGGCCATTCTGCAGGGTGGCTGGGAGTGTAGTTTTCGACCAGAAGCCAAAAACAAGCACTCCCAGGACAGGAAGAATAAGACAGAGATTTATACTGAACAAGGTGGCCACATATAAGCCATAGGAGTAGTCATGAATATGAATGAAGGGGGAAATGGCACATGTACAGTTGAACTTCATGTCTCCCTCTGAGTCCCATGTTCAAAAAATGGCGGTGTTGGTATGATCTGAGGGTGGAATGTAGGCCCTGGGACGTAGAAGGTGAAGAAAGGACATACTCACTGCACATCCCCCATGAACTGGCCAGAACCACTCTGTGGTCTGTGGTCTTCAACCAGGAAGAAATGCTGGTCAGTTTTGTGCGAAACCACAGAAGGAAGAGGCAGCATCAGGTGCTTGGTTGATCTCAGTGGAGTCTTTCCAAAGGGCTGGTTTCGGCTTCGCCCAAAGGCAAGGGAGGGGTATGCCCCAGGGACTCAGTTTCCAAGGCTTCTCTCGGGTTTCTCTTGGGTCTCCTCAGCCAGCAGGGGTCTGCTCAGTCAGTCGGGGAGCCTGGAATTTCATTTTTATTTCTCAATCCAAGGGACAACTGTATAAGCTGATGTTTAGTTGGTGAGCCATTTGGAAGTAAGTTGCAGGCACCACAGCTGTTCACCACTAATATGAAAGCAGACATATCTTAAAACAAAAACATTCTCCTGTGCATCCACAATACCATGATTGTAAATTTAAAAATTAACGGGAGGCTGGGTGTGGTGACTCAGCCTGTAATCCCAGCACTTTGGGAGGCCAAGATGAGAGGATTACCCAAGCCTGGGGGTTAGAGACCAACCTGGGCAACTTGGTGAGACCTTGTCTCTACAATAAAGCACAAAAACGAGCCGGGCATGGTGGCATGTGTCTGTAGTTCCGGCTACTTGGCAGGCTGAGGCAAAAGGATCACCTAAGCCCAGCAGGTTGAGGCTGCCGTGGCCTTGAGCATGCCACTGCACTCCAGCCTGGGTGACAAGAGTGAGACTCCAACTCAAAAAAAAAAAAAAATTAACAGAAATTTTCTTATTGACAAACACTGCATATTCAAATTTTCCCAGTTGCCCCTAAGATGACTTTTGGAGGCTCCCCTCCCCCAAACCAAGGTCTAAGCAAGGTTCATACCTTGCAGAAAATATTTAGGAACAGGTTTATGTATTCTTGGCAGTTGTCCCCGGCATCTATATGTTATTGGTTCCAGGATCCTTCATCGATACCAACATTGACTGATGCTCATCCCTTTTGTAAAGCGGTATAATATTTGCATGTAACCCATGCACATCCTCCCATGTAAATCATCTCTAGACTACTTATAATACCTAACACAATGTAAATGCAATGCAAGCAATTGTGTACTGTATGCTGTATAATATAGTATACCGTAGTATGTTAATATTTAGTACAGACGCAGCCATCCTGGTATTTCTCCTGAATGTTTTTTAATCCGAGGTTGGTTGAATCCATGAATATGGTACCCAGAAACATGGAGGGAGGGTTGACTGTGCTTATTTCTTTCTGAATGGGGCTGAAGTGGAAGTCCTGAAGGCGTTATTTCTCTTAGCTCTGAAAAAGTGATGCCCCTCTGGAGAGCAGGCATTATAAGACCTCAGGTAAGATGCAAGTTTGTGATGACAGCAGTAATTCACATTTTAGATAAAGCTCCTCAGCTATCTCAGCTCTTTTGTGTTATTCCTTGGAGTTCCCCCTTCAGGGACCTTTATTCCTAATTTGGAATTTAAGACTTCCATAAATTAGAACCATACGCCATAGTGTGATTTTTATGTACAATATAGAATGGCACGTCACCATTCTAATATCAGATGATGAGAATGAGCCACAAATTTATGAGAGTCTTAAAGTGGCCTTAGATAAGATTTGAATATTATAGGTTGCATTTTAGAAATGACAAAAAATAGTAAGAGTCCCCATATTGCAGACTGGAAGACTTGGCCTGATTTCATTTGGGAATAGAAGAATGACAGTTATTCATCCCCCAGCACATACCCAACGAGCTCCCAAATGCAGGCACAGCCATGGGCAGGGGACTCTCCTGGGTACACAGACCACCAAATGTGTCATGCAGATGTGGTGGAGAGGCAGGCTGCCGGGGTGCAAGCAGGAGCTTGCACACGCTGGGTTGAGGGGCTCTGTATCTAGTTTCCAGTTGCTGCTATAACAAATCACTACAAAACACAGACTTGGTGGGGTGCAGCGGCTCACACCTGTAATCTCAGCACTTTGGGAGGCTGAGGCAGGCGGATCACAAGAGCCCAGGGGTTCAAGACCACCCTGGGCAACATAGTGAGACCTTGTCTCTGTTTAAAACAAAACAGAAAAAACCAGACATACTATCTTATAGTTCTGGAGGGTATAAGTTCAAATTGGGTCTCTCTGGGCTCAAATCAAGGCATCAGTAGGGCTGTCTTCCTTTTGGAGGCTGTAGGGGAAAATCTGTTTTCTTGCTGTTTCTAGCTTCTAGAGGCTGCCAGCATGCCTTGGCTGATAGCTCCTTCCTCTGTCCTCAGAGCCAGCGTCATTCTCACCCTTGCTCCTGTCATCCTGTCTTCTTCTCTGACTCTGTCTCTCCTGTCTTCCTCTTTCACTATGAGAACCCATGGGACTATATTAAACTCACTTGTATAATCCAGGATAATCTCACCATCTCAAGGGCAATTAATTAGCAAACTCAGTTCTGTTTCCTACCTTAATTCTCCCTTGCATTGTAACATGATGTTTCCACAGGTCCTGCGTTCACATCTTTAGTGGGGAAGGGGACATTACTTTGCCATGAGTGGGCTCCTGAAGAAGGGGTTTCTAGAAGTGATATCTAAACTGAAGCCTTAAAGCTTAAGTAGACATTAGCCAGGCAGAGCCAGCCTCAGGGGGAAAAGCGTTACAAACAGAGGAGCCCTCCAGCAAAGTATTGAGAGGTTAGGACTGTTCACGTTCTGGGGAGTGCAGAAAGGGGCAAGGGCAGGGGTGATTGGAGCCCTGGCTAGAGTAAAAGAAAGCTAGACTTGATCTCAGGCAGTGCGGAGCTGCCAGTAGATGTTAAGTGGGAGTCTGATGTAATCGGATTTGCCTTTTGCTGAGGGATTTTATGTGCTTGTAAGGCACACTCGGGTTTCTTTTGTCCAGCCAGTGGGATCCACCATGTAGTGTAATTCCTGATTAGAAATGTGATGGTGGTCATCCCTTCTTCGGTGGAGAGCAGAACAGGGCTGCAGAGAAAGACTTGGAGGACCAGCCTTTTCCTTTGCTGTTCAAATTTAGATACATAAAGAGGCTTTGCCAATCGTAATTATTAAGTGTAGGATAGGTCCATAAAGCAGATCACTGAGGTACTCAGATTTCCATCAGATAAAATGGGATGTCACTATGGCCCTGACCATTCAGGCTGTCACCCCATCCCGCTCTCGGCTCAGGCACTGACTCTCTAGGAAGTAAATCAGCTCAGACCCTCTCCCCAGCACAGACAGAAGCAGTTTCCCTCCTCTCTGTACTTCCTCTCCTTGGAGAGAGAAGGAATCCATGCCTATGTGGAAACAATGACGAAACTGACAGAACATGTTGAAACTGGGAACACAGCCTCATGTTCTCTCAAGTGAGAGTGGTTTCCTTTTAAGATTCTTGAAAGGTGACCTTTTTTCAGGCACAGAGCTCTGTGTCACTGTGGGTCTGCTTTTGCTTGGTTGCAAGTCTTAATGCTGAACTGAGGTACAGGGATCAGTGTGAACATCAGGGGACTCATCATGAAGAAACTGATCCTGGTTTTCAGACTCACCTTTTTAGGGACCAGTTGTAAAAGGGATGAAAAGTGTGAGTGATTTATTATTTCATCCTTTGTTGAATTCTAAACCACTACTTTTACCTTCATTGGTTTAGAGGCTTTTCTTTGGAGCCATCATTAATTTTTTCTTTAAATTTTGTTTGTTTGGTTATTTATTTATTTGTGAAAGGGGTCTTGCTACATTATCCAGGCTGGACTCGAGCTCCTTGGCTCAAGCTGTCCTCCATCCTCAGCCTCCCAAGTAGTTGGGATTATAGATACACACCACCACTCCTGGACGTTTTTGCTTTTAGTTGACATAATCATTGTGCATATTTATGAGGAACAGTGTGATAGTTTGTTACCTGTGTACAGTGTGTGCTGATGGGACACATCTTGAATGGACTGTTTCCTTTGTTACCTGATCCCCGTGCTCTTGTTCCTGTCCTTTCGGTCCCCCCAGTATTGGGGAGCACCTCAGTTCTTTTTCTTGCACTCCTCTTTAAGAGTCACTGTAGGCTATAAATGATACTCACTAGCTTGAATTTCTGTCTTAGTTCAAGCTGTGATAACAAAAATACCATAGACTGGATAGCCTAAGCAATGGGAATTTATTTCTTACAGTTCTAAAGTATGGGAAGTCCAAGATCAAGGTGCTGGCCAACTTGATTCCTCCTGTATACTTTAAATCTCCCTAGATTACTTATAATGTCTAATGCAATGTAGATGCAATGCAAATAGTTATACACTGTATGCTGTACATACAGTATGCTGTGTCCTTTAGGGAATAATGACAAGAAATGTGTTAATGTTCAGTATAGATGCAACTGTTCTTGGTTTTTCCTTGAATATTTTTAAAATTTATTTTTATTTTTTTGTAGAGACAAGGTCTCACTATGTTGCCCAGGCTGTTCTCAAACTCCTGGGCTCAAGTAATCCTCCCCCTCAGTCTCTCAAAGTGCTGGGGTTATAGGCATGAGCCACTGTGTCTGGCCTCAAACAATTTTAATCAGACTCATAGGAAAAATAAGGAGAATTGTGGAAACAGCAGTTGAAGAATGGCTATCCTGGAACTGGAAGTCAGAGAAGAAATTTCTAAAGGAAGTGACCTTGAGATGAGGTCAGAATATACCTAGAAGGTGACCTGGCAGTAGCCCGGATTGGGGAATGGGGCAGGGAGGTTTGTGGGGAAGACTGAGACCATATTTGTGTTCTTTGTACATAGAAGAGATGTCTGGATGCAAGAGAGAAACTGCCACTGTGAAAATCAGGAAGTCATGAAAGGGGGACCAGGAGAGCAGGCCCCGCCATGAAAAACAGTAAAAGCCATGTGAAGTATCAGGTTGATGCATAACTTCATAGCGTTTGTTTTTGGCATGGCAACACTGTGGTGCTGGGAGTTGGTTTATTATTTGTCATGTGGAGTGACAATGCTGTGCCTGTGGATACGTCTTGCATTTTGCAGATTTGAAGAAAGTACTATTTGTGGGCTAAAGAAGATGGAGTGTCAAGTGGGAAAAAATGAGCACTTTCGACATCTTCTGTTTGAGTTTAAAGAGGAGTAAAGGCAGCAGAGGTGGCTTGAGACATTTATGCAGTGTGCAGGGAGAATGCCATTGGGGAAGCACAGCAAGAAAATGGTTTTGTCATCTCAAAGGGGGCTACTTTGACCTGAGTGATTCTCTACTCAGAAAGACCATCAAGCTTGGATGAAGACCATTTAAATGCTTTTATCCACAGTGATCCACATCAGTCAGCCCAAGAACTGGCAAATGTGCTGAACTGTGATCCAGTCAACCATTGTGCAACATGCTGTTCCATGGGCAAGCAAAAATGCCATGGACTTATACATCAATCCAACAGTTTGACTTTATCTTGGTGGATTTCAACAGGGGAGTGTTAAAATCAGGCTTGCAGCTTAGAAAGGATTCTTTTGGCTGTGGCTGTGGGCAGGACAGGAGGCAGGGGCGAGTGACAGGAGAGAGGATAGTGCTGGAAGCCTTGTCACAGTGGATGAGGATGGCAGTGGAGGGAGGACCGACAGGCGCAGTGTGGACCGGATGTGTTGACTGAAGAGGATGCAGGTGTTAGTTGACAATGCCCCATTTCTTGCCTGAGTAGGTGGTTAACGGGATGTTGGTAGTGATATCTTCTCCAAAGCAGGAAACACAGGAGGAGGCAGCAGGTTTGATGTGGAAGAGAGAAAAGTCGGTTTGCTTGTGTTTTCAGATAAGGTCCGTGGAACATCTTCCTGGGGAAGGGTGTATAGGGAGCCGAGGGCACAGATGTAGGGGGTCAGTGGCATACAGGGATGGAAAGGGAAACCCTGAGGGTCCTTGAGAGCACCTGGGATCTGGGGAGGGTACAGGCTGACACAGGCCCAGGGTAAAAGTAAGGGTTGTCATCTATAGATTATAAGCTTGAGAAGAAGATGCTCCTAATTTTAGGTTCTCTCTCTCTGTTTTTTGTTTTTTGTTTTGAATTGAATTCTTATTTTGTCACCCAGGCTGGAGTGCAGTGGCACACTCACGGCCACTGCACTGTGGCCTTGACTTGCTGGGCTCAGGCGATCCTTTTGCCTCAGCTTTCCAAGTAGCTGGAACTCCAGGTGCGTGCCACCATGCCTGGCTAATTTTTCTTGATTTATTGTAGAGATGAGGTCTCACCAGGTTACCCAGGCTGGTCTTGAACCCCTGGGCCCAGGCAATCCTCTTGCCTCGGCCTCCCGAAGTGCTGGGATTACAGGCACCTGGTCTTAGGTTCTCTTAAGCACTTTATGTTTTTATTTAGTTATCTATATATTTATTTATTTAATTGGAATCTCACTCTGTTGTTCAGGCTGGAGTGCAGTGTCCTGGGCTCAGGTGATCCTTTCACCTCAGCCTCCCACATAGCTGTGACTATAGGTATGCACCACCACTCCCAGCTAATTTTTTAATTTCATTTTTTATTTTTTCATTTTTTGCAGAGAGGAGGTCTCGTTATTTTATCTAGGCTGGTCTCAAGCAATCCCTCAATCCTCTGACCTAAAGTGCTGGGATTACCGGCTTGAGCCACCACACCCTGCTCACTTGAACATTTTAAATATCTTCATTTGGCATCACAGTGCTGCATGGCTCTATTTGATCAGTAACAGGACTATAGGACTTCTCTCCCATGATCTCCATTCATGCTCCTGTTTTCCTTTTCACGTCTGACATCTTTGTAACACTGAGTCAATCATGAAATACAGATAAACAAGAGTCCCTGCTATGAATTCTGATAGTTGGGTAACATTGCCCCAAAATGCTGTTATTTATGAATTATCTCTTATTCTTCAATTATTAGAATGATGTTGAAGTTAAATTTTAAGTTTTTAATTTTGTGCTTCTCTAAAGGATATAAAATAGAAACCAGAAGCTTAAATACTGTTAATAAAAGCAGGACAGCCTTGCTGATGGTGGGGAGGGAGGGTGGTGGCACATCACCATAACTTCCAGGGGGACTTTGAAGTGGCTTGCAGGAAGTCTGAGCATTCTAAAGAGCTCAGGCTGAGTGCCAAACCAGTGCTTTTAGTGTTTTCTAGCTAAGGAAAGTGGTATCTGAGTTTCCTCTGGGTTAGGTGATCTGCCCTCTGTCCCACTGCCAGTCAGGGAAGAAATGGAACTGGTACCGGCACCTCCTGATTTCTGGTCTCTGCTGTTTTGGTAACATGGTAACGTTGCCTTAGACAACCACTTCTGTTAGTTGCCATCTACTACCCCTCACACCGCTGCTCTCACACTCTGGGTTATTGAAAGTGAAAAGAAAGTGGCAGGGAAAAGAAAATAAAGAGGTATGTTCCCAGATGTCAAAGCCCCTGGCAAGTCACACCAACAGCAGGTGTCCTGACATTTTCTGAGGAATGTTCTGTCTGGTTGTTAATTAGTCAACATCTCTCTCTTTTTAAGCTGCTTCCAGGCCAACTGTGACTCTCAGTGTTACAGGGCTTTAGCATGTCCGTTTCATTTGTCATTCCTGGGACAGTGACACATTGAATTTCATAATTGTTTATTTTAAAAGTTAGTAAGCTAAAGTGTATTCTTGCTTTATGAAAAGTGAAAAGACTCTCAGAAGCTAAGAATTTTGTTTGGGGAGCCTCTGAATGAGTCTTTAGTAGACTTGATTCCATTGTAATGATAGCGTACCATTTCTTTGAATTTGCTGAGTCCTTGCCACTCTACTTGATGTTTCATTTTGTGAATCAACAAACAGTTAAAAGGGGTGATGACATTTGTCAGAGTTTTGGAGCTAATGGGGGCTGAGTGTGTGCGGAGATGCTTCAGCTTTCTGCATTGCTGGGTGCGTTCATTTCGGGACTGCTTCTGGCCCACCCTTCTGTTCAGTCGCCATCTGCCATTATCGGCCTCTTGGGAATCTTCTCTTTACCATTTGAGCTCCCTCACTCCAGTGTCCTCCTCTGTAAACTGCTCTCCCAAGGTGTCTGTGTGTCTAACACTCTTCACTGAAGTCTGACTGGGTGAGATGGAGGGGAGAGAGGGTGTGGGAGAGGGGAGGGCACGAGAGTAGAGGCTGTTCTATGGCAGTAGAATGAGCAACTTGAGAACTTAGCATTACATGCTTCTGTTCTTTAAATTGCTTTGCAATTCTGCAGTGGCCACATTTGTCTAAAAGCCTGGAGTCCCCACCACTCACCAGCATACACCTGTGACTTCTCTTCATGTAGTCTTAGAAATCAGTTTGGGATTTAAATAACTTTTTGTTTTGTTTGTTTGTTTCTTGCGTCAGAGTCTCATTCTGTTGCCCAGGCTGGAGACCAGTGGCACACTCACGGCCACAGCAGCCTCGACCTGCTGGGCTCAAGCGATCCTTCTGCCTCAGGCTTCCAAGTAGCTGGAACTACAGGCATGTGTCTGGCTAATTTTTTGATTTATTATAGAGGTGAGGTCTTTCCATGTTGCCTAGACTGGTAACTTTTTTTTTTTTTGAGTTGGAGTCTTACTCTGTCACCCAGGCTGGAGTGCTGTGGCATGCTTGGAGTCACCCCAACGTCTACCTGCGGACTCAGTCGATCCTTCCACCTCAGCCTTCCAAGTAGCCAGAACTATAGGTGTGTGCTACCATGCCCGGCTAATTTTTGATTATTGTAGAGATGAGGTCTTGCCAAGTTCCCGGGTGAGTCTCAAACCTGCAGGCTCAGGCAATCCACTCGCCTCTACCTCCCAAAGTGCTGGGATTACAGGCTGAGCCACCGATCCCAGCCTGACTTTTTTTTTTTTTTTTTTTTTTTGAGTTGTGTGGTACAGGTGGGGATTTACTACTTAAGTAAGTTGCAGGCAGGTGAAGTTTAGGCTTCTGGCAGGCCCTCTCCCCTGATAGTGGACCAGGTACCCAGTGTGTTGCCACGTGCCACATCTTCCAGGTTGCTGCAAAATTCATGATTTTGTTCTTTATGGTTACATAATATTTCATTGTGTATATGCACCACATTTTCTTTATCCAGTCTACTTTAGATGGGTGTCTGGGTTGGTTTCATGTTTTTGCTATTATGAATAGTGCTGCAATAAACATGCGTGTGCAGGTGTCTTTTTCATAGAGTGATGTATTTTCCTCTGGGTATATTCTTAGGAGAGGAATTGCTGGATCATATGGAAGCTCAATTTTTAGTTTAAATAACTTTATGAAAATAATCTCACCACCAAAGCAAATGTATTTGAGCATAGTTTACCTATCTACAGAATAAAAATGATGTCTATTTAACCTGCTTCATGGGATTGTCTCTTGAGGAGCTGATAAAAATTATGGAAGTTAAAAAATGCTTTAAGAGGACTAGATTTAAAAAAATGTGGTACATATACATGATGGAATACTACGCAGCCATAGAAAAGAACAAAATCATGAATTTTGCCGCAATCTGGATGGAACTAGAGTCTATAATACTGAGTGATCTCTCACAGAAACAAAGATCTGAGTATCACATGTTCAAACTCATATAGTGGACCTTGAACATTTACCATAATACTATAAAAAAAGGACTGACAGTGGTGAGAAACTATGGGGGGGTAGGGAGGGGAAGGGAGGTGGGACTAATGGTAGTCAATATCTATCTGGGAATGAGGAGACACCCCTTATTAACAAGGGTGCCTGAACGATGCACATTTGTATACCTAACCCTTAACTGTACCCCACAATTTTATAATAAAAAATATGTTTAAAAAATGCTTTAAAAATATATAGATATAATGCTATGCTTGTGTAAAATATTACTGTTAGGGTTGATGCTTTGATTGTAATCAAATAACAGCTAATCAGAATCTACGTGGAAATACCCAGTCATGTATCAAAACAATATCTGATGTTTTGGGGGTAAATTTCTGATTTAGAAAACAGTATGAGCTTCTTTTATTTCTGGTAATCCTTTATCTTTTGATAGACTTTAGCAAAGATAATCAAACTTTCTTAACAAGGAAGCATAACAGTGCTTGAAAAGTCAAGATAAGTTATTCGTTTTGGCTTATGTAACTGAGACTTGACACATTGAGTGTCAGGCATGCACTTTTGTAAACATTATTTTGCAAAGTGATTTTTTTTGTAATTTTAGGAAACAGACATTGATGACAGATATGGAGATCTGGATTCCAGGACAGATTCTGATATCCCAGAAATCCCACCATCCTCAGATAGAACCCCTGAGATTCTCAAGAAAGCTCTGTCTGGCTTGTCTTCAAGGTATGATTGGGTAGAGATGACTATATCTTGGTGCACAAGATAAGCTTTAAGGCAATACTTGCCTGTGTAATGAGTTTGACTCTGTAAATTTTGAAACTGTGAAATAGAAGATGCACAGCTCCTTTAATCCTTAACATCTTGTGAAGTATGAGAAGGCCAAGTCTTAGATGTTAACTGGTGATGGTCCTAGAGATGGAGACTACAGAACTGGGGGTCTTGCCTCGGGCCGTGGACTGTCAGATTCCAAAGCCAGTGGTCTAATTACCATGTCAGGTTGTTTTTTTCTGTTGGTAGAACACATAATAAAGAAAATTCCATATTCTCTGTTCCCTATTTTTCAAATGTCAGACTGAAAAAGGTAACTCTTTCCTTTTAACTGAGTTTAGAGTTATTTTTCTAAGACTTCACAGATCATTACCATTTTATATTTGTGCTATATTTAAAAATGTTTAATGACCACAACACTTCAGTTAATTTTGTGTTATTCCCCCTTATATGCTTTAGTTATATGAATTATAAAACTAATAAAAGCAAAGTAAATGTAAGCTTTTGCCCAGATATGTGAAATGTTGCATATTGGTGTAGAACAGTATTTTCTCAACTTTTTTTGACTATGTTGTACATTTTACATCATATCCCAAGACACACAAATGTGTATTTCAGCTGCTGCAAAAATGTTATGAAGTAATTCTTGCTGTTTCTGTGTGTGATGCCCTCTGCTTGCTTTCTTTTCTTTCTTTTTTAAAAATTTCCTTATCAGATTTATTCATATAGTTTTAAATGAGAAAATGCCCAGTGTTTGAAGAATCCAGCAAAATTATTCTAACAATGCTTATAGAAAGAAAAAAAATTGTAAGGCACTTACATTTTATACCTCAACAAGAAAAGCAGAAATATTGATCTTTCAAGCAGTAATCATGTTACTGATTATTTCCACAACAAATCATTTGAAGAACAATTAAGCATGTGAACAGTTCTATGAGGTGCTCTCTGCTTTCCTTTCAGTTTGATGCTGTCCTTTGTTATTGAGCAAAAAATACTGGCTGCAACTTTCTAAATTGATTCAGTAGTAATCTTCAGTTTGAAAATCACTGGTTTAATCATATCTAGTCAGTGTAATATTAGTTTGTATCTTTTTTTTACTTTCTGGAGGATAACCATATTAGAATAAATTGGTTCAAAGGAAACTTTCATATTTTTTAACCAATAGAAACCTTTGCTGTCTATTCAAAAGCATAGTTATTATTTTAATAGTTTTTGTTCCCAGTTGTTTTCATGACCTAGTTCACAGACATACCTTCGCTCGAAAATCTCATCAGGTCTATCTCAGACCTGAAGTATTTTATAGTTAATACTCTATAAGAATGATGCTGGATTCCTGCGTGTCATTTGTAACAAGATCTTTCTTAATAATGAAGAAGTTTTTTTCCTGGTACAAAGTAACACTAGCAAATACCAGTGGCTAAAACATGCCAGAACTTACTTAGCATATATTAAGTGCTAGGTGCTGCTCCAGGCACTTTAAACATACTGAGTAATTTATTCTCATAGCAATGTAACACAGGTATATAAATAAGGAAACTGAGGCATGCAGATATTATCCATCAAGGGTCATGTGGCTTCAACGCCCGTGTTCTTACCTGTGCTGTTCGACAGAATTGGTTTGAAAAAAATGAACGGTAGGTAGATAACAGTTTCAGTCTTCTCAAGAAACTTTTCTGTGGGGATTATGTGAATGTTGCAAAATGTTTGTCTTATATTTTTTTATTCTGTTTTCTAATACTAAAAACAGATTGCCTTGCAGAGACTTAGAATGTATAGATATTTAAGATTAAAAATATAATTGCTTAAGAAATTTACATGACTTGTATGAAAAAATCCTATAATCCCCCTACCAGGACATTAACATTTAAAATACTTTTGTGTTAACTCCTTGAAGTTTTTTTCTTGTGCATTATGTGTGTGTGTATAAATGTAAAAATGGGATTGTACTGTTTTCTACCGTGCTGTTTTCATTTTCATTCCATGGTATTATTGGGGGCAACACTTCATGTGCTTAAATATACTTTCTATCTATCTATCTAATTTATCTATCTGTTTATTTGATGGTCTTACTGTAGAGCATCACCCAGGCTAGAGTGCAGTGGTGTGATCATGACTCACTGCAGCCTCAAATTTCTGGCCTCAAGAGATTCCCCTTCCTAAGCTTCCCAAGTAACTGGGACTATAATTGTGCACCACCAAACCTGGCTAATCTTTGTTTATTTTTTATTTTTTGTGGAGATAATGTCTCTGTATGTTTCCCATGCTGGTATCGAGCACCTGGCCTCAAGCAATCCTCCTGCCTCAGCCTCCAAAGTGCTGGGATTACAGGCGTGAGCCACCATACCCAGCCAGGAACATTTTTAATGGCTCATGATATGTTTTGTTGTATGGCTGTAGGCCAGTTTATCCAACTGACCACCCATTCCTGTGCATTTAGTTTATTACTACATTTTCATAATTTAGCATTACATGTTAAACATTTTTTTTGTAGCTGACTTTTTTTTTAGTATACATAATTATTTTCTTAGGATAAAATCTTAAAGGTGAAATTGCTTGGTCAAGGTTTATACCCATTTTCAAAGCTTTACTCTTTACTCCCCCAAAAAAGCATTGGCTGCTGGAATTGAGAGGCTGAAAGGGTCTTCATTCACTTGACAAGTTGTCCTGTCCATTTCTTGATCTGCGTGTGGGAGAATACTCATCAGCCAGTTAAGTTCAGCTTTCTCCTCTAGTGAAGCTCTTCTCTAGTGGACATTTGGCAGTGTGTGGGGACATTTTAGCTTATCACACCGAGGAAGAGGGTGCTACCGACCTGGTGGGTAGAGGCCAAGGAAGCTACTAAGCATCATCACAGGGCAGCCTCTCTCAACAGAATGTTGCTAGTGTTGAGTTTGGGGAACCCTGGAAGCACCCAGGTGTAGCCTTACTCGAGCGCCTATGCTTTGTAATGCCAACTGCCTTCTCTCTGGGAACCTGCACACTTTCTCTTCACTTCTGCCAACATTTCTTTTCCTTTCTTTTTTTTTCTTCTCTAGAGACAGGGTCTTGATGTGTTGTCCAGCCTGGTCTTGAACTCCTACACTCAGACAGTCCTCCTGCCTTAGCCTCTCAAAGTGCTGGAATCACAGACATAATCCATCATACCGAGCCTTTTTAATTTTTTTAATTTTTATTTTTTTTGAGTTGGAGTCTCACTCCATCTCCCAGACTGGAGTGCAGTGGCCGCTCCTGGCTACCGCAGCCTCAACCTGCTGGGCTCTGGGGATCCTTCTGCCTCAGCCTTCCAAGTAGCTGGAACTACAGGCGCACGCTACCACGCCTAGCTAGTTTTCTGATTTATTGTAGAGATGAGGTCTCGCCAGGTTGCCCAGGTGGGTCTCGAACCCATGGGCTCAGGCAATCCACTTACCTCAGCCTCCCAAAGTGTGGGATTACAGGCTGAGCCACTGAGCCTGGCTATTATTTTTTATTTTTTTAGTCACAGGTCTTGCTCTGTTGCCCAGGTGGGATTACAGTGGTACAATCATAGCTCACTGCAGCCTCGAACTCCTGGGCTCAAGCAGTCCTTTCTCCTCAGAGATGGACTTTTTCAAAACTCATGCTCTCTGCCAGGTGGCCCACAAAGATTCTACTTATTCTTTAGTACTGTCTCTGGCTTCTAATTCTTGCCAGCCCAGGTTCTTGTTGACTCATAATCATGGGTCTCGAGGAAAATAATTTTTGAAAACCTCATCATTACTTTGAAATAAAAACCACATAATAGTTATAGTAACAGTAAGGTACTGTACAACAAATGTGTTACTACTTAAGATAATTACTTAAGAACACTGCTTAGGCCGGGTGAAGTGACTCATACCTGTAATCCCAGCTTTCTGGGAGGCCAACATGGGAGGACTGCTTGAGCCCAGGAGTTCAAGATTGGCCTGGACAGCATAGAGAGACCTTGTCTCTATAAAAAAGAAAACAAAACAAAACAATACTGCTTAATCATATACTTCGAAAAAACCAAGCTCATATGGATCCTGGGGACATTGGATTGTATTGAGTTCCTTTACTCAAAACAATCTGTGGGGTGGGGCTTTGGTGTGATGACTTAAACCTAAAATTAAGGCTTTCCCTAATGTGATCATTGTAGCCAGGTAAATGAAAGTGAGAGTTTTGAATTCAGAACCAGATCATCCTCTGTTTTTTAGTAGCAAGGACTTCCTCCCCCCTGCCCCCCACATACTGTGCTCTGTTTTGGATTCAGTACTCATCTCCAAAAGATGACTTTTAGTTACAGCACCAGTGGATATATTCTTTATGTTTAAATATCTGTTCATCTTTTTTGTGCTTAACTTTTTATTAGGTATTCTTGGGAGATGAGGAAAGTCACTTAAATTAAAATAAGGGAATTAAGTCTTTTAATCTTGTTGAGAGAGGGAAATTTTTCTGTGACAGAAAATAGCTGTATAATAAAAACTGGATAGAATTATGTTCTTTGAAGGCCAGTTTTTTGGTTACCATAGAATTTTGGAATGACATAAAGTGAGTAGGTTCACTCTTTAAAATCTCTGGTTCTTGGCAGCTACCATTCTCTGAAGTTCAAAGCCAGACTTTAGAGGCATACCTGGACGTTGGCAGCACCCATCTGGGACTGATTTTTTTTGATACTTCTGTGCTCTTTTCCAGAAGAAATTCTTGATAATTTCAAGTCTGAGAATCAGTTCTAAAGGGGGTCTAAACATGCTTCTGGATCTCCCACAGTCAGAACAGGATTATTATCCAGGGGGCTTATGGTTCTTCATTCACCTCTGACTAGATATTTGCCCAGCCCAGTTTCCTAGTTCATTCATTAATCCTTTTTTTAAATTAATTCACATTTATACCTGTAAAACTTAGTGGAATCTTTCAGTCATAGTGTTTTTTACTCTATACCCATTTTTAGGCCCGCTACCAAGCTTATAGTCACATGAGAAATTCGAATTTACATGGTTTGCTAAACAGTAGCAGAATATTCAGTTGTGTAAGTTGAATTTGACTACCTCACGAAAACCCTTGGAAGCTCGAAAAAAAGTGTATGGATTTAATGTCGTTGACATTTTAGACCCTTGAGCACAGAAGTGACCTGTTAAAAGGGGCATCTGAAAAGTAGTAGTTTGTTGGAGCTATCAAAACCATGTAGGAGAGGGACTAGACGCTAGGAATGTAATCAGCAACTTACACATGGATAAAATCAGCTAATGTTTCTGTTCTAAGAAGGGAAAGAGAACCTGTGCCTAGAAAACAGTGCATGTATGCTATCAGATTTTGAGTCAAAACCTCTTGTAGCATAATTTAAATGCTATCATTTGCATTGATAAAAATCACAAAAGTCTTTTAAAAAAGCAACAGCAATTTTAGATTCATCTCTGAATCATTATCTGCATGGAGGTGCATTCAGAATCACCATCCATGCATTTGAATCATTCCGGATTTTTCATACAGTGGCTGCCAGTATTTTTAGGACATCATCACATAAGGAGGGATAGTATTTGTATGGTATGCTGGGATGAAGTGTGAGACTCCTGGTGGTGGGGAGGAGGGGCAGCTGGACGTTCTAAGTCAAGGGAACTCAGCTCTTAGCACAGCAGAAACCAGCTAGGTGTACTAGCAGAGGAGGTCTGCTCAAGGAATAAGGAATGACCCAAGGAAAGGAAGCAGGACTTGACCAGTAGTAGGATGAGTCCTTCTATCATCCTTATCCTAAGTGACCCACCTCTCAGGTCAGTGGTGCCTTGCTCCTTTATCTCACTGAACTCTTTCCTGGATTATCTTTGATGACGTTTTCTCATTGACAGGGCATGCTGTCTGTAAGTCATTACCATTTTCATTGACCAGCCTGAAGAACTGAGCCTCATCTTTTTGAGGGTGTTTGCACCTGGCTTGTTCTTCCTCCATGTGCTCCCTCATGGGTTGTATGACCTTCACAGCCACATGGACCACCCAACTCCCTAACCTCATGATCCAGTATCACTCACATTAAGCAGCAATTATTTTCTTTCTTTGGCTAATGTACATTTAAAATATAGTTTCTCTCTCAGTGAGTAAATGAATACTGTTTGTTTTGTTTTTGTTTTGTTGTTTCTTGTTACTATATAAAGTGAAATAGGAGAGTCTTAAAGTTTAATTAGGGAAAATTCCAGCAACTCAATACTGAAACAACTCCAAAAAACTTTAAATACTAACTTTACAAACATTTTCTTTGTAGGTGGAAAAACTGGTGGATTCGTGGAATCCTTACTCTAACTATGATTTCACTGTTTTTTCTGATCATCTCTATGGGATCCTTCATGCTGATGCTGCTTGTAAGTCTTTGACACATGTGACTGAAGTAATTTGAACATGTCATTAAAAGAAGGGTTATCCAAGGCCTAGTAACAGTTTATTTTGTCTCTTTATATATATGAGGGGAACGCCCCCAAAACCTGGAATTAATTTATTGAAAAGTGTGTGTATTTATTCTTATATGTTTAAACTTCAATCACTTTCAAAGTACTCTCTGTTTGATGCAATACATCTATTGAGACATTTCTTCCACTGCTCAAAACAGTTTTTGAATTCATCAGTCTTGATGCCATTTAGTGCTTTGCCATTTTTTGTTTCATCGCTTCCATAACAGTAAAATGTTTCCCTTTAAGGAATTTTTTCATCTGGGGAAAAGAAGTCACTTGTGGTGAGATTGAGTGAATAGGGAGGGTGGGGTATAGGTGTCATGCTGTTTTTGGTAAAAAAAAAACTGAGAACACTCGGTGAGATGTGGCCAGGTTGTTCATGTAAATCATCCATCATGAAATGGGCAAACACATTGAAAGAATCTCCAAAAAAAAATTTCACTGAAGGCTCTCACAACAATGCTAGCTGGTATACTGATGCCGATGGGTCCCTAGAATGCTTACTTAGTGGGGGAAGCCTGTGCTACAAGGGCCCTGCTCTCCAAAAGATAATCCCAGGTTTTTTTGAGTCTTCCTTCATATCTTCAAGTTCATGAAATGATCTGAACTAATCTCTTCCATTTGCAAAATGGCCATTCAATGTGCTCACTCAGCAGAAGCTAAGTTTGTGTAGTCGATATATGTCTTTGTGTCCAACATTGTGCCAAGCATTAAATATGACAGAAACACACTCATACAACTTCCATGTACATGACTACTAGCTTCCATGATTTCAAGGAACTAAGTGTAACAGCAGAGACATACATGGAACCATGTGAATACATGGAATGGCAAATAAGTCCTGTGATAGAACATGCTCAGAGAGCACAGTAGAAGAAAGCACCTGGTTCAGCCTGAGGGAGAGATGAGGAAGAGCTTCCAGAAGAGATGATGCCAAAGCTGAGTCCTGCAGACTGGACAGGAGAAGCCATGCCAGGAGGGCATCATGGGTGGGGCACGGAGGCAATGAGAGGACATGGTCCATTGGAAGATCTGCAGGACTCAGCTTTGTGCAGGGTGTCCAGGAGGAGACTAGAGATGCAGGGAGAGGCCATGTTCCACATAGTGACATTTTTGGTCAATGACAGGCTTCATCTACAGCCATGGCCCCATAGGATTATAATGAAGCTGAAGAATTCCTCTCACCTGGTATTTGTGCTGTAAGTGCTGACAGTATTCACCACGGTGCCATGCCATACAGGTTTGTAGCCTTGGTTTGCAGCAGGCTAGACCACCTAGGTTGTGTAAGTGCGCTCTGATGTTGACAGAAGGATGAAATTGCCTAACAGTGCATTTCTCCAAGCGTATCCCCATAATTAAGCAACACATGACCATGTATATAATTACAAACTACAGTAAGTGCTTAGGAAAAAGGCTGATGCTGTTCTAGCAGAGACTTCCCGGGGGCTTTGTGCCAAGCATCTGCACCATGCTGTGAAGGTTGAGCAGGAGTCCTCGGGGTGACAGAGGAGGAGCCTAGGGGAAGCATCCTCACTGGTGGAGGGTTTCTTGTACTCAAGCCTTGGTAGCTACAGAAACTTGAAACATGCACAGCCCAAAGTGTTGGGGCTGAGAAGGAGGCATGCATTTGTTTAACATGTTGCCAAATGCCTGCTCTCGGGGGTGCATTATACCCTTCTTTGTTGTTATTATTTCTTCTTCATCTTTCAACTTCCTCTTACATACTCGCCTCCTTGACTTCTGGCCCTGCTTGTCCACTTGGAAATGTGTTGATCTGACTCACCAGCTTCCCTCTCCACCCTTGATCCTGTTCATAGCTCATGAGCAACGTGATATGACTTTCCTATTGTTTTATAAAAGAATAAGCTTTGAATTGAAATTAAACACAATAAAAAAAATTCCATCAACTCCCAAAACCACTGAAAACTGCTCTGAGAGGCACCAGAAAGCCTCTTTCACTTTTCTTTCTGTCCTCTCATTAATTTTGTACTTCCTTAGGGGATATCAAGATAATGAAAATGAATATGACATTGCTTTCTTTGTTCTGTTTAATTTGCTGACATCTTAAAGTGCTTTTTTTCTTAAGAAAGAAACACGGATAATGGATAGGAGAGACTTAATGAGAAGGCAGAGGACAGAGTCTGAAAGCCAGGTGTGCTGACATGGGCAGTTGTCTAGATATGATCCCAGGGCTAAAATGCCAAGGACTAAAATGACCACCACCAGCCTCGGCCCTTGGGCATGTAAGAAATGAGTGTGTGCAGAGCACTCCTCAGTGCCATGTAGCAGGTGAGCAGGCTTGGGAAAGAAGTGAACAGGTAAGGGCCAGGAGCTCCGCAAGGCTTTGTGGGTGAAGGGCCCTTTGCATGGGGCCTATGCAGTCTAAGGAGCCCTGGGAGTCAAGGTCCCAGTGGCTGGGTGTGTCAGAAGAAGGTGCTTTTTCCTTGAGGACAGGGCCTTTGAACTTGGAGAAATAATTGGGGGTCAGATTCTAAAGGGCCTTACTGTACTATTGGTTTCATTTAGGAAGCAGCAAGGAGCCATTGAAAACATCGGAGATCATTTGAGTTATCATTACTCTTTAGAAGAAAATTTTGATCTCAGATATTAGAAACCACCAGTATCCTAGATACATTGACGTAAACTGGTTTGGTGGGCACCGCTGTGAATAAGTTACATTTTTCTCCATACTAAACTGTTGAGTATGATTACAAGGGGCAAGGATTTGTGGGTACAGAATATTTTTAACAACTTTTTTATGACAAAATTCAAAACACTTTTAAAACATGCATGCATACATGTGAACTCTGATTTTTTTTGAAAGAGAATCAAAAGCATGTCTAAAGTACTTGGGCTTTCTTTATTTTTTTCTACTATGAAAGGGAAACATGATTTTATTACAAGTTAGTTGCTTTGATGTGTTTGTAGAAATTGCATCAATGCATTTGATAAAAATAAAAGCCCTTTAGTTCTATGAAGCATGGCTTTGCCATTTTATGTTAACATTGACTGTTGTCCCAGTCTATAATTATTTTTGTTAAAAAATGACTTTTTATGTACTGTACAAATGTTATTTGGATAACAGCATTTGAATTTCCTCTTGTCTTTTTATTATAATGCAATCATGACTTTTTCTTGAAAATCTTATTTGTAGTAGTTTGGTGTTATATTTCTTTATCACGTGACTGAAGGGACATATTTACTTTTGATTGGACATGTAATAGGTATAATAGCTTAAGGCTATCTTGAATGGTAGGTTTGGGAGAGCAAATCTGTGGAAACCTTAAAAAGAGAAATCCCAAATATATTCTTAGACAGAGTTTGGTAAACTTTTTCTGTAAAGGACCAGATGGTAATATCTTAAGGGGCTGCATATGTTTCTGTCACATAATCTTTGGTTTTTAAAAACTCTTAAAAGAGTAACCTCTTTCAGGTCTCCTGCTGTGGGAGCTTTTCTGTCTTCTTAATAAATCCTACCTTCTAAAGGAAAAAGAAAAACAAAACAAAACAAAAACTCTTGAAAAATACAAAAATCTATTTTTGGCTCAGGGACTGTATAAAAACTAGCCCTTGGGTCTGCTCTCTAGAAGGTGAAAAAGTTAGTTTACCATAGTCACAAAGTTTTCAACACTTAGTTCACAGTAGTAAGTCTTCCAACTTGCCACTTATTCTTTGGTTCTTGGAATTATCTTAAGCCAAGCGCTGGATATGATGCTACGTCTTAAGAAATTACCTTCACTCAGACCGGTGTGTGCATCAATTTGAAGGACTACTGAATAGAGCATCAAAAAGAGATTCAAAAATAAAAGCCCATTTAATAGGCATGTATTAAGGAAACTGCATAAATGAACTGCATAAACTCCATGGACTGGCCAAAGTGGCTGCACATGTAAACGGCTGCTTAAATTTGCCAAGGTTTTAGATTTACCAGAGAGCAACTGGCCTTGGGAGAGTTGGCATGGCTGGGTGGATGAAAAGACAGTGCTGGTTCCAGGGTGTCTGATTATAGAAAATGTTTTAACTGCTTGTCGTGACAGTACCTTTATGCTTTGTGAGTGTAACAAAATGTATGGTTAAAAATAAGTGTATATAAGCAAAATTTCATATGTGAGATATAATGGACAAATTGGACAAAAAGTTTCTTCATCTTGAGAAGGACAATCTCAAGAAATGAAAGAAAATGAAGGATAAAGTCTAGTCATCTGGAATCAACTTACTGTATCTCTCAGATTTTAAACTCCCATGCCACCCCCTACCCTAGGGAAGAATCTTTCAAGCCTTTTTTTGAGTAAAACATCATATGCTTACCCCTTTGGGGCGTCACTTCATTTTAGATATATTGACTATTGCATTTTTGCTACTGACATTTAGAATAATTAAAAATGGGTAGATGAAGATTTTTAAAGTACACTTGATAAGAAGCTGCTCTATTAAATGATTAAGCACAAATGTAAACACTGACAAATGTATGTCAATGTTTTCTCTTGGCTTCAGGTTCTGGGCATCCAAGTGAAATGCTTCCATGAGATTATCACTATAGGTTACAGAGTCTATCATTCTTATGACCTACCATGGTTTAGAACACTAAGTTGGTAAGTACGCTTTAAACTATTTCAGATGTGAAAATCTGGTTTATTTCTAAGGTTTTTAAAGGAAGCATCCTAATCATCAATATCCATTCAGTTTACCTTATAGATTGATTCTGGAGAAAGAGAAGTCAAAGAATGTAATTGAATTTTGAAAAGAATAAAATTACCTTTATCTTTCCCATTGCAGCTCAACATTTTTTATATTTCATATTTATGTCTTTGTGGATATATCTAATTTATATTGAATATAAACACCATTCTTGTCCTTCAAAAAAGCATTAAACAGCTGGGCACAGTGGCTCAAGCTTGTAATCTCAGCACTTTGGGAGGCTGAGGCAAGAGAATTGCCTGAGCCCAGGGGTTCGAGATCAGCCTGGCAACTTGGTGAGACCTCATCCCTACAATAAATTTAAAAAAATTAGCCGAGTGTGGTGGCACATGCCTGTAGTTCCAGCTACTTGGAAGGCTAAGGCAGAAGGATTGCCTGAGCCCAGTAGCTTGAGGCTGTGTTGACCGTGAGTGTGCCACTGCACTCCAGCTTGGGTAACAGAGTGAGACTCCAACTCAAAAAAAAAATAAATAAATAAACACTAAACATTGTATTGGGCACATGTTTATATCCTTTACTGTAGTTATTTTAGCAAAAGGTTTACTCATGATTTTTTGCTTTATTTCCCTTCAATTGACATGAAGACATACAAAATATTGTATATATAAAAATGCATACAAAGTTAGGGAAAAAAAATCACCAAATGATTTAACATTTAAAATCTTTAAAAAACTTTATGGGCTGGGCTTGGTGGCTCAGCCTGTAATCCCAGCACTTTGGGAGGCCAAGGCAAGTAGATTGCCCGAGCCCATGGGTTCGAGACCAGACCATCTTGGCAAGACCTCATATCTACAATAAATCAAACATTAGCCAAGTATGGTAGTGTGCTCCTGTAGTTCTGGCTACTTGGAAGGCTGAGATGGAGGGATTGCCAGAGTCCAGACGTTGGGGTGGCCGTGAATGTGCCACTGCACACTAACCTGGGCCGGAGTCAGACTCCAACTCAAAAAAAATTTAAAATAAAAATAAAAATAAAACACTTAATAGGTGTAAGTCATATGTGTGAAGACTTTGACCAGGAGACATGATAATATAATAGTTCATATTTAACCTAAGTGGCCATGCCTTTTAATAGAGTTGATTAGTGTCAGCCAAGGAACGAGTGTCTTATTAAAGCACTATTCTTTTAGAATAGTCAAAAAGAAGTTTCTTGATTTTGATGATAGCTAATTTTTTCCCACTAGCGGGTTTCTTCTCGATTGGCAAAGTGTACAGAAAATATTTAGATAGGTTAGGTAATTGGAGAATAATAAAATGTGAAACCATGCAGGATTGACTCTTAAGTGTAGAAAAAAAGATAAATCAGATGGGCTCTGGTTGCAGAAGGCTTCATAGAAGAGGTAATAGATAAGCTGGCCCTGGAAATAAAGACAGACTTTGGACAGAGAAGAGTTGGGGCACTCTATTCAGGTTGGGGCACTAGCACCTGTCAGTTTCTAGATGTGGGATGGACATACCATGTACTATTGATGGTAAGGCATTCTGGGCCTACCTGAGCAGAAAGGATTTATTAGGGAATAGTGGGTGAAACAGTGGATTAGTTAGTGGACTACGTCAAGTCTTGATCACCCTACACAGGAGTCAAAGTCAGTGTCCATTGAAAAAGCAGGAGGATGATAATGTAGTTAGCGAAAACGAGAATACCTCCCCTTTACTTTAGTGTCTAATTCACGAGAACCAAAGAGAAATCCCTTCCATAGCTCTGCTAGCCAGCTAGGACTCTGCCCTTCAAAGGACAAGGCCCAGAGGAGCTCTGAGGCAGCGTTCTCAGCCCTTTTCCTGGCTCACACAAGCTCTCACCAGCAAAATCTCAGTGGGTTCAACCTCTTCTTGGGGAGGGGACAGGTGTGATTTGTGCTGCTAGCTCCCACCGCGCTCAGCTGGCCAGTGTGTGCAGTGCAGGGGGAGGGGTTGAATTACCTTTTCCTTCCTTCCCTCTTAATGTTCCATAGGGAGATAAGAATTCATCTAAAGTACTCTATTATTAAAAAAGCACTAGAGCTATGGGGAGTTGGGAGCTAATTTTCGTTATGAACTTAATGCAGTGTGTGTGTGTTTGTGAAAGTGTGCCGAGGGGGAATATTGTGTGCATGGGGGTGGAGGAGGGCATTATTTTCTGCATCGTAATTTTCTATCTGTGGCATCAGATTTTGAGCTAAGCCGGGCTCGGTGGCTCAGCCTGTAATCCCGCGCCTTTGGGAGGCTGAGGTGAGTGGATTGCCTGACCCCGCGGGTTCGAGACCTGCCTGGGCAACTTGGCGAGACCTCATCTCTACAATAAATAAAAAATGAGCCAGGTGTGGTAGCCTGCGCCTGTAATTCCAGCTACTCAGAAGGCTGAGTTGGAAGGATCGCCGGAGCCCAGCAGGTCGAGGCTGCGGTGGCCGGGAGTGGCCACTGCACTCCAGTCTGGGTGACCGAGTGAGACTCCAACTCAAAAAAAAAAAAAAGATTTTGAGCTAAATAAAATGAGCTATATTCAGTAAATGTTTGTTGATGGATAAGTTTGAAATTAAGTTTAAAATAGGGAAAGAGCATTATGATAGAATATATCTTGAATTGGTCTTCTGCCCTTGGTTTTGATCTTTGTGTCATCATCAGAATGTAGAAAATAATTCTGTTGAGTTTGAGAGGAAGGAAAGCCTCAAATATAAAAAAGCGAATTGTTTTTAAACTACAGGTACTTTCTGCTGTGTGTAAACTACTTTTTCTATGGAGAGACAGTAGCTGATTATTTTGCTACATTTGTTCAAAGAGAAGAACAACTTCAATTTCTTATTCGCTACCACAGATTTATCTCATTCGCCCTCTATCTGGCAGGTAAGTTAAGGAAAATACTCTGTATCATTATGTAGCCAGCATATTTTCCATGTTTATTTTTATTTATGTTATTTAAATTAACAGTGTCCTTTATTTGTTACATTTTTATTCTAGCCTTTCTTTTTAATCATTTCCCATGTATAAAGCTATTTCTTTCAAATACTCCTGACTGGTGATTTAATAAAATACTTATTAAAAGTCACCCATATATCTAAAAATTTTGACTGCTAACTGTAGTAAAGAAACTTTTAAATATATAGTGATTATTAACCAAATGTAATTTACAAAGAAATTTTTACATACATATTGCTTGATTTGTTCCTAAGAAATAGAGCTTTTTCATATAGAATGAATTAGGCCAATTAGTTTCCCAGACATGGTTTATTACATATGCAACTTGGTGTATAGTACACTGTGCCACGTATTTTTATTATTTTAAATTAAAAATTAGATTTTTAGGATAAACTTAGAATTAACAAATTTATTTTCCATAAAATTTTACCAGTCTTAAAATAAACTGTAAGAAATTGATTTTAACACATACTTTTTGTTATTTATTTGTTTATTTTTAGTAAGAGTCTCAGTCTGTTGCCCAGGTTAGAGTGCGGTGGCATGCTCATGGCCACCACAGCCTTGATTTGCTGGACTTAGGCAATCCTTCTGTCCCGGCCTTCCAAGTAGCTGGAACTACAGACGTGTGCTACCATGTCTGGCTGATGTGTTTTTTTGTTTGTTTGTTTGTTTGTTTTTGTAGAGATGAGATCTCACCAAGTTGATCAGGCTGGTCTCAAACCCCTGAGCTCAGGCAATCCTCTTGCCTCGGCCTCCTAAATTGCTGGGATTACAGGCTTGAGCCACCGCGCCCAGCTAACAGCCAGATTGCTGATGTGAATTCTGGTCCCACCATTGACTAGATGAGTAAACACTGGGTTATTTAGTTAATTTCTTGGTGCATCAGTTTATTTGTAAAGTACTTAGAACAGTAACTGGCACTATTTAAATATTGTTATTATTTTCACTTTTAAAGGAGGAGATGAAGTTTTTCTGAGTTTTTACCTTAACTGTTAATAGTCATTGTTTTAGCCCCTAGGAATTTCTTAGTAAATTCATTTTTCTTGTTAGTACAATTTTGGAAACTGAATGTAGTATAGGCACTTCCTTTCCATTTCTTATTAACCCAAAAATATAAGCCAGGCACTATGGCTCACACCTATAATCCCAGCAATTTGGGAGCCGAAGTGAGAGGACTGCTTTGAGCCCAGGAGTTTGAGATCAACCTGGCCAACATAATGAGACCTCGTCTCTACAAAAAACAAAAAAAATTTAGCTGTACATGGTGGCACGCACCTGTAATCCCATCTGCTTGGGAGACTGAGGCAGAAAGATTGATTGAGCCTCGAGGTTGAAGCTGTGGCGAGCTGTGATCCATCCACTGCCCTCCAGGCTGGGTGACAGAGTGATATCCTGACTCAAAAGATAAAATAAAGTAAAAAATAAAAATACAGAGCATGTGGGAAACATGTCCATCCTTTAGAAGTATTCTACTCTGACTGGGTGTGGTGGCTCACATCTGTAATCCCACCACTTTGGGAAGCAGATGTGAGAGGATTGCCTGAGGGGTTCGAGACCAGCCTGGGCAACTTGGCAAGACCTTGTCTCTGCAATAAATAAAAAAATTAGCCAGGTGTGGTGGCACGAACCTGTAGTTACAGCTACTTAAAAGACTGAGGTGGAAGGATTGCCCAAGCCCAACCAAGCTGTGGTAGCTGTGAGCATGCCACTGCACTCCAGCCTGGGTGAGAGAGTGAGACTCCTACTCAAAAAAAAAAAAAAAAATATATATATATATGTACATACACACACCATTCTGTTCAGTAATTGTAATGTTATTCACCATGGTGCTCTGACTTTAATAACATCTTCTCTAGTTTCTAGGCCTTCTAACTCTGCAAAACCAGAGAGTGAAGCACAATCTGAAATCATGGCAGTTTTCAGAGAATTGTTTTGGTTTTTTGGGGAAGGAAGGCATACATTTTCTAAAGGATTTTTCTCCTTTTACATTCAGATTTTTTGTTCAGTGCAGTTTTCTGAATTTATTCCTTAATTTAAAAAAATCTTACTGATATAGCTACAGAAAGTACATTCATAGAAATAGGTATTGAAAAATATTTCGGCCATTACCTTGCTAGACTCTGGTGTGGCCATGTGCTCTTTGAGCTTTGGCTGTCACCATGCTTCCTGGCTTTGGTCCCCTCCCCCACCTTGGGGAAGTAAATCTCTCTCCCTTCTCTTTCTCTAATTTACTTTTAAATAAACTTTTCTTTCTTAAAAAAAAAATTTCTACTCTTTTGAGTATTTGGTATTCATTTGGAGGTAGTTGGTCCATTTCAAATTCTGACCAGTATGAAGGATTATGATCTTAGAGAGATTTCTATGATTGGTATCAGCTAAGAAGAGCATGCTAAAAATTTGAAGAGTGAAACACTTGCCTCTTGGAGACCGATCATTTTGTCTCACTTACCAAACCAATAATCTTAATTTATTTTGTTAACTGTAAGGTAGAATCTGAGATGAATTCTTTCCTATTAAAGAAGAGAAGAATGTAGTGTTTTCTCAGTTACATTTAAAGTGATAAGACTTTCTTTCTGGTATTTTGAGTTTTAATAATAATATTAGCAAGAAAAGTGTCTATGATATCTTCTATTATTGAACACCGGAATTTCTTTATTTCATGTGATTATAAATATTTAATAACAATTATGATTAAGTAAAATAGAAATAATTTGTATCATATGTGTGTGTGTGTGTGTGAGAGAGAGAGACATACACCAATTTCAGGCTGGGTGCTATGTCTTGTACCTGTAATCCCGTCACTTTGGGAGACCAAGGAGAAAGGATTACTTGAACTCAGGAGTTCAAGACCAGCCTGGTGTGCACCTGTAGTTCCAGTTACTCGGGAGACAGGCAGGAAGATCGCTTGAGCTCAGGAATTTGAGACTACATTGGCTGTGACTCCAGCCTGGGTGACAGAGTGAGACCCTGACTCAAAAAAAAAAAAATCATTTTCAAAAGAATGATAATGTAAACAGCATCCTTGCACCCCACTACTTTCAGAGTTGTTCCTTTTCTTAAAGTAATAATGCCTGTCCTAATTTATTTTAGGAATTATCTATTGACTTCCTTTTACAATCCCTTTCATTCCTCCATACTCAGTTTTTCATAGCATCATATACATTTTTAAATAGGTTCCTAGAATATCACTTGCTGTAGAGCTGAGTAGTGTCTATGATTATATTTCTATTCTTTTACTTTTTGTTTTTCCTGAACTGAGTAAATTGCCTCACCGCTTTTCTGTATTTATTAATTCTGGTGTAGAGATCCTTAATTTTTCGTTCAGATGTGTCCCGTGTCTATTGTTAGTTTTAAAGATGTTCACACAAATCAGATAGTGTATCAATTCTCTTTTTTCCTGGAGACCTCTGTGCCAGAGACCTCTGCGTTCCTATTCCTGTTAGCTGTCCTTAGGACTTGGGCCTCCTGTTTTTTCCATCCCATGCCTTTCATTGCTTGGTTAACACCCTCTCTTTGCTGAAAGCATGGCCTACGATAATTTCTTATGCAATGATGCATCGAAGGTAAATGTCTTATGTTCATTTATTACTAAAGATATTTATAGTCCATTCTCACAACTGATTGCTTTGGCTTGGGCTCACATTTACTGTTAGACTTTAACTTAATATTCCAGTGCAGAAGCCCAGGCTTCATCCTTGCCTTCCACTTGGCCTTTTCTGCTTAGTTTCTTTAGAAAATATCTTTGGTCATCCTGATACCTCAGCTCTGCTAAAAGTTACCCATCTGTTTTCCAGCTTCCAAACTTTGCAGACCATTTTTTTTCTTTTATTTTCTCCTTGACGTTTCTTTACTTCTCTTAGTTCTTGTGGGGTTTCCCCTTAATTTCTCTCAATGTTATTTTGTGAGATACCAGGACAGAATACAAGCTACCATTTTAAAATAAACATCCTTGCCTAGTTTTTAAAGTTTTTCCTTTGCCTTAAAACAACAATTTGCTGTTTTCCTCCATGGTCCTGTGGATTGACTGGATCTCACCAGGTGGTTCTCACTCATCTGGTTGCAGTCAGGTGTAGGCCGGTGCTCAGGGTTTTTACATCTTGAGTGGGTGGGACATCCAAGATGGCCCGCTCTCACAGCTGCAGGGAGTGCTGGCTGCTGACCGGAACACCGCTGTGTGGCCTTTCCACATGGCTTGGATGGCACAGGAGCCCGGCTTCTTATGGGTAATGTGTCAGGCACGTGTTTCAAGAGTTCTACACTATTTTTTTTTTAGCTGATTTTGAAATATGGAAACATATATCCATAGTAAAAATTTAGACAAAAAAAAGAAAAAACCTATTCAGTGGTACTTGGTTCGTACCTCAGAGCCTTGCTTACACTCTACAGGGATTACTACTCTTATTCCAGATATTTTCTAGGTATTTGAGCTTGTATGTTTATATCCCTCTCCCAATTTCCTTATACAAATAAGAGTAGATTATTCTCCACCTATTTTTTCCTTATTGTAGCTTGTAGATGGTTTTATATTGGCACAGCTACTTCTATCTCACTTCTCCCTATCTGCAGCTACATCTGTATTGATGTTCAGCAGTATCTGATGGGTAGAATGTCAGCATGTAAGGTGACTACTGTTTTCTTGGCTATTTTCCCCTTTGTGGTTTGCCATAACTGAAAGTAGCTGAGGACAACGTCTCAGCTGAGTGGAGGCAGATAGTATAATTTGTTTGCTTTATTGTTTCTTTCACACATTTCATATTTAATAGCCTTCCCATCAGCTCCTTTTTAGTAATTGTCTGTTTCATACATTAATTTTGGACTCTATTTTATAAAATACAATGGATATTTCTTTTTTCTAACAATACATGGCTTTCTGCCATAGGCATATTTTATACCACTTGCTATTTTAGACTCATAAAATCACAGAAACTTATTGAAAGTATCAGAGTCGTTGTGTCAACAAACATTTGAGTACTTTCCTAATGCTGGGTACTATGAATGGCATTGAGAATATAAAGGAAAATAGAGTCAATCTTGTGCCTTCCAGGTCTTGGGGCTGGGGAGGTGCGAGTCTTCCAGTTCATTGCTGAAATGTGAATGAGGTCTGACAGGAACAGGAAGAGGAGGGAGGAGGGCCATTGAATGGGAAGGCCATAGAGGGCTTTTGAGCAGAAATGACAGATATGAAAAGTAGAGAACATGCAGGCACCTGCCAGGTGGAAAGTGGGGGAACAGCTGTGCAGATGTGGAAATGGGAGAAGATTGCATGTTCTGGACTGTGGCAGGCATTAAATGTTGGAAAGGGAAGTCAGATAGGAGTCACATCTTGAGAAAGTTTGTATGTCATGGAAAATGTGTGGGCTTCAACCGTCGGAAACCATTGGAGGTTTTTAAGCTAAGCAGTGACATAACCAGATTTGTACTTAAATGAAATGGGCTGGGAGATATTATCATGGAGACTAGATAGGAAGCACTGCCATAAGGCATATTAAATATAGTGAGCGCCTAAACCCTGAAGGCTTGTAGTTAATACTAAGTGGGTCATACATTAGAAAATGAAAGTACCATGGGGTGATCCTGGAACCCAACTGCTATCTAATAACAGCCTATGAAAAATTGTTTTTGTGTTCCAGGGTATTGACTTAAAATGTAATTCTTTATTTGAGATAATTATATATTCATATGCAGTTATAACCAAAATAGATCCTTTTTAACAATTTACTCAGTTTTCACCAGTGAAATTTTGCACTACTATAGTTTAATATCACACCAGGATGTTGACATTATTACAGTCCTACAAATATGTTTTTTGTCTGTTTGTTTTTTTGACATGGAGGTCCTGCTATTTTGACCAGGCTGGGCTTGAAATCCTGGACTTAAGCAGTCCTCCTGCCTCGGTCTCCTGAGTAACTAGGATTACAGGTGTGCACCACTGCACCCAGCTCTACAAATATACTTTTTTTTTTTTTTTTTTTTGAGTTGGAGTCTCAATCTGTTGCCCAGACTGGAGTGCAGTGGCCGCTTCTGGCCACCGCAGCCTCAACCTGCTGGGCTCCAGCGATCCTTCCGCCTCAGCCTTCCGAGTAGCCGGAATTACAGGCATGCGCTACCACGCCCGGCTGATTTTTTATTTATTGTAGAGATGAGGTCTCGCTGCCCAGGCGGGTCTCGAACCCGCGGACTCAGGCAATCCACTCACCTCAGCCTCCCAAAGGTGCGGGATTACAGGCTGAGCTACCGAGCCCGGCTTACAAATATACTTTTAAAATGCAACCTTAGAGTAAGCTAGGAGCTACTGGGCTAAATGGTGAAACATCCAATATTTAACATGCATAGAATTTTGCATCTATTATCATTTTAAGTGTGGCCTAAGTATGGAACTGTTAGATCATAAGTGCCTGCTTTGTGTCTCTCTTGTTTGTTTAATTCCCAGAGCCCTGCTCAGGGTCTAGCATTTAGATTCCCAATACATGTTTGTTGGACGCAGGATTAAAAGAGAACATGCACATCCATCCACAGTGCTTCCTAGTGACATTTTCTTAGTTTCAGTGTTTTGTTTGCTGAGTCTTGAGGCCTTACTGGTGACTCTTGAAGTAGTTAGGAACATTCATGAGCTTAGTCTAGCAAATGGAATTCGACTTTACACCAGGAGAGAGGGCGTAGAAAGTGTGCTGTGCTGAGATATTTGTACCTTTCTTTCAAAGCGTGCTGTGGACATCTTTAGAACTCTTTTTGTTAAATAATATTCAAAGGGTTTTGTCAGAATGTTACTTCTACTGCAGTGGTCAGATGACTTTGGGTAATATAGGTCTTAGCAGATTTAAAAAGCAGAGACAGTTTAAGCTATTTCATTGACATTGAATTTTATTGAAGTAAAATGCAGGTATCTCCAGGTCTGACCTCCTTGTCAAGGGCCACAAAATTAAATGACATGTTTAACATCATACAAAGTGGCTCACTGTCCAGGACCTGGACATTCTGGCATTTGGATACTTTTGTTGTAAAATGAATTTGATTGATAATGAAGAGAAACTCAGTGAGACTGCAAATATGAAGATAAACATTCTTTCTAGAGTGTAGACATATAAAAAATAACTCTTCATCAGCTTGGTGATTTGGATTTGGGTTTCTTTAGAAACTAGAAATAGGCCAGGCTTGGTGGCTCAGCCTGTAATCCCAGCACTTTGGGAGGCCGAGGTGAGTGGATTGCCTGAGCCCGCGGGTTCAAGACCCGCCTGGGCAACTTGGCGAGACCTCATCTCTACAATAAATCAAAAATTAGCCGGGCATGGTAGCGCGCGACTGTAGTTCCAGCTACTTGGAAGGCTGAGGTGGAAGGATCGCCAGAGCCCAGCAGGTCGAGGCTGCGGTGGCTGGGAGCGGCCACTGTACTCCAGTCTGAGTGACAGAGTGAGACTTCAACTCAAAAAAAAAAAAAAAAAAAGAAGAAGAAAAGAAACTAGAAATAACATGGTTAGCAGTGATGGGTCAACAAGTTTAAGGTAGTTTGACCCTTAATATTATCACCTTAATGTTCCTTTAGTCAAGTAGAACAATATGCACATTATGTTTTTTGGTTGCATTTATTGATGGCTGTTTTGATTTCTTTAAAATCTTTAAGGAGATGGTGTGACTTAAATAGAATGCTTTGCATTTAAGAGAATTGATGGACATATAACATTAAGTTATAGATAACATTAATGCATAATTAAGTTTTTCCCCCAAACATCCTGAATATCTTTTATATGAAAGGATGTTGATGAAATCTTTAGGATGATATCATAAATCACTTAACAAAAAACTGTATCTCCAAAACCACTTACAATTTTTGAATTAAGGACTACTAAAATCTATACATGTACTAGTGTTCTACACGTTAAACTTACCATTCAGATTAATAGCAGACTTTAAAAATATCCTTGCTAATATAAAGATTGATTTGTGTGACAATTTCCAAAGTGCATATTCACTTAACACTTTTTAAAACAACTCAGTTGGAGTCTAGCATCTGAATAAAGGCACACATGATGTAGTGTGCTTATGAATTTATTTAATACCATGTTAGAAATTTTGAAGTTTTGATTGTTTAGGCAAGTGTAATGAATAACAACACCACATAAAAGAGTGAGGGGTAGTCTGTAAGCTCTGGTGTTCAATTTTTAGTACATCCTACTGTCTGCCTTTTGAATTAAGGACATGCATTTACTGCATTGGTTAATCATCAATAATACATTTTTAAAACATCTTAATTTTTTATTTATATTTTCTTCCTTTTCAACAAAAGCATGAGCCTCAGAATGGGAGTAACTGTTTTCTTCACTTTTGTGTCTCATGTCTGGCACATATAAGTGCTTGATAAATAAAAGAAAGGTAGATTTATTAAAGGAAAGATATGTTGTTAAGGGCACAATGGGCAGGACATAGTGAGAGTGTCTGCTCCCAATGCATAATTTTTATTCGTTCGTTTTTCTGAAATTCCTTCTGTTTCATTTTTTTGACTTTCCAGCATATTTTTATTTCCTTTACTTCTCCTGTCCCCCTTAAAAGTCTCATCTTCTTGTTCTTTCTGAATACACTTCTCTTTAGTCTGTTGGTAACTGGTTTTATCTAACCACTTGGAGAGCTCCTTGATATTGGGCAATGGGATATATACAACTTTGTTTTGCAAACACCAAGCACACTGCAGTGTACATAAATGATGGCTAAAAGTGTAGTGAGACATACTTTTTTAGCAAGAACTGCATATAAAGTGAAGCCTTTTCACTGCTTTTGTTGATAATACTATAACAATTCCTGTGATTTTAATTAGAAGTAAAGTCATACAGACATTCTTTGTTAGGGAAAAAAGTAGAACTGTGGCTGCAGATGTACAAAGTTATCCTTTCCATGGATTTATTAAAATATATATATTCATATACTTGTGAATAAAAATACTTTAGTTCACTTTTTCTTTCTCACAATGTTTTTCTTTAAAAATAATAGTCAGTCCTCTGTCTCCATTGGGTTGTACAGCCGTAACTTTAGCCAACTGGTGATCAAGGATGTTTGGAGAAAAAAATAGATGGTTGCATCTGTACCAATCATGTATAGACTTTTTTCCTTCTCATTATTCCCTAAACCAGGGGTCAGAACCCAGCAGGAGGTGAGCAGCGGGTGAGTGGAGCTCCACCTCCTGTCAGATTAGCTGTGGTATTAGAGTCTCATAGGCACCAACTCTATTGTGAACTGCACATGCGAGGGATCCAGATTGCGTGCTCCTTATGGGAATCTAATGCCTGATGATCTCCCCTCCATCTGTGGAAAAATTATCTTTTACCAAATCCATCCCTGGTGCCAAAAATGATGGGGACCCCTGCCCCAAATAATACAGTATAACAACTATTTATGTAGTATTTGCACTGTATTAAGTATTATAAGTAATTTAGAAAGGATTTAAAGTATACAGGAGGATGGGCATATGTTATATATAAATACCATGCCATTTTATGTAAAGGGACTTGAGCATCCATGGATTTTGGTATCTCTGGGGGATCCTACAACCAGTCCCTCCTGGATACTGAGGGATGACTGTTTATCTTAAGATATGCTAGGATAACACTTTATACCTCTGCCTCCTTCCAAAATCAGAGAACTGTATTCTCCTTATGTATTTAGTAGTCAGACCGTTACATCCTTTAGGTGAAATTGGATAAGGTAAAAGTGAGTTGCCAAGACTGGCCTGAATCAAATGTTTGTTAGGACATCTTGACCCTAAATGATTCTACTGGTAATTTTATTTGAAGAAATGCTTAAGGGTGAATGGTATTGTGTAATTTCAAGAAAGAGAAAACCACATGTTTTGGAGTAGTATTTGTGAGGCGATAACTCTTAGTTAATAATATAGGGACGTTCTCAAGGCTTACTAGGAGATCCACAGGGTCTGTTTGTCAGAAAAGGAGGCTCCAGCAGCATCTGTCTTCTGTCTCTGCTTTGCTCTCACCCCATCAGCCTTTGTACAAAGTCCGGACTACATTCACCTTTAACCATGGACCAGTGGCATAAAACAGCACAGAAATTACATTATTGCCTGATAAGTCTACCTGCTATAGAAGAAAAATACAAAAGCATTAATTTTAGGAATTTCAGTGCTAATAATTCCATGTTTTAGTATCTCCCTCTCCTCCTTCCTTCCTCCCTCCCTCCTTTCTTCCTTCCCTCTCTGTCTCCCCCTTCCCCCTCTCTCCCTTTCCCTCTCCCCCTCTCTCCCTTTCCCTCTCCCCCTTTCTTTCTTTCTTTCTTTTTCTTTCTTTCCTTCTTTCTTTCTTTCTTTCTTTCTTTCTTTCTTTCTTTCTTTCTTTCTTTCTTTCTTTCTTTCTTTCTTTCTTTCTGTCTTTCTCTCTCTCTCTCTCCCTCTCTCTCTCTTTTTCTTTTCTTTCTTTCTTTCTTTCTTTCTTTCTTTCTTTCTTTCTTTCTTTCTTTCTTTCTTTCAAAAAAGTGACATAATGGCTTTCATTTATGGTTCTACTCAGGAAATATGTGTCCATATTGCTTTTGTCTAGTTAGTCAGATACTCTGCAAGTGACAGATAGGAGGTGAGATAAGATTGGGGGTCAGTATGCTTTCTCTTCCCTTGTCATCATTCTTACGCTTTGACATTTCTTTTTTTGAGTTGGAGTCTCACTGTATCTCCCAGACTGGAGTGCAGTGGCCGCTCCCGGCCACCGCAGCCTCGACTTGCTGGGCTCCGGCGATCCTTCCGCCTCAGCCTTCCAAGTAGCCGGAATTACAGGCAAGCGCTACCACGCCCGGCTGATTTTTTGATTTATTGTAGAGATGAGGTCTCGCTGCCCAGGTGAGTCTCAAACCCGCGGGCTCAGGCAATCCACTCACCTCAGCCTCCCAAAGGTGCGGGATTACAGGCTGAACCACCGAGCCCGGCATGCTTTGACATTTCAAATCAGTAATCAACAAACAATCAAAGGCAGCTGATGTTCAATTCTTTGTTCTTGTCGGACTGGCAGCACCCTTGCTTACTCTAGGGGTAGAATGTCATGGTAAGTATAAGTTAGATACACAAAGCCTAGTATTTGTTACATATGGAATTGATTGATTGAAAATTTGATTTCTATCTCACAGAACTCTTTAAAATGTTGCAGGAGAGAATGCATACATAGTATGTGTTTGAATTAAGTGTAGTGTGTGCATTCTCAGTATTGTGAGGTAAACGTATCTTCAGATGGTTACTGGTATTTGGGGCAAGAAGTGCCTATTACCTCCATTATTTTAACATATGATTATTAGATTTCACTTAATTGGGGAAGAAGTACTATTTATTAAATTTTCGTTGTAATAAATTTGTAGGATACAAACATAAACATATATGTTTGTAAACCTCGAACTGATTATTATATTTTACTATAATTATTATAATATGATTCTGAGACATTTCTAGGTTCTCTTTACCTGAATTTTGCTGATATGGTTGATGGGACCATATGGCTCTTAAGGATCTGAGTGTTTACTTTCCAGTCCTGTGACCCTCAGTAATTTAATAAAGTCCTTTGGGTATTTTTCTTCATCTGTAAAATGGAGATAATAATGGGTACCTACATCACAGGGATCTTGGAAGGATTAAAGGAGTTACTGATAAATGATTAATGATCATTAGTGATAAAATACTTAGATAAGAGCCTGGAAACATTCAGTACACTCTAGCTGCCATAATAGTAGTTATTAATTTTTTTATTATATAAATGTTGAAAGCATTCTGTAAATATACCTCATGGATTGATATCACAAATAAATTTTACTTAATTAAAATTCAAGATCCGTTTTCCATGTTCTACATATTAGCAAGGCATTGAGTCATTGAATTAACCCGGGGTTGTTCATTGACTTGTGCTGTGGAATGTATTAGGCGGTTTGGAGAGTGCCTAAGTTTCCCTAAAATGCATGGTGTAAGATAGTAGGAAAGACGGCATCTGAGTCAGTGGCTTAAATATGCCTGAATCTGACATAGGAAATTGGCTTATTTGGGCTTAGGGAATCTTACACTTTGTATCAAATTGCACAAACAAGCACATGCCTTTTGTTCTTAAACAGGTTTCTGCATGTTTGTACTGAGCTTGGTGAAGAAACATTATCGTCTGCAGTTTTATATGGTGCGTATTAACCATTATTCTGCAGTCATTATGTAATAAAAACCCTTATGTTTCTCCTCTTGGTTAGGGGATACAGTTTAATCTACTAGTTTGTGTCTTGCCTGAATGTGAGGGATATATTTATTTCAGATGACCAATAAATATAAACATGGAAGTTGAAAAGTTTCTGAAGATTTTTAAATTTTCAGATTTTTCTAAAAACTTTTACTCTGAGTATTTCCAAAGGCTGGAGCATCAAAGTAGTTGGATCCCTTAAATTTGTAGAAATTTGGAGAGTTTTCCTCGTCTCCTGTACAGTTACTAAGTCTGGGAAACATTTGCCATGTTCTATGAAAGCCACTATGTTTACTTGCTCTTAGCGTGAGCATAAGGGAGCAGAGCATGTGTTTTCTTAGTTATGGTTAGCCATAGAATTGCATAATTCTTTTTGGCATAAGGTATTGTGTTCAATGTACTCAAGTCTATGTCTTGTAACATGTATTACTCTACATATTAATTGTTTTCTTAACTGTAGCAGATTTTAAAACTGTGCAATGCAATGATTATTCAGACCTGTTACTTCATGTATTAGTAAGGCTTATTCTGGATTTGCAATATATTTTCTATTCTTTAGCCTTGCTTTTCTCCTTTAAGACATTCTGCTGAGCATAATTGCTGGGAAATTGTGGTGTTTCTTACATCTGTGTTTCAAGGGATCTGAGAGTAAAGAGTAAAATTCTTAGTGAAAATCTAGAAACAATCAAGACATATCAGCGATAGTAGAATCTCCTATGAAAATAGAAATGGTGCCTATTGGGAAAAAAAATTGAGCATTTGAAGCAACCAGAGTAAAAGACAACTGAATCTTTTAAACAGATCAAAATAGAATAAAATAAAACAACCAGTATAACATATTATTTGCTGAAATAAGAAACAGATTTATTCAAAATAAATCTAAATCCCAAGAATTTTAAAAAATAATTTTATAAATTCCAAGCAAAATTATAAGACCAGTACTTGGAAACATTAACTCCCTTTTGTTTACATTCTGCTTATATTGATTATGTTAAAAGTCATTAGAGTGACCATCTCTCAGGCTAGATGGAATTAATGAAACATGAGGTCTTTGAAAAGTTTGAAGCTGAATACTGTCCTTTAACAGGCTTGGTAAGATAAACTTTCAAGTATGAAAGTATGGTTCTTAAAGGCAGTTGAACCGTGCTGGCTTGAATCATGTGAAGTTTGAAATAGCTCTTTATGAAAAAAAATTAACCACAGTAAACTCTGAAAGAAAAATCACTTTTAGTATTTTTCTTAACTGCAGATGCAGAGTAAAATGTTCCTCTTTAAATATGTTAACACTATAAATTTCTCATTGTCACTTAAGTCTAATGATTCACCATTATGTTTTATTTTTCACATGTGTTTTAAAATCTAGTTGTATGGTTACTATTGCATTCTATTTGTTTATGAATTAGATTACTTTGTTACATGTTTTCATTACTTTAAAGTTCCAATAGGCAACAGAATGAATATAATTTACTAACCGCATTATTATGACTTTTATCTTACATATTTTGACCAAAAGTCATGGTAGAAATTTGTGTTTCAAGATTGTTGTTTCTTCTTTGGCTGCACTGATCAGTTATGTTCACTAATTTTTGTGTTGGGCTGTTAACAGTTCGCATGGACTCATGTCACTTTACTGATAACCGTTACTCAGTCACACCTTGTCATCCAAAATCTGTTTGAAGGCATGATATGGTAAGGGAATAGACTTATGCTGCTTTATGTCTGTGTCATAGCACTTTTAAAGCTCTTTCACATTAGATTGCTTCTTGCCAATTTCTACTAAAATGTACTGTTTGTTGTTCATATATCCTATTAAAATGTCTCATTGAGTTTTGCTTACTATTTGACAACTGAAGACAAAATGTTTCATTAACAACTGGAAATCTTTCTTACTCAGGTTCCAAATAAAATGCAGAAAGTTCCCATAAAAGTTTTAAGCCATTAGTTACATTTTCAGATGTCAATAAACCTTGATGTAACTTTTCACAAAGGACAGACTTTAAAGATATTATTTACATGGAATGCAAAGGAAATATGAAAGTTCGCTTGTCAGTGATTAGTGTGCCGAAATGCATTTTTTCCCTAGGTGAAAGTTGAGTGGCTCCTACTTTGCTTTATGTAGGAGTGGTTTTGCAGCTTTCAGAAGTTACTTGCCCTGTGGCAGTGGCTTGTATATTAGTTAAAAGTTATAAAACTTATTACTTAAAAATTAGTTGAAATGGAGAAAAAGCTTATGATTAAGAAAAATTTGACAGTACTCTTCCCATGTTCATTTTAAACTCATTAATTAAAATATTTTACAGTTGATCTTTATCAAGATAAATTTTATTCCCTTGACAGCTTCATGTTTTTTTTCAAGAGAGGTGTGTGCATGTGTGTGTGTGTATGTGTGTGTGTGTGAACAGTTGCAATCATTTTATGATTGTCTTCCATATATTGTGCAGACTTTTAACTGATGAGGAGTAGTTATGAAGTAAGTAGGTTCTGTGCATTTAGTAGAGTGCATTTAGTAGAGTGCATTTAGTAGAGTGTAATGCATTCATAAGGTAAGTTGGATAGAGTTAAAATTGATAACTTTCCTGCCGGGCACGATTACACCTGTAATCCTAGCACTTTGGGAGGCCGAGGCGAGAGGATTACCTGAGCCCAGGGGTTCGAGAACAGGCTGGGCAACATGCTGAGATCTCATCTCTACAAAAAAATTTTAAAAAATTAGCCAGGTGTGGTGGCACACACCTGTAGTTTCAGTTACTTGGAAAAAGGTGGAAAGATTGCCTAAGCCCAGCAGGTGGAGGCTGCGGTGGCTGTGAGCATGCCACTGCACTCCAGCCTGGGCAAAAAAATTTTTTTTTTCTGAAAGTGAATTGTGTTAAGAGCTTGGTATGAATTTATTGGATTATGCTCTGTCTAAACAAGTGACTCATTTCCATACTAAAAGGCTATTTTTCTTAAGATGAACTTTGATCTGCCTTTATTTTTTTATAGCTTGTTCCTCATAAAACTAAAATTTAAATGTCTATAACTATAGAAATATTGGATAATTTAATGTATTCCTTAATAATCGTCTCTTAATATGTTAGCTTATTTATTGATTTCTGGGGGGAAAACTGGAACTTAGTGGTGTGAGGACAGGTGGAAAAGGTTCAGGAGTGGAAGATCCTAGTTGCCCACAGGTGCTGTTTAAGGTAAAGACTGCCATGTGGATGGGGATTTGGCCAAAGCTCATTGATGAGGACAGAAGCCAAGCATCAGAGTGAAGTTTCTCAAGATAGAAATGGGTTACAGGCTAAGCTGCAACAACTCTTTATAGACCACTTGGCCTGATGTTCATGAAGCCTAAAACCAAAACAGCGGCAGAAATGGTTTCTTGACCAATCTGATAACAATTCTGCCATGGAGAAGAGACAGACACACCTCCTTCAAGAATGGTTTTGTATTACTCCCATGAAGCTTAAATACTTAAGTTGCTACGTGGACAAATTTGGTTGATATTTATTATTTCTACAAATGTTTTGGCAAGTGTTATGTTCTGGACGAGGCTACCATGTAATCCAAAGGTTATTCCATTAGTCATTATGAGTCATAACCTGTAGGAATATTTACCACTTAATCATATGATCTTTTTTCTGCTGACTTTTTTTTAATACAGGTTCCTTGTTCCAATATCAAGTGTTATCTGCAATGACATCACTGCTTACCTTTTTGGATTTTTTTTTGGAAGAACTCCATTAATTAAGGTAATGGAAAATTATTATAAGCAAGTCACTACCATAACCTCTGAGATTAGCTCTTGGAGAACATTTCCGACAACTTGGTGCTGTTGACATTTTTTTTTTTTTCAATCTCTGAGATGCTTTGCTTTTCCTTAGCTGCATTTGGCAGCTGCAGGGTAGGAGCAGTGAGCCATATCTCCAAATCATTCCACCTGGGTTCTTCCTCAGACTTTCTCTTGGGTCCTCTATAATGGCTGGACTCCGTCAGGTGTCCTCTCCCTTGTGAAGACTCTTTTTGTCTTTCTGTGGTTTCTTTCTTGCAGCTCTTTGGTGCAGTTCTTCCTCATATTGCCCAACAAACCTATGCACAAGCCTTCCTTGACTCTGCTCTTCCCTCAAGCTGCCTCATCATCCCTCCCCTCCTTTTCCCATCTTTCTAAAAGAATCAAGTACACCATCTTCACATGCTTATGTCCATTTGTAAGACTTAAACATCAAACTCATTTCAAGCAAAAGATTTTGAGACCTACAATAAAATATTGATAAAATGCAAGTAATAATGGAAAGTTAAAACAAGAGAGGAAAATACACAGGAGCAGACTGTGTTATTTTGCCTTGGATTTGGTTCTGTTTATAGGCAAAGAAGGATAAGAACAGGAGGCAAAGAAGGAAAAAAACTAAGTTTTTAGATCTCATTTGGGGGGAGAAGTACGTCAGTCCTTCATGGAAGTCAAGCCATTTTATGGAACTGACTTATTTGTTTTATTTTACAGATGTGGGGTACAATTCAGGGTTAGGTATACAAATGTTCATTATGTAGGTACTCTTGTTGCTGTGTGCCCTCCCCAGAACTGATTTCTTAAAAAAGAGTTGCTCATGCTGGGGCTTCAGATAGCATTCACTCGATTTGCATATTAAGCAAAGTCTATTACAATAGTCTCACAAATATATTAAGTGGTTGTTTTGATATTTTTATATGGGTAGTTTTAAAGGAACTGAGACTGTTGTTCAAATAGAAAAAGTGTCTGTCCAGAGTGATGTGGGGGTGGTTTAGCATTCACAGAGGCATTCATGGACTCCCTGGTCCTTCAAAAAACCTTCCATAAACTCCTCCTTTGGAACATACAGAGAGTATCAGCTGAGAGCATCAGCACACACAGAGCATCAGGCTGAGCTGCAGGGATACTGGCAAGCAAACTATAAGTTTTAAAGATGTTTCTACACCTGCTTCAAAGTAGGCGTGATGTAATATTCAAGATTGATTTCAGCACACACTAAGAAGTTTTTGGTTTCAGAAAGGTTGTTGCAGCTGTGGAAGAATCTCAGCGACTGATTTAAACATAGCTTTCAAGTGAATTTACTAGGCTGGATTCGTTATATAACATATCTAGATAATTTAACAATTAACTCTCAATCAATATGATATCAATTTAATGTGATAAGCTATCTTTAAAATAATCATTAGAAACTTTTGAATTTGAGTACACTTCTACTTCATGATAGTAATACAAAATTATCCTAGAGAAGGGTGTATCTGACCCTTCTCCATGGCAGAATTGTTATCAGATTAGTCAAGAAACCATTTCTGCCAGCTGTTTTGGTTTTAGGCTTCATGAACATCAGGCCAAGAGGTCTATAAAGAGTTCTTGTAGCTTAGCCTGTAACCCGTTTCTGTCTTGAGAAACTTCACTCTGATGCTTGGCTTCTGTCCCCATCAATGATCTGATGACCAAATCCCCATCCACATAACAGAACTTACCATAAACAGAACCTGTGGGCAACTAGCATCTTCCATTCCTGCACCCTTTCTACCTATCCCCATACCACTGAGTTCCAGATATCCACCCAGATTTCTCTCCCTAAATTGTCCCATTGACTGGGCAACAACAGCCTGAATATGAAACAAACAGGATCTGTTCTTAAAAGGACAACATGTCTCTTTCTTCCTGGAGAAAGACGTGAATTGTGTGAAAAAAGGGGGTTGAATGTATGAGTACTGAAGAACATTCAATATTTGGGGCTGTGCAGTATTTTGCCATTTCAGAAAAGAGATCTGTGTGGATAGCATATTAGGAATATATGGAAATCTCATATGCTAGAATGTTCATATTTTGTTGTACTCATTCTGGTTTTGGTCAGTAGGGCAGTACTGACCATGTTGCTTGGAATTAATATATCTCCATCTTTTTCCCAAGAACTTATGTCAAAGATTATAGAATTTTATATAAGAATAAAAGTTATGGGATAGTTATTTCAGTATACAGTCCTTTGAGAGGAAAAAAACAATTAAGTTGAGGATATTTAATAGGAACAAACTTATAGTTACAGCATGTCAGATCTTTGAAGGCCTATGTTTTTATATTCTACTAGGGAGATTTTCATTAGTAAATCAGGATAATTGAAAGAAGGAAAAGGGTTTTGAATTATTCCAATAAGAAAAAAGTAAGGAAAGATGTACGAGGTATTGAGAACTCCTTGAACAAAGTTTGCATATGTATTGTGTATTTTATGAGTGCAGTAATGCTTTTTAATATTATTTGGCTTTTTTCAGTTGTCTCCTAAAAAGACTTGGGAAGGATTCATTGGTGGTTTCTTTTCCACAGTCGTGTTTGGATTCACTGTGAGTTTTACTGGGATTTTTACTTTATGTATATTTTGAAAAACTATACCAAGTTTATTAGTGTATCCTAAACCTAAAAGAATTAAACCACAAAATGCTAATGATACATTAATTGAAACCTACTGAGTACAACCAGTTCTGTATCTCAGTACCTCTTATCCTGGCTGCATGTAGAATCCTGGAGAACTTAAACAAAATCTATGTCTCAGCCCTATCCCTGGCCAACTACCTTCCCCAGGTAGTTCTAATGTACAGCCAAGCTTGAGATCCACTGTTGTGCTTTATGTTTTAGTAGTTTCTAGTAGCTGTTCTGTCTTATGGGGGACACAAGTGCTACGACAGGTGGTGACTATGAGTAATAGCAGAGAATGCAAATGAGCTCTGCTTTGTTAACACACTTGGCTAATGGGTGGTTGCTGCTGTGAGCCCAATTTGCAGGAAGAGTCTGTTAATTATAAATCATTAATGCTCACTTATAGTCATGAATAATGACTATTATTCATGTTTCATGTTTTAAAAGTTAATTTACATTTAGGTTTTTGTTAAAAGGTATCTAGTGAAAATCAATAAGGCTACAGCAAAATGACTGAATATAAGATAAATATACAAAAATACTATTAGGGAGTTTAATTTTTTTTAACAGTCTAGTCTCTGAAATTTGTAGTTATTTTCTGTATCCAAATATAGAGTAGTAACAACCACGACAGCCTCGATCTACTGGGCTCAGGCATTCCTTCTGCCTCAGCCTTCTGAGTAGCTGGAACTACAGGTGTGTGCCACTACCCCAGCGAATTTTTTGATTTATTGTAGAGATAAGGTCTCACCTTGTTGCTCAGGCTGTTCTCAAACCTGTAGGCTCAGGCAGTCCTTTCACCTCCACCTCCCAAAGAACAATTGGGATTACAGGTGTGGGCCACTGTGCCCAGCCCAACATGAAATTTTGAGAGGGAGCAAATATATAGATAAATGATCCTGATGGGGAAACCACCATAATTTGTCTGTTTAGTTTATAAATTTAGCTCGTTCTCAGTAAAATTCCAATAGAATTTGAGTTTTTGTGGTAAAATATTGATTAGATAATAATTGACAAGTGGGATAATGAGAAATGATTTAATCCTATGTTTTTTGCATTACACGGTAAGTCAATTAAAACATTAAGTTAATTCTATAAGAATAGATTATTATTAAAAACTAGGAAATACTACAGGGATAACCATGTCATTGGAAGAAGTTAAAGAGCTACTCCATAAGAATGAATGGCAAAATATAAGGAAGGAAATTATGTAATTTTTCTAATAAATGGTTTTGAAGAAATTGGTTGTTTGGAAGCAAAATCAGTCTATATTTCCTAATGCCATCTGAATTTCTGTTAACCATTCTCAAACAAAATAATAGGCAGAATGACTGCAAGAAAAATAGAATAAGCTATGCAATTTAAATTTATAAAAAGATATTTTATCTTAGGTATCTTTTTACTTCCATGACTGAGGACAGCTAATTTTAAAAATTGCAGTGAGGAATCGGGCACAGTGACTCACGCCTATAATCCCAGCACACTGGGAGATGGAGGTGAGAGGATTGCCTGAGCCCAGGGGTTTGAGACCAGCCTGGGCAACTCAGCAAGACCTTGTCTCTACAATAAATCAAAAATGAGCTGGGTGTGGTGACATGTGCCTGTGGTTCCAGCTACTTGGTAGGCTGAGGTGAAAGGATCGCCTAAGCCCAGCAGGTTGAGGCTACAGTGGCCATAAACATGCTACTGCACTCTAGCCTGGGCAACAGAGTGAGACTCCTACTCAAAAAAGAAAAAAAAATTGCAGTGATGTAACCAGGGAAAGAATAATTTAGTCAAAGTATTCTGAACTGGCTAAAAACAATGATGTTTTTTCACCTATACTATTTTATATTTCCTAATCACTGCTTAATTATTAACTGATGAAATTAATAAAATCTTGTTTGCAATAAATGTCAGCCCTTTTTCTATACCCTTATAACTATGGTCATACAGAGTTACAGTCTCGATTTTTAAAAAAAAACTTGGCCAGGCATGGTGGCTCAAGCCTATAATCCCAGAACTTTGGGAGGCAGAGGCAAGAGGATTACCTGAGCTCAGGGGTTCGAGACCAGCCTGAGCAACATGGCAAGACCTCGTCTCTACAATAAATCAAGAAATTAACCAGGCATGGTAGTGCGTGCTTATAGTTCTAGCTACTTGAAAGGCTGAAGCAGAGGGATCGCCTAAGCCCAGTAGTTTGAGGCTGTGGTGGCCATGAGCAGCGTGCCACTGCACTCCAGCCTGGGCAACAGAGTGAGACTCCAACTCAAAAAAACAAAAAACAAACAACCCCCCCCCCCCAAACCCACCTCTTTCCTTTACTAAAGGTCCTTCAGGTCTTTTACTGGGAAAATTATGACCATCTAACTTTGAAAATGCATAGCAGAATATTGTCTAATAATTTAAATTGTAATACAGAGAAATTCTGGCATTTTATTTCTGGCATTTCTGACATATAACTTAAAACATATATCTTTAGGCAATGTTTCATGAGCTCTTGCTTTGTTATTCAGGCTGCTTATGTGTTATCCAAATACCAGTACTTTGTCTGCCCAGTGGAATACCGAAGTGATGTCAACTCCTTTGTTACTGAATGTGAGCCTTCAGAACTTTTCCAGCTTCAGAGTTATACACTTCCACCCTTTCTAAAGGCAGTGTTGAGACAGGTAAGAGTAATGGTTAAGATAAACATGATTGGGGATCTGCCACTCCAAAGATTACACTTCCTTTAAGAGTGGGATTCAGGGCCGGGCTCGGTGGCTCAGCCTGTAATCCCATCACTTTGGGATGCTGAGGTGAGTGGATTGCCTGAGTCCATGGGTTCGGGACCAGCCTGGGCAACTTGGCAAGACCTCATCTCTACAATAAATGAAAAATTAGCTGGGCATGGTAGTGCATACCTGTAGTTCCGGCTACCTAGAAGGTTGAGGCGGAAGGATCGCCTGAGCCCAGCAGGTCGAGACAGCGGTGACTATGAGTGTACCACTGCATTCCAGCATGGGCATCAGTGAGACTCCATCTCAAAAAGTAAATAAACAAATAAATAAAATAAATAAAATTAGTTTTTTTTCCTAAAGCATGTGTAAAGGTTCTTTGAAGCCTTGCACTGAAAGATGTTGACATGCCCTCTAGAAGAACCCTCCTGATCCCTGTCATTAGGCTGGGAACATTAGACTGGCTGGTTGGCTAAAATGGGGAATCAGTCATGAATGTGTTTGTTTGTATCTGAAAGTTTTATTTTTAACTAAAATTCATAATTTTTGAGAAGTAAATTAGCCAACAAATTATTTATCTCCTTGAATGCTCAATATGTGGATTCCAAGATATTTTTCCATGTCTGAGCTGTCTGTTATCTGCTATAAAACTTCTGATGCTGCTAATGTTTGATAAAGACCAAGGCTATTGCTTTGAGTACAGTTGCTAAAATTGGTGTTTTCAAACATCTTTCTTGAACTACACCCGTCAAGCACTGTCTGTAATTTATGGTTGCTATTTAAAAGCAACCTTAAATTGTTTAAGGTAGGCTATTTAAAAAGGAACAAGAACTATGAATTTGCAAAATAATTGAACTATAACATTCTTCTCATTTTTTATAATCCTCTCCCTAAATATTTTATAGTTGTCTCATTGATGCTCATTTTGGTAGTTCTCTTTAAGCTTCTTATTTTTGTGTGTTTCTATAGCATTCAACTTAGTTTTAAGAGAAAAGGCCCACTTTTCCCTTATTTCCTCATATAAAATTAAAGTGAACAACCAAAAATAATGATAAAATACAATATTAAAATAAATTATTTAATTACAAAAACAAAGGACTATTCATAAAAAAAATTAAATTTAGAAGTGAACTCAGCTGCTTCTTAGTAAGCCTACCACCCAGTTGTTGTAGAAGTTCTAGATAAGTTAGAAGGTAGCCTGCCAGCTGTAAGAGTTCAGCCTGCCGGTGCCTGTCCCTGTGCTTGCTGGGAGACTGGAGAAGATGGGGCAGAGAGCTTACCATACATTGTTCTCCCATAAACCTTAATGTTTGTGAAATTAACAAAAATATGGTATATGCTTTTACCTACTGTTTATATCATGGTTCTTATATTAGGTGGCATGCTCAAGTACAAGTTTAATAATGTTAGTACCATGCCTACCCTTCTTTCTCCTCTTTAGGAAACAGTGAACTTGTATCCTTTCCAGATTCATAGTATTGCTCTGTCAACATTTGCATCTTTAATTGGTCCATTTGGAGGATTCTTTGCCAGTGGATTCAAAAGAGCTTTCAAAATCAAGGTGTGTGTTTAGATTCTTTGTTGCATTATTAGATAATGTAACCTAGTTGCAATTTGGTTCAGTCTTGGTCTACATTAAGACCCTAGGTAAAAACTTTTACATCTTACTTGTTTCATCCTCACAGAAAGGCTGCCTAGCTGATCCGAGTGCATTCTTTCTCATTAGGTTTTGGTCATACTGTGTTAATACATTTAAGGGTTAGGTCAGCTTCGTTTATAGAAGTGGGATGGGATGCACCCCATAATGTTGGTTTAGACACAGAATCTTGGTCTTGCAAGTGCTCATCCAAGAATCCAGACCCGAATCGTCTGAGGCTTAGTGTTTTGCCACAGTCTCACTTGATGGATTTGCAGAAGAGCCTCTGGATAGGTCACCATTTGAGAGTTTGATGTTCTGTTCTTTAGGTTTTGCAGACCATATGTTCTATTGCAGCTTCTCAACTCTGACTTCGGATGTTGTAGTGTGAAAGCCCCCACAGACAATATGTCAGTGAATGACTGTGGCTGGGTTTTAATAAAACTTAATTTATAAAAAATAGGCTAGATTTGGTCTCTGGGACATAGTTTGCCCAACCCTGCCCCAGGTACTTAAAATTATCCCTACATGTTATGTAAGGTCATCATAAAGCCACATGCTATCTCTGTAATATTAGCTTAGCCTCTCACACATGGCTTCATTAAGCTGGGGTGGAATGTTGTGCCATCAGGGCTTAGAGAGCAGCTGTTGAAGGTGGGGTGATCAGGGAAGGCCTCTCTGCATAGGTGCCACTTAGCAGAGATCTGAGGGAAAAGGAGAATAAGTCCTGCAGAGAAATCTGTGCAAGAGCATTCCAGAGAGCACAGAGGAATAGAAAAGGTTGGCCTGTTTGAAGCTGAGCTAGAATGCGTGGCTGTGGGCAAGAGCAGGAAATGAGGCTGCAGAGTCGAGTGGGACCAGACCAGGCGGGCCTGAGAGGGCTAGGGAAATCAGTTTCCTCGGTAAGCACTTGCTGTGGGGAAGTTACCATGGAAGGTGGAATGCAGTATATGAAAGCATACAAGGTGTCATCCCTGTTTTCAGGATGCTCACTGCCTGCTAGGGGTCACAGCATACGTCCACAGAGAACTCCAGCAGCTACCGTGCAGGATAAGCGTCTCGAAGTACTTAAAATACAGCAGCAGAGTGGCACTGGGTTCCCACAGCTCTGTCATGCTTTCAGATAGTAGGGAAGGGCAGAAATTAGTTGGCAAAAACTAACCAAAGAATTTTTCAGTAGTTGTTTTAAACAGAGAAATGTTATATTTAGGATGGTACTTTTTTTGATGGTCTTCAATTAAAGGTTTTTTGTTGAATTGTGACATTGTTTTTGCGTGCCTGAAATGAAGGAGCTATTGCTGTAGCATTTGAGATGTTTCAAAGAGTGATTAGTCATGTGCATTTCTGGGGCACTCAGACATGTGGATATATCTGTACAGAGTCAGTGTGTAGAGGCTTAATACCTGTTCCCTCAGTTTGGCCATTCAATGGCTAATGTGTCCCAAATAAGCTAGCTGTGATTTTCTTTTTACCCTAACACTTTAAAAAAAGAAGAAATACTTATCATAGCAGTAAAATGTTTATTTCAGAGTAAGAACTGTTAGGATAAACATGAATTGGAACCAGTTATACATCTGTCAACAACACTAAAATAGCTCCCCAAATAGTTACACGGAAGGATAGGCTATAACAAAATTTGATTAGCAATAGCTGATAGAATTTTTATTTAGAAAAAGTTTTAACTAAGAAAAGTCGTGTTAAATTTAAGTGTTTATTTAGTGTTTAAGACTGTGGGTCAGTTCAGAAATCATTCTAAAATGGGAATGTATTTGGAAGATGTGGTTTTGATCTCTTGGGACATATTCTATTAAGTTTGTATTTAGTAAAAAAAATTCAAGAGTGAAGTATTTTCCTTATAGAATGAGTCCATGATGCCAAAGAGACACTTACAGATAGGAATGTTATTACTGGTGATTTTTTGAAAATTTGCTAACATATTTGTTTGTTTTTAAAGGATTTTGCAAACACCATTCCTGGACATGGTGGAATAATGGACAGATTTGATTGTCAGTATTTGATGGCAACTTTTGTGCATGTGTATATCACAAGTTTTATAAGGTACTTTTACATTAAAAAAAACTTTTTTAAGGTGATTTCTTTGAGTTCTCATCTTCATTGGCATGAGTATCAATAAGTTAACTCTTTCTGTCAATGGGAATCTGTAATATCAAAATGAATGGGTGGCCCCTGGAGGTGTTCCTTGAGTGGGATGGTTAAATTGTCATTGTTTTACATACATTTGAGCAAGTTTAAAAAAACAATAGTGTATATCAGGACCAAGTTAAATATCCAGTTAGTATGCATGGTATTGGATTTGAAAGGTGAAAATATTTAATTTCTCAACTGTGGGCATGGTAATGATCATGAATGTAAGAGTTAAGAAGGAGGAGAACATAATTCATTCAGTCTGCCAATTATTGCTCAAGTGCCTGTCACGTCATGGAAAGTTCTAGGCATGAAGATAGCAGAAAACAGAACAAATCCAGTCTTTGCCCTCAGTTTTTTTGTTGGGGGTGGGGTTGGAAAGAAAAGGACAATAAACAAATAAGTAGTATAGTTTGTTAGATCATAAGTGCTATGGATAAAAATAGAGCAGACCAGGACATCGTGGGAGTGTATGGGGGTAGCTGGCAGGTGGGTGGATGGGTGTTGCTATTTTATATGGTATGGTGGTCCATTCTTGTTATTAAACCTTAATATTTTGGCTCTGCCTTAGAATACCAGTTTGGGTGTGAAGGCCAACCACATAAACCACATGTTAATTTTATTTTCTGTGGTTTCTACTCACCCAACAGACAGAACACTTATTAATAGAACCTGAGCCATATAAAACATGGATTTTCCTCACAGAGCTATTTGGAGGGAAACTCATATTCAGAGATCCCTAAATCCACATTTTAAATATGTACCCATAGCAGTGTGAGAATTTTTGTATTAACTTTTTTGGGGGAGGCAGTCTTACTAAGGGTTTACCAATTTCATTAGTCTTTTCAAAGAATCATCTGGTTTTGCTAAATTTCTTTACTGTGTATTTTCTACTTCATTGATTTTTCACTCTCATTTTCATTCCTTTATCCTTTTTTTGGTTCAGTTTTCTGTTCTTTTTCTAGTTTCTTGAGACAAAGTTTAGACTGATTTTCAGCCTTGCCTAGTATATCTGTTAAGACTATAAATTTCCTCTTAAGTAAATCTTTAACCTCACCCTACAAGATATGATATTTGTATTTTCATTATTCAGTTACAAATATTTTCTTGTCTCCAGCATTGTGTCTTCTTTTAACATGTAGGTTATTTAAAAGTGGACTGATTTGTGTCCAGACAAATGCAAATTTCTTCATTTTCCTTCCTGTATTGTTATTTGCGTTAATTCCATTGTGGTTAGAAAAGACACCCTCTATGATTTCAGTATTTAATGGTTTTTGAGACTTTCTGGCTCATCATATTGTTTATTCTGGTATGTTCCACGTGCTCATGAAACAAATGTGCGTTCTGCAATTATTGGATGTAGTGTTGGATATGTCAGTTGGGTGAAGTTTAATTAAATCTGTACTGATTTGGGGCGACTTTGTTTTGGGGTTTTTGGTCTGCTTATTCTGTCAGTTACAAAGAGAGCCAAATTTCTCTCACTGATTGTAAATTATCTTTTTTTTATTTCTATTACTGTACATTTTTCTTTATATCTTTTGAGGTTGTTAGTTATATGTAAATTTAAGATTGTTGAATCGGTTGAATTGATCCTTTTGTCATTATATAATAGCACCCTTACTACTTGTTTTCAAGCCTACTTTGTTGGGTATTAGGATAGCTACATCAGCTTTCTTTTGGTTAGTGTTTGCATAGTGCTTCCTTGTCTCTCCTTTGATTTTTAGCATACCTTTCTCCTTATATTGAATGTATTTCTCTTTTCTCTTCAAACAGGCATATAACTAACTGTTTTTGTGTCTGTTTTGCATACTCAGTTGCCAGTATTTGTCTTTTTAATTGGAGCATTTAACCTATTTGCATATCATTTATTTATTGATACATTTCTGTTTTAGTAATTAGTGGTTAAATCTTTAGAAATTTATTTTCTGAAAATGGCAGTTTTTAGGACATTAACTCCTATTCTTTTCTAAACGATCTGCTGTTCTCTCAGCAGAGGGAAGTCCTACTGGGCTATGCTGTCCACTGTTCAAAGCAGATCTGTAGACTATGAGAGATATAGTGAGAATGCCAGGATGCAGCCAGCTGGGAGCACCTGCTTGCACCATTTTGCATTTAGCGGAACTGGCTAGAACAGCCTTCCTTTTCTCGGTGGATCCCCACTCTGGGTTTATGCTATGAAGTTGCTAAATCTTTTGAAGAAATGAAATAAGACAAGCTGTGTTCAGACTTGAGCCTGAATGGTATAATGGCCACAGTTTTTTTGGCAAATGAGTTGAGCCATATGCATGAAGGTGACCCACAGGATGGCTACCCGAGGCTCTTGTGCAATTTTTAGTCAAGATTTTTAAAGTAAATAGTTCCTCTACTCATCCTCACTGTGATAGCACTATATAGCAGGCATTTCATTGCTGCTGGGATTTCTGCTTCCTGTGATTCTATTTGAACAGGCTTTACTGTAAATCATACATAGATTTACCCATGGAAATATCTTCTTAGAATTCTGTGCATCCTCCATATATTACTTACATTTTGCTTTTTCCCATTGGATTTTAAAGCAGATCAGCTTTGATTTTGTTTTCTGTAGACTTTCTTTGAAGTTTGTGGCACCTAGTGCATATCTCAGGTAGGGTCTTCAGTGCTGGGCTCAGGGCTCTTGTGTTCTCTGTCTTGGACATTCAAATTCGCTGGGGATATTTCTTTAACCAAGTCCCTTCCGTAGTATAAAGTTACTTGAAGCTAAACATTTAAATTTTGTTTGTATGCCTTCCTTTTTATTTATCCTTCATCCACCAGGCTTCTTTCCTTACATAGTAGTTTTTGTGTCTCGTCCAATCTCATGCCTGTGCCCCCTCTAATGTATGTTGCTCTTTTGAGGATGTCCATCGAACTTAGATCAGCACCGCTAAACTGCTCTATATTGATCCTGGGCTTGTGCCTTCTTTCCACATCTAGGCTGTGTGCTTCTCAGAGTTCTGGGTGTTTTATCCCCTTGACACAAACACTGGATACTCAAGTGAGCTCTTATTAGCTGATTTAATTCCATAAAGATGGCCACTCTGCCCTTGAAAGAAATGGTTTATTTTAAATCAGGGGTATGTACTTCATTTAGTCCTATTAAAATAGCATGAACTCTGACTTCTCTGCCTTATCAGGGGCCCAAATCCCAGCAAAGTGCTCCAGCAGTTGTTGGTGCTTCAACCAGAGCAGCAGTTAAATATATATAAAACTCTGAAGACTCATCTCACTGAGAAAGGAATCCTGCAACCCACATTGAAAGTATAACTGGATCCAGAGGGGGAAGGACTGACGAGAAGAAATTCTGCAGAAAAGCACTGACAGATAAAACTTTGTAATTGTACAGAAAACCGTTGAAAATGCAATAGATTGACATTTTACGACATGAATGTTTCTCTCTGAAATTACTGTGAATATTTAACCAACATTTACTTGATCTAAGTTATGAAATAAGTAGCAAATCGCCAGCAAAATACCGTGTTGTTTTTCTAAAGTGTATTTTCTGATGTGAACTTCCTTCCTCTTACTTGCTATGTTTCATAATTTAAAAGACTTATATTTGAAAGAACCAAACACTATAAAATAGTACATTGAGGATGTCTTGAGATCACACCTGGCAGTGTGCCCTTTTGCACAAATATTTACTCTTGCACTTAAATTAAGAGTTGCTCTTAATTTTAGCAAAATGTCTTATGGAAGGCACAACAGGAAGTCAGTTCTCCTGGGCTTCCTCCTCATGTAGTCTGAAGTATTTTATAAAAGACTTAGTTGGATTAAAGGAAAAAAAGGATGGTTGACTTTTCAAAGAAGTAATCATTTGCAAGGGAGAATAGTCTGCTCTTGGGTAGATTCAAAATTAAGCAGAGGGACACTAAAATCTCAGCCACGACTGGTTTGTTAGTAGGAGCTGCTGTCAAACTCTACTTCTGATCAAATTGTTTGGGAGAAAACGACCTTGCAAAAGCTTTTCAAGAGAGTTCTGCTGTGAAGAGCACAATGTACAGATCCCCCGCAGATGATCTCAACAGAGGGCAGCAGCTCAGGGGACAGCCACAGAACAAGGCGTGAGGCATCGGCCGCCTGCTGGCCACGTGCTCTCTTGTTGCTTGGTTCCCTGTGAACTGGCTCCCCTAAGTCCTGACCACGAGCAGTGGCAAGGCAGGGTGGCAGCTGGGGCAGGGCAGGAGATGCTCCACTGAGAAGAAGTGACTCGCTCCCCGTCCCGGCTGCTCCTCCAGGTGTCCAGTGCATCCTGCTGGCGCCTCACCGAGCAAGGAGGAAGATCTGCCTGGAGACTCCGTCCCCAGCTAGCTTCCTGGAGTGGCTAACCTTTGTCTGTTGCTCTCTCGAATCATGTTATAAAATCTGAGGACATCAACTGATCATTTTTTCTTCCAAGAATAAAAAAAATCAAGCAGATGTGATTCCTACCAAGAACGAAAAGCACACAACTGCCAAACCTTCTCTTTGGTAGACTGGGCACTGGAACCAGGGAGTCCATTTCTTATCAGTTGACATAAATGAGTGTTGCTGTGTGCTCTGGACACCTGCATTTATTATATTAAACAGTCAACACTAAAGTTTCAACAGTTGCCCGGTGCTTCTGGTTAGATGTTCAGAGGGGAGAAATAGCTATATTTTGAAGAATGTTTTGCTAATGAAGAGAGTAAATATTTTTGTTTAAATCAGCAACAAATTTTAATTATTTTATTTTTCCGTCCAACAACTAGACTTAAACAACAGATCACAGACCTGCCTGGGCTCCACAAATGCCGTCCCCCAGCCAGCAACTTCATCACGTGTCACATGATTAGAGTGGGCTCGGGCACACTCAGGGCCAGAAGTCCCACTTCTTGGTCTGACAGGCATTTTGTTCATGAGTCATCACTGGATGTGTTCCATTGGCCTATTTTACACTATTCCATAAAAATCTAGATCTGGTATTGGAAATGTTATTACAGGAGGGCATGATCATTTTAAAAATCAGGCCACCTACAAGTTAATTTTCAACATCTCGTGTTTTAATTTTCCCATTAACAGTTTCAACTGTTGGTCATAAAAGAATTTAGGATGCCAAAGTTTAAAAAGTAAAATGAAAATTTTGTGCTAGGAACTTAACTTTAAAAAGCTGGTATTCTGTGTAAGCAAGAACTCCTTAGAGATACACAGAAGACTGCTATATTTTTACTTAAAGTAATTGGTGAGGCATTGAGATACAGAATTATAAGAGCATTGCTGAATACAGGTATTATCAATAATTATTATAAACAAAATATGAAGCTAGAAATAGTTGTAGTCCCAATAATAACTTTTCTCAAATATACTTTTAGATTTGGGTGTACATCATCCTATATGTACAAAAGTAAATTCTTAATTTTAATGGAACTCTAACGATTGACCTTTTTAGCGTACTTTTATAGCATGTACATTGAAATAGAATATATTTTAGCAAAAGATTGCCACAAAAACCGGACTTTAATCATTTTTATATTTGCACTGTGAATAGGGCTTAAATTTCAGCGTATTGATGTGATGGTGGAAAATTGACAAACTAGGAATTTCTTTCACAGTAATGACTCATTGTTCCAAATTTGCTATTTTGGGAGATACTCCTGTGGTATTCCTTGCTTGATTTTCTAACCTGTGGGATGCAAATGGTTCTTCAGTGCTTTTCCCCTTGTGGTGGCGCATATACATTTACTATCTGAGAGTAAATGGCCACACACACCCCTCTTTTTTCATTTGTAGAATCTCCTTATTTGCACTTTGGTTTGAACAAAGATAGTATCACCTTGTTCAATGAAAAGAAGCAGAAACTGTACAAAGGGTGTACATGGGTGATAGCTTATGATATGTGTCAATCAGTTCTCTGAATCTTATTTACTGAAGCTGAGGTAGGAAAATAAAAGTGAAATAAATTACATTTTGACTTTGTGACTTTGTTGTTTCATTTTCTCATTGGAGAAGAAATATTCCCTCATCCAGCTAGTATTTACAAAATAATGGTGAGTATATGTAAGTATCAATTGTGTATATTCCGTCACTGACACCTACGGTGACATCTTCAGGGCTGGGGATAAGTAAATCCTGGTGATGATTGAGCATCTGTATGTGCTGAGTGGCAATATCTTCTCTTTTTTGTTGGAGTCTCACTCTGTCACCCAGCTGGAGTGCAGTGACACTATCATAGCTCACTGCAGCCTCCACCTTCTGTATTCAGGGGATCAATCTTTTCACTTCAGCCTTCCGTGTGGCTGGGACAACAGGCCCTCACCACCACACCCAGCTAACTTGATTTTTTTGTAGAGACAGGGTCTCACTATGTTGCCCAGGCTGGTCCTGAGCAGCAATGTCCTCTTAATAGAGACTGAGCTTCTATGGTACTTGCAGTTTGTAATTGCATACTTGTGTCTGTGACTCTCTGGATAATGTCCAGTCCTCACTAGAGCTCTCAACCATCCAGAGACTGGGGAAGTCTGTTTTGGTTGCCATCATGCTCTGTGGCCCGATGCCAACACTCCATAGGCTCTCGAGCTCCTGAAGAGTCTGGGGACCCAGCTGTGCACATTCCCACTTGTCTCTGGACAGCCCCTGGTCCCTGCCCTGGAGTTTCCTGGAGTTTTTATTTTGCATAGCTGTGAGGTGGACCTCAGTGTTCCCTGCTCATAGGGTTGTCTTAAGGATCCAGAAAACTCACATTGTCCAACATAGAGTAGCTGACTCGTAACTCTTAGTTTCCTTCCTTCCTTGCTGTTTGCGCATCTTCTGTTGTCCACCTCTGGCGGGAAGGGACAGGTTGTAGGACTGAGCAGAAAGGTAACCACCTTGGCCACATTTGCTTCAGGTGGTGGTAACACAAGTGTTCCTTGAAGGGTAGACAGCCCCTTGATTCACTGCAGCAAACCAGACTGTCTGTCTGATCCAGCACTGGGCTTTGTTCTGGCATGAAAAAAACCTTAGAACGTGTAGTGTCCTGCCTAATTGCAGAGATGGATACAGAGGTAAAAACCATGCGAGGTGGTTGTTGATCAGGGTGATGGCAGATACACAGACCAGGTGTGTGGGAATATAGGCGATCTCCATCTGACCCCAGCTCAGCACCTGTGTGTCCTGAGACAGCTCACAGCCAGACCTTTCCATCCCCCCCTGAAACTTATGAAGTTTAAAATTCACTCATCTAAGAGGCTCTATTTGGGAGACTATCTGCAGTAGCTGCAAATACAAATCAGGTGTAGATAGTTTAACCCAATCAGCCGTCTCTCCTACCTTAATCTTCCTGTCTCCTGTACAGAAATGACCTTAAATCATCACATAATGATTTTTACAGAATGGTAATTATATCTCCACATTATTAAAATGTCCAGTTGGAGAATCTGTAGTGATGGGACATGGTGAGCAGTATTCCTGGCCTAGGTATGGGACAAGGAAAGGCTGCAGCTGACCCCAAGTGGACACCCCACGATGAGCACAGCCATCCTCTTTGACTTGTCTGCTGGGCAGGGTTGAGGGCTGGGGGCCGCCCTGGAATATTCCACCCTCCCCAGTTAGGCTGGACTAGGAGAAGGAGGGGAGGAGGTCTTCTCTGGCATTGCTACAAAGACCCTGTGGCTTCTATCCTGGTGATGGGCGGGTCGTTCTCTCTGTGGGGAAAATGTGCCTTGCTCAATGTGCCCTCAAGGGCTAAGGAGCTTTGAATAAGACCAAACCTCAGTGAGAGTTTCACACACAAGTTCAGGCGTGTGGTACATGCAAGTTCAAATTCAACACAAAAATGAGTTGAGATTTCTACAAAAACAGATCACATTAAAGTTGCGGGTAAATCAAGGGCTGCCTTTCATTCCTTCATTAATTTACTGAGCAGCTACTGTGCCAGGCACAGTTCTAGAACTCCACAGCCTTGAACAAACAGAAATCTCAGCCATCATGTAGCTCACACTACTGGGGAGATGCACAAATAATATCTAGTGTGTCAGATTGTGGACGAATGCTGTAGCCAAGAAGGGTGAAAGCCAAGAAAGGTGATGGGAAACATTGGGGACAGGAATTGCTGGTCAGGGAGGGCTTCGCTTGGGTGACACTTCAGGAAGAATGTGCAGGAGGAAGACGAACCGGGGTGGGATCTTTGCAGGCAGAGGGCAGAGCTGAGGACGGAGCCGAGGGTGTGGGGGTGAGGAGGTGAAGAGCCTGTAGGAGTCGGCCCGGGGGTGAACGGACCCGGCATGGCAGCAGGCTTACTGTCGCTGCCTTGCTGAGAACCAATTATGGGAGGCAGAGACCGACAAAGTCACAGCACCCAGCCCTCAGACTGAGGGTAGGAAGGGTATTAATGAGAATTAGTTCACCGCAAATCCACATAGAAAGGAGAGAGAAGATCAACAGCATAACACTCAAGAAAGGCAGGCAAGCGCCAGGCACCGTGGCTCATGCCTGTGGTTCCAGCACTTTGGAGGTGGAGGCGAGAGGACTTTTGAACCCAGGGGTTCAAAACCAGCCTGGGCGACTTGGCAAGATCTTGTCTTTATGATAGATTAAAAAAAAAATAGCTGGGTGGTGGCATGTGTCTGTAGTTCCAGCTACTTCGAGGGCTGAGGTGGAAGGATCACCTGAGCCCAGCAGGTTGAAGCTATGGTGGCCATGAGTGTGCCACTGCACTGGATCCAGCCTGGGTGACAGTGAGACTCCGACTCAAAAAAAGGGCAAGAGGCAGAAAAAATGTTTGCGAGAGACCAAGAACCCAGGTGTGGGGGGACTAGAACTTTCTGGGGAGACTTTGTATCACAGAACTTAATAAGCATATGAATTCAAGGAAGGATCAAAGGAGATGATAAAATAACAGAATGATGTGAGCATGAGGATTGCAGAGCTAAGAAGGGTCGTGGAAGTTGGCATTGCTTCTACTGAATTAGACATAGTCAGAAATGGAATAGGCTTGCTGAGAATTCAGTGACACCTACAGGGCAGGCCTCTCATTTAGAGGCTAGGAAGTTCTTAGGGCAGTGATGTCATTTTTGTCTCACCCTTGAGGCCCAGCGGAGTATGCATCAGCACAAGTACAGATTGCTACCTAGAAAGGAAGCAGACATCTGCATTGACGGATCTGAACTTGAATAGCACACTTGACAGCCTTGCCCTAGGGGGGAAGAACTTTGCTTCTTCCTTCCTCCTGGCAGGAGCAGCCAGCAGAGCCAGACGGAAAGTATCCTCAAGTCTATAAACAAAGACAGTTTAGCTGATCTTTGCACCATGGTGTGTTTCTCTAGAATCAGTTTGTATAGGTGTGGCTTCCTTTTATGAGCGGAAATCACATTCTTAGGACAGCGACTATGTTTGAAATTTGTATTGGGGCTTGAAGGCAAGATCATAAAACAGGTTGTTTTTCTCTAAAGGATGTTGTCCTCCACACTGGAATATAGCTTGCAGCTCTTTGCCTTTGCTGAGCAGGAAGGCCAAGGTTGCAGTTCTAATGTTTTATCTTCTTGATAAAGTGGGGTATGATTATGTGTAGACAGTATTAACACCCTGAGCTCACATGCACTGGAGTCTCCTACAAGAAAACTGAGAAATGCACACTGGGAGCTTCTGGAAAGAGCATGGGCCTGGGCGTCAGAGGCTCAGGAGCAGAGCTGGGTGTTCCAGTGGCAGGCAGCCAGGCTCTGGATGCCACACGCCTCTAGCAAACACTGCCCTCTCTTGTGGGACGAGGTACGGTTTTGATGACCTCTCTGAACTCTTCTCACTCTAACCTTCTGTCCTGTGAGTATCTGATGGAGATGTCCCTCTGTGGGCTTTTTGTTTAGCATTCATAACATGTTCTTATTTCCAAATTAACACTCTCATGTACTGAGAGCCCATCTGTCTAGCACTACCTTCCCTGTATCTATTACACACTGAATCCTTATAGCAGTTCTCTGTGGGCAGGCATTATCAGACATGTTCATGTAAAGAAACTCAGATGGATTAGCTGGGCATGGTGGCGCTTACCTGTAGTTCCAGCTACTTGGAAGGCTGAAGCGGAAGGATCACCTGAGCCCCATAGGTCGAGGCTGCGGTGGCCGTGAGCGTGCCACTGCACTCCAGCCTGGGCGACAGAGTGAGACTCCAACTCAAAAAAAAAATAAAAAGAAACTCAGATGGAGAGAGGTTAAGTCACTCGCCCAAGATTACACAGTAAGTGGCAGAACAGAGAATTTAGCCCCCAGGCTGACTCTAACCAGCAGATTATACCTCTGTACCTAACATTAAAAGATTAGTATTGTTTCTTTTATATTGTCAAGATTTCCAAACCTTGTCTGGAACAAAAATGTGATTTTTAAAAGTTCTTATAGAAGTCCCAGCACTTCAGAAGTATGCTCTCTGTCACTGTGTTGCTATAAGCTATGGAGGTGGTAACCCCACACAAAGCCCAGTCTGGTGTGATAGAACCAGCTCTTGCCCCTGGCAGGTTTCAGTGGGAGTCCAGATGAAAGCACTGGGTTTACAACTGGGAGTATCATTACCGAGTGAGACTGCACACATACTACTTTATAATCTAGGCATCATCTCATTCATCTTCTCCTTGGTCAGTGGTTCTCAAAGCCTGGTTTCCAGATCTGCAGGAGTCCTGAGACCCTTTTAGAGGGTTTGTAAGATTTTCATAATACTAAAACGTTGTTTGCCTTTTCACTGAATTGATATTTATACAGAGATCCAAAAGCAATGGTGGGTAAAGCTGCTGGAATCTTCCTAGGAATCAAGATGGTGGCACCAGACTACTGGTAGTAGTGATCGTATTCTTCATCACCAAGAACTTGCATTAAAAAAAAAAATCCCGTGCCTTAGGGAGGCTGAGGTGAGTGGATTGCCTGAGCCCGCGAGTTCGAGACCCGCCTGGGCAGCGAGACCTCATCTCTACAATAAATCAAAAAATCAGCCGGGCGTGGTAGCGCGCGCCTGTAATTCCAGCTACTCAGAAGGCTGAGGCGGAAGGATCGCCGGAGCCTAGCAGGTCGAGGCTGCGGTGGCCGGGAGCGGCCACTGCACTCCAGTCTGGGCGACAGAGTGAGACTCCAACTCAAAAAACAAAACAAAACAAAACAAAACAAAAAAAACAGGGCGCGATGGCTCATGCCTGTAATCCCAGCACTTTGGGACGCTGAGGTGAGAGGATTGCCTGAGCCCATGGGTTCGAGACCAGCCTGAGCAACTTGGTGAGACCTCATCTCTACAATAAATCAAAAAATTAGCCGGTACTTATTAAAAAATAATTCCAGCTATTTGGAAGGCTGAGGCAGAAGGATTACCTGAGCCCAGCAGGTAAAGGCTGTGGTGGCCATGAGCGTGCCACTGCACTCCACCCTGGGTGACAGAGTGAGATTCCAATTCAAAAAAACCAAACCAAACCAAACCAAAACAAAACAAAACAAAACCCCAAAACAACAAAACAAGAAACAAGTGCCTGATTGAAGAGTGTCCTTGGAGAATTAGTGAAAATGATGATTACTTTTACTAAGTCTTGACCTCTAAATAGCGTGACATGAAATGAAAATTGTCCGTAAAGCTCAAGGTGTAGCTGTTGCCTCAAAGAGAGGCACTTGTGTGATCGAGCTGGAAGCTGAGTAAGCTGCTTCTCTCACGGAACACTGTTTTTACTGAAAGAGCAACTGATGGACTATGATTCTGTGGCAGAAATGTTCTTGAAATTTACATTTCAAAGACAAACAGCAGAGTATTTACTGACAACAATAAAATTTTAGGTTTTAAAGCAAAAAATTAGACTTTTAGAATTTTAGAAAAATTAGATTTTTAGAATGTGACATAATTTCCTGAGACTGCTGGTGGTATTTTCAATAATATAATCATTGCTTAACATCATACAATATAATGAAATATGTCAACATTTGGAAGATGCACTGCAGTGGTAGTGGTGATGTACTTCACGACATCAGTGGACCCATATGTATTTATTTCTGTCTCTGGTGCTTAAATCAGGATTTAAAATTTAAAAAAAAAATAATCAATGCATGATACAGTAAAATTATGGAAGGGTAAAAGATACATTCAAAGTGTAAACAAAAGAGACCAATGGACCTTAGTGTAATAGAGTATGAAAAATTCATTGGCATTGTTTTTCCATATAGCAGTCAATCTTTAAGGAACTTTAACTGCTGGGCACAGTGCTTCACATCTAAAATTCCAGCACTTTGGGAGGCTGAGGCAGGAGGATTTTCTGAGTCCAAAAGTTCAAGACTAGCCTGGGCAACATAGTGAGACCTCGTCTCTACAAAAAAAAAAAAAAAAAAAAAAAAAAAAAAAAATATATATATATATATATACATACATACACACACACACACACACACACTTTTTATTATATATGTATTTTATTATATGTATTTTAATGTATATATAATAAAAAGGACTTAAATTATTAAAAAACCTAAAATTACCTTTAAGAATCAATTATCTGAAAAAGCTATTAAAATACTCTTTTTTCAAAAACACATCTATGTGAGGCTAGATGTTCTTCAGGGCTTCAACTAGAACAAAGTATCACAATATACTGAATGTGCAGAAGCAGCTCTGAAACTCCACCGTCTTGTTTTTTTTTTTTGAGTCAGAGTCTTACTCTGCCACACAGGCTGGAGTGCAGTGGCATACTCATGGCCACCGTAGCCTCGACCTGCTAGAGTCAGGCAATCCTTCTGTCTCAGTCTTCCAAGTAGCTGGAACTACAGGCATGTGCCACCATGCCTGGGTAATGCTTTAATTTATTGTAGAAACGAGGTCTTGCCAAGTTGTTGAGGCTGGTCTCGAACCCATGGGCTCTTGTTTCCACCTCTCAAAGTGCTGGGGTTACTGGCGTGAGCCACCATGTCCAGCTCACTATCTATTAAACCAGACATTAAAAAGATTTGCAGAATCATAAAACAATACTTCTTGCCTCACTATTTGGGGGGGGCTTGGAAAACTTTTGTAATAGAAACACAATTTATGTTAATATATCATGGTCTTATTTTTAATATATAAATACATATTTTAAATCTCAAGTTTTAATTTCTAATACAATGATTATTGATAGGTATAAATTGTATAAGTGAAAGAAAAAATAAAAAACAAAAACAAAAAAACTCCCAAAAACTGTTTGGGGTCCTTGAAAGATTTTAAGAATCAAGAGTCCCAGACCACAAAGTTTCAAGCAGCACTGTGAGCCACTTATTGGAGCCCTTCCCAGACTCACAGGCAGGCACTGACACAGGAGAACCTGATGCAAAGAGTGCACTAACATAAGGGACTTTTGAATCCCCATGCTGGCTGAATCTGCACCTGTCTTCATTCCACCTCAGGGCTCTCCAAACACCACGCAGTCTCTGAGTGTGGTATCTTGGCTTCAAGCCATTTCTAGTAAACATCAAAGAAACGAGGAAAGAGCTTTGCAAGAGGGGGGGAAAGAGAATATTCATAAGCAAGGAAACTGAGCCAATTCCAGGATCAGATGGGTCCCAGTGAAGCATGGAGAGAACATTCTGCTGAAGATGAGAAGCCACTGGCAGAAAGGAACTTCCTGAAGATCATCTGCTTGCCTGTTCTTTTAAACTCTGAGAATGTCTGCATTAGAGATCCTGCACTGCCCATTCTAGGCTGCTGCCTTTCTCAAGGGCATCAGAATGATGGGTAATGATGGACTAAAAACACGGGAACTGTCCTAGGCTTGCTTCCTACTACTACATTTTTAAGAAACTGCTATTGCTATTGGTTTAGAAGTCTTGGTGATCCTTCCTCTTCTGCCATTTTATAAAGTGGATTTGTACTGAGGTAAAATTTGTAATAAACACAGTATCCTCGAATTTGGGCTCTGATATTCAAGCTTAACATAAATTTAGTTATCTTTAGAAAGAGGCGAAGTAAAATCATCCAGACAGCCTACATATCTACCAGGAGGGTATTTAAAATCCAAAAGTTAATAATAAAAACGGAGTTGTGGAGTCTTAATGGCCTCAGACTGAAGGCTGAACTGGAAACACCAGCAGGTTATCGTGGCTGCTGCACCTTCAGAAGGCGGGAGGACACCGAAGTCATCCTGCTGTGACTACAGGAATGGGGGACAGACTCACATTCACACTGCTGCTGACTTCTGTCTAGTGGTTAGGGAATACGGTGCAGGCAAAGAGGGCCAAAACCATGAAGCCCATCTCCTTCTGCAGGCCCAGCCAAACGTGGGGTTCAGGCTTCCGAGCCACACGTGAGCATCACCCCAGGGAGTTCAGCCTGACTGGAAAGCTCAGCATGCAGAAAGCTTGGTTTTTAAGGATGGTTCAACACAGAACTGGAAGGGGGCCTTAACTGCCAACACCTCTGCAGCCTTAAGCAGGTGCTTCTGAAAAAGATACCACTAGGAAAGAACTATACAAAGTTCAGGGAATTATTATACTTCTGTTTTTTTCCTTCCCTGCAGAACTAACTTAAAAATAACTTTTTTTTTCTTTTGGGTGGTAAATAGTAGGCATTTATTTGAAATGAAAAAAAAATTACTTAAGTACCTGGACTATTGCATTTAATCATATATTGTAATTGTGTTACTCTACCTTTGTGCATCAGAGACAGGTATACAATGAACATTCAGAGATCACAGATTGCACACTAGATAGTCATTCTTCAGGCCTTTTACAGAACCACCAAAGACAGACAGTGGATCCTGTATTACAGTACAAAAGTCCACAGTCAGTCCAGTCTTAGCCAGTATCTTCCATTTACTTCTGTTGCTGTACAAATAATTGACCATTACCAGGGCTTACAAGTTAATAACAGGACAAAAAATATACATTGCACTGACACAAAAAGTCAGCTGTGTTAATAATCATGCAACAAGTAACCAAACTTGCTGAAATTAAAAATACTTTCTAAAAACAGTTTTAACGGCATAAATATTTTATACACAGTTCATTTACCAAAACAAAATGTATTTAAATGATACAAAGCAAAAATAAGTTTCTACCAACTTTATACATAAGAAAGTGCAAAATAACTTATCTAGAGCGTTTTGCTATTATCCAGATGGATGGCTGCTATGGGCAGCTATTCTCTTCCTCAAAAGCATGACATTACAGATGCACACTACACACAGATGTTAGGATACATGGATGAATAAAAGGATGGATGAATGGATGAGTGAACAGACTACAAGAATCAGGCAGGAGCCCTGTGAGGTACTCTTAGAGAAAGAATACAGACCACACGTAGGAAGGTGTACATGTTGAGAATATATGTTGGTAAATAAATTTACATGGAACACAGAAAGAGATCCAGAGAAATAATTAGTTTATGTATGTGCATGTACTAGGATGTATGAATGAGTCCGTGATTTCTGCATTAGAAGCAAAAGGAAAAGACCCGACTGAACGAAACAGTTGCCCACAGCACCAGCTGCCGAGGAAATACGATCATGAGGGTTTTGGTTTCCACCTTCTAGTTACGGAAATTGTGTTGGAAAGTTTAAGAGTATCATCCCATATCATTTCATATTACAAAGAGGAATAACCGTTAAGTAACTACAGATACACATTCATATATTCAAGTCTTTTAAGAACACCTCTGCCACTGGGTATGGGGTAAGCGTGATTCATGGACACAGGGAAGACGCTTCTTTTAAAAAGTGTAGATAACACTGTTACAACTTGTCTAGAGGGCCAGACGGGGGTAACGCCCGTGGTTACATGATAGCACAGTTTCTGCAACTGTCGGACATCAGCATCACTGATGAGAACTGGCGTGAGATGGTGATGGGGCGGGACAGGGTGGGGAGCAAGACATAGAAAGAAAACAGAACACAACTTTTCTTCAAGTCAAAGTATTAATGCCAATAATCCTTTTATTAACAAGTATATCTGAACTTTTAGAAATGGAGTGTTTTAATCAGTTTTGATATGTAATCATAAATAGACTGTAGGCTCAAACCCAGGTAAATAAATATTTAAATTTAGTAAGCATAAGGCACTAAAGCAGCCTTTAGATTTTCTCTTGGAGACCTAGTTATCGGGAAGAACACGTTTGTTCTTAAGCTGGTTTCAGCCCATTAGGTACAAGATCACCATTGTACCAAATGCCTATTTTTGAATGCATGTGCATATATGTGCATTTTAGTGCATAAGTGTGCCTCTCACCAGGGTCTAAAGATGAAAAGCTGGAAAAGCCAAAGCCACTGTCCTTTGTATGGTACCTCCATGAGGGTGTGAAGGTCTGTCCTTCCTTCCTTGGGCCGTTAATGATCCTACATTTTTCAAATCACAGGGCTTTTAGAATTGTTCATAATATTATCACTAAGTATCTGAAAATGCTAAAATCTAGATTAACTGTTTTCATTTGTTTTTATATATATATTATATATATATATATAATATATATATTATATATATGTACATAACACACATTTAAAAAAGTCCCACCACCAAAGCCTTTTTTCTGGAAACTAAACTTATCTCTTAACTCTTCCAGCTTTAATCCCCCGGATTGGTGTGTTCTGTATTCAACTAGTAGAACAAATTAAATAACTAAATATTAAAATACTGTAATTATATTCATAGCAAAAACAAAAAAATAGACATCGATACAGTATAAATCTCACTGTTTTCAGGTAGATGACATTAAATGGTAAGGTTAATCTTAAGCAGTTCTGACATGATCCAGTTTTACAACAAAGTTTATATGTTAGTTCTGTACACTTTTTTCTCCCCCCCTTTTTGAAAATAAGCTATAGTAGAACATCAGTGTCACCAAAGACACATACTTATTATGTTCTATGCAAGAGAAGCAAATTTTGGGTTTCATGCAAATATATTCCATTAGTTGAGACAGGGCTGTTTTCTGCGCTGCATCAGTCTCCTGACCACTTGTAGGCGACGCTAAGAAGGTATGCTTTGACTGAACAGGAGTCCGCATGTAAGTCGAGAAGGGACCTTGCTATATAAGAACAACACCGAGGTGGTGTGCAGCCAGGCACGAGGCGCCTGAATATTTCCAGTTTACCTGATGGCTGGACTCCTATTCTCCCACACTGTTTCCTAAAGAAGGTCCACATCATTTTGGTTACTAGCCTAGTTTAAGTGGAGATACTGTGGGCAACTTGAAAGAAATGACATCAGGCACACAGGCTGGTTTGAAAGGAAAAAAAAAAGACCACAGATAATATCTTTGAGGATTTAAAAAAACATATTTATAATTAATCGGTAAGTGAGGGATGTCAGACAAACCATAAGTAGTTCATTGAGTTAGTGGTTTAGTTGAAGTTTCATGTTACAGGCAGTTAAGTCCTTATTTAGAAAAAAAAAAGGCCTTTGTACCTATTTACAATATACATAGTTACTTGCAAAGAAGTCAGATTTACAACCATTTTCTAAAAGCCTTTTTTGTTGCTGTTGTTGATTTTTCCAAATAAGGATGAGTAGCTCTATAAAAATGAGATGCAAGAAAAGACAGTTCATAAGTGAGGATTTTCTCTTGGAGACAGCTACTGGCGTCAGGGAGAACTAGACACTGGAAGCGTCGCTCCTAGGAACCACCTCGTATTCTTCTCGTGCTGTTCACCTGAATAGCGTCTGGCCCGTGACTGTACTCTACACCCGTTTTATTCAATGATCCCTTTGATTTCAACACTTCAAACACGCAGTATGAAGAGATGTGTAAACGGAGACTGTTTTCAATGCCTTCCAAGCGGTGATAGGGAAATCGGGAAGGGGTCTACAGACCGTCGTCTCCACTCAGCTTGTTGAATCTTCAACAGTTTCGAGGCCCATCTTCTGAACCCCTCTCATGTTGCAAGTTATAATAACAGTTCTGACAAACACGCACTGGGGATGAAATTTTCAAGCGTTTGATTTCAGATTGAAATCGACTGCACCTAAAAAAGAGAAAAAAACAATGAGTTACAATGAGTCTTCTCCGTGCTTGACCACTGAGGCCAGAAACATAATCCAGTGGAAAGCTTAGAGTAAAATGCCAAAGGCCATACTGGTTTGTACCATGTGGCTGACAGAAAGGAATGCCATAATATATATTTCAGTCTATGAAGTAATGTTAAACCAGGGAAGCTATCTGACTGCAGAGAATAAGACAAAAATACAAAACAGAGTTGAGATTTTTCCCTCACAATGAAGTCAAAGTGTGAGACTATTCTGCCTTCTCAGACTGGTTTTCCTGGCCTGTAAACCTGAGAGGTATGTCAGTGCCTTTACTTGGAGATGGACATTTTGCTCTTAGAAATGAGAAGACCTGTGGCCCATTTTTTGTACAAGACTGCTCACTAGCAAGTTCCATTGTGCTTTTAAACATTTTGATTGATATACTCCCCAGTCATTTCTTTTTCTTCCTCTCTTTTTTTTTTTTTTTTTGGCGTTAGAGTCTCACTGTTGCCCAGGCGATCCTTCCAACTCAGTCTTCCAAGTTGCTGGAACCATGCCACCATGCCCAGTTAATTTTCTGATTTATTGTAGAGACGAAGTCTTGCCAGGTTGCCCAGGCTGGTCTTGAACCCCTGGGCTCAGGCAGTACTCTTGCTTTGGCCTCCCAAAGAGCTGGGGTTATAGGCATGAGCCACTGTGCCCGGCCTCCCAGTCATTTTGTAGATAGTTTGGCTTTTCTTGTTCAGTTTAAATGCCCTCATTTCCTATTTATCTTGATAGAATTCCTTGAAGTAGACTATACTTAAATGATGTTCAAATTCTCTAAAGTGTTCAGAGTTCCTATTCCTGGAATAAAGCAGAGTATGACCCAGGATGTGGTGTTCAATCACTGTAAGTTTGGATTTTTACCACGAGTGAAAAGGAGATTGATGTGATTGATGGCTACACCATAAATCTACCAGTAAAAATAACCAAAGAATAAATGAAGCACTACAAGCTAATGGGGCTTAGAAGACTGCCACTGGACCTTGAGGAACCCTCCGGAATGTCACAGCTCTTTACCATGCAGGACATGGAGCTCACAGGCAGTTGTGTGCCCCTGGACCTTGCGTCCTGTTGTACCTGCTTCATCAGAGCCGATCAGTGTTTGGTCAGAGTTTCCCATCCAACACTGCAGTCAAGTGTTGCCTCCATCCAACACTTGATAGCAATGGATAATTTAAACAATCACCTATGTTTAAACAATATTTTGAAAATTAAACTACAAAAAACAGATGTGTACTAGTGTACATCGGGGGAAGTTCACTATCAGACATCACTAAAGTGCTACATTTTATAAAGAAGGCCTTTTATGGCACAGAGCCACTGGACAGGACACCCTGCCAGCCTAACAGAAGTTTCTATCAGGAACGGCTGGCAGCAACATACTGGCTGCTTCACCTTGAGTCAGACTGCCCGGGAGAAAAGGTTTATGGAAAAAAAAAAAACTGTTAACACCTTTCACAGCATACTTATGTTGCCAGACTCTGGACTCGACCCTTTATAACACCCCTATATATGATCTTATTTAATTCTTTTAACACCACTAAGAGGAAAGAGTTTATTATGCACACTTCACAGATGAAGAAACTGAAGCTCAGAGAGGTTTTCTAACTTGCCTGAGGCAACATAACAGAAAGTAGCACAATGAGCATTTGATCAGTGTGAACCCAAAGACCATGCCCTTTCCCAGAAGGCAATGCTGCCTGCAGACCTACAGTAACAGCCCCAAGAGTAGATATGCCATTTGGGAGTAATGTGCTTTCTGTGAAAGGGCTCTGAAGTAAGGCAATGTAAGCACTGACGTGCCCTGCATATACAATCTTTTCTGCCGTCTGGTAGATAAAGAAAGGACACTGCAAGTGTATCTGGGACCCCCAGGTAGGACAGAGAGAACATCCGAATCAACAGTGCTGGGACAGCTGATGGGGGAGAAACAGATCTCCATTGGGCGTCCAGCCCCCACATAAATTCCAAATGAACCAAAGATCTAAATGTGAAAAATAAAACTCTGAAACTTTTAAAAGAAAATAAAGTTACTTTAAGGTACAAAAAACAAATATCCATAAAGTATAATAAATGGCACTACAAAAAACTTGCGTGCGATGCCAGGTGCAGTGGCTCACGACTATAATCCCAGCACTTTTGGAGGCTGAGGTAAGAGGATTGCCTGAGCCCATGGGTTCAAGACCAGCCTGGGCAACATGGCGTGACCTCATCTCTACAATAAATCAAAAAATTAGTCAGGCGTAGTGGCACATGCCTATAGTTCCAGCTACTTGGAAGGCTGAAGCAGAAGGATTGCCTGAGTCTAGCAGGTCAAGGCTGCAGTGGTTGTGAACATGCCACTGCACTCCAACCTGGGCGACAGAGTGAGACTCTGACTCAAAAAACAAAACCCAAACAAACAAAAAACAAAACCAAAACCCAAACCAAACCAAACCAAACAAAACAAACTTGAGTGTGAGAAATAAACATACATAAAGTTAAAACACAAACCAAAGACTGGCAGAAGATGTATGAAAGAAAGGAGTATAGCCCAGAATATGTAGAGAAATCCTAAAGGAGGAAGAATAAACAGACTGGCAAACTTAAGTGGGAGATGGGCAACATTACCGGAGAGGAAACCCAAATTGCCAAGAAGCACATGAAAAGATGTTCAACCTCAGTTGCATTGCAGGTTAAAACAACAAAGCACTATTTTGTAGCTATCAGATTGGCAAAATTGAAAAAGTCTGGCAATGCCAAGTATGACTAAGACTTTGGAGAGCTTTCACATCCTGCTGGAGGTTGTGTAACCACCACTACTGTATTGGAGAGTAACTGCATGATATTGAGAGACGCTCAAGAATGAGTCTCTGTTCTGTCAATTCCATTCCACGTCCTCTTGGGAAACTACTCCCGTGTGTATATTGGAAGGGCGTTATTAGAGTGTGAATTGGACAGTAACATTATTGACAAAATAGAAAAACAAAATAAAAAAGCCCTTAAGAGGCCATCCAAATGGAAATACATTCTGATAATTCATATAATAAAATAACTGACAGTAGTTAGAATGACTATACCAGGTAAGTTATCTATATGAAAGGATTTCAAATACTATGCTGAACAAAAAAAGTTACAGAGAGGTACAGACAGTATGTCAAGTTGAAATGTACAGCTGAAAAATACACACAATGACACTATGTAATGTTTACAGAGGCAACATATGCTCATGAAAGTCTAAAACAAGAAGAAGGGGATATGACGGTGAAGGGGACAAAGAGGACTTATGCATAGTGTGTGCGTGTGTGAAATGTGTCTGTCTAAACACTAGTGTTTAATGTCTAAACCAAAGATCTAAATGTGAAAAATAAAACTCTGAAACTTTTAAAAGAAAATAAAGTTACTTTAAGGTACAAAAAACAAATATCCATAAAGTATAATAAATGGCACTACAAAAAACTTTCGTGCATCTTTTCACTGCTTTTGGTGTCTGTCTAAACACTAGTGTTTAGACAGACACATTTCACACACGCACACAACTTTAAAGCAAATATGAGGACATACTGGCATATGTACCTTCTGAGTCATGGATAACCAGTTGTTTGTGATGACTATTCTATATTTTTGAGTACAGAGCTATTTCATAGCTGTAGTAATAAAAAGGAACAGAGAGAAACTGAAGGCTGGTTTACATGAACACAGCACGCTGCAGTGGGGAGCCCGAGCCCACCAGAACCAGTGTGCAGGCATAATGAACATCAGAGCTTAATCCACGGAAATACAGAAAGCACGTGTCTCATCTTACTTCTGGCAGAAGAGCTGACCGCAGTTCCTGCAGTGGTGTCGTCTTTCTGTGAGTGAAAACCTCACCGAGCAGCCCGAACAGCTGTCACCACCTTCGTCCTTCACCCAGTGGTCGGCAGCGGAACGGCCTGGCTGGTCACTCACAGACCAGCTGAAAACTCGGCCTCGACTGTCACCAACGAGGATCCTGCTGTGATCCCTGTGGGAGACACGGCAGAGACTGTTACCATGTGAAGGCTTCTGCTTCTTTGATATGCTTCTTGAGGCTCTCTCCAGAGTTCAGTGAGTGTGTGTTGAGGTGGGGGCTGGTGAGGGTCATGGGGAGACCCCTGATTCACTCAAAGGAAGTGTGTGTAAACAGACAAAAAAAAACTGAGCCCGAATTTACATTTCCATTTCAACTTTCTATGGGTCAAATCTTGCTGTATCTTTTAAAAACAGGCACAGCTTTTTTTTTTTTTTTTACATTCAGAATTAAAAACCTCCACATTGGTAGCTTTCTTCTTCAGATTCATCTCTTCAAACCACATCTGATAATGCAAACAAAATCTGTTCTCCCCAAAGACTGAGCTGGAATGTGTGGCCTTTGGATGAGCAAATGACCCAGAGGGAAGAGGAGCTGGAAGAAGCCTGTCACTTACTTGGAGACGCCCAAGGCAGTGACCTCGGCCGGATGTGCGTTATCCTTTCGATCAAAGGCGGTGTGCATCGTCAGCTTACTCCTGAACACCAGCTGCCGTTCCCACCGGTACCCTGGGGCGGAGAAGTGGGGGACATGACATAATCAACCGAGTGACACCAGCACTGGGGAGATACACCCTAAGACGGAGGCCTTGAAAGCCAGGAAACCTCTACATACAGCTCTTTTCCAGTTCTTGGCAGCTGCTGCCTTGCTTGATTGTAAAGCAATCTAGCCTAACATTCACGTGGGCCAGTCAGTAGACCATCTCCTTGGAAAAGACAATCTGAAGAAGGGGAAATCTTCAGTGCAAGGAGACGCAGGCAGGGTCTTCAACTGTGAACTTCATCTCTAACTCTATTCTGGGCAGTTTACTGCTAATGCAATTTTATTTATTTATTTGTGGTTAATAACTTGAGCATTTTCATGATTTCAAGATTTGTGAATCAATCCAGTTTTTGGTTTGAGATGTTTTTCTTAAAAAAAAAAAAAAAAGTGCCCAGCATATTGCAAACCCCATTGCAGGACAGAATCTCTCAGTCCACTTTACACAAGAAGAAATTTAAGAGGCCTTCCTGTGTGGGTGGCCCAGGTCACAGAGTGCATCAGGGATGGGGCCCAGGGAGGGATAGACCCCACTGTCCCCACGCACCAGCCCTCAGGTCGCTCATAAGGAGTGAGAAATAGAGAGCAGACTTCAAGTTACCAGGTTTCAATCTGCTGTAATTCCGCACCTCAATGGGATTGGGGTGGGGGTGGCTAAGGGGACCCTGCAGGTGGGTTCTGGTCTGACCCTCCGAATAGTTCACAAATATGAAGCCATCCTTCTCATCAAGACTGAGCTGGTCAGACCAACGTCTGGAGTCATCGGAGCCACTGTCGGTACACCAGGTGGCTGTGGCTCGGCATGAGGCGGCCCGAGGTCTGTGACTGGTGCTGCTGGGTTGGCTTGGAGGGTCCTTAGGCTCCTGGCTGACACTCTGCTCATCCACTTCAGAGTCACTACTGTCCTCATCCTGGGCTTCCTGCCCTGGGTGAAGCATTGGGAGAGACAGAAAACACGGTCCCATCACAGTTAGACCTGGCTTTGACCTACTGGCATAATTTCTACCAATTATAAGCTACTACAGACATAATATTTTAAGCCAAGTATAGCAAAAAAGAAAATAAATGTCAGGATTCCTGGCCAGAGTGCGGATAGCAACAACAAAAAAACAGAATTTCTGAAAGAGTTCACAGAACAGCTTGGTCACAATCCTTAGCATGGTGTTCAGTCTTTGAGCATCTGTTTAGCACCTGCCCCTGCCTCATGCTCCCTCCATAGTCAGCTGGATAGGATCACCTGATGCTCTCCATGCTACCTCACCTCAGACGGCAGGTTTTGTCATGTGCTGCTGGCCCTGCCTACCTTACCTTGGCAGTCTCCGTGTGTCCCAAGGTACTCGTCTCTCTTTTTTTTTTTTTTTTTTTTTGAGTAGGAGTCTCACTCTGTCACCCAGGCTGGAGTGCAGTGGCATACTCAGGGCCACTGTAGACTTGACCTGCTGGGCCATCCAAGTTGCTGGAACGACAGGCATATGCCACCACGCCCGGCTAATTTTTGATGTATTATAGAGGTGAAATCTTTCCAAGTTGCCCAGGCTGGTCTCAAACCCATGGGCTCAGGAAATTCTCTCACCCAAAATGCCTCCCAAAATGCTGAGATTATAGGAGTGAACCACCACACCCGGCTGGTACCTGTCTTTTAAGGCACAGCCCGAACATATCTCTGAACACTCCTTCCTCTCACTTCTTACCTGATTCCTCCAACTGAACATATCGCCTTCCTCTGCAGCTCCTGATAGTTCTGTGTTTCTCACATTCTTGAAATCCTCATCCTACACTATTGCTTTTGCATATTTTTTCTACATGACAGTAGAGAAGAGCTTGTGAGAGGGGTTCTTGAACATAGCAGTCAACAAGTACATAACTGCAAAGATTAAGGAATCATTTAATCTTTAATTATTTATTCATTTTTAGAGACCGGGTCTCGTTTTGTTACATAGGTGGGAGAGCAGTGGCACAATTAGAGCCTGCAGCAGCCTCTACCTTCTGGGCTCAAGTGATCCTCCTGCCTCAGCCTCCTGAGTAGTTATGACTACAGGGGCATGCCACCACATCTGGCTAAAGATGAGTGAATTATTGATGAAAACTTTAATTTCAAATTGTATTCTTCCTCTTTCCATTGTTATTTTATATTTCTTCACATCAACTTTCCACTCTCTTGCAATAGGGTCTACTGGAGAGAACATTTATGAGAAATAAGTATAGCTGGCTCTCTGTATCTATGGGTTCCATATCCATGGATTCAACTAATTTGCACTGAAAATAACAGGGAAAAGAATGGTGTCTGTACTGAGCATGTACAGACTTTTTTCTTGTCCTGATTCCCTAAATAATACAGTATAGCAACTAATATGTAGCACTTACATTGCATCAGGTACTATAAGTTATCTGGAGATGATTGAAAATGTACCAGAGGCTGTGCACAGGTTATCTGCAAATACTATGCCATTTTACGTAAGGACTTGAGCATTATCACTTTACACAAGAAGAAATTTACATAAAGCTCCTTGGATACTGAGGGACAACTGTATGTACAACTTAAAAAGGAGAAAAAGCAGCAGTGAGCATGCAGGCACCAGCCCACCACATACTAGGGGAGACCCCAAAAAACCTTGGAACCTGTTAATAAAAAATTGTGTATTTATTCTTCCATGTTTAAACTTCAATCTTCTTCAAATCTTCTCTCCATTGGATGCAACACACCTATCGAGCTGCTCTTTCCACTGCTCAAAACAGCTTTTGAACTCCTCAATTTTGATGCCTTTTAGTGCTTCTGCCATTTAAAAAATTTTACCTCTTCCACATCAGCAAAACATTTCCCCCTGAGGATTTTTTTTTCCCTCTGGGGAAATGCAAAAAGTCACTGGGAGCAAGATTTGGTGAAATGGGAGGGTGGGGCATGAGGAACACGCTGTTTTTTCAGTCAGAAACTACTGAACACTCAGCATGGTGTGGGCAGGTACATTGTCATGGTAGAAGAAACAGTCACCTGTTTGCCATAACTTGGGGCATTTATTTTGCAAACTATGATGAAAGCTTCTCAAAACTTCTAGATAAAAATTGGTGAGCTTCTAGAATACACTTACCTAGTGGGGGAAGCCTGTACTATAAAGGACTCACCTTCCAAAAGATAATTCTGGTTTTTTTGGGGGGTCCCTTTAATACACATTTTCTTAGCAAGACAAATAATTTACTTGCCTGCCCGCTGCTCACTGGGATTCTAATGGACCAATGGGAATGAAGACTTCACCCCAACGGCTCATAATCATCAACTCTGAGGTCCTCAAACAAGCAGCCTCAAAAGCAGCTTGATTTCCAGTGACCCCCTAGCTTGTCATGCTTTCACTCCAGCAAGTGTCCTCAAGTCTCACTGTCCAGAGTTGGTCCTTCCTGTGGACTGCCCTCCCTCTCCTGCAGTATGAGCATATAAGGAGGAAAAAGGTATACAAATGGCTCTCTACCCTGAACTTGACCCCTTCTTCCACTTTACCTCATTTCATCTTCCCCTGTTAATTACTGAAGAGCTTTGTTAAGGAGAGGGAAAGTGACCCACTTCTCATCAGACCACTTGACTCAACATCTGACATATATAACAAGACACCCCCAAATACTTATTGGATTAAACTGAAGTTTCATGCTCCCAAACACCCAGATGACTTTTCTGGTGGGGCTTCAAGAGACTATGTGGAAAGTTACATGTACTGTATTAATGTAATACAAGTAATGAAATGTCCCGTCTATGGGGTCTTTTCTGTTTCCTGGAGTGGACAGTAAAGACTCCTTTCAGTCTAAAAAGAGAAGTGATTTGTGTCTTTCTGACAAGTTTTCTTTGGTAACTCCCTCATATTGTCTAAGTCACACTGTATTCTTCATGAGATTATCTGAAGGCCATGCTTAAAACCTGGTCCTTCCCAAGCCGACTTTGTACCAACTGTTCGATATCCACGGCGGCAGCTTCTCTGGAGGGCAGCAAAGCAGTGTTATAGTGCTTCACAAGTGATAGATGATGGACTGGAAGCCACCAGCTTCCATGTAATGAATGTCCTGCCTGAGCAAGCCTGCACCAGGCTCTCTCAAGTGCACTCTGGTCTACCTCTGTATACAAACACAATGCCAACCTGCACTCAACACTGAGCTGGCCCCATGGTGGACAGAACCAACGTGGGACTGGGGTGTGGAGCTTGTCTGACTTATCTGACACCACTCCCTTCAGATCTGCTTTGTGTTTTCAGAAGTGAGAGCCCAAGCCTCTGGTGCTCCAGGAAGCCAGTGCTGTGTTAAGTACAGAATGTGGAAGTCACTGAACATTGCCCAGTGAACCAGAAAAAAACCTGCATGTCTGCCCAAAGGAATCAACTATAGGCAGCAGCCACACTTCTGCGAGCAGGGCCCACCCTCAGGCTCTTGTTTATGTTGTTGAGCATAAGTTTATCCACAGTGACTTAAAAAATTATGAAAATGATGGAGGAATTCTGTAGAAAGCATGAAATACCTATTTGTGCTTCTGGACAGTCTTCCTGCATTTCTAGGACTTCAGCAGGCTCAGGAGCTGGTGTTTCAGGAACTTGCAAAAATTCCATTCTCCAAAACTAAATTTAAATACAAACATCGAAAAAACAGTTAAAAAAAACAGATTAAGGAAACAATTTTCATGTTACTAGGATGAGGATAAGCTCTCAAGGTTAACTCAATTTCTTTTCTTGTGAAAAGTCAGATTTCCCTGTATCTTGTAAAATGTGGCAGGGGACTGCCTACACACATGGCTGTTTCAAAGTGGAAGGAAGGGATTGCGGTCAACTACGAGGGGACCCAAAAGAACCCAGAATTTATTTTTAAAAAATTGTGCATTTATTCTTACATGTTTAAACTTCAGTCATCTTCAAAGTACTCTCCATTTGATGCAATACACCTGTCAAGATGTTTTTTCCACTGCTCAAAACAGTTTTTGAACTTGTCAGTTTTTATGCCTTTGAGTGCTTCTGACATTTTTTTGTTTTACCTCTTTCACATTGGCAAAACGTGTCCCTTTGAAAACTTTTTCATCCAGGGAAACGAAAAGAAGTCACTGGGGTAAGACTGGGTGAATAGGGTGGGTGGGGCATGGAGTCAAACAGTTTTTGGTCAAAAACTGTTGACCACTCAGTGTGGGCAGGTGCACTTGTAAATCACCCATCATGAAATGGGCAAATGTTCTGAAAGACTATAAAACAAGAAAAAAAAGTAATTGAAGCTGAACGTAGCTTCTCACAGCAATGTTAGCCGGTCCACTGATGCTGATGGGTTCCTAGAGCAACCACCTAGCGGAAGACACCTGAACTACAAGGGGCCTGTCCTCCAAAGATAATTCTGTTTTTTTTTTTTTTTTGATACCCTCATAAGCTTAAAGCATAGTTCCACTAAGTCAACCACTTTGTTTCTTATAAAAACCTCCTGGAGTCTCGCACACACGGGTGCACAGCTCTGAGAAAGCATGCAGTACCTGGAATACCCCATGCGTGGCCATGGAGCTATTTATATGGCTCTGCAGACTTCACAATCTGAAAGAAACACTACTCTTGAGGAAGTACTCTGGGTAAGTGTGCTTGTGTGTGTGTGGGCGTGTGCACTGTCTGAGGCATAGGGTATGGTATGGGAGTGGGCTGATGGCCTCATGGCTTCTCAGAATGTGACTATGACTAAAGAGGGTGGTCATCGGCGGCTCTCGGCTTTCACAAAGGACATAGTTAAAGAAAAACAGGCACAAAAATCTCCTAAGACAAAAAAAAAACCCCCAAAACTCAAGTATTTGAACAGACAACAGACATATACATTCTACTTATTTTATTTTCTGTAGAGGCCCAGCACATAGAAACCTAAGAGAAAGAAATCGCTCAAGGCTTCAGGCAGGATCCTCTGGCATTCTTGGCAGGGAAAGCACCGGGGCTCAGAGGCATTTTCCTGCACTGTGGTTCTTGGTAGAGAAGAGACTGACTCTGCTTACCATGCTTCCCTAAGAAGCACCCAAAGTTCTAGTATTACAAGCATGAGCTGCTGTGCCCAGCCATTTTCTGATTTTTTTTGTTTTTTATTTTTTTTGAGTTGGAGTTCACTCTGTTGCCCAGACTGGAGTACAGTGGCTGCTCCTGGCCACCACAGCCTCGACCTGATGGGCTCCGGCGATCCTTCCACTCAGCCTTCCAAGTAGCTGGAACTACAGGTGTACACTACCATGCCCTACTAGTTTTTGATTTTATTGTAGAGATAAGGTCTCGCCAAGTTGTCCAGGTGGGTCTCGAACCCGCGGGCTCACGCAATCCACTCACCTCAGCCTCCCAAAGTGCAGGATTACAGGCTGAGCCACCAAGCCTGGTTGATTTTTTTTTTAAAGTGACTCCAATACCTCCAAATAGAAAAAAAATTCCACTTTTACTTTGTCTTCTTCCTCAAAGATTTAACTGGTCCAAATTTGGACACCTATCTTAAAGCTGTAAGATGCTTATTTGAGAAGAACCGGCCTCAGTCTGAGCAACCCAACCTGTTGTATCTTTTGAAAACTTAAAAAAAAAAGAATATAATAAAGAGCCAATTCTGCCCCCCCACCAAAAGAAGCCACCCAGTACTTATGCAAGTCATGTTGCAGCATCCCTGTGTCACGTGGGAGTCATGTTTAAACGAACTTCTTGTGTCAAGCTGTCAAGTGGTTAGCAGCACAAACAGATCTATGAACAGGAAGAAAAGAGGCCATGTCCCTGACGTTCCTCATGTCTGATAATGCAGTGGCCAAGGTCTGTCTGCCCTGGAGCAAGAGTTTGCTCAACAACACCATAACCTGCTTGTGCATCCTTGACCTGAAGACAGCTCCAGGTTCCAGGTAACCAAGGGCAGCAAACACCCTACGAGTTCTTCTCTCGGTTCACTTACCCGAACCACGCCGTCAGAGTGTCCTGTCACTATGACGTTCTGTGTGTCCCACTCATTCATCTCCGACACACAGCAGCACACAATCTGCTGGCTCCTCCCGGTGAATGTGTTGACGCTCACGATGGGGTTCCCGTTAATGCTCCACACATGAATATACGTGCCGGCACAGGATACAATGTCCCCCTGAGGAGTCAAGGAGAAACTCTTAATTCATATCATTCTAGTTTCAAGAGCAAAGTAAGTCCTTGGCCTAGCTCTCAAAAAGCCTTTCCGTCCTTAGATGAGTGACTCAGTAATTTCTCAGGTAACCTGGAATTTAATGCTTGTTGACTTAAGAAGATGCTCTGACAGGGACTTCTTTAAGAATTCAAAGGTAAGTGGATTCTGCAGCCAATGGGCTTACAAAAGGAGACAATGGCAGGTCTGTGTTCCTGGATGCTGCCCAGCATGGGTGAACCCCACAAGAAAGCAACTTGGAATCTGAGGAGGGAATGAGCTCCTCTTCCTCCTCCCATTGTTAACAACATCTATTTATATCTTTCATTTCGAGGCAGGAATCCCCCTCACTCACTTTTACAAAATGATTCCAGCCATCAAAACCACAGGGTAGAAATTTTTCAGTCTAGATGTAGTCATGTCTCTCTCTTCAAAAGAAGAAAAGATGAAATCTTGGTAATACTGTAATATCCCATTTTAAAATTTGTATTCAAAATAGGGGTGGGGGAATGTGGAAACAAAGAAGAACTGGTATGTGGGTCACTTCTTAGCAAATTTAATAAACCCTCAGACTCCCTGAGCTGATAATTCAGTTTCATGAGTTCCAAAGATAGAAAAGAACAATGTTTTTCTTTCCTTATCAAATTCTACCAGGCTGGCCTCTACCCAACCTGGTGAGAACATAACCCACTACCACTGAAGGAAGGAAGATGCTTTCTGAAGCATCTACTGTGTGCCAGTTCCTGTGGCATGGACTTTAAACATTTCAGTTAACCCTTATGGCAACCTTGTGAGGGTAGCTGTCACCAGCCCTGCTTTGGAGGATGGAAATGAGGTGCCAAGAGCCTAAGTACTATTCTGACTTATCTATTCCTATATAAAATATCTATTTCTGAAAATAGTTAAAATGTTTTGATAACTCAGGGATCTGTTTTGAAAATGACTCCACAACAAGTTTTCTCTTGTTTGGGTTTCCAAGTGTTATTCTTTTTTTATTTTACATAATACACACATGAGCTGAATATATTTCATAAAAAATTTCAGTATATTTCTGATATTCTTAACAAATCCTACAATTCCTTGTTTTTTTAAAAAGCATATTTTAGAATGCTTTGTTTTATTTTAACCAAATTTTGCTCTTTTTCAAGTATGTTGCAGTGAATAGATTTTAAGATAAAATTGTTCTTGGGTTATACGCTTTGATACCAATTTGCTTTACAAATAACACACAAATAAAAGAAAATGTGGTGACTTCTATACAATGCGTGCCTATCAATCTAGAAAACACTTGGAGCCATTAAAAAAATACATATATATTATTTATTTATTTTGGAGATGGGGTCTTGCCGTTTTGCCCAGGCTGGAGTGCAGTGGCTAGTCATAGGTTTAATACTATTACTGATCAGTAGAGTTTTGACCTGCTTCATTTCTGACCTGCATTGGTTCACACCTCCTCAGGCAATCTGGTGGTCCCCCTCTCCCAGGAGGTCACCATATTAATGCTGAACTTAGTGTGGACACCTGAGATACACAGGACACCTGATGAACATAGTGCATAATAGCCCAGAACTCCTGGACTCAAGCAACCCTCTTGCCTCAGCCTCCAAGTATCAGAGATGACAGGTGTGCGCCACCAAGCTCAGTCTTTTTTTATTGAGTCTGGCCAGAACTACTTGTTTTCCTAAACATAAACTAAGTGGGCTATTTACTACTCACCGTTAATTCATTGATACAAAGAGCAGAAACCGGAGCACGGTGGCCTCGGAGCTGGGTTAGAAACGACAGTTTGTTCAAATCCCAGATGATGCAGGTTCGATCCCGGGATCCGCTGACGATTATGTGATAGGCTAATGATGCTGTGGCACAGGTGACAGTGTCTGTGTGGCCAAGTAAGGCCTGCAGATGAGCACAGAAAAAGAGCAGGCTGAGCCAGTGGGAGGGTTCCACAGGGACCCTAGAAGCTCCTGAATGCACCAGGAAATGATGGCACAATGGCCATACGTGGCATGGTGGGCGCTGAGCAGTGGGGTGTGCAGAGGCTGGGAGGCAGCCCTCCCTTTCTTCCCCTTGTGTCTGCTTGGCCTCAGCCCACGGGGGAAAAGGAGAAGTCTGAGGTGCTCTGAGGCTCTTCTCTCCATTTTCACAGGACTCCTTCCTTGGACTTGGGCCTGGATCTTAGAAGGAAGTGAGGGTGATAACGGCAACCCAACCTGGGCTTCCTCTTATCCTTTCTATGTAGAAATGTATTGACTATGAGCCCCCAAAATATAGAACTTAAACTCTATATTCTCCTTTTATGCCACAAACTATAAGTCAGTCTGTTCTAAGGAACTATCACTGGATGAATTTTTAAAAAATGCACAAACTGTGAGAACCACATGGTTGCAGTACATGGTCCTAGGAAGATAAAGGATATGGTGGCTCTGCTGTGTCAACAAGTTCATGTCCTGTTACCATATGGGGGAAGTCTCAACACCTATGCCTGAGAGGGACTCCCTCAAAACAGAACAACTCTTCTTTTTTGCTAGAAAACAGGACCCAGGGAGATGGCAATGTGAAAATAAGTAAATATTCTGAAGAAAAAGATTTCAGCCTCCTGTTAGTAGTTCCCAAGTACTTAGAAAGGACCACCTGCCATAACAGGAGAAGGTGCTTGCTTAAATAATGAGTTGGCTTAAAATTCTGGTCATACAGACATCTTTATTGCATGTGTAGCGAACCCCAGAAGGCTGTTTTAAGTAAGAAGTTCTTTTCACTGGCACATTAGTTCAAAGCCCATTTTCTAAATGGAAGATATTTTAAGCAGGAGAGTTTGGATCCCCAGAACGCACTGTCAACTTTGTATCTGTTCATGTCAAGACTTTCTCTGTGCGGCTTGGCTCAAGACCCAACAACTCTATGAAATTTCTGGCCTACACAGATCGTTCAATTCTATACTGAACAAGAGTTTCAATTTTTTCCATATATATTTATGACACCGCTGTTTGAGGCTGGCTTTCAAACAGCATTGAACAGACAGAACTGAATCTGAATCAAGGTTTTACCATTAAGTGTAACTTTATGCCTATGTCTTGACCTCTCTAGTTTGTGTGTTTTTCAGGCTAATAACTTCCTTATAGACTTGTGGGAACTAAAGCTGTAGTCCTTATTTTTTGTTTTTTTTTTTGAGTTGGAATCTCACTCTGTCGCCTGGGCTGGAGTGCAGTGGCACACTCACAGCAACCGCAGCCTTGACCTACTGGGTTCAGGCAATCCTTCTGCCTCAGCCTTCTAAGTAGATGGAACTACAGGCACGTGCCACCACACCCGGCTAATTTTTTGATTTATTGCAGAGATGAGTTCTCGCCAAGTTGCCCAGGTAGGTCTCAAATCCGTGGGCTCAGACAACCCTCTCACTTCGCCCAAAGTGCTGGGATTATAGGCGTGAGCCACCACGCCCGGCATTAGTTGTATTCTGTTAAATTACTCAGCACAGTACTCTGAACATAGTATGTGTTCAATAAATGATAAGTAGTATTGTGACACTACTTTTTGAATTTGTGTCATTAAGAAACACTTAGATATTTACTCCTTATTAAACAAAACACCTCATGGTAAATTTTCTCATAAATTAAATGTTAAGAAATGGCTTAGGCCATTGCCTTGCTAAACTATGGTGTAGTCATGTTCTCTCTGAGTAATGTCTAGGCCGGTTTCCCTGGGTTTGGCCCCCTCCCCTACCTTGGGGAGGTGAATCTCTCTCTCTGCTTTACTTTTCACATAAATGATTTTTTCTAACCTTAAAAAAAAAAAAAAGTGGCTTAATTATATTATAAAAGAATTCCTGCTTTAAGCAAAAATTGATAATAGAATCAGCTATATAGTAGGCAATTCAAGAATATTACTAATTAAATCATCAAAGGTTTTATTGAATATATTAATGATTTTGGCCTGTTCTTATAGATAGGACAAATGAAGATAAATATAAACAACCAAAGACTTAGTGGTCCAGCTGAATGAAAATCACCCTAGAAAGAAATTAATATGAATCAATAACAAATATAATTTGGTTTGTAAAAATTTACATGTAAATCAATTTACATGCAATTTCTGAGAAACATTTATATTAGTTAAATACATTAAAACATATATTATAAGCCGGGCTTGGTGTCTCAGCCTGTAATCCCGTGCCTTTGGGAGGCTGAGGTGAGTGGATTGCCTGAGCCTGCGGGTTCGAGATCCACCTGGGCAGCAAGACCTCATCTCTACAATAAAATAAAAAAATTAGCCAGGTGTGGTAGTGCGTGCCTGTAGTTCTGGCTACTTGGAAGGCTGAGGCGGAAGGATTGCCGGAGCCCAGCAGGTTGAGGCTGTGGTGGCCGGGAGCGGCCACTGCACTCCAGTCTGGGCAACAGAATGAGACTCCAACTCAAAACAAAAAACCAAAAAAACCAAAAAACCATATATTATATAAAGACAACTTTCTTCAGATTTTATAATAAAGACCAGCTTAGATGATTTTTGGAAATGGCATATTCCAGATTTCCCTTTTCAAAGAAGTATTTCTAGTTAGTGAACAGTTTTAGGTGTTGTCCATTATGTCTGAAGTGCTCACAGTAGGGGAAGCTAACAGTCCATCTTCAGATCTGCTGTATCCATTACCTGTTTGAGGGTGAGGGTCTTGGCCTTTTCCTTCGAGGTGCCCATCTCCCACACACACACGACTGTGCTTGTTCCGCCTGTGATGACCAGCTTGGGGTTGGGGCAGATTGCACAGAGAATCTGGCCCCACTCGGACAAACATTCATAAACAGTCACTGCCTGGAAAATTAAACAGATGTGAGGTGCACACCCCGTGAAGCACTACAGACTTCTGAAGTGCAGAGGGCAGAGCTGGGTAAAGGGAAGACCCTCCCGGCAGGCACCTCATAGGCAGATCCCAGCTCACGTTTCACTTTAGCAGTGTATCCCTGGAGCTCTACCCTCAGCTAACCCTACAGCTTCCTAACTATTGTTGCTGCTGAAAACCATAATTTAAAAGCACTCTGTTCATAATGGGGTGGGGGGAGACTCTGGCTTCTCCACTTCGGGAAAATGATGTTCAAATTGTGAGATGTCATGTAAAACACAGGGGGCAATCTGGTGAATGGATGTGTCTGCTGCAGCCAGTCAGACGGAAAAATACAGCAGGAGTGCTGAGATCGAAGAAGAACATCAGATACATGCAACTGTGTTCCAGAGCAATATAACAAACTGGGCAGGTTCTTCATCTTGCATTTGGGAGGGGACTGCTGAAGAGCAAACACAGGGCCCTGAAGGATCGCTACACACTGCCTCTCCAAGAGCTATTTCGTGGGAATAGAACAGTTACTGCTGCTTCTTGTGGGATAGGTCACAGGTTTTTAAGCCAGTTTAGTTACAGGACTAAGATGAAAAGTAGGCCAGATTGTGACTTACGGAAAGGAGGCTTTTCTGGTTGGCGGAAATGGTGAACACCTTGTTGGTTGGGATCTATGGGAGGAACTCTGAGTCAAAGTGAAACCGCTAGCTTCTAGTACACAACTTTGCAAAAGAGGCTTGTTCTGCAGGAAACCTGACTTCTCCACTAGCTCCTTTATCCTGACCTCATGCAGTGAAGCTCTCTTCTCTGGGCTTTGAAGGAACAGCTATAAGCCTTTGGTCTGAGCTCTCCCCATCTGCATTAACCAGGATAGCCAGACTACAAAAGAGCAAGGTTAAATGAGTGGCAAGAAACAATGCAAACCTTGTCTGACTCATAGGTTCCCAGTCTGCAGCTGAGGTCTGCATAGCCCCAAGCGAAAGTCTTGTTCCAGGCTGGTGGGATGAGGACCTTATTCTGCTCGACTGCAAGAATACCTTTATCTGTACACACTATTTGTCCCACAGGCTCTTTGAGTTCTATAAAAAAACAAGTCATTACATTAGGACATGGACAGGAAAAACTAACTTCATTATCCCATAGTGCAGGGGTCCCCAACCCCTAGGCCACAGACTGATACTGGTCCATGACCTGTTAAAAAATGGGCTGCACAGCGGGAGATGAGTAGCGGCTAAGTAAGCAGTTTTATCTGTATCTTCAGTCACTCTCTGTGGCTCATATTAACAACTGAGCTCCGCCTCCTGTAAGATCAGCAGTGTGTTAGATTCTCATAGGAGTCGAACCCTAATGTGAACTGAACATGCAAGGGATCTAGGTTGTGCACTCCTTATGAGAACCTAATGCCTGATGATCTGAGGTGGAGCTGAGGCGGTAATGCTAGCACTGGAGAGCGGCTGCAAACGCAGATTAACATCAGCAGTAAGGTCTGACTGCACAAAGACCATAATAAAGTAATTGCTTGCAGACTCAAATCAAAACCCTATCAGTGACTAGCAAGAAAGGTGATGTGCTAATTATACAGCTGCATCTGGGGGCAGGTTTTAAGTCAGAATCTGACACTTATTTTAGTCCACAAGTGGTCTGCCCATTATTTTGTTTACCACTTCCGTTTGTGCCTCTTTTTTTTTTTATGGTGACTTGTATAATTATTTCACTATATTTACAATGTAATAATAATAAAGTGCACAGTCAATGTTATGTGTTCAAATCATCCTGAAACCATCCCCCCACACCAGGTCCGCAGAAAAAATGTCTTCCATGAAACTGGTCCCTGATGCCATAAAGGTTGGGGACTGCTGCCACAGGGCATTGTAAAGTGATCTCCAATGTTCATACAAGTCAAGCATCCTGACACCTTCAGTAAGAGAAAATGACCTTGGAAACAGAACTTGGTTTTGAGTCTCCTGCAAGACCTGCTCGGTGGGATGCTGATCCTGACAAGTGCTCTGTAGGGCTTCCCTTCAGCCTTCTGTTTCTGGATACTCTTGGATTTGGCTCCTAGCAGTCAGGTGTGCCACCAAGGGCTGCACACAGTCATCTTGGCTGCTTTCCAGCATGTCACAGGGATACAGACCATGAACCAATTTGTGTCTTCTGTACCCTCCAACCTTCAGCCGGCCCTTAGACTTCCTGAGGGAGGGCCATGACATTCCCCAGAGGCATGGACTCCCTGCCCCATATAAAAACTCTGGTTCTGGATTGCACTAGTATCCCAGAATAGCCGCTGGGCAGTAACTGACACTGGACCAGGACAGAGTCTGTGTAATGAGGCAAAATGGCACATAGCAGCAGATGATTAAGTGAACCAGACTTTGCTCTATCTAGTCATTAGAGTTTTGAAATGACAGCTTCAAGATTTTGCAAAACATCTTTTTTCATTCTAAGGGCGAATAAATTCCTACTTGAAAAAAACGCTTTTAGATATCTCATTATACCATTAGATAAAAGATAGATGTCTTTTGTTGGCATATTAAAAATATGCCCTCTTACTGCTATTTCTGCTAGGCAGAATACATACAAATAAAAATAAAAAAAATAAAGATTTTTCTTTTTCTGCATATAAAGTTGAAGTTACAAGATTTTGGTACTTTAGAATTTTGACTATCTTAATGGAGGAAGAAGCCTGTTTGGTTCTTTCTGAGGCAAAATCCAACAAGTCAAAAAAAGAAAACAGAAAAGAAAAAGGAAAAAAAGAAAATAAAACATGAATAGGTATTTAGTGACTTAACACAAAATGTATAGCACTTATACAAATTACACTGTCAAAAAGGAAATTTGTTATTGCTAAACTAGGCCTCTTAAATAATCCCTTCAAGTCATGAGTCAAGAGTTTATTTCCCATTATCTTACCTTTCACAGGTGTTAGAGAAGGCCTTAAGTTGTCTAGATGATGAAAAAAGATCTTGTCACCTGTAGATCCTGGGAGGACAGAGATTCCTGCATTGTCTCCATTGAGTCGACTCCTCACTCGCTTTGGAGGATGAGGTTTCTTAAAGAGCTGGTATGAAAGATGACACACTTTATAAAGATCACATTTATAAACGATTTTAAATGCCAGGCATGATGTTCCTATTTCTCTGAAACTTCACAATAGCCATTGAATACTATGTTATCCTCATTTTACAAGTGAGGAAAGAGAATCAGAGAGGTAAAGCTGCTAGAGTACTTGACATGCTTTATTAAAAAAAAAATTACTTTAAAGATGTGGGGTACAATTCAGGGTTAGGTATATAAATGTTCATTATGCAGGTACCTTTGTTGATGAGGTGTGCCCCTCTTCCCTGGCAGTTCCCCATTACTGTCAATCCCACCCCCCACTCCCGGCAGTTTCCCACTACTACCAATCCCTTTCTTACAGTATTATGATAATTGTTCAAGGTCCGCTTATGAGTGAGAACATACGGAACTCTGTTCTTTGTTTCTGTGATAGGTCACTGAGTGTGATAGACTCTAAATCCACCCAAGTTGCTGCAAAGTCCATATGTTTGTCCTTCTTTATGGCTGCATGATATTCCTTTGTGTATATATACACACATGTTTATTACAGCACTATTCACAACAGCAAAAACATGGAACCAACTGTGCTGCCCATCGAAACTGGACTGAATTAAAAAAAAAGAACCTGACATTTTAATAAGCAGGGACAGGACTGTCACACCAAGGCTGGATTACTGTCATGTTCTATGCTGAATTCTCAATTACTTTTCAAAAGAAAGTTTATCTACTCAAATTACAGTTGACTAGCAATTATTTTACAATAATGTTTAAAAGCTAACCAATTCTTTATAGCCCAATTCTACTCTGTGCAGACATTCTCTCTAACTGGATTACTTCTGATTTCCATGTGGCCTTTCCCAATGTGATTTAGTAGCATCCACTTTGGTGTCTTTTAGGTGTTACTAATGTGCAGAGCATAAACATTATCACCTTCTTTTTATTCTATTTTATAAGGGGAAAAAATAAAATCTCATTATCTCCATTATTTCTAAAGTTTTAAAAATATTAATGTACCTTTAAGGTTACTATTTTTCAAATGCCATATATCTTCAAGACAGGTATAGAGTAGATTCTGTTGGAAAATTAGTATTTGAGGAGGAGATCTGGAAAACTTTAGATGAAATGGGATTTAGGATGAACACAACATCATCACACATTGGATGAAATACCATCTCTGTGTACACAGTAACCTACAAGGCCCCTCTGTTAGGTCTTGTGCAGGTATAAGAAAGCACATACTTGGGTTGGCTCGGTGGCTCAGCCTGTAATCCCAGCAGTTTGGGAGGCCAAGGTGAGTGGATTGCCTGAGCCCATAGGTTCGAGACCAGTCCGGGCAACTTTGTGAGACCTTGTCTCTACAATAAATCAAATATTAGCCAGGTGTGGTAGCGTGTGTGCCTATAGTTCAGGCAACTTGGAAGGCTGAGGCAGAAGGATCGTCAGAGCCCAGCAGGTTGATGCTGGAGTGGCTGTGAGTGTGCCACTGTACTTCAGTATGGGTGACAGAGTGAGACCCCAACTCAGAAAAAAAAAGAAAAAGAAAAAGAAAGCATACTGCCTTTGTCTTTGAGTGATAATTCGCTTTAAATAATGGGATTTTTATTTATCTGGAATGTGAAAGTGAGAAAAAAGGAATACTCTAGCAATCTATTGAAAACTACTAGGTGATATTTATAGTTCTTTATTAACTTAGTCTAAACCTAATTATTGTATGGTTATCTACCACCTAGAGAAATATTATAAAACTTATAAAATGAAACAGTCCACTGATGGTAAGAAAAGAACATTCATACCTGTTTAGGGATCTGGCCAAAGTTATTAATGAACCCAATGGTGGCTGTCTCCTTCAGTGGGTCATTGATGTTGTAGATATCCACTTGACCCTCATAAAAAAGATGGTGGAAGACATTTACAGCTTCTACTGCAGCAGGCCCTTGCTGTTTATAGCCAAAGATTAAGTCAATCCACTCGTGTAAATGGGCACTCACGTAATCACACTCCAAAGCCTGTAATTTCAAAACACTGGTTAAGTCACTGCTTGACTTTTACTTGCTCAGAGAGTAAAAGAACCTTGGCTAGTGGTCAATAGGACCTAAAATAATTAAAAATCATAAAAATACAGTAGTTTCCCTATTTGTAGTTTTGCTTTCCAAGGTTGTAGTCAACATCCACAACACTTTTATTACAATATATTATTATAATTGTTCTATTTTATTAGTTATTATTGTTAATCTCTTACTATGCCTAATTTATAAATTAAACTTTATCAGAGACATGTATGTATAGAAAAAATCATAGTGTATATATAGGGTTTGGAACTATCCACGGTTTCAGGTACTCACTGGGAATCTTGGAATGTGTCTCCCATATGTAAGGGACTACTGTTCTGGTGACGAACAGGTGACACTGCTAAAGGTCCTCTGTTCCTTTTGTGGCCAATGAACAAATGAAATCCAATTTAAACAAAAAGTACATTTCTGTTACCTCACGGTGGACTCTGATGAATTCTCGTGGGTCCCCTTTTGCCCAGGGTGGAAGGATAACATCTCCAAGCTTGGTGCCATTTTGTTTACAGCCTATATAATTGGACACATAAAAATAAAAGAATGAAATAAAGGGTAACTTCATATTAAGTGACAGAGAAATGGTGGGTTAGATTCATTACCAGAAACTATAAAATTTTACCACCAGAAGGGACCCTCAGATATCACTAGCATTTCTCTACAACTGCTCCTTAGTCCATCAGAAAGATTTACCCAATTTGCAAAACCAAGGGGCCCTCATTGTCAAATGTCTTCCAGAAATGCTGAGTTATGTAAAGTTAAACATTTCTAAGTGAATATGTTTCTTTTCTCAAAGTCCCAAGAGAGACTCCTCAGAGGTTTAAATATGCTAACATGCACCACCCTCCTCTAAGAGGGATATTAAATACAAAGTTTCTGAAACTTAATTGACCACAGGACACCTTTTCAAAGAAATATTTTGGAGTGTACTGTTTTGAGTCTTTTGGATACAGTCTCCTGGGGGTATCTGCAATACAAGTGGTTTCTTATATTTTGAACTCTTTAATTCTCAAAAGTGCTCTGCAGAATTGGCATGTATTTTACAGTAAGAATTCTCATTAAAAAAAATTAAATCTGAAACAATAACTTTTTGCTGTTATTGTATCATTTTCCAGAAAAAAAATATTTGGAAAAACTACAAGGCTACCTGGCAAAAATTAAAACATCATATTGCAAATAATATTTACTCTATGTAAACTGTTATAAGTCTTAGCCAGACAGTCTCTAAAAAATCAAAGAAACTATTCACTATGAAATCTATCCACAACAAAATACATTAAATTGGGCTGGCATCTAAGAGGAAACAAATTGTTTTTCTTCTTCTTTTGAAAAACACCAAAGGAAAAAAAAAAATCACTTCAGCTTACAGAGCTTTCATAGGAATAAATTAGGTTATCGCTGTAAAAAATGACCCTATTAAACAACAATGTTGACTTACTACCTTAACAGCAGTTGGATAGACAAGTAGTTGTAATGAAAGTTTTCACAGAGAAGTGCAGTTGTTCAAATTTTAGAACACAAAGCCAATTCCAAATGAAAGTCAATAAAAATATTTCCCTTAGAAACAATCTTATCTTAGTCATTGCTATTTGATGGTTTATTTAAAAGGATCGATGTTAAGTGATGATACAAATATAGCTTATTGTTTAGAGAAATGCCCTAATTTGGATGGAAAAATTAACATTTGACTTAAGATAAAAAAGGTTATTACAACCCTTCCTCCCCATCCACACACACTTCACACCCCCCCTTGAATTCTCCTTAGAACTAATTTTTTGATAATAATAAGCAGGTAACAATCCTCAGGTTACTTAAGATATAAATTACCTTTCCAAATTTTGTTATAATCCTTGAATACTTATGTGACATTATTTTATCAGCACTATATATATAAAATCAAAAAATGACATACAAGGGGAACACAGTCTGCAGAAAGCTTTTGGTCTGATTCTGCTAATCTGAAGCTCTTCTCTGTGTATCTGAGGATGCAAGAACTAGAAGATTCCAGGATGAACAGTACTCATCTCAGAGCCAGGGAAGAAAACCCAAGTGCTTTTTTCTTCTGCAATATTTATTATCTTTTCTGAATGAAGGGCAAATTGTGTCTTGTTTTTGTTTTAATTGAGGTGAAATTCACATAACAAAAGCAAACATTTTTTTTTTCTTTTTTTTTTTTTTGAGTTGGAGTCTCACTCTGTCGCCCAGACTGGAGTGCAGTGGCCGCTCCTGGCCACCGCAGCCTCGACCTGCTGGGCTCCGGCGATCCTTCCACCTCAGCCTTCCAAGTAGCTGGAATTACAGGCATGCGCTACCACACCTGGCTGATTTTTTGATTTATTGTAGAGATGAGGTCTCGCTGCCCAGGCGGGTCTCGAACCCGTGGGCTCAGGCAATCCACTCACCTCAGCCTCCCAAAGGCGCGGGATTACAGGCTGAGCCACCGAACCCGGCTAAAAGCAAACATTTTAAAGTGAACAATTCAGTGCCATTTAGTATATGCACATTGTTATACAACCACCATTTTAATCTAGTCTCACAGCGTTTTCGTCACCCCAAAAGAAACCTTATACTCATTAATCAGCTGCTCCTCATAACACTTCCCCCTCAGCGCCAGAACACCAATCTGTGTTTTGTCTCTGTGGATTTGGCTATTCTGAGTATTCCATAAACATGGAATTGTACACTGTGTGACCTTCTGTGTCTGGCTTCTTTCATTTAGCAGAACACTCTGAAGAGTCATTCATGTTGTGACATTTATCAGTACTTCATTCACCTTTATGGATGAATAGTATTTCATTATATGTATACACCACAAGTGGTTTATACAAATGGTTTCCCCAGTCATCTATTTTTTTTTTTTTTTTTTAAAGTTGGAGTGTCACTCTGTCAGCCAGGCTGGAGTGCAGTGGCACACTTATGGCCACCGCAGCCTTCACCTGCTGGGCTTGGGCAATCCTTCTGTGTCAGCCTTTTAAGTAGCTGGAATTACAGGCGCACACCACCACATCCGGCTAATTTTTTCATTCATTGTAGAGATGAGTTCTTGCCAACTTTTCCAAGGCTGGTCTCAAAACCCTGAGCTCAGGCATTCCTCTCACCTCCACCTCCCAAAGTGCTGGGATTACAGGTATGAGTCACTGCGCCTGGCTCCTACTCATCTCTTGATAGATATCTAGGGGGGCCACTGCTTTACTAGACTCTGGTGTGGTCACCTGCTCTTTGAGCTGTGGCTGCCGCCATGTTTCCTAGGCTTTTGCCCCTCTCCCACGTTGAAAGGGGAATCTCTTCTATCTCTAATTTACTTTCTAAATAAACTATATTTTCCAATCTTTAAAAAAAAAGACATCTAGGGAAAAAAATCCAGGGCTTTTTTGAAGGTTTATTTACAACATGGTATTAAGTGAGTGACACAAACATCAGTTTATTGTTTAGAGGAATGATGCTTCTGCCATTGGTTACATCTATTTGCCTGCGTTCCTGTTCTCAGCTCTATATACCAGGAGTGGAATTGCTGAATCATGTGGTAATGCTTAACTTTTTAAGAAACTGCTGAACTGTTTTCCATAACGGCAGAACCATTTGATGTTTCCAGCAGCAATGTATGAGGGCTCTAATTTTTCCACATCCTTGCCCACCCTTGCTATTTTTCTATTTTTTCCCCTCCAACACTGATATCCTGGTGAATGTGAAGTGGTACCTCATTATGGTTTTGATCTGCATTTTTCTAATAATGATACTGAGCATCTTTTCCCATGCTTACTGGCCATTTGTATAACTTCTCTGGAAAAATGTCTATTCACATTCTTTGCCCATTTTTCAGCTGGGTTGCCTTTTGGTTGCTGATTTGGAAGATATGTTTACATCCTGGATACTAGACCCTCATATCAGATGTGACATTTGCAAACATTTTCTTCCATTCTACAAGTGTCCTTTCACTTTTTTGACAACATCCTTAGATGTAGAAGTTGTAGATTTGGATAAATTTTCTTTTGTTGTTGCTTGTCCTTTGGATAGCATATCTAAGAATCCACTGCCAAATTCAAGATCATGAAGATTTACTCCTATGTTTTCTCATAAGAGTTTTATGGTTTCACAGCATTTATACGCAAAGTTTTTTAATGTTTGTGATTTTAAGGAAGGAAGATGATTTGTTATGAAGGGGAACATGACAAAGAAACATGATGCTTCTTTTATTTATTTATTAAACTTAGACTGGTTGGTTGGATTTGTAAGTGGTCTGGCTGGATTGCAACATGGATTATCATAACTGATCTAGTGTTTCTAAACACTAAAATTGGGGTTATCTCTTTTTTCCAAATTTGGTGTTATCTCTTTTTTCCTGCACCTCTCCATGTCTGTCTCTTTGAAAGTGGTGTCCCTAAGGAAGAAGGCAGCATTCTCTAAAGGTGAATTATAAGTGAACCTAAGAAAACACTTAATGTGTACCCATATTCAAATGGTGTAGCACACATCTATTGATTTTGCTTGCTATCTATTCCATTCATTTGGAAAAACTATCTCTTTCTTCAACTCTTAGTCCCTAAAAGCTTGTGTGTTTAGCTGCTCAAGGGCAAATTTTGGCCCTATCTGAGGTAATAAGACTAAACTTTAGGCCTTTTGCTGGGGCTGTTTAGAGTCTTGTTATCCCATTTCACAAAGGTAGGCCTGCTGATTAAATACTTCAGTGTCACTCAAATGTGCAGAATATGATTATGTCCCTGAATTTTCTGTTAATGAAAATCTGGAGTTAGTAATTATTCACATGCTAAACTCATAGAAACAGCATGAAAAATATAAAAACAGAACAATATCTGCCAGGAATAATATAAAGTAGAAACAATGGAATTTTGATATGTTTTTAAAAATAAATACTCAGAAGCACAGATCAGCAAACTGTGTTCCGAGAAACTGTAGCCAAAGTGAAATCTACTTCCTCTAACTGCCAGATAATATAAAAACAGTACTAATGACATTTTCCTCATTTTTATAAATGCTGACTTGGTCCTGTTCTTCTAAAAAATAGGACCTTTACAGGATAAGTAAAGGTTACTTAAAGTTATTCTAAAATTCTAATTTTAAAGCACATTAGTATATAGACCGAGAATGCCTCAGGCAATACACAAGATTAAAATACATGTGAAAATTCTGGATATGCCACTCTTGGCTATTAATAGGCTTCAGTCAGTAGTAATAATTTTCAAGTACATTTTCGCCTTGCCTTTGTTTCCATCAAAACAACAAAATTCTGAATATCAGGTGTACTCTGCCAATTTTTAAACGTTTCCCACATTCCAGGTTTGAAACAGTTCTTCAGGGGCACACATTTGCTTTTTAAAAATATGTAACCATTCATATCCAATTATAGTAAACAACAGTAAGAAACTATACGGAAATCTTTTCTTGTTAATGTGTGCTGCAGATAATCTTCAAAAAATGACTTATTTCTACTGGTTGTTTCCTGGCTAACATTTCTCAGACAGTGCCACAGCTCTACGTACCTAGATCAAAGTTGTTGGAATTGAACAGAAATTCTGGTAAGTAAAAAAACTCTGGGATAAGTTCTTTCACGTCTGCCATGTTGTGCTTTGATGCTGAATACCAGGCCTCACGCACACTGTGAAACATCCTGTCAGCCAGGTCAAAGTGGCCACCCTGTGGGCAGAATGAGAAGGCACCTCTCCATTAGAGAACTGTTCTCACCTCACAGTTTCAAGGGCTTGAAAACCCCAAATAGGTTTGGTGAATCCCAACTTTTCCAATATCCTACATTAAATATACAAACATTTTAAATAAACAAAAAGATAATTAATCTAATTGTCTTTGGGGTACTCCTTATAGAGAGTTCTCAATGCATTTGTTTTATAATCCAGGTGAAATTCAAATACAAAGAGTTTAAAAAATCATTAAAAAAAATATTAGTTTTTAGAGAAAGTCAAGACTATAAAGAAAGAGGAGTTTTCCATAGTTTATGATGCCATGCTAAGAAAAGATTCGTCTACATTTGGAAACATTCACATTATATGTGTGTTTGCCTAATTTTATAAGTTAACATGACATCCAAGTTCTCATACCAATGATAATTAAAGTTACAGATATGATAAATGACAAACTCAAATAGAAAAGCATTTCTTTTGCCTATGCAGTCTCATAGACACGCTACCCATCCTCTTCAATCAACCATGGTATATCTCTGATGCAGTTCACTGTGGAAAAAAGCCAAAGTCCATCCCACGGCTGCCAAAGCCTGCCACAGTCTAGCTTTTGTGTCATTCCTGACCTCATCCCCTGTAAACTCTCCTCCTCACTTACTCTGTGCTGAGGCCCTGGCCTCTGTACTTTTCCTGAAGCATGTTGGGCACAGGCCTGACTTCAACTTGGAGCACATGTCTCCAGATGTCTACAGGAACAACACCCTCACCTCCCCACTCTGTCACAGAAGATCCATGCCGATTGCTCTATTTAAAACTACATCCTGTCCTCCCCACCTCCCATTCCCCCTACTCCTCATCACCCTTTCTTTGGTCTATATTTTCTATAAGTTTTTATCACATTCTAAAATACTTTACAATTTACTTATTTATTGTTTGGCTGTCTTCCTAAACCATATAAGTTCCATAGGTGGGGCTGTAGTCTTTATTAACTGATGTCATCCCAAGCACCTGGAACAATGCCTGACACATAGCAGGTATTCAATAAATATCTGTTGAATAAATGAAAGAGAATGTGAAGAAAGCAGTTATAATAAAAAAGATATCAAATGAGATAAAATATTTTCACTTTTTTCTTTTTTTAACATTTGAATTCAACAAGTTAGGGCTAGCTAAAAAGTGTCTGCTACTTAATATTTGACTAAAGGATGCTGGCCTCTGTTTATTCTAAGTGAATTCTAGTTAATTCACCAATTTTTTTTTTTTTGAATCTCACTCTGTCGCCCAGGCTGGAGTGCAGTGGCACACTGAAGGCAACCTCAGCGTCGAACTGCTGGACTCCGGCAATCCTTCCACCTCAGCCTTCCAAGTAGCCAGAACTATAGCTACCACACCCGGCTAATTTTTTATTTATTGTAGAGACAAAGTCTCGCCAAGTTGCCTGGGCTGATCTCGAACCCATGGGCTCAGGTAATCCACTCGCCTCAGCCTCCCAAAGTGCAGGGATTACAGGCTGAGCCACTAAGCCCAGCCAATTTATCAATTTTGGTCCACCAAAATTCTACTTTAATTCTGTGTGACTACTTCATCAGTAAAACTTCACAGGGCTTCAAATGAGGCAAGATAACATTCTTTAAAAATGACATTTCAAACAGAAAGTAGGCTTGAATGAAATGGAAAAACTCAAAATTTTAAGTTTTACCTGTAGCCTTAAAAATATCTGTGTGAAAGGCTCCATCCTTACAAGGTAAGAGGCCACAATCATTGCAGATGAATAATGGGTCCCATAGTGGTATGCTGGTGTTTCTCCTGTTCAAGAAGATTAAAGCGTAATTGAAACAAAATAGGAAATCAGAAAAATAAAATTGGCATTAATTTATGGACTTGAAAATGCTAACATTATTTGGCAATAATGTGAAGTAAGTACAATACAATGGCCTGTCCCCTAAAACTCTGCACATCTATCAATATCTTGTTTTGAGGCTTATTGTAATAGTTAACCCTTAATAGCAAAACACCTTCCAATAAACCAAAATACTGACTTATAGTTACTGTTAAAATTTAGCATCTGGCTTTTGCAATGATATATTTCTCTAAATTGTTATCTATAAACACTGCACAATTTTATAAATTTTTATTACATATTCTCCTTGGCAGTGAGGAGGGAAATAAAAGAGTCCACACAGGAATACTAACAGGATATGGTTGGGTTTCTCACCCCTTTTTTGTTTTGCCTGTTGGAGGGGGAAAACACAATAAACATTAAGCGTAATAAATAACAAGTAAATTATATAGTTTTAGAAGGTGTCTTTTTTTTTTTAAATGCAAAAGGGTTCCAAAAAGTGCCTTGATAAAATTAAAAGAGAGTCAATAAGTGAAAGTGTGGTACCAAATATGATTACAGACTGAGGTGGATTAGGATGGGAAATTTCTGCCCTATGCAAAACAGGCATACTTAGCATTCAAGCCACCTGAAAATGCCTTTTAAGAACAGTCATACACTGGCATTCGAAACCTGATTTTTCTATCCTAATAATCTGTATATATGTGTGCACTTATGATATATATACAGATATAATGACATATAAACAATTTGAAGAATGATGCATGAATGTCAGACCACTAGATAATGGCTTACTTTTGAACTTAGGTACAAAGTTCAATGACAGAAAAAGTTACTGACCATTCGGATCCTCCCAGTCTTTGTACCGCTTCTTATACTGAGCCAGTCGCTCATCTGTTTGTGCTCCCATTGGCTTAGCCAGATTTCTAAATGTCTTGGGATTAGTAAGATCAACCTCCTAAAATATAAAACAGAACCCAATTTCAAGTTACTATACTATCCTCATCAACACAGATGTGGTGGATGCAGTGGACAATGATGATTTGTAAATGTGCTAGTATCTGTGGTGCCAGGACACTGGTATATACCTACTGCTTATCCACACTTTACAGATAGGCACATGGCAGTTTGCTAACTGACTCAATTTGAAGACAACTGCTTTGGAAGTTGTGTGTTTCAGAGGAAGGCACTCAGGAACCAGGTTTGGGTATGAGAAATAGGAGGGCAAGTACTTCCAAGTCCTGGCAAGGACTCAGCAGGAGACTGCGGACACAACAGCTCCAGTTCCTCAAGATTCCCCATCACCCCCATGATGGAAGGCTCAAACCTCCTTTCTGTGGCCTCCCACGCCCCTGCCGCACTGCCCTCTGACTTCACCTCTGTTCTCAGAGGTGATCTAGGAGTGATACCAACTAGAGCATCAGTAATACATTCACCTCTAAAAGACAACATCCTACCAGACCATGTGACTTCCCAATCCCTACTAAAGATTATTTTAAAAGCTCACCTCCAGCTGACATACTTCATATATTAAAAAGGAAACCAAAATTTACTCCCTGAAAGTTTTCAAAGTAGAAATTTGATATGTATGCCTGTGGGATATCTGTGTCCTTTTTATAGGGTATCATGACTGACCAATTTGACCAAACTTGATTTTAAAAATCTCAAGCAAGAGAAACTGATTTACATTCATGAATATAATAAGTCAAGTGAGTACATTTGTCCTCTCAGAGTCTAGATGTAACATAACTCATTGATACTTTTACTTTGATTAATTTAATAAACATTAGTGTACATACTAAGTACTAGGCATTGTTCTAGGGGTTGGGAATTGAGAGACACATAAGATAGTCTATATGCTCAAGTACCTTGGACCTACAAATGAGTAGAATCAGACAAATAAATGCCCACAACACACTAAAAGAAAGTACCATGATTAAAAAGGTTAAAAAAAAGAAATGCTGCCACGCTCAGTGGCTCAGCCTGTAATCCTGCGCCTTTGGGAGGCTGAGTTGAGTGGATTGCCTGAGCCCGTGGGTTTGAGACCCGCCTGGGCAGCAGACCTCATCTCTACAATAAATCAAAAAAAAAAAAATCAGCCGGGCGTGGTAGCGCATGCCTGTAATTCTGGCTTCTTGGAAGGTTGAGGCGGAAGGATCGCTGGAGCCCAACAGGTCGAAGCTGCAGTGGCCAGGAGCAGCCACTGCACTCCAGTCTGGGCAACAGAGTGAGACTCCAACTCAAAAAAAAAAAAAAGTGCTATGACTTAAGGCTACAGGAAAGTGTAGGAATAGAAGATGACAGAGGAGAGGAGGCAGAGACTCCCCATCACGGAGGCAGTGTTTGTGTGCATCCTGAAGGGTGAAATGAAGCTCTCGGGTGAATCAGTTGGTGGAGAGAAACATGTACCGGACACTGGGGAGAATCCCAGGCAGGGCAGGCTAAGTGCAAAAAGGTACTGAGGGACAAGAGGGAACTGGGCTATCCCAGGTAGCAGTGCTGGAAGGATGTGAAGCCTGGGCAAGCAGGAGCTACACTGAAAAGGGTGCAGTATAGAGGGTTCTCAGCTCTCTTCCAAATTATGATGATGACTCACTGAATAAGTTTCAACAGGACATGACTCAATTAGATTTGTGTTTCTAAAACTGGCTGTAGTGTAGAGGATGAATTGAGGGAGGGAGAGATGAGAGCAGGAAGCCAGTTAAGAGTCTACTGCAATGGTCCAATCAAACACACAGAGGGACTGAAATGAGACACTGGCTATGTTGATGGAGACAGAAGGAGACATTCTTGGCAACTGAGCAGACATGGGCAATAGGTAAAATATAATTTCTAGTAAAACAGCGTAGACAGTGGTGATATTTCCTGAGAAGGGAAATATACAGTGAGGAGAATAAGGAGAACTTAACTGTGTCAGGAAAGTAAGACAGGGAACTAAAGGGTCAATAATGGGACCTGTGATGCTCCTGAGATATGTATTCAAGTATAGGTTGATACAATTCTCCATTCTCTCCTCAAACAACTATTCTTTTCGGACTTCCTGTCTCTTTAAAAAAATCCCCTATTTTCTTCTAAGTTTTCTTGAATGACTTGAAGGAAAACTATTTTCATTTTATCACTTTACTACTGATCTCTTCTCCTTGTATTGCATTTATTTATTACCCATATGTATGCATATAAGGCATGTGTATTAACTATACATGTAAATATGTAGATTCACACATCAAATGCGACAACATACGCCTATGAATGCAAGTTAGATTTCCATGAATTCTTTCATTAGACGAAAATTTTCTGAGGACAGAGCTTTCTTTTCCTCCCTACTATGTTGGTATATAAAAATTTCTGAATGTACAAGCAGCCTTGATTCTAGTGAATGAAAAGGTCCAATGAGTTTCTGAATTTTAGGAATGATTCTTCTTTCTGTTTGTTTATCCAGGGTCAAGTGCTGTTTGTCTTGCCTGTTACTGGTTCATCTTAGAACTAACTAGGCCTCTATCAGACAGAAGGCAAAGGAAGAGTAACTTTAAATGCATCTATCTGGGGTTGATTTTGAATCCTAAGTCAGGTACATGTAAAATTGTTGGAAATCTCCCAAGGCTTCTTGGAAGAGAACAAAACTTTCTTCTATGTAGCAGTAGTATTTTGCAGAAGAGTCATTTCATGTTTTCTGTAAAAGCAAACAATTCAAACTACACAGATGGATTCTGACAACTATTAATGGATACAAATTAATCAGCACTTAAGGAAACCAAATAGACATCCTGAATTCATATACAATACACAATAAGTGGGTCAATTAGTTATGCAAGCTTTGTATATGTCCAGACTAAAATGCTTCTCATCTTTTTGAAATAAGTGCCTGTGCTGTTAAGAACCCTAAACTATAAATCAAATGGAATATTTAGGCAGGTGTAGACTTTTTACAAATTTTTTTTTGAAAATGTGTTCCACTTAGGCAAAATGACTTGAGATTTACCTCTGAGTCGTAATCCGCCAGGATCCAAGGAAAGACAGGATACTGCATGAGATCGTTATATGATCTGCCAGCCAAAGTGTTCAAGTGCATCAAATACTGGAAGTTGCTGATTTCACCTCTCTTAAGAGAGATAAATAAAGATTCATTTTAGAGCAATCAATTTTATCCACTATGTTCACTTTTAAACGTTTTATAGCCAGGTTTAGTGGCTCAACCTGTAATCCTGTGCTATGGGAGGCTGAGATGAGTGGATTGCCTGAGCCTGCGGGTTCGAGACCTGCCTGGGCAACTTGGCGAGACTTCATCTCTACAATAAACCAAAAAATTTGCCAGGCGTGGTAGTGCATGCCTGCAGTTCCAGTTACAGGAAGGCTGAGGCAGAAGGATCGCCGGAGCCCAGCAGGTCGAGGCTGCGGTGGCCGGGAGTGGCCACTGCACTCCAGTCTGGGTGACAGAGTGAGACTCCAACTCAAAAAAGAAAAAAAAGTTTTATATGCAACATGAGGTAAAGGACAGCTTCTTTTTAACAGATTTCAGAACAAGGAAACGCTTTTTCACCTAAAACAAGTCAACCACACTTTCTTGATGACATGTATTTTATGAATTGTCAACGTGCTTTTGACTTCATGACATACTCTATGAACTCTTCTAAGGAAGTTGACATGCTCTTTATGCTCACCTCCCATCTCTGAGTCACAGACTTCTCTCCAACCAATGTGCTAAGCAACCCAGATCTAAAAACAATACAAAATAAAATAAGTGGTAGGTGATACATCCTAAAATTTGAGCAATTATATAGTTGCAAAATTTAAGTCCAGGAATATTTTAAACTACGGAGGATCTAAGTCATAAATCAGGTTAGTGAGTTGTGATCAGCATGTGAAATATGAAATAACAAAGAAATGAACTGAAGAAAACAGAGAACATCCAAAGGGCTCAATATAGAGTAAGGAACAGTTTTTTGTGAATTTTGTGTTAATACTTAGGACTTCATTTGTGTGTACTGGAATGTATTTTTTACTGTAGTTCATGATCGAAAGAGTTGAAAAAACATTGATCTAGTCCAATTCTCAAATTTTTACTGTAATCCCCAGTGAATGGATCCAAGACATTTAACTGGAATAACTGAAATACTATCCAGTACATCTCCTAAGAGATACTGAATAAGTGAATGAAAAATGAATATTTTATGACACAAAAGTCATTGCTGCCCAGGTCATTTACAATTTATATACAACTTTTTTGGATACTAGACTTTCTTAGAATGTTATAAAATCCTATTTAAAGTTTATCAGCTTTATAATATTTATAATTAAAAATTGGTCATAGAATCAGAAGGAAAAAGTATTTAACTATGTATTTTATTATTTAAAAGAACATCAACAGGTTTTTAAGTCTTAGGTCATAAACATATCCAGCTCAATATAGTACAGATACTACTTTTAACTTCTAGATAAATTCTTTCAATCATGTAAATTGAATATGCAGGACACTCTCTTTGAAAAAACACCCATGATAACTCTTCACATTTATAAGAAAGGTACAGTTGAAAAGGAAGATTAAAGTTGGAAATAAAATTTTTGTTTCTTGCCTCTGAGCTCTTAAAAGTTCTTTAAGAATTATCAACTCAGCTCAGAAGATAGCAAGAACAATAAAATAGAAAGTTCCAGATTATTTAGGCAGGTAAAACTACTAGCAACTTGCTTACAAGCTGAAAAAAACGGCTCATTATGTTTTAAGGAAACCTTTTACTTCCTATATTTATATTAACAATAACACAAATGATGAGGACAGAACATATTTCTGAGGTTAACAGAAACACGTATTTAGTGCTGTATGTGCTAAGCATTGGTGAAGAAAAAAATAAAACTCAGAAAAATACACAAACTTAATATATTTGGATGCACACAAACTGAAAGCAAATTTTATTTACACATTATAGACTCCTTAGTAAATATCTAAATCATTTTCATGCATACTATAATGATTCATGTACAGCCCTGAAGCACTGTTTCTTTACAGTGGATTACAAAGGGCTACCAGTTACTGAGTGATGTAAAGTGGGTTTGGGTCTACAGAGTCTTGAAATGGCTACATCATCCTGAGGGATTTTCTAAGATGAAAAGCAGTTGTAGAGAGCACAGAGGAACTACTGATAGGTCTAAATACATAAACACAAGAGTTCAGATTTAAATGTCAATAAACAAAATTAAGAGAAAAACTGGGAAGTTTGCAACAAATGACAAGTAAAGGAGAAATACCTTATGACAGAATAATCCCATGCAAATTGATAAGGTCTCAAAGGAAAAATGGGTAAAAGATATGAATAATTTACAAACAATGATTTAAAATGGCTAACACAAATACTCAGAGCTCAGGCTGACTAATAATTATACATTTAAAAGTGAAAAAGCATTTTGTAAGATCAAGAAAAATAAAAAAAAATATGGAAAGTTGGCAAGTATCTACTGAGACAAGCTAAATTATCCACTAATGATGAAATATAAGCTTGCATCGTTTTATGGATATCAAGCTGGTTTTGAGTATCAAGAGACATAAAATCCATACTCTTTATTTTACAAAGGGGACTCTACCCTAACATAACAAATAGAAATCATATTTCTAGTATTGTAATAAGAAAACCTGGTAAAGATGAAATATCTAAAAATAAGAGGATGCTTTATACATATAATGAATAAGTACCAAATAAAAGTTACGGCTCTGAAATATTTTTTAAGGCAGGGAGAAATATTTAAATATAACACTGAATGGAATGGAATGGAATGGAAGCAGAATATTGAAATTTAGAATATTGTATTTAGAGTATAAACTCAATTATGCATATAGCAACATATGCATGCTTTAAAGACTAGAAGGTAGCTAGCCAAAATGTGACATTTGTGATGGTGCATACATTTTTCTTTTCTTCCTTCTAGTTTTCAGTATTTAAAAATTTTCTGCAATCACCAGGGGGGAAAACTGTCATTAAAAATGTTAAATAAGCCGGGCTCGGTGGCTCAGCCTGTAATCCCACGCCTTTGGGAGGCTGAGGTGAGTGGATTGCCTGAGCCCGCGGGTTTGAGATCCGCCTGGGCAGCAATACCTCATCTCTACAATAAATCAAAAAATCAGCCGGGCGTGGTAGCGCGCGCCTGTAATTCCGGCTACTCGGAAGGCTGAGGCAGAAGGATCGCCGGAGTCCAGCAGGTCGAGGCTGCGGTGGCCGGGAGCGGCCACTGCACTCCAGTCTGAGCGACCGAGTGAGACTCCAACACACACACACACACACACACAAAAAAAGTTAAATAATACTGTTCAGATATGAACCCTCCTATCTCACTATTAAACTGTAATATGAAAGAAACAAGCCACCTACCCCTGCTCCACACTTGTGTTTGGTCTTTGTCCAGATACAGATTCAGAACTGTCAGTTAGAGATGGCACGACAGCTAAAAACCTGCAACATTTAAAAACAGCACAGCATTACACATGAAGTCAGGATCCAAGGAAAGTCTAAGAAAGAATGATTTATTTAGATCTTCATTATTGCACTTACCCTCCCATTACCCAGGAAGTGTGGACAAAGGGAATAAATAATTAGAATACTCTCTTGGTTATAAAAATGATAAGATGATTATTTCCAAAGCCAACCATAAAGGCCCTTAGTAAAATCTATTTATTTTGGACTTTTTACATATGCTGCCTCACTGCCAGAAGAAGCCTTGTCACATTGATTTGCAGGAATTGAGTCAATAAAGTACTAACAAGTGATTATCAGCTAAATATTCATATAACAGCAATTGATGATGATAGCTAAACAAAAGACAGAACAGAAATATCACTAAACAAACGAGGACACATGTAAGATAGAGCCTTTAAAGTGACACTGTTACTTTTTTTTCTCAGAGTTGCTCACAATGTCAATATAAAGGCAAAAGAGGATTGATTATGGGAAAATTCCTGGAATGAATGTGAACCTCGAACTTGGTATACGCACAGAAATTTTTCAGAGAAAAATAAACTCATCTTCTCATAGTTGCTCCTAGTTATGAAGAGTAAATAGTTTCCTAGCATTTACAAGAATATAATCTTTAGAAATTAACAAACTAGATCAGTAAAAGTGAATCTCAGTTGCTTTATTTAGTTCTTGTAATATGTAAAAGGAGCTTTGGATTCTCAATCAACATCCGCAGGCACCTTATTTGAAGAACAACCCTAATTTTCCAGGTGCTCACAGGTAATAAGACTGTGTTGCAATGATTAGCAATGTTGCATGGTATTAGTTATTCCTCATGGATATAATCTAAAATATAGAACTTCCCATAATAGAGGGATTGTACCACCCTCCAAGGAACAAAAGAAGGCCTAGTATTTCTACAATTAGTTCAGAAAAGCCCTGTTACTCATGTATCCAATAGAAATATCTTCAACTACCATGGATATGTACTGTTTTTCTTTTAAAAGGTAAAATTTAAATATAGTTTACTAAAGATAAAACATACTGAGATTAGATGAACTTATTTTTTTAAGAATGAAGGTATCCAAACTTCTTTTCAAGCCCAGAGAAGAGTGTCACATTAATAAAATTTCTAAGGCAACTCAGTCCCTGCATTCAATTGCAAGGAAAGACAACGGCTTTATTTTGATAAATATGAAGGAAGCCTATTTGGAATTGAAGCATTATTTTTTAAGCTACAGTTTTGCAACATCCCTTTATAACTAGAAACACAGGATTTAGTGATAAAAGCAGTTTTTGATGATCCGTACTACAAGTTACTAGGAAGAAAAATGGTATTTCACAATAGAATTACATCATTTAAGAAGTTATTTGTAACAATCATGTTTTAAGAGACTGGTAAAAACAAAACAAATATTCAAAAATGTTGACTCACTGATATAAATTCTAGGATTTAAAAACTAGTTGAACTAAAAATAGTTTTCCCTCCCATCTCTTCCCATGACAGTATATAAAGTATGTCTGATAAACAAGACCTTTGATAGACTTTGTTTCTAATTCCTTTCTGAAAAGCAAGGAGGTAATTCCGTCCATCTCCAGAGAAAACTTCCACAGCAATAGGCTGAAATGATCACAGAGAAAAATATTAATAAAAAACAGAAGTCACAAATAAGAATACATACTAACTTTTTCATTATGAATTTCTATAATGTTGAAGAAGTTAATTTGTTGACTAAGAATATTTTGAGTCATGAACTCCCTACACACTAAGCTACACAATACTTTTCTTACTCTGAATTTATTTATAAAATTCTTAATAGAATAATGATAAAAATATGTATAAAATTGTATTTCTGTAAAATTATAGTGAGGACGTAATTTTTATATTAAAAGACAAGTGAGGCTGGGTGCCGTGGCAGATGCCTGTAATCCCAGCACTTTGGGAGGCCAAGGTGAGAGGACTGCCTGAGCCCAGGAGTTTGAGACCAGCCTGGCTAAAACAGCAAAACCTCGTCTATACACTAACTAAAAAAATTAGCCGTGTGTGGTGGTGGGCTCCTGTAGTTCCAGCTACACAAGAGGCTAAGGTGGAAGAATCCTCAACCTGAGTCCAGCAGGTCGAGGATGTGGTAGCTGTGAGCATGCCACTGAGTTCCAGCCTGGGTGACAGGGTGAGACTCCAGCTCAAAAAAAAAAAAATGCTGATTTGGATAGCTACAAGGAAAGACAGATTAGAAAGGTATCACCTACCTTTTAGGTTGTGTTTCTTAACAAAAGAGAGATGCATTTTACAGTTATTTACCCAGGTGATCTGTGTTCTAACTAATCTAAGAGAGATCTGAAGAATAATGAGGGTCCTATGGAGGGCTTTCATGGCACATATGAGTTTTTAAATAATACATCTTCCAAATAAGGAAACAAGACAAACATTTAATTCTACTACATCAACTCACCTGCAGGAGATACCTCCTTTTATGCACTTCCTTGATATCTTCATAGGCAAAGATGCTGCAAGTTCTCTTGAGCTGACTAGGACCCTGCCTGGCTCCTCTAGGGATAATTGGCTCATGCATACTAAAGGAAATAAGCAAAAGGCACAGCAAGAGATAAATTCACTGTTCAACAAAGGATATGTTATTTCAATATATGAATAGGATGGGAGAACAATACATCAAAATTTTCAGTTAAAAAATACGTTACAAGAAGAATGTGTCAACTGCCTGAGATATAAGAAACCCTCTTTGATGAACAATTTTAAAAGCCTCTTATTACTGTCAGGACTAACTTATCCACCAGGCATAGTTAGCCCAGTGCCTAAGCCCACACCCTTTTGGGGTCCAATAAAATATTTTTGTTTGAAGTCAGAAGAAAAAAATCAAACTTTTAGGTAGAAGAAAATGTTTTAACATGAGTTCATTTATCTTTTTACCAATAGTTACAAAATATAATTTTAATATTTTTGTGTGGAAGAAGAACCCATAGTAGTCATAACGTGACCCAGAATGAAATTGGAACTATTTAAAATATCTCCCAGGAGTGAAATACAGGGACCATGTATACATTCAACAGTGCTGGGAATTCAAAATGGCAAAGGAAGAGTAAAGAAAGGCCTGTTGATTTTCTAAGCCTGAAGCATCTTATCTTCCTTGTAGTTTTATCTGTCTTCTGAGTGTTCTATTACTATAATCACAAGACTGGCAGGAGAAAAGAAAGATGCATAAAACGCAGCCAGTTAACTCCTGCTGGTGTTTCAGTGACACCACTCGTAGTATGCTGAGTTCTTTCATTTATGACTATTGTGAGTGACTTGCATATTCTCTATAACTGTGTATCTGTTGACATTTTTTTAAAAAGAACAATTTACTTAAGAATAAATTTAAAAATACTCAGGTTATAGTAACATGGTGTCAGATGCTATTAATGCACAGAAATAAATTTTAGCTTTCCTCTTGAAAAACCAAATGTTTTATTATCCTAAAACACCCTTGTGAATTTGTGAAGACAAATGAATACAAGTTGGAGATAACATTAACTAGAACACAGTTTTTAGATTAAAAAAGAAAACGATGCAAATATATTTTCTGACTTTTAAAGACAGCTATACACTGCCTCTCTTCATCCATGTACTTACTTTGGAGGTAACGTTTCAATATCTCTGATTTCCCTGGTTGCTGTCATGGTAAATCCATCAATCACATAAAAATGTTCTTTACCAAAAAGAAGTAGCCCCTCACTGGTGTCTAGGCCCTGGACTCGAGCACAACGGTACATGTGTTGGATCTATAAAGAAGCCCATAAACACTCATTAATATAGCTTTTTTTAAAAGATAATATTTTTGTTACTCTATTATGGCATCCCCTGAGCTAAGCCTATTAAATCAGAGTTTAAGAACATTAAGAAGAATTAGCTTAGACTGCAGTCTGTCTTGTATCAGTAGACTTAAGCAGAAGGAAACAACCAACCGCTCATATCCATTCACTCATCCACCCATTCCATCTCTCTCAATATTCAGTGTGTACTTCATATAGGCAAGGCCCATATGTACTAGCTTCTAAGATGGATGAACATTAGTCAAGAGGTCCCTGCTCTCCTGGAGGGAGAGACACAACAAACTTGGCAGGAAATGAAATTTAAGCATACATGTAAGGAGATTTAAAAAGGACTGTGCTCTACGTGAGTCAAGACCCTACATAGTAAAAATTGAAAGGCTTGCTAACTCAGGTCAATTCCCAATTCTGTTACTTTGTAGATTGGGTCAAGTTTCCTAATTTCTCTAAGTCTAGTGTCTTCACTTGTAAATTTCTCATGCATCCCACTGGCCTGTTGTGAGAGTAAAGTGAGATAGCGTTCATCATCAGGTTAGGAATTGCTGGCTGTCTTTGCTGCCACACAGTTCACTTTCCTCTTTTTCCATCACAACCTCTGGAACTATGGAATCTGTTACTATTCACTCCCCACCTGGACTCTGCTCCCCAGCAGGCTGCTGTGCCATTGTAAAAAGTCCAGCTTGGCAGAAGTTGTATTTTTCTCACAGGAGGAAGGGTTGCTAAATCTCTCAAAGTCAGTATTGTTTTCTTTCCAAAGGGCAGTATCTAATTCTTAGTAAAAATTCTTTCTTGCTTATACTCAGTTCAACATGAGTCAAGGAAAAACAAATCAGAATCTAACAAATGTCAAATAAATGTCAGCTTGAATACACTTCCTACAATACTAAAACTTATAGCAATTAGAGCAAAAATTGTACTCATGAAATTAAAAGTTTCAAAAATGAAAGCATTACAATAGTTTTCTAAAATAGCTAAATGTAAGCCAATTTTCACTGACACATTTGATCAATCCTGATCTGCTTTAAAATAACTCTACTGCTGTATATTATATATATATAAATACACACACACAGAAAAATGTTTGGTTCCTAAGTGTGCAGCTTGATGCATTTTCAAATGCTAAAAATTTGATGTGATCTACATCCAGACTAAGGAACAGAATGTTCCTAAGACCATGGAAGCCTCTCTTATGCTTCCTTCAGATCTGATGTACTTTTATAGCTATAGGATCTTTTCTTTAATATTGTCATGCAAGATTAGGGCATATATATGAACAGAACTGTTTTGATTATACTCTGATTTCTGGTTACTACCTCTTAGTGGATAAGATCTCAAGGGTAACACCAAGAACTAATATAACAGGCAAAAATAATATCCTGTAAAAAGATCCAATTCACCACACATTCAATTCATTCATTCTCTTGTTTACTCAACCAACACTCCTTCATTCAAAGGTTTACTGGATATCTATTATGTGACTAGAAGAGTGTAAGGCAAGGGGAGAGGAATAAAAAACAGTCCTTGCCTAGAAGGAGCTCACCATCTAGGGGAAGAGAGAGATACAGGAACAAATAATTATGACATGGTAATATAGAGTCAAATATACAAGACATTATAAAAGTATAGAGAAGGGGTATCTGACCAAGCCTGAGCTGGCAAGAGAGTCAGGGAAGCTTCCTAGAAATGTTTGAGTACTACAGACATCCAGACAAACAGGAGTTTCCAGAATAGAGGTTATGTAGGTAAAGGAGAGAAGGTCATTTTGGCAGACAAAATAATGTGAGTAACGTGTATAATAAAACAACAACAACATGGTGGATATGATGAACAAGTTGACAATGCTGAGGAGCACAGGCTACAAGGCAGAGTCAGTGAAATGAGCCTGGAGAGGTTGGCAGGGTGCTGGAGGTTGAGAGAGAAACAGGAAGGGACATCTTCTGTGGGTGAAGGAGATAAGGGCTGGATGGAGGTGACAGTGCAGATTGGTTGAAGCTGCTGGAATTATGGCAGTTTATTAAAAAAAATCCCAGTCCAGATTAGTATTGTTGTCTACATGGATCTGAAATAGAGAATTGTGGCAAGATCCTGTGGTCTACTAAAGGATGAAGAGGAAGGTAAGTGAATTAGTTGCCAATTGCTAATACTGCAGCAGATGAAACATTATGCTGTTTAGGGTGTTTAGAGAGGTAAGAAAACCCATGAGGACAAGACAAGCGGAGTACTGAATCCAAAGGTTGCTTAAAACTGAATTGTATTACATTTAACTCCAGCAACTACCCTTTCAACTCATCTTGTAATATGCCACTTAAACATGGTCCTTATTTTTTAGAAGCACAATACCTTTTCTCCTTCCTCCAGCAGGCGCAGTAAGGTGGCATTATCTGTCTTCTCCTCTTCTTCTATAGAGCTGCCCTCAGCTATCTGGTCTTGTAACTGCTCCTGGCTCTCTTCATCTCCTCCATCAGGTGCAGATCGAGAGCGTTTTAGAGGAGGCTTGACCAAACCTATATTATAATAACCAAGAAGGCAATGTGACATTGTAAGGGTCATCTTGGGGAGCAGTTTAGTCTCATGAAGTCTCTTGTATACATTTCCTATTTGAGTCAATTGTGGAAGGTGTAGGGAAGCAGCATAGTGATAAAGTGCACAGGCTCTGGAGTTAGTGATCTTGAAAAACTGTTTACCTTTCTGAATTCCAATTTTCTCATCTATAAAACTAGGATAAGAGTCAGGCGTGGTGGCGTGTACCTATAGTCTCAGCTACTTGTGAAGCTGAGGCCAGAGGAGTTCTAGTCTGCAGTGTGCAATGATCACACCTGTGAAGAGCCACTGCACTACAGCCCAAACAACACAGCAAAACCCCATTTCTTAAAAAACAAAACAAAAAACTGGGACAAAATACTATCTCAGAGAATTATTGTAGGACCAATTGAAGTAATTCATGTAAAGTACTTTAGCATTATATGTAACACATAACAAATTCTCGATGTCAGATGATAAACAGAAAGCTTAGCATAATTAATAGATGTCATTGAGGGGATACCATGAACAGTCAATCACTGTCACAAATAAAAATAGAGATAGCAAATTAAAAATATAACTATAAGATCCCACCTACTTGGAAGGCTCTTGAAGACTACTTCATGTCTCATTTCACAAGTGACAGTACGGTTTTTTTGGTATATAAATGAATTTGATTATGATATCAGGTCAGGATTCTTTATAACACAGGAACAAATAATTTAATGTGCAGATTATGAGAACTTTATTAGTAATCACAGTAGGAGAAATTATAATCAGTTGATAGTAATCAGTGAGATTACTAAGCATGGGGAATCCTCAAAGTACATTCTAAATCACACATCTAATTAGATTAGTATTCCTCAGTTGTGCTGTCAAAAGTAACATTATACCTGATGGTCACAGTGGCTAAGCATTTTGGAAAAGCACGAGTCAGCCTGTTAAGAGTCTTATCCTTTGAATACTAGTTATTAGAGGCTCTGCTTTACCTTGAGAAGTGTTGTTTTCAGATATGAAAGAGAATAATATGTAAGCAACAGAGATCAAATCCTGCCGAGAACATCCATAAGAAGAGCTGATAGCTGCAATATTCTTAATTTAATGATTCAAATCATCCATTTCTGTGTCTAGCAAAACACCTTGTATATCTGTGGTTTTAGCTCATTTAAAGATATTAGGAAAATCAGGCCAGAGAAGTTCTATGCCAATGACTCAAACACAAATCATCTGATAAACTCTGTGGATGACACCATGGCTTATCCCCAGCAACAGCACTGGACCCAGCTCAACACCTTTGCTGGTGCAATATCAACACAATTAGGAGGTTTTAACCTCTGTTCAATTACTAAAAGTTTCAGTGACTCTATGAAAATGTTAGATCACGTATGAAATGCTTAGTAAGTCATAATCATCATAGGAGAGAACAGGTATGTTATAATAATGGGAGAAACTGATCACAAACTTTATTTGGTGTTTTTTATTGACATGGCCATATACTATTAGTTTTTAAATAATGAGGTCTGAAATTAATTTTTATTTTACTAACAACTTAAAAATTAATTTGTAATTTACTAACCTTTCATTTTAAAACTTTTAATTAAAAGATCATAATTTATACCAGGTTTTATTTATAGAATATGCAAAGACTTGAATCTGTGGTGAATCAGAGGTTTAAAAATAAAACAATAAGGCCAAGCATGGTGGCTCAAGCCTGTAATCCTAGCATTTTGGGAGGCTGAAGTGAGAGAACTGCCCGAGTCCAGGGGTTCAAGACCAGTCTGGGCAACTTGATAAGACCTTGTCTTTACAATAAATCAAAAATTAGCTGGGCAAGCAGGTGTGCACCTGTAGTTCCAGCTACTTGGAAGGCTGAGGCAGAAGGATCGCCTGAACCCAGCAGGTCAAGGCTGCAGTGGCCGTGACCGTGCCACTGTACTCCAGTCTGGGTGAAAGAGCAAGACTCCTACTCAAAAACAAACAAACAAACAAAAAACCAATAGACTGATTTACTTATTAAAATGAATTGATTGAATTCCCATTTTTGTGCTAGTCACTTATCAAAAGCTATAAGGTAATAAGCTAGAAGTAATTTTTGCCTCAGAAGAATTTACAAATTAGAAAAACATACAGCAGCAAAAAATGACTGAAATTGCTGTAAGAGAAGTGAGCAAAGTACTACTGGTGAACCAAATAGTTGGAAAAGCTGCAGAGAAAGATGATTTGCTATGTGACCAGTGTGTTCAAGACTGGGTAGGATTTGTTAAGGTATAGATCACGGAGAATCTGGAGGAGGGGGGAAGAGACTCTCTCAGATTAAGGGCACACATATGTAAAGTACAGAATCAAAAGTTCTGTGGCCATTTTAGTCAAATCATCTACTAAGTTCCTAAAGTTTGGATCTGGGATAATCTCTCTCAGTTCATAGGAAGAAAGACCCTTACTTCTTACTGTTGGCTAACATGCACTAATGAAACATTTACTAGTTATTTTCATTTTATAAATATTTATTTAGTTACTAGGGTCTTAACTTAAAATATCAACTGTCACTGGAATTCTGCCAAAAAAAAAGACAAAAAAAAAAAAAGAAAAGAAAAGATAAAAAGCCAGCGGGCACAATACACTGATTTGTAGATAATAAAGAAGAGCCAATCTCTTTAGTTCTGATTAAAAAAAAAAAAAAAAAAAATTCCAGGGCTCCAGTATGCACACACAGTATTCCAGTACTATGTCCCTGACACCAGCTTCCCTAGGTTGACCTTACTCTATCCTTAGCAGCTGCACAACCTTGGCCAACACAATCTCTTTTAGTCTGAGATCTCTCATCTGTCTCATGGGACTGTCACAATGCCTAACTCATCATGCCATAGGAAGAAGAAACTAAAACAAACAAATCAATCACTAAGAAGGGTGAGATGGGAAGATATGTGTGGATATTTTATTTATTTATTTATTTATTTATTTACTTTTTTGAGTTGGAGTCTCACTCTATCACCCAGACTGGAGTACAGTGGCCGCTCCCAGCCACCGCAGCCTCGACCTGCTGGGCTCCGGCGATCCTTCCGCCTCAGCCTTTCAAGTAGCTGGAACTACAGGCGCACACTACCACGCCCAGCTAATTTTTGATTTACTGTAGAGATGAGGTCTCGCCAAGTTGCCCAGGCGGGTCTCGAACCCACAGGCTCAGGCAATCTACTCACCTCAGCCTCCCAAAGGCACGGGATTACAGGCTGAGCCACCGAGCCTGGTTTATGTGTGGATATTCTAAAGGTTGGCCCTACTATTTACAGTTGCTTGTATTTTCATATAATTTCAAATATAAGAATGTTTCACAATTATTTTTGATCAAAGCTGAGGAGGAAGGCTGACCTTTGACCTTGGCAATGGTGTCTTCTCCGTGCTCCGGCTCCTGCTGGGTGGCTTCACCTTCTGAACTCTCAACAATGGCATCCTGGACGATGGCTGGGTTGCCAGAGGCGAGCCGCATGTAGTATTCTTTACTGTCATAGCTTATGGCTCTTCTGTATCGAGCAGGTTTCTAAGAAATAACAGAAGAAAGTGACTTAGATCATCATCTCTAAGAACTACGATATAAGCTTTTTGAGGTATGGTGTCAGGGTTTCGTTGTGTTTTCTTTTTAAGGAACTTTTTGTAGACTGTATGCATGTTTATACAGTATATCCAGACTTTTGTGGTTTCTCTATTTTAAGATTCCATTGATTTTTTTTAAAAGACATGTATAAAACAACAATATTAGCAGTTTTGGTCTTCCAGAAATGGAAATAATCACTAGACAGACAATGTTTTTATGTTAGTGCAGTATGTCTTCATTGACATATCAGAAGCCTACCATCCAGCAGAGAGAATACCCATGTTGAAGTGCACCGGGTGGCAAGGACTCTCCGGACTGTGAGGAGCCTGGAACTCTGCTTCCCCCACAAGTAAAGTAAGTAGGTCAGGTCCAAAGTGTCACCCACTCAGAATAATCTGTGCAAATGTCTGCTTCAGATACTGGAGGTAAACATTCAACTGCCCTATTCTTCCCATATTCCCAAGTTTTACTGGGAATATTCTGGAAATGGCCAAAAACCTTTTCCAGATCCTCTGAGAACTGACCCAACAGAGAATCAAGTGGCTTCATGCCAGATGACACTCTCAGGTCAGTCTCCTACTGCAGACTGGTATCTTGAATTGACTCATTCTCATTGTCTGTTGTGTAAAAGAACATGATCCATAACTTACTAAAAATGAGTATAGTAAGAACATAATGAAGTCCGTTTTGAGAAAGAAATTAACTGGAAACATAAGCAAAGATTTTACGCTTTGGCACATGATATAAGAAAATTTCTTTTTCAGAATAATTAGGTTTTATTCGCAAAAAGGTTCTTCAACTGACTTATTTTTTTCCCCCTTAAAATCACAGGCAATGAGAAATTAATGTCTAAGATATCCTACAAAATTTAAAACTACAGAGGAAAAAGTTTATAAGTATGTAGGTTCCATGGATCAGAATCATAGCCAGACTTTGGATTAATAATTTAGAAAAAGAAGAAATTTGAAACATACTTTAAAATCTCCCCTTTCTAAATATTCTCCTATGAATAAAAATATCTAATAAAAAATATACTTCTCTCTGCCTACTATTAAAATGCAAGTAGTGAATATGTGTCATCTACAACAATTCCCATTCTAAGCAACTTTTTTTTTCTTAAAGTAATTTCTAACTAAAGTAGAAAATGAGTGTTTATTTGAGCAGGATATTTAAAATAAAATACTGAACCAATTTTCAGATAAAAGATAAGCGGTGAGCCACATTGACCTTCTTTTAACTTCAGGTATAGAGCCAGGGGATGAAGAGTTGCCAGTGAACTGAGGAATGATACACAGCAAATGGAGACTGAAAAATATTACATGAAATAGCAAAGTATCAAAATGATGTAAAGTAGTATTACAATTTGGAAGATCAACCTGGTGGGCAAACACTGTAGTATTTTTGAAAATGAAAGAAAGGTAGTAAACTTTGTATCATAAAAATTCTTCTGTAGGAGGCATGACAATTATCTTCAACTCAAAATAGCTAATACGTACAAAGATGAAAGCATAGTTAGTGATGGGCAAGACAATGGATTTACACACGTGGTACAGCGTTACTTAGATACTGGCTTCATATGCAGATTTAAACTTGACCTACAAGATTTTTCCCTAAATAGTTTGAAGTGCATTTCTGTGTTCTAAGGAACTTTATTTTATCTGAATTTTACTGTATTTAATCTTTCTGAAAAACGAAAGCAACGATTAACTTTTATACTAATTAAAACAAATTAAAATTGTGTATGAAAAAGTGATCACATAGTTCCCATTAGTTTCTTCTGACTGGAAAAAAATAATTTAAAAAATTGAAGACACTGTTGCATTCTCAAAATATATACTTTAGTATCTAAGAGAATTGAAGGTGTAATTCAAAAGAAAGTGGATGATATCAGGCTGCCCATTACTAATATGCCTCATAAGTTGTTAGTTTATGTGTGAAGCAACACACGTTTTATAGTGAGAGCAATAAACACTCAGCCTGTTAGTGAGCAGCATACAAACCCTGCAAAGAACTAATTAGAACAAAGCCGAGAAAAAGGAGAACACCTCTCAGCACAGGTGAAACCCACTTTTCAACTTCAAGGAACTTACAGAAAGAACAAAGTGAAAGCCAATCTTTTAAGTTAGTCTAGTCTACCATGCACTAAAAAACAAAAAAACAAAACAAAATTGCAAGTAGTTTGCATTCTGTTATGGTAATTTGTGTTTTACCTTTTGAGGAATGATATCATCAGGTGTCTCAGGTTGTTTACTTGGAATTTCAGACTGAAAACAGGGTATTAAGTATAGACATATCGGGGAAAAAAAAACATAAAGAGGAACACAAAAATAAAATTTTCTTGAGGATCGTATGAAATATGGAAGATGCAGTCACTCAAAGAAAATTAACATGACAGCCTAAGAAGCTTAAATAATCACTTAACTCTTGTGGCTATTTTCTCAATGGACAAAAGTAGTTTTAAGTAAAATTTAAATACACCAGAAGTCTCAGTGGTATTGAACAGGACAAACCCTTAGAAATCACACAGACAATACTTTAGCACAGGCTGTCACTGTCTTGGATGATTTATAGGCAATACTTTATACGGTTTTTTAAAATCCCTGAAATCAAGATAATAGATGCTAATGCTAATGAGTATCTTCTATCCCCTTATCCCTTTGTTCATCCCCAGATATGCACTGCAACCAGAGCAACCACATGGTTGAAACTATCTTCTATAATATGCCATACCCCCAAAACCACTAAGTTCTTCTTAGTGAGAAAATATTCTCCCACAAAAAGCCTGAGAACCAACTTCCTTGATCACCATCCCAGGCCAGAAAGGCTGAAGGTTGATAGAGTTGGATCATCAGCCCCAGGTCAAAATTTTTTCTGCAGAGTATTTTTCAAGTAATGAGGCAATTGCTTTATATTTCATCCTCATAATAAAATCCTGATTAACAAGAAGGCCATTTCTGTTGAACTATGGTATATGGCTTATGCAAGTAAGTACACAGATAGCTACAATAATGCAGCCAAAAACTACTTCCAAGTCTTCTTCCTTTTCAAGATTTGTATCTGGTGATGGCTTCTGGTACTTTTCCCTATAATGAACACGAGTAGGAAAAATGTTTTCACAAATGTTTGCTTCCCTATGCAAAATAAACACTGGACTGCTAGGCATGCTTTCAAATATTTCACATGGTTTTAGTGAATACGTTTCTTTAAAAGCAAACTTGTAAACGTATAACTTCTATTGAATAATAATCTTTAAAATCTAAATCAACATTCTTTATCCTGCTAGGAATTTAGATGATAAAGGCATACTGTATACATTTGTTAAAACTCACTGAATGAACCACAATAAAATAGAGGTATTTTAAAGACAAAACAGATCAAGAAACCCAACATTAAAATATGAAAGGAAAAAAAATTGCTGAGTGGTACACATAAAATCTGTGTAATTCAGTGTATGTAAAATGTACTTTAGTAAAAAAAAATTATAAACAAATATTAAATTCAAGTGTATAATATGCACGTGAAAATGAAAGGTCTGATTCTGTAACTCACTTTGAAATTCATAAAAAAACCAGATAGACTGATGGATAGATATATGACAAACAAGCACAGCAAAATGGACCAATTATTATTGTCAAACCCAATTCTGATGTTCACTATATACACTTTCAACCAGAATGCAGGCCAAGGTCTACCACGTATACTCTTATATTTTTCCAGGCAGCACATGGTACAGTGCTGGCTTAATACATACCAGGGGCACCAAAAATTGTATATACATTTTAAGAGATGCTAAGAGAAGTTCACCATAATGAGAAGTGTCTGGAAGCTGATGGTAACCACTTTGAGCACCTCTTATAATTGCACAAGTCAAGTGTGATTTGTACTCATCTTATTGACTATTACAATTTTAATACAGTTTTCTCCTTTCTTAAAGTGTGTATACTTTTTATGACACCTTCTGTATTTGGTCATTGATAGATTAACTGAGGTTCTCATTTTACTAAAAGGTCTAGTATTTAATAACAAATATGTACATTATACTCATAATTTTAGCATTCTTATGGTTCCCTTTTATTTAAAAATAGCATTAAACTATTATTATAATTGTCTATATAGAAATCAATATTTTACAAAGTCAGAATTTCTAACTAATAATTTTTGTCTTTTTTACTTCAAAATTTTCTATGATGCTAGCTAGCAATGAAATTTTCCAAATGAATTGTTTAGTTTCTAGGAGTCATGTGACACGTACATACTACATAGTAATATATGTGGAGGCAGTCATATAAGAGTCCCTTAATTAGAAAAGGTACCTAAATGTAAGTTGATCAGCCTCTTGTCCCTGAGCAAACCTAAATTAATAGGTAGACAAGGTGGTCGATTAGGTCTTCACCCCAGTGATCTTTGCAAAGAATAGTCAATTTGTTTGAGATTGTTATTCTGTAAATATAAGAGGATTACAGAATTAAAACTTAATTAATGTTTTAATATGATTTTTTAAAATGGAAAAACATAAGTTTTTATTTTCCATCTTTAGGATTCAGAGTAAAAAGAGGATTGCTTGAAAAAAAATCCCATATTTTGTATTTTTATCATATCCCAGGCTTATATCTTAACACTATAATTGATATTACTGCTTAAAATATAGAACGACAGCATAAGTATAGCTGCTTTAACTATGGAAATTACCCCCAAGGAAAGTCACTGTGTGAAGGGAATGTTTTCATGTGAGAGTACAGTTTTCCACATGTACATTCTAATTTTCTCAGGATATTAATACGTACTATTTTTTATTACAATAATTTTAATTAATTAAACTGTCAAAGTTTTAAAGTCTGGAGCAAATGAAGCACTAAAATATATTCTATATTCCATAAATGAACATCTCATTTTAAAATCAAAAAATACAATTCAAAATGCAGAATAAGTAACCTGTTATACTATACATAACATTATCAAGGTTTAAGAAGAATGTTGAATTGTATCCCGCATCTTTAAAATAAAAAATTTTAAAAAAAAGAAAAAAAAAACTTTTACTGGTTAAAAAAAAGAAATAGAACATTAATGACTGACAAAAAAATTTACCTGATTTATTTCTAACATATCAAAGACTTTAAAACAAGAAATTAACTTTTTAATCATTACTATATTCTTCAGCTTAAGCAACAGTACTAAAAAATGTAAATATAACTATGAAACAATAATTATTTTAATAAGTAAGGTAAAAGATCAAATCATTTGGCTTTGCACCAGGGAAAGCCTGTTTTACCGACCAAGTGGCTTCAAAAGTAATTTTTAGGATGGCACATATCTGTCATATAAAGTACTGACTATATGTTATAAACATGTATGCAAGGAGGGTGACAAATTTATGGGTGTCTAAAGGAAAGGATTGATCTGACTCTCAAGGAAATATTTCATACAGTTCAGGGTAGAGGGAATTTACTATGAAGCTAATGTAGCTTAAATTTCAGTGGCTCCCTCTCCATGGGGGCCTTTCAAAACCCTGGAAGCAAAGCCCTGGTAATTTTGTATTCATAACTTTGTACTCTTTTTCTGACAGAGCCCTCTCCTAAATTACATAAACTTTAGGGCCCATAAAATTTGACTCTAGTTCTTTTTATTAGAAAATTTTAGATTTAGGAAAATTCTGAAGACTGTTGAACAGGAAGCAATGGAAAAAAAGTCTGTAACTTAAGGAAGACAACTTAAGGAGTGCTGGTAGATCATCCACTCAGCATTTATTCAGCAACCAGGTACTCTTAGCACTAGAGATGGAATACACTCACTGTTTATGAACAATAGCACAACATGGGTAAACACAGGAATCTTTTTCAAAGTGATTTCACTACTAAGGGACAGTTGAATCACACTCATATCTTACTCCACACAGTAGCTGTAAACTACAAGGGGTTCAGTAATTCATCTGTAATGCTGGGATAATAATGTTAACTGTACTACAGAGGGCTTTTATGAGACTGAAAAAAACTCATACAAAGTGCTCTGCCAAGCATCCAGCTCACTGTACTTTGTAAATATTGGCTTTTCTTTTTTATTTCATGGTAGGCGTTATTGGGGTAACAGATACTTCTATTTTTTGAAAAATGTCTTTGTTTTTAATATTGCCAGATTGCATATTCTGTAGGATAAAAGTGAACATTTATGGTGTTTCAAATTGACAAAAGATTCTGAACTACCAAAACAAAACTTATTCATTCAGAAAATTGTATCAGAGCAGATTAACCTTGACTCACGCATGAACTACGAAGCATGAATTCTAGCTTCTGTAATTGTTTCCCCTGCCTGCATGCTTTTTCCTTTTATGTAAATGCCTCCAACATTTCTCAACTGCCTTATATTTTCCAATATGCAACCACCCATCTGTTAAAAAATAAGTTCCATATGGTACATATTTATGAGAATGTCTGTTTAGATTTCACATGCTAGTGAACTCCTTTCACTTAGGTGAAATGCTGATGATACCAAGGTTGTAGGTGTGAACTCTGAATAGGTTACTTTGCTTTTAATGGATATAGAAGTTTAAATATACTTTTGTAACCAAATGATATTGCTACAAAGAAGGAAAGGAATACAGATAAGGTCAAAAATATGATTACTGAAAAAATAACTCAAAAGCATATGCCTCAGTTAAATCAAAATAGTGAGATGGTCACATATTTGGGAGAACATTTATTTTACATTTTAGTTTAGGTTTTTTTATTATTTTTTTTTTTTTGAGTCAAGGTCTCACTCTTGCCCAGGCTGGAGTGCAGTGGCCTGATCACAGTTCACTGCAGCCTCAACCTGGTCTCAGGTGATTCTTCCACCTCAGCCTCCTAAGTAGCTTGGACTATAGGTGTGCGCCACCACACTTGGCTAATTTTTAAAATTTTTTTGGAGGGATAAGGTTTCACTATGTTGCCTACGCTGGTCTCTAACAAACCTTCTACCTCGGCCTCACAAAGTGAGGAACCACACACCCAGCTAATGTTAATATTCTTGAATGGATTCAATTTAAATGAGTGTTGACTCAAAAAATATTTTAACAAATTGCTAAAGGCTTAAATTCTTAATGGATTATTTGGGGGGAAAGATTGAGAATTAGAGATTAAAAGGCTGCAAAAATATGTGTGGATTAATTTTTTTACATAGTGCTCCAGCACTAGAAATTTTAGCGCCTTAAGGTACAGCTCTAACAGGAATGGTATGCTTGACAAAACTGAATTAGCTTTGAAAAAAATCAGACTTACTTTAGAGCTATCTTTTTTTTTTTTTTTTGAGTTGAAGTCTCACTCCGTCACCCAGACTGGAGTGCAGTGGCCGCTCCCGGCCACCGCAGCCTTGACCTGCTGGGCTCCGGCGATCCTTCCGCCTCAGCCTTCCAAAAACGCCCAGCTCATTTTTTTTTGTTGTTGATTTATTGTAGAGATGAGGTCTCGCCAAGTTGCCCAGGCGGGTCTCGAACCCGTAGGCTCAGGCTAGAGCTATCTTAAAACACCTTAAATAACATTAGCAGTGGCTAAGACATATATAAACATATATACCTTACATATGTATATATATAAATTTTACCATAAATTGATGAATTGTAATTATTTATCTTTATGAGGTAAAAATGCTATAATGACATATGTATACAATTTTTTTTTTTGAGTTGGCGCCTCACCCTGTCACCCAGGCTAGAGTGCAGTGGCACCCTCATGGCCACCACAACCTCGACCTGCTGGGATCAGGCAATCCTTCTGCCTCAGCCTTCCAAGTAGCTGGAACTACAGGCACGAGCCACCACGACTGGCTAATTGTTTTGATTTATTGTAGAGACGAGGTCTCGCCAGGTTGCCCAGGCTGGTCTCGAACCCCTGGGCTCAGGCAATCTTCTCGCCTTGGCCTCCCAAAGTGCTGGGATTACAGGCTTGAGGCATCATCCCTGGCCTATGTATACAATTTAAAAGACTAAATCAAGCTAGTTAACATATCCATTACCTCAAGTACTTATTTTTTGTGGCAAGAATATTTGAAATTGACTCTCTTGACAATTTTGAAAAATGTAATACATTAACTCTAGTCACTATGGTATGCAATAGATCTCAATTCATTCTTTCTATCTGATGCTTCATGCCCCTTGACCGCACCTCCTCATAGTCCCCACACCCTGGCCTCTGGTAACCACCTCTGTTCTCTGCTTCGAGTTTGATAATTTTAGATTCCACATTAGGTGAGATCATGTGGTGTCTGTCCTTCTGTACCTGACACATTTCGCTTAGCGTGTGCTCTACTCATGCTGTCACAAATGACAGGACTTCTTTCCTTTTTAAGATTAAAGAGTATTCCATTGTGCACAAACACCATCTTCTTTATCCATGGTCTGCTTCTGGACACTTGGGTTGATTCTAAGATCTATATTCTAAGTAGCATCAGGACTGAGATTGAACCGATGAGTATAAGATAAACTGAGAAAGGGTTTTGGGCAGAGGAAAAAAAAAAGAGGCATTGGAACAATTCAAGCTGCCTCACCTTATGTGATCTGAACTACTATTAGAGGACCCTACACCTTCTAATATATAGTGCTTATTGTGTGCCAGACACTAATCTGGGTACTTTACTAACTCTGAGTTAATCCTCCTAACAGTCTTCGGAGGTAGGAATATTATCTGCTCCATTTTAGACACAAGAAAATGGAAGCCAGAGAGTGTCAATGACCTATGCCCAGCTAGTCAAGTGGCAGTGCCAGGTTTCACACCTGGGCAGTCTGGTCAGGGAGCCTGTGCTTTAACCACTGCAAAAAGATGTCTTCCCGCTACAGTGTTGCATCTTTTCATCCTACCACTACCATGATGTGATCAATTTAATGTCGATTGTTGAATTTTATAACTTGGTTACTTTAGGTAATTGATCAAATTAGAAAAAATGTTTACAGAAAAAGTGCCCTAAATTTAAGAGAGCCATGACAGACGTTTCATTCTGCATACTCACCGCCACATTGGTCTCTTGTTCTGTTTCTGGCATGTAAGGGTAATGGGTATAAAACATATCGTTTCGCACCATCTTTTTCCGCATCCTGCAGGGCCCTTCCGTCATCTCCAACATCCACTTGTCCAGGTGGGAGCCGATAGGGGGACCCCATAGCCCCCGCTCCCGCAGCAGCTCGCACTCTATCTGGTACCACTCTTCGGTCACATACTTCAGGGCATTCTGCTGGCGCTGACAGAAAAGAGTTCAGGTGGGTTTTCAAGCAAAAGCAGGAGTAACAATGAAATGTCTACAAGTGTCTGAAAAATCAAGTTACTATTTGGAAACAAACACAATCCACAACATTTCAGTCAATATTACAAAAATAAAATTACACTTATTTATGGTTTAAGTAAGCAAATGATTTTGTGAGAATGTGGGGTTTATTGTGGTGACCCAAGAAGGTGATTATTTTAGCATCAAGTAAATGACAGATCCGTAGAGGGTAGTATGCAATACAGTTGAACAGAGAGTTGAAGGATCTGTGTTTCTCTGCCACAGGAAAGGTGGTAATATTACTTATGAAAATATATTGAAATGGTTTGCCCTGTGTGAGTTAATAAATAAACATGGTATTTTAAGGATACCGCTATATTGGAAAACAGCTGCTAGAATGTGTATAGAGAAAATTCTAAGAAATCTGATCAAGAAAAAATGTGAATAGACTAGGTGACTAGTAAACGTGGTAAATATTTCCAAGTATTTAACATAGGAACACATAAACACGTAGAACTCATAGGAAACTTGACTTTCTTATAAAAATGAGAGAAAAATCCGTTTCTATTGTACACTGGGACAGATCCATACAACTTTTACTTAAATGGAAATTATGTCATGGTATAAGTTTTTATCGATGTCTAACATTTCAACAGAAGAGGATTATAACTAACTTATCAAATGATTTACAAAATATAAGTATGCAATTTAAGTCTAAAAATAAAGATTTTAAAAACATAGAGATTACTGAGTGAATAATTATAAAATTATCTACTACAGTAGTGCTTTATGTGTTCCTGGGGGGCGGGATAAGAATTTAGTGTTATGCCTATAAAATGTTAGCAGTTAATCAATCAGAAAATCTTCAATAGATCTAAAATAGCTGCTTTGGGAATAAAATATTTAAGATGAGTTTTTGAGTAATTATGATTTCATTAAAAGGATTTCATTAAATTTATTTTTCACTAACATAACCACCAAAGAATTGTACAGTACAAAAGAATTTCATTTTATCTTGTTTGTTTTTACAACTTAAGAGATTTCTCATATACTTGGTGTACATTTTCATAATATCCTAGTCAAAAGGCTGAAAAAGGGGGCATATTTTTACTTATTTTTTATTAGGAACAAAGACACACAAAGTATCAGTAGTGAATCTTCATAGGATTCAGCTGTGCTGTTTTCCAGTTTGTTGAGTGTCTTCCTTTCTTCCTACCTATCTATCTACCTATCTACCTACCTACCTATCTATCTATCTATCTATTTATCTATCTATCTATCATCTTCTAATAGGCCTCACTTTGTCACCCAGGCTGGAATGCAGGGGCACAATCACAGCTCACCACAGCCTTGACCTCCTGGGCTCAGGTGATCCTTCTGTTTCAGCCTCCTGAGTAGGTAGGACTACAGGTGCATGCCACCATGCTTGGTTAATTTTTTAATTTTTCATAGAGATGAGGTCTCGCAATGTTGCCCAGGCTGGTTTCAAATCCCTGGGCTCAAGCAATCCTCCCATCTTGGCCTCCCAAACTGCTGGTATTACTGGCAAGAGCCACTGTACCTGGCCCAGTTTGCTGCTTTTTAAAAATGAAGTTTCTTCACAGGAGATTAAAATTTTCCACCTTAAAACCAATGGCTAAAGTAGCTGATGACAGGGATAATTAAAATTATCATCCAATGATGAATGAAGTTCAGCAGCATATCCTTAAAATCAGTAGGAGGTTATCAGGAGAAACAGATAAATTCGAGAAATGCAAAACAAACCCTTATTATGATTATGAATTCTTACCTCCTGATATTCCTTATACTGTGTATCTACTAAGTCACGAACAACAGCAATATGTGTAAACATCCACTGAGAAATCTCCTAACAATGGATGGAAAAAGAGTCTTAATATTTCATGTATTTCCTGGAAAAAAAGAGTTAACTACCCTTGAAATTAATGCTGAACCATTAGTTATAATTCTTTTTTTTTTTTAATTGTAGAGATGAGGTCTAATCAAGTTGCCCAGGCTGGTCTCGAACCCTGGATGCAGGCAATCCTCTCACCTCCCAAAGTTCTGGGATTACAGGTGTGAGCCACCGCACCCAGCTTAATTAGTTATAATTCTATCAAAAGCACCCAGGAAACAAAACCCAAAAATTCTGAATGAATTGTACGATGAATCTAATGGCTTTTGCAGAATGCACACAGTCTGCAGTCCTTCCCTTCCCCAAACACCTTCAAGGAAGGGTTTGCTGCCCTAGCTTCTGGGGTGCTGTCAGCACCTTTGGGGAAAGGCTCAGCTGCAGAGAGTCGGCAGGGCACCCCACATCAAAAGTGGTTCTGGGGGTAAGAAGTCTCAGTTATTTCAGCTCAGTGCAGGTCAACTCTGACCAGCCATTTTGGTCTCAGATCTCTGCTAAACATCAGCTGAGACTGTCACTGAACCTGCACTGCAGCCTGACATTTCCCTGTGTCCAATCCGGTTTGGATCCCAAGGACACCCCTTAATATACATCACACACACTCAACTCCATCTCAGAGTTTGCTTCCTGGAAAACCCAGCCCGACACATGCAATGACTGACACACACTATTTCTCTCAGACCTTTTTAATAGCTGCCACTTAGATTCTGGAATGGTGAAGGAAGTATGATGAGGAAGAAGAAGTTAATGCTAAAGGTAGATGAGTTTTTAAAAAAATATCAGTCACAGGTATATACAACAAGATTATAAAGAATAAAATTTCCTTGTTCTGCCACTATCTTAAATTTTATAAAATTATCAGTAACAACATCATTGAAAGTTGGAGAAATTGGGAGAAAATTATCCAAAGTCTGATCATATACCAATCTTTATATCTCATCTTATGTCCAGTTATACACTGGATATAAGTACATAGCATTAATAAAGTAATTTTATCATAATAAAATGGGAGAAGTTCCCATATCTGGGTTATTTCCTCTCTCTTCCATGGCAAAAGCACAAAAAAACTTTCATTTTAAGTCATCTGCTTGCACATGTTAAGTAAATTATATAAAATACTACAGTTAACTCTTAAAATATAAATTCCAAATAATATCATCAGTGAAACTAAACAAGGTACCTGGGTGGACAGACTGTGTTTATTAAGGCCACTTTCCTTCCGGTTCCTTCTTGATCCTGTTAACTTGGAAAGACCAAAGCCACTGCTAACACGGGACAATTTGGACTGTGTGGTAGGCACTAAAGCTTCTCCTCGACTTATGCACTTCTTCTCATGGGCTGTGAAATTAAAGTGAGATTATTTTACAATTTCTCCATATACTTATGAGACCTACTTTTAATACTTTGGTATCATGGTTAAAAACCACAATCCTATAGTTATCAATAGCAGTACATATTACAGATGTAGACTTTTTAATTTTAGATATACAAATGTGTTTGTTGGTGGTCCTGTTTAAGGATGGCTGCTTGAGAATTACTGTACTGGTTGAACCTATATTTGGTTGATTGAAACTTTGCAGCACTGAAATAATATGCCAATTTATTTTCATTGCAATGAGTTGCTAAGTTAGTAACAATTCACAACCCTCTATGTAAAATCTTTGGTGTTAGGTATATTTTGGGAATCAGAACATTTATGATTTTTAAAAGGCCACACAGAGCCGGGCTCGGTGGCTCAGCCTGTAATCCCGCGCCTTTGGGAGGCTGAGTTGAGTGGATTGCCTGAGTCCACGGGTTCGAGACCCGCCTGGGCAACTTGGTGAGACCTCATCTTTACAATAAATCAAAAAATCAGCCGGGCGTGGTAGCGCATGCCTGTAATTCTGGCTACTTGGAAGGCTGAGGCGGAAGGATTGCCGGAGCCCAGCAAGTCGAGGCTGCGGTGGCCGGGAGCGGCCACTGCCCTTCAGTCTGGGCGACAGAGTGAGACTCCAACTCAAAAAAAAAAAAAAAAAAAAAAAAGGCCACACAGTATATCAGAGTTCCCAAATCCTTGGGCCACGGACCAGTACCAGTCTGTGGTCTGTTAGGAACTGGGCTGCACAGCAGGTGGTGAGTGGCAGGCAAGGTAAGGAAGCTTTATCTGTATTTACAGTGGCTCCCCATCACCTGTATCACTGCCTGGGTTTCACCTCCGGCCAAATGAGTGGCAGCACTAGATTCCCATAGGAGTGTGAACCCTACTGTGAACTGCACGAGGGGGATCTAGGTTGCATGCTCCTTATGATAATCAAATGCCCAATGATCTTAGCTGGAGTTGAGGCAGTGATGCTAGCACCAGGGAACACTGATCTGCAGATACAGATTAACATTAGCAGTGAGGTTTGACTGCACATCCTTCCTCAATCTGTGGAAAAACTGACTTCCATAAAACCAGTCCCCGATACCAAAAAGGCTAGGGACCACTACACTGCATACAATGCATATTATATAACACCAACAGAGAGACTAGGGTAATAAAGCATAATTTAGCACATTAAAATTGCTTAACAAAATGTATGAATATTCTTACCAAACAAGTTAAAGAAAAAAAATTTAGATTCTGCTACCAAGTCAGTTTGGGCATCCAAATTAAAGAAAAACCATAGGTTTTCAGGGCTTTTTCAATTTCAAAATTATAAATAAAGGATTGTGGACTTGTAGCCAAGAGAATGACTATACCAGAGCTATGAGCAATGTATTATTTTCTAAATGCATATAAATGTCTGATGTATAATACACTTTAGATGTTTTTAAAAAAAGGATCCAAGGAAAAAAGCCCAATCTCAGCGTAATCATTCTAGAATGGTTATGCTGTATTGATTGTCATTTCTACTGTCGTCACAGTATCCTTTCAGGAATGTTTTAATTAACTACATATCTAAAGTACACCACGTGAGGTAGCCGCATGTAAATCTCATTGTCACATGATCTCTGTAGACTTCTTACCCAGATGATTCTGCCAGCACTTCAAGCCAGCTTCTTCAATGAGCGGTCTTGCTACAGCTATGTCCACATGGCCCCTTTCATTCACAGGCAGAATTACTTTGAAAAGTTCCTCCAAGACTTGTTTCTTACTATGTATCAGCTCAGTCCAAACTCTGTTGACAGCTTTTATGAGAAGCTGACGCCCTAGTAAATGAAAAAAAGAAAGCAAATGATCAAAACACAATATTAAATTAGTTCTTATTTTTCTTCATGTCTTACATCTAGGAAGTTCAACTCAAGTGTTTAACTGTAAAAAAAAAAATGCTCATATCATATCTAGCTCTGTGAAAGCTTATTTAGATAACCAAAACCATGGTTGGCTACTTGAAATTTAAAAGATGAAAACATTTAAAAACTTTTTACATTCATGCAAAAAGACTACATTCTTATTTATAAAATTGGAAATTACATATGTATGAAATTACATATATATTAATTATCTAGCTTTTTCTGGATAAGAACTTATCCCCCATTTAAAAGTAATTTTTAGATTTGAATATCTAAGGTGAGTTTAAAACTAAGTTAATTGTTCTTGGATATTTTCCACAAGAAACAATATTTCAAAAACGACTTTTACTACTAAATTCGATCTTACTTTGAACTCCTTGTTAATTTGATTCCTCTTCTAGACCAGTCAATCTTTAGTAAGTGTCAGAATCACCTGGAGGGCTTGTTGTGACAGATTGCTGGTCTCCAACCCCAAGAGTTTCTGATTCAGTAGATCTGAGTGGGGTCAAAAAATCTGCTTTTCTAACAAGTTCCCAAATGATGCTGACTGAGGAACTTGCTTTAAGAACTAATGTTAGTTCCTCAGGAAGTGAAAACCATCACTATGTTCTCAGTGTCTAGTGTTTAAGACGTTTTAGTGAAAGAAGGGAATTAATGCATAAATGAATGAAAGAATGAGTGCTGGACTTTCAAAGGATAAAATCACATGTAAAACTATAACACAGTATTGCCAGGGAGACAAACACTACCATAATGATTTCAGCTCTACTACTGAACATGTGGAAATAAGAAATCAATCCATACAAAGATTTCAATGCTTATAAGATCAGTGGGAAGACTAGATTTTGAAAAACGAGAGAATAAAGACGGCTCCACTGACAACCTGTCTCAAGCCATATTTGCCTCTAATGTGATATGCCAGACACTACCACTAGGCAGTGCTCTCTACAGTAAATGCTAAGTTATTATTTTCACTTCTAATTATGCAAATGTAAATACTACCATCAAGTTTCCCACTGCTACTGTGAAATGCTGAGGGCTAGCTAGCAATGTCAATGGTTAGTGCTTTATCCATCGTGGCATGAGGCGACACTTTGTTGGTGTATGTCCAGGTTGCCCTACTCGGAGTTCCTGAAACCAATTTTTTGGTTTTATCTTAAAAACTAAAAACAAAACAACGACAACATGCCCACATCGAGGCAATTACCTTCACTAATATCTTGGCTGTAGCTACCATCCGGCTCAATGTCAGAGGGAATCATAATGTGCCATGTAGTCATGCGGGCTTCTGCTTCCAGTCCAAATCCATCCACATTGCTAAAAAATTCCAGTCAGTTTAAACTACATGAAGGAAGTGATTACTTACTTAGTCTATAGTAACTAAGAATTACTCTGCAGACACAGGCAAACACATCATCTATCACAAAGTGCCACTACTGGTAGACATTACTGAATGTCTCCTCAGCATAGGCACATGCGTGAAGTAGAACTTCTAATTCAACATGCTGATGCCATTGATAAGGAATGATCAGACAAATCCCCAAACTAAATGATATCACGCTAATCTATAGCATCAAGACTATCATCTTAATACTGAAGATGTTTTTTGATTATTGTTAACATTTTTACTTAAAAATCACAGGAGATAATCTAACTAAGAACATTCTCCTAACATGTCTGTGCCCTCCCCACATCTCACCACTCTCCTCCTGGGTCAGTGAGGTACTTGAAGTTTTCCAAACATGCTGCTCTCACTTTTCTCTGGGCAATCACACAGACTGCTCTTTCTTCTCACAGCAGCTGCCCCCATTCTCTTGTCCTCCCTACCCAGGTCTCGAGTTGCCAACTCTGCAGGTGTTTCTTCCAGGCAAGGGTTCCTCTCATGTGATCCCAAAGCACTGGGTTTCTCCCAGCAGAGCACCTAGGTGCTAAGTTATCCATTTTATCCCAGCCCCTCACTTAATGCCTGGCCCCCAGCAAACGCTAAAGAAATATCTGTCAAAGTAATCAACAGAAAAATACTAATTTCACCCATTTAACAAATAACATTGCATTGCAATTTTCTTTTTCCTTTTCTTAGCTTCCAATATTGTGTAAAGGAAGCAAACTTCCTTTTTAAAATTATGTGCCATATGGTGACTATGAAAATTTTTAAAGACGCAGAATAGTAAATGAAAGGAAAACATATCCATTATTTTACTGGAAAAATGCAACACTTACCCTTTAGCTTTTATATAAAGTTTTAAATAAAACAAAGGGGAAAAAATGCCACCATCAAAAAAGGAAAACAAAGAATTCTGGTGAAATAATACCAAAGACAAATTTAACACGGCACACTGAACCTAAAGGATTTACCTTCCAGCATGCAGATTAATCAAGCAGTGAGCCAGACAGCTAATGAATTCTTGGTCATGGTTCCCAGGCCCCAGGATCAAGTTCCTGTTTACAGTAAGGACCCGCAGTGAATCAAGCAGGGCTACTTGCTGAGGAACGGTTTTGTGTGCCCGTGAGAACTGGTACAAGATGGTTCTATTGAGGCAGTGATAAACCGCATCCAGTGACAATCCCTGTGATCTTCTCTTCGACTAAAGACATGAAAGATATGTTTTCAGTACAAAGGAAAAAATAAAAGACCTGTTAATCATTTACTCATGAACTTTTACATTGGGTCTATTATGTACCAGATGCCATGCTGAGTACTAGGGGTGCTAAGTTAAAGACACAAAGTGCTTGCTATTGTGCTCTTCAGAACCCATGAGACACGTGGATACAATTTAGTGGATGGGATGAGGGCTACATGGAGCTCCCTATGAAGACAGCCACTACATGCTTGTGGGCCAGGGTGGCCTCCCTGAGAATACCCAGTGTCATCTGGGTGGAGTCTCCTACTAAATACATTTTGTTAGGGTAAATAATCTTACACAAAAGTACTGAAACAATTACTTAAAATGTTAGTAAACATTTTTTTTGACATTCTAATTTTATTCTCTCATTGGGGAATTTTTCTCTTTGGCTTAAATATAAATATACCTCCTAAAAAATTATTGGGTGACATGAGAGAATTAATTCACCTTCACTTCATGCTAATGAAACATGGTAAATGTATTTCCTACTTTCTACATTACTTGTTGAATAAGACTAATCATTTGTGGCAAACCAGGTCAGTATCCCTTAGTTGAAAGTACTGGGAACATGCAAGAAAACTGACAACTTCAAAGGGATATGGACTAAAATTGACTCTCTAAATATTCAATTGATAAGAAGAGAATATTCCTTTTTTTGTCTTGAAGTTTTTTATTTTTATATTTTGGAGACATGGTCTTGTTCTGTTGCCCAGCCTGGAGTGCAGTGGAATGATCAAAGTTCATTATAACCTTGAACTCCTGTAGTCAAGCAATCCTTCCACCTTGGCCTCCCAAAGTGTTGGGGTTATAGGCAAGAGCAACCGTGCCTGGCCAAGAATACTCCTTTAATATCAACTCTTCATGCTCTGTAAGCCTTTACATGCTGATGTGGTATAATCTAAAAACCTATCAAATTGTATTAACTTAAGGTATTTAAATCTGTCTGGGTAGCAATGAATAATCCCAGTGGGGAACTGAGAGACCACAGCTAGAGAGAACCAGGCAACTTTACATGGGTCACATGGGCATCAGGCTATTGGTAACAGGAGAGGGGTTAAAAGTAAAAGTTTATTCACTTTTAATAAGTTTAGCTTTATATTAAAAGTTATCATTCATTATCTTATTAGTTACACTAAATTCCAAAAATTTTGACACCATAAGAAAGTTTTTCAACAGGAAAACATGTACTCTACAACTAACAGTGACAATGAATTACCTGTGCAATTAGTTGAATTATAAAATCTATAAGAAGTTTAGATTCTTTGTTGAACATGCCTTGCCAAAGCTTGTCCACCACACGTTGTGTGAAATAAAACACATTGTTCACTAATACCTGGTAGCTTCCTCCACTGGTAATAGGCAGAGATGCATCTTCTCCTAAATTCCAGTAGGAAAAAACAGTGTCTAAGAATCTGATATCTGCCAGCACAAAACCAGATCCTCAAAGAAATCAGACTAAGGAAAAATAAGGTTATCTGTAACACTTAGAAATATGACTACTAGCGCTTATGTATGACTATAAGAAAATTATGTTCAAGGCAAGACATCAGGATAAATACTGGAAGAAATAACTTCAGCAGGATAAGAGTGTTATGGATCGACACTACCTGTAAAAGCTCCTACTGCCTAAACACAGACTGTGATAAGCAAAGAGTTTTTCGACTTACTTAACTGTCAGTCACAAGTGATTTCTACTTGAGCAAAAAAGGGTCAATTTATTAGCTATAAATGGATTCTGTATAAGTAATAAAGGGTAAAACAAACCATCAAACAAAACTCTATTTCTGAGTATAGCTTTACTAGCAATGAAATAATATGGGCAGCAGAGAACTTGAGAAAAATTGTGAAAAATAAAGTATAATCAATGGTGGTAGTGCCAAGGGGTGTGGTTAGCCCGCTCCATAATTACCAACAGCTCTGTCTCTTTTTAAAGCCACCCAGTGTGCTCAGTGTGTTTGCTATATACACATACTGCTTTGAGAGAACCCTCCTAGCCCTCCTCCTGACCAGAATACTCCCTCTAAGCCCCTTGTTTGTACTCTGGAGGCTCCACTGCAGGCAATTATTGTTTCCATCAAACTCTAAATTGCCCCATTAAGCAAAACTCTTCATTTTGTGTCTTTATGTAGTATGACTAATCTCAGCTGACAAGAACAAGTACAAAACTGTGAACGGACACTTAGCTTTGAGAGTGCACAGATGCATTTTAAGACAATACTAAAGAATTCATAGCAAATTTACTTGGGAAAAATAATAGCACAGAGCTTGTATGAAAAATATTATCGTAGCAAATATATGTCTGGGAACGGGGAAACACCCCATATCAACAGGGTGCCTGAATGAAACGCAATTGTATACCTAACCCTTAACTGTACCCCACAACTTCATAATAAAAAATAAATAATAATAAAAAAAAGAAAAATATTATCACTAGAAACTCAAAGTATTATATAGAACACACTAAACTGTAACTTTTCCTTCTCCTATAAATTCTTCCTTTAAAATATGTAAATGTTGCTTTCATTATAAATGCATGAAGATTCATATTTTTATTGTAATTAAATACAGCCACACAGAAAAAAACATATTTCAATGTGTTTTGACTTTATGTGCTGGAAGCCATTCTAAAAAATAACACACAAACCTATGACCCAACAATTCTACTCAAGGGCATATTCTCAACAGATATGTATAAATATTGTATACATATGTGGTCCATAGAAACAAAAACGCTTACAGCAGCTTTATTTAAAATGATCTTAACTGGAAACTTCCATATGTCCATCAACAGTGAAATGAATAAACTCGTATATTCATATGATAAAATACTGCGTAGGACTGAAAGTAAACAGACTCCTGCTACACGCAACAATGTGGATAAAGCTCATAAATACAATGCTGGGTACAAGGAGGTAGACAAAAAAGCAAGGGGGAGGAGATGCTAAAAAGAAGATATAATTGGTATTTAGACAGAGAAGGAGTGTGATTATAGCTTTAATAAAACAAAACATTGACTTACCCAATAACACATCAGCTGCGAGCAAGTGGTCCATCACACTATCCAAAATGTAAGTCTGGAATTCTTTTTGCTGCGTTCTTGTCGATCTTTCAGGGGAAGCCTAATCAACAAGATTTAGAATTAGAAACCAAACCAACTAAACAAAGATAAACCATGTTTACATTACCAAATGTACTAAAAAGGTTAAAAAGATTCTACTGGTAAAATAAAAAGTATGACATGAGAGACGGTATATATGCTTATTATCCTTCTCATATTTTACTTTGCTTAAAACTCAAAGCAAAGGTGAAACGCCATCATCTTTTGAATCCATCCTTCCAAAAATAGTATTCTAAACCTATGAGCATTTGGTAAATATGTGATAATCTATTATTATACTGGACTTCCAGAAGAGATCTGGCAGTTTATAATAAAATGCAGATAAAATAAATAATAAAGCCATTAACACAAATACAAAAGCTCTAGAGTCTAGTCATCAACTGGGTATGTATCGGGAGGGAAATATTTATAACAAAAAACTAATCAAGCACACAATTTAGCTTGGAGCTTCATAGACATCAATAAAGAGGAAAAAATACAGTTTACAAAATGTTGTCTATAAAAAGAAATACACCAAATGAGCCAGGTGCAGTGGCTTGCACCTATAGTCTCAGCTAATCAGGAGGCAGAGGTGGGAAGAACACTTGAACCCAAGTAGTGGAGTTCAACCCAGGCAATATAGCGAGACCTTGTCTCTTAAAAACAAACAAACAAAAAACCATACTAGACTGTCAGCAAGGATACATGTTTTCCTAAAACTGTTCTGAGAGAGAATGTTCTCTGTGGGTTTTTGTAAGGAGGACAACAAACAATACTATCAGTGGTATGAACGTTAAGTTTTATAAAGTATAAAGACAATTTTAAAAATTATCTTGAATAAAAGTTCAGGGCACAAAGTTAAACTACAGTTCTCTGACAGTATTTCTATTGGTAGTTTGGGTATGTCAATCCAGACACATAACTTTCAAGTATCTAATGTAGTAAGTGGCAATGCACTGGGAACACAGAGATGAGAGGTAGGAAAGATCCTTTTGTTATCTTTCTTAAATCCAGTAGTCTTAGCAGAGGCCTTTGATAGGAGTTGGATAGGGAACAATGTAATAAGCTGTCATGAAGTTTCTTTTAAAAAATAAATCTGTATGTTTAAGATTCAGGTATAGTATTGATTCTTTGTAAGTAAATTGAAAGAATCTATTTATTCTTGCATAAAAAGATCCAGGACTATGTTTATGACCATGTTACAAAAGTGGGCTTTTAGAACACTATTTTTCTTTCTATTCTGATTTTCAAGGTGGTCCCATTAAAGGTTTTTTTTTTTTTTTTTTAAGAGTTAGAGTCTCACTTTGTCGCTCAGGCTTCCAGTGGCACGCTCATGGCCACCACAGCCTCAAATTGCTGGGCTCAGATAATCCTTCCACCTCAGTCTTCCAAGTAGCTGGAACTACAGGCGCATGCTACCACGTCCGGCTAAGTTTTTTGATTTATTGTAGAGACAAGGTCTTGCCAAGTTGCCCAGGCTGGTCCTGAACCCCTGAGCTCAGGCAATCCTCATCTCCACCTCCCAAAGTGCTGGGATTACAGGCCTGAGCCACTACGCCCGGTCCCCATTAAAAGTTTTAAAGGAGCAGTTAAAATCTTGAGTTCTGGGTAACCCTTTGGGTCCCCGCCCACTCTGGGAGCTTTTCTGTCCTCTCAACAAATCCTGCTTTAAAAAAAAAAATCTTGAGTTCTATGCTGAGATTAAGATACTAAACTTAAGGATTCAAAAACCAATAGCTTACGTTGTCATGAACATTTAAAAAAATTAATGATAAGACATTTATTTTGTTTTAAAATTATAAAATACGGGTCTCGTAACAGAATACTGGTGCTTAGGACTTTGGTTTGCCAATAAACTAACTGGGAAAAAGTGAAGGACATCTCTTATTGTTTTTGGTCTTAACACATTTTCCTGTATAGTTAAACAGATTAATATAATGGTGAGCAGGGGACTTGTGACCATGGTCTGACTAGTCCTCTCATGCTGATATTACATTGAGAGTTTTGCCCCTGTCAACTGAAGAGAAAGTGAGGACTTTTTAAAGTGGTTAATAGCAGACTGACAGTTCCACAAGGATTTTCTTGTGATGAGATCAGAGACCATTTTATCCAACAGATTGAGTGATCAGAACTTACTAAGGATAAGGCTCTCCATTCACAGGATGATGTAAGTATCTGAAGACAACAGTACTCTTTTAGAATCATAATCAACTCAAAGTGGTTAATGGGAGAAGTAATGAGTAAAGTTTATTAAATCTTAACTAAATGAGGTACTAAAATCTCCACATTGAAGTTAACAAGTGCACAAGAGCAACTCTGTATGGTGCAGGCGACAAGCTCTTCATAATTCTTTTAGATTACTGTTTGGCCCATCAGACAACTAGAAGGAAGACAGAGTAAGCAAGGGGATGTGCTCCGTCCTCTGGCTATCAGTTCTGTCTTCCCAGTGCAAAGAGTGGAGTCAACCACTGTATCCATCTTCTAAGGATCAGCCCCCTTTTCAACGCCCTGGGGCCACCATGCAGCATCTTCATGTCTCACATGCAGGCCAGACAGCTCACAGGTGCCTGCTACCATGGGAGAGAGCACTGTGGCTCTGGGAGGAAGGCCTTTGGTATTCTGTCCTCCTTCTGCAATGGGCCAGGAGCCTTTAAAGAAGAGGATTCTGAGCTTTTGGTTCTGATTACAGTCTTCCTCTTGTTGGATTTCTCCTCTCTGAGTTACTGTTGAGCTCTCTTTATCTACTTTTGCCACTGTTTTTTGCTTCCCTGCAATCACTCAGGGTGGGTTTTACTCTGATGTACGACAGCGGGGGACTCTTGTAGAAGATGGCTGAAAGAGAGTGTTGTGAATGCCTAGACCACAGCACATTGCTCATGGAGACACATGTGCACTCCAGCCAAGTACCCTCAGTTTCAGTATCTTTACCTCCAGGGGCACACAAAGACTTTCTGACTTGTTCTCATGTACTTTCTTTCCACTGCCACACTCCTATCCATTTGCAGCAAATTCATTTGGCCCTGTGAGAAGTCTGGTGGTGATAGCAGAGGACAAGCAGGAGCTGAGAGAGGAGCTCCTAGACACCCTTGTGGAATCCAACACAGGTCACTTAATCAAGTTGCTGAGTATGTCTTAAGTGCCAGGCACTGCATTTTGAATATTAAATGGTATCCTATCCAATTCTCATAATAATTCTCAGAGACAGGTTCCATTTTTATATTATTTTGCAGATGTGGAAACTGTGGGGGGTGAAGAAAATTGAACTTGGCTGAAGTCACAGAGCTATGCTCAGTATACATTTAATCACTCAGCACGCTTCTTGCTGTGTGGTGTACATATATTTAACCCTCACAACCATCTTGCAGAGGAGATAGTAAATAATATTATCCCCAGAGAATGAATTTAGTTTGGGAAAACTAAATGTTTTAATAATAAACAAGAGGGCCAGAATTTAAACCCAGGCATGTCTTACTCCCAAACCAGATCATACTGCCTCCCTGGTATTTGGCCTCAGCATCACACACAAACTAGTCTATATGCATTAAAATCTGTTAATAAGGGTAACTTCACATGTTCTTCTGTGGATATAACCAAAAAAGTAGATATTTTATGATGAAATTCTAATATTTACTAGACTGAAGATGGCCTGGTTCATGTTCACTGGACTAAAAATCAGCTGGTTCAAGCCTTTTCCTTTGTGTGGTAAATATATAAGATAAACCTCTTCTTGAATCTCTTCATGGATAAAGACTTCATAATCATAGCATTCAAAATCATGTCTCCATAGGAAGACATGGAACATTACTAACACTTTTAACAAATATTACTTGCATATGTATTCTGCATGTATTAGGTTTGAAGTTCTTCAAAGTAATAACTTTTAAAAGCTAATTTCTATCCTTTTTATTAGATAGTATTATATCTCCCTGTTTGGGAATTGCCAGGGATATCTTTTATAGTTAAATGATTCAAAAATACAGTAAGTCCTCAAGGTCACTGATAGGTTCCTGGAAACTGTAATTTTTCTTTTTCCTTTTTTTGAGTCGGTGTCTCGCTCTGTCATCCAGGCTAGAGTGCAGTAGCACACTCATGGCCACCACAGCCTCGAGCTGCTAGGCTCAGGTGATCCTTCCACCTCAGACTTCCAAGCAGCAGGAATTACAGGCATACGCCACTACACCCAGCTAATTGTTTTTTATTGTAGAAACGAGGTCACAGCATGTTGCCCGGGCTGGTCTCAAACTCATAGGCTCAGGCAATCCTCTCGTGTCCACCTCCTAAAGTGCTGGGATTATAGGCATGAGCCACTGCACCTAGCTTAAACTTCTCCCTGAACTCTGATCCCACTCTCTAGTACAATTAGGCACAATTTTACTGTAAGGCAAATTCATGCCCCCAACAATGAGAACCATACCACAAGGTTAATGCTAGGTTATATTAAACCCTTCCATTAAAAAAATACAAAAAATAAAAATGAATGACAATAATATACATTATCAATGATTAATTAATTAGCTGTTAAGATTCCTACCAGCTTGCAAATGCTGTCCCTGGATATTCCTACTCATGCTCTATCTTTCCATATGTGCATTTTATTTTTTCTTTTGCTCAGTTATGCTTTCTTGTCCACATCACTTCTGAAGTTTATCTTGTTATTTTATGATTGCTATTTCACTTCTTCATAAAATGCTTCAAAATTTTATCCTATAAACTAATTTATAGGCCAAATTTCTTCTTAGAGCTTTTTAAAGTTTCCAAAAGAGACAAGTTCTACTAGGCATGCTTTGTAATGCTATTACATGTATTATTGATAGAATCAATTATTCTTCTACCACTGTTTCACACTGTGGTCCTGAATAAAATGCTTAGTATGAGTGGTATCCAAATTACATCAGTGAAATTATATTGAGATAATTTCACACAAATAAGATAAATATTTGTGGTTTACAGGTTACAATTAAAAAGTTAACTGTATTAGCCACTAGAGGGAGCAGAGAAAGCTCAGGTTCAAGTTGTCAAACTGCTGAGAACACGTAGGATGTTCCTCAGAGAGAAAAGGAGTGTTCTGCCCAATTGAATGATCCATAAACCATGTTGTTTTCAGAGCCCCTGGCATGTAGTGTTTGACCCTTTTTTTATGAACTGGCCAAAATAATCATGAATGTATAAGCAACTATATAGTATTACATTTCCTCTCTGTGATCTTTTATTTTTCTCCTGAGATTTTTCTAGGTAAACTTTTTTTTAATGTTTTCAGGGACAGCTGATTGCTAGAGCCAATAATGAGGACACTTAAGTCAGAGCCACTCTCATTTTCTGATGCATTAGCTGATTCATATCACTTATCAGGAAAATAGGCAGGCAACCTAGAGGTTTGCTGCTTTGGGGGAAATTCAACAAGTGTATATTAGACACCTACTGCACGCAATACACCATGTCTTAAGCTGCACAGGATACTGACAGCAGTAATACCTGGCAATGATGGGTAAGTGGGATTGAAGTTGGAAGTTATGAAGTAAGGAGACAATGCCATCACGTGTAGTCCATGTCTAGGGAAGGGCTTGGCATACCATGGCCTATGGACCAAATCCATCCTATACCTGTTTTTGTAGATAAAGTTTTATGGGAACACAGCCATGCTCATTCCTTTATGCACTGTCCATGGATGCTTTCTAGCTGCACAGGTGATATAGTTGTGATAGAGACTGTGTGGCATACAACATCTAAAATATTTCCTACTTGGTTCTTCTCAGAAAAGTTTGCAATTTCCTAGAAAAAAGGTGATTGAATTAAAGACATGCAGAGAGCATGGAAAGAAGGACACACTGACGGGGTCTGAAGCACACCTGGGGTTAAAAACGTTCCAGAGCCCATGACATGTTCCATTTACACCTACCCAGAAGAATTAGAAATCATTGGCATAGAAAGTACCTGGCTACTAGTGTTCTCATTATAAAAGTAATGCAAAAGAGATGGAAACATATTTCTTTGTCTTTACCTCCAACAAAAGGTCAATTAGTGGAGTCTGCTTGCTGGCAGGGGTAAGACAGAGGTTGTCTATTATTAAAACTCTCATGAAGTCAAAAACGAACTTTTTTGCTGGGTGATTTGTCAGGTACGTCTTGGTGCCAACGTTGCAGTACTCTGACTGGCTCCTGTTCATCCCTGTGTCTGCTGCAAATGCTTTAAACTCTTCTGCTGGAGACCCAACTTCATCATCAAGATCAGTCACCTGGTAAAATCATGGAGAAAGATACAGTAATCACATCAGATTTTACTTGACACTTTTACTTCCGAGTTTCCTAAAAATAAAATTGTAGCAGCAGCAGTATGTTTCTTCAGCATTTGCCACCTATTGAGCTATTCAGCACATTCTTTCACTCTGCTTTACTTGACCCTTGCTTTCAAGGTAGTAATCTGGCACCATATGTCCTGAGCATATGGTCTTTCTGACTGTCCATAAACGATGGATGTATCAGCTTTATGTTGAATTATATGTCTGTTGTGGCTAACTGCACTTAAAATAAACAGAATAATAAAATGATAACCATATTGGCATACTTGAAATCTACCTATTGAAAAGTCAAATATCACAAAATTTCAGATAAAAATCTGCAGGTTAAAAAAATCCAAATAAATAAACAAAACAACAGAACTAGTGCCAATTTTGAATTGAGAGAGACAAACTACTAGACAGATAAGATGCTGACAAGGAAAAGACATTGAGATATTATTGAGGGTCAGTTTTTACCAAAAATGAGGATTATAAAATTACAACCAAGTTGGGATATTAAGGGTATGTGTTAAACTTATCTTTCTCCCAAAAATCTCTACAATTTTAAGAATGGGTATTTTGTCTTTATACATGTAGAAAAATTAGTGTGAAGAAGGTCATTTGTTCAAGACCCTAGAGTCTATGGTGGAAGAAACATCATGAAATTCTAAAATACTATGGAGGAGTAACTACCTTTTATACCTGTTTTAAAGGACAAAAGCAGCTGGGTGTGATGGCTCACACCTGTAATCCCATTGAGGCTGAGGCAGGCAAGTTGCTTGAGCCCAGGAGTTTGAAACCAGCCTGGGCAACATAGCAAGACCTCATTTTTACAAAAAATAAAAAAAAATTAGACAAGTACAGTGGCATGTGCCTGTAGTACCAGTTACTTGGGAAGCTGAGGTGGAAAGATCGCCTGAGCCTAGAAGGTTGAGGCTGCAGTGAGCTGTGGTCATGCCACTGTACTTCAGCCTGGAGTACAGAGTGAGACCCCAATTAAAAATAAATAAATAAAATAAAATAAAGGACAAAATAAGTATCTACACAATATATAATTATATTCTCATAAATTTCAATTAAATTAGCACAAAATAAGAAAAATAAAAATTGAATGGCTTAAGAAACGTTGAGCAACATATACTTTCAACCCTAAAATTCATTTTTAAGGATCAAATTCAACAAATATCTAATTTCTAAGATAAAAAAGAAACAAATTTGGTCAGGCTAGAGTTCTATTACTTGAAAAACACATTTTACAACTATGCAGCTATCATCACATAAAATAAGAAATGGATCAACTACTTGGAGACGGAAGTTAGTAACAAGGGACTTACAAAAATATGGTGGGTGAAAAAAGAGAAGTAGAGTTTTCTGTTATTTTAGGGGAAAGAAGAAGGAAAATGTGGAGAGCTGAGGACACCAGACAATGATGTAAGAGGAGGTATAGAAAGTTATGAAACTTTAAGTTCATCAGAAGCATCAAACATTGACAAAAAGCTATTTAAACAGACTAATGCCAGTTCTGGCATTTTCCTCCCCTTCCTACCATCTCTGAGTAAGGGCGGATGTTGAAGGGGAAGACCGTAGCTGCTAGTGCACACAGGAAGTCAGGGCTCATCCACATGCATGCGAGATCCGGAACGTTGTGATACAAGTATCTGAAGAACTGCATCAGGGTCACGGGATATTCTCGGAGCCAAGAGCCCTCTTCTTCTGATTGCCAAGGCTGTCACAAGGACACAAGGAGAAAAGCTATGTTAGAGTAAATGACAGTGCTATAACTTTAAAAATCCATTACTCACTATTATAATACTGGATATACTGATGGTCCAGAACTCTATAAACCAAACAAGCAAACATACATGCACAGAGGCAAACAAATACAGAAATTAGCGAAAACAAAAACAATTCCTTAGAAACTGATGAGATCTTTGTCCATTTTCTGGATCACTCACAGTTCAGCTAACTAGAGTAGTGGTTTTGATTACACAGCATTATTAACATGAGTATTGTTGGTATGAACAGTGGCTGTGTTATCATCAATCTGGACCCACTGTGAACCATGCCAGAGATTTAGGAGTTAAATAAAAGATGGGCAGTTACTTCACCCTTCTCAGTCACACACTGAAGCATCATGTAGCAATGACAATAACAATGATGAGAAAAAATATATATATAAAAAGAATACTATATATCTGAACAATGTATATCTTCTGATACCAGCCCAGAGGTTGACTTTTTTAAGCATAAATTTTTATATTTGTTCATGAAAAGGCACCAAAACAAAAATCTGAAAGCATTCTAAATTAATACACTTAATGATTCTGTTCTAAGTGACATAACAATGGTTTTTACTAAAATTAGATTGTCAGGTACATGTAATTCAGGAGTCTAAGCTAATATTTCCTTCTACAATACAATCCTAAATTGTACAAATTAAGTCACAAGTCATATTATTCCCATAAGATAGACAGGAACATAAATTCTGGCATTTACTCTTTCAATTCTTTATCATCTAACATAATCAGGAGGAAAGCAAAAACAAAATTAAATAAGACTCACTGTGAACATTTAAAATTTCTATAATGGAAGTGATTTTAAGTTCAAATAACATTACTGTGATAATCTATATTAAAATCTATGCTCATTACATGTATACATTGTAATATATATTTTATTACATTAATAATATCAGTTAATACTTGTGAAACACTTACCATATACCAGGCAGTCTTATAAATGCTTTATGTGTATACACATAAAACTAACTGATTAAATGCTCACAAAAATCCCTATGAAATAAATTCTATTATCACAGCATTTTAAATATGAGGAAACTGAGACACATCTGAGATTAGTGTGTCTGAAGTACTGGAAGTGGGATTTGAATTGAGGCAGGGCTCCAGAGTCCATGGTATTAACAACTGCACAGTACATCCTTTTATTAGAGATAATAAAACAGAGCCTGAGGTTTCAAAGATCATATAGCAAATCAACAGTTAGGTTACTGAAAAATTCCTCTATTTACAAAAAAAAAAATCACAGATGGGAGGAAGTATGGCAAGAGGTCCCAGCATCTTGTTAACTTACTGAATTCAGCATGCTGCGAAGCATTCCCAATAATAAAAAAGCAGCTTCTGTACACACATTATGAATAGAAGAGACCACAGTTCCACTGGAGGCAGGAACTCCAAAGATAAATGTCCAAATAGAATCCAAATCAAACTGCAGAGGTGAAAATGATCCAAAGTTAGCCGCTATTCATTTTTTCCAGTAGACACTCTCTTTAAGTTCTAATATTCTATAATTTCTTTGAAACTAGTTTTTTGTTGTTTTTAAGGTGAGCAATGATAAAGAACTGGTTCTCCTCTAGTCTACATTTCAAAACTTATTTTTATACTTATAAAAAATTACTATGTATCATTCTGCATCCTGTCCTAGGTGTCTATGTTAAAAATATTGCTTTCCACTTATTTTCTAAAGAAAACAAAGAAAAATAAAATATATGCTAAATAGCCATGAGATAAAAGTATAGAACTGATGGTTTTAAGCAAGATCTTTTTAAAAAGTACACTGAACTAACTTCTTCCATTCTCAGCCATGTTCTACTTCAATTTTATATAATTTACACGTAAGATCTGACAAAATAAAAATTAATTTGAGCTGGGCTCAGTGGCTCAGCCTGTAATCCTGCGCCCTTGGGAGGCTGAGGTAAGTGGATTGCCTGAGCCCGTGGGTTTGAGATGCGCCTGGGCAGGAGAGACCTCATCTCTACAAGAAATCAAAAATTAGCCGGGCGTGGTAGCATGCGCCTGTAGTTCCAGCAACTCGGAAGGCTGGGCGGAAGGATTCCTGGAGCCCAGCAGGTCAAGGCTGCAGTGGTCGGGAGCGGCCATTGCACTCCAGTCTGTGCGACAGTAAGACTCCAACTCAAAAAAAAATAAAAATTAATTTGAGAAGATTTATTCAAAGTAGTTTTATATAATACTTTCGACCATGGTGTTATGTGTATTTTGAAAAATTGCATAACCAACAAAATTCTGCTAAGCATGAATTTGTATCTTGATTTAACATAATGGCACAGGCTCACTGTTTTCACTTAAAAGGTTTTGTCAGCTACCAGAATAGATTTGAACAGTATTTGGCATTAGGATGGAAGCATAGTTGATTTTAAAGTTAAATTCCTCAGTCTCTGTAGTGCCACAAACAAGCTGTATCTAGACATCCTTACCAATCTTCAATTAGAAGTCAAGTAAAGTCTTACTATTTTCCTAACGTGGATGGTACTGATCACTAAGTAACTAATTTTTTTTTTTCCTAATCAGAACTTGCACTGAGAATCCTGTCACACCCACTCAATGAACTTATGATATTCAAACTGCTATTTTAATTTTTTATTTTACGGACATGAAAGTATATTTCTAGATAAAAATCACATCACAAAATAATTTATTAGATCACTATTAAAATATCATCCAAAATCTTTATGCATATATAATATATAATCATTTAGAGCAGTCATTTAGAAAAATATCCAAACAAGGGAAAAGGACTTCTTTTTTGGGAAAATTTTCTATGGTATTTTTAGACTTTTCTGTCCCAAATCAAACCTTAAATATGAGAAAAGTGATGGAATCAACAGTAGGTTTCACTGCAATTACCCATTACCCTACGGTGATTCTTTGGAATAGACAATTACAACTTACGCCTTACTAGATAATTCCTACCTGGCAACCCTGCTTACATCGGCAGCTGATGACAGGCACACTGACCTGCAGGTTCTCAGGCAGCTCACTAACTGGCTGCTGCAGAAACAATGCCATGAGGAGAAAATAGAGGGCAGGGACATTAGTGTGTTTAGGAAGGAATGACTGAAGGACTGGAAAACCAGGAAAATGACAAGCGTCCCGGTTAATCTCCCTGACAGTTGATCTCCCACCAGCACTCCTGCCAACATTGAATCCTAAGAGAAGAGGAGATATAACAATAAGTACAAAGTTAGCAACTGATAACCATGCGGCAGGAACAAAGACAGGAGTCATTCAGTAAGTCTAACATTTCTATCCAGCACATTATACTATTGGCAATTAAATAATCAATTGTTGAATTAACTTTCTGTCAAAACTTTTACTTTACCATCTGTTTGACTCTGGCAAGACTATCCATTAAGAAACAAGTTTTGAAACATAGTCGCGACAATCAGATATAAGAGTTTAAAAATGCTTCTTAAGATGACATAATTTCTACTTAATAAAATATGATCTCAGAAGAGTTCTAATGTTCCTGCTTGTACTTTCCTAAGAAAAAAGTGAAATCTAAAATACAGCCAAAATTTAGGGTGCTACAAAATACAACTTAAAAACATACTTGCTATGATATAGTTAATACGATTAATTTGTCCTGAAAATCATGATACACAAGTTGACCTTAAGCTTCCTATGAATTTGGAGACAAGACTAAATGAATAAGCAAGACAATCTTGCCTCCCACAAAGCGTCAATTGGTAGAAGGTACCAGGGAGAAGGATGACAAACCCAAGCCCACGAGGCTGCAGCCATCTACAGGTGGGGCCAAACACCCAGAGGACCCTCTGGAAACCCAGCTTTTTCAGAAGCTGCTCAGTGCTTACCAACTATGGTTTATAGTATCTGTGTTTCTACTAATTCGGTTTCCTTTGTTTTATATCCCAAACATTTGGTTCTTTTTGCCTCCTCAAACCTAGTAAGGTACTTAGCACACAGTGGAGATGACCAAATTTTCAATGGAAAACTTGTGAGTAGCAATCAATAGATGAAAGATTGATTTTTCACTCTGAAACAATTTATATTTCAAATATATATTTACATATTTTCTTCAGCTTTGTTTTCTGGAAGGAATCAAAGTATATATTTGCAATTATTAATTTACATAATAAAAGAAAAATTTATGTCTGGGTTGCTTTTATCCTCAACTGCTGTGATTTAATATTCTAAAGTATGCTCTTATAAGTAATAAAAAACTATACAGCAATTTACCAAGCTCTTTCATATATTACCCCATTTCTTAATCACAATGACATGTGAGTTAGAAATTGCTATGATCATTTTTTTTTTTTTTTTTTGGAGTTGGAGTCTCACTCTGTCACCCAGGCTAGAGTGCAGTGGCACATTCACGGTCACCCCAGTGTCAACCTCTGGGGTCAGGTAATCCTTCCGCCTCAGTCTTTCAAGTAGCCAGAACTACAGGCATGTGCTGCCATGCCCAGCTAATTTTTTGATTTATTGTAGAGACAAGGTCTTGCCAAGTTGCCCAGGCTGGTCTAACCCGCCGGCTCAGGCTTCGCCTCAGTCTCCCAAAGTGCTGGGATTACAGGCTGAGCCACCGAGCTTGGCCCATGATCATTTTTATAACATAGACAACATGAGCTCTGTTCAAAGTCACAAGGTAGCATGAGTGGAGGCACCAGGATTTGAGATTTGATGTCTATTGTACAGCCTGTAAAACTGTTGTTTTTTTTGTTCTTGTTAATGACATTGCCACATTTCTGGATTAGAGATGGGGTTGATTTTTTTAGTAGTATATTCTAAACAAAATTATAAGCATAAAAAATGTTTTGAGCTTCAAAGAAATCAAAAGATATCCCAGCTACTCAGGAGGCTAAGGCAGGAGGATGGCTTGAGCCAAGAAGTTTGAGTCCAGCCTGGGCAACTTACCAAGCCCTGTCTCTAAAAAATAAAAAGTAAAAAAGAAACCAAAAGACATAAAGTGCAATTTTACACATTACATAAAAACTTTTTTAAAAAATTAAAATGCAGGTCCTAAAAAATCCCCAATACTGGCATTCTCATTTTTTTCTCTAAAGTTTCACATTATTTTTCCCTGTAATTAATTTTAAGGAGTATTTAATATACTTTAAACAATCAAGAATTTAAATTAGTGCTTAACTGACTCAAGATATAGCTACATGAAAGATATTTTTATTTAAAAAATAGATAAAAATGAATAAATGTGAATAAAAAACCAAAAATGAGAGGCTGCTCGTCAGATTAAGGAGCTATACAATCAGATGAGATGAGATATCATAGAATTGTATTTGATAGTTTACATGCGATGATACACACACTTGTCTACACACACACATATATGTGTGTCAAATAGACATTCAGGGGAAATTAAATGGGATCAAATTTAAATCGCATACTTAGATTTCTTTTTTGAAATCAGAGCAGCATGTGTAATATGAGAGCAGGTATCAATGAATGAAAACAAACTGGAAGGCATGAAGTCAGATAGGTTAGATACAGTAAAAGCACCTCTCTGCAATGTTACTGAAGTGATGTAAAACAGAAAAAGCATAGGCCTAACAGTCAGAAAACAGATTCTAAGTGACATAATGTAGTTTATCATAATTTCCTAGTTGGATAATTTAATCCTAAATTATATTTATTAGGTTTAATTTATTTTCTATAAAATAAAAATTTATATACTATAAAATATATGCCTCTCTCCAGAATCATGGACAGGTGAGATGATCTATGTGAAATAATTTTGCAAGCCACAATGCAGTATTATAAATCTTAGATGTTATTACTACTGCTGCTTGTGGTCTTCAAAAGAAGCAGTCTGTCAATTAGCATTTAAAACTTGTATATTTGACAGAGCTCACATTCAATTGTGTCTTTCATTATTTATTTCCTAATAGGTATTACTAAAGTCAGTAAGCTAAATTTCTCACTACTCAACTGTTTAAAACTTTCACATTTGTAGATTCTATCCTTCCTCACAGTTTAGGGAAGTAGTGATCTATATTTTGAACACGTAAGTATAAATAATGATAATTTAAAATTTATATTTTAAAACAATGTCTTCTGAAATCATCTTACAGTTACATGGAAATGGTACCATTTTTTCTTTATCACATATGTAGTTTCCGCCCACATTTTTCACATGGGAAATAACAATAAAATAATATTATGTTGAAAGTTCTGTCTTCCTATAACTTGCTATGACATCTTGAGAAGTTGTACAGGCAAGCTCCTAGATATTGATACTTACATTTTTTTTTTACTATAAGATACATATGAAATTCTAATTGCTAATTTTCCCATCTCCCATGGGCAAATAAACATTCTGGAAAAAAGTTTCTTAAGATCAGACATACGACAATTTATACATGACTTGAAAATGCAGTGTTACATGCCAAATGTATTTTTAAAATATAATAAGAATTTAATGACTGTATTTTTCAATAAAAACATTATTTTCAAATACATGTTTTCCAAAGTAAAATCACTAATATGAATGGAAACATAAGTTCAAATAAATCTAGCATAGGAAACTGTAATTTTCTAATACTAGATAGATGTTCAGTAAAATGACCACTTGTATACCTAATACTGAATTATACCCTACATCTTTAAAATAAAATAAAATAAAATAAATAAAATAAAATAGCTATAGTATTAGTGAGATTAAATCACTGATGGTAATATAGCATAACTGTAAAAGAATGAGCTTTGGATTTGAGTGAAATAAATTCAAATTTTGACAGTTCCTAGCTGTGTGGCAAGTGACTTCACCCCACGCCTTGGCTTTCTAATTTGTAAAATGAGTACAAAGGTATTTACACCCCATAAAGTTATTGTGAAAACGGAATAAGTTATTACATGGCAAGTGTTTAGAAACTAACACAGAGTAAGCAATCAAAATACTGGTTACTATTAATATTAAATCAGTTCTACTGACAATTTGCTAATTATAATATCAAAAAAGGGATCTATACTGCAAAAAAGAATTAAGGAATTACCTTAGTTTTCAAACTTAGTATCTTGTTTCTAACTTCAGTTTGATTTTCAATTTAAAAAGTCAATTTGAGATCTTCTAAGCTTTTCATTTCATCATTAATTAAAATCTGTAACTCTTAAATGGTTATTGGGTAAACTGGAGAGTATAAGTTTAAATAAAATTTACAAACACAACACAACTGTTTATTTTCAGGGAGATGATGACTAGAAAATCTCCATACCTAACACAGTCCCAATCTTATTAGTAAGGACAGAATCTGTCTGCTCCAGCCATCCTCCACCACTGAGGCCTTCTTTAAACTTGATGAGAATAGACTGATTACTGAGTAGGACCACGAGGATCCTCATGGCAGCTGTAACTGTGGTGGAATGCAAGTGTTCTTCCATAAACATCATGATCCAGTCAAAACCCAGTGTCTTCACCAGTTCTTCACAGGCTCTATTCAAAGACAAATTGATTAAAATAAAAAAGATTAATTTCAGGGAATAGGCTCTCAAATTTAAAAAAAGACTGGGTTTTATTCTTTAGATAATATAAATTTTAGGGTTTAAAAAAAATCTATTTAATGCCAGTGGCACTTCCTTCCTTTTGCCTGGCATGAATTAACTAGTAATAGCAACGAGTAAAATCAGTTCTAAAAAGGTTTTACTTACTGTGAATTAATGCTTGTTTTTTCTTTAGATGTATAAATTAGTTTTAGCAAGATATCTAGAAGTCTATTCCTCAAAAGTATAAGATTAGCAGATACAAGACCTCCAAATTCCTCTTCAGTTCCTAAAATAAAAATAAATACATTAAATCCTGCTAGCAAATAAGTTAAAATAAAATATCCACCATAATTCTTTGAAATCTCATTGAAAAACATATATTTTAAGAAGCATTTACTCTAAAAGTACTTTCTACTAAAGTGGATAAGAAAAAAGCTCAAGCAAGGCACGGTGGCTCACTCCTGTAATCGCAGCACTTTGAAAGGCTGAGGAGAGACGATTGCCTGAGCAGGGCTTCGAGATCAGCCTCTCGCAACTTGGTGAGATCTCGCCTCTACAATAAATAAAAAAATTAGCTAGGCATGGTGGCACAAGCCTGTGGTTCCAGGTACGTGGAAGGCTGAGGTGGAAGGACTGCCAGAGCCCAGCAAGTCAAGGCTGCAGTGGCCGTGAGCATGCCACTGTACTCCAGCCTGGGTGACAGTGAGATTCCAACAAGAAAGAAAGAAAGAAAGAAAGAAAGACAGACAGACAGACAGACAGAAAGAAAGAAAGAAAGAAAGAAAGAAAGAAAGAAAGACAGACAGACAGACTGACAGACAGACAGAAAGAAAGAAAGAAAGAAAGACAGACAGACAGAAAGACAGACAGAAAGACAGAAAGAAAGACAGACAGAAAGAAAGAAAAAGAAAGAAAGAAAAGGGTCAGTTAAATTATTTCTCTTTAGGACTCTGAAAACTGTTCATTTGTATTTGATATTTTCTAAACTAGTGACAATGGAGGCCGTGAGCCTTTTTTTTTTTTTACATTAAGATTTCCCCTCACCTTCCCAACAGAAAGTAAGTCATCAAATGAGGACCACATGAATAAAAACAGTAATCATCATAGACTCTCAAATTCCTAGATCCTTAATTGTTAAATTCTTTTTGAAAGGTAAAGTTACATCTACTAGAGTTAAAAACTAAAACCAGTAAGTACAAACACATTCAATAAATTTAACCCAGAAAGAAAAGTTAGAAATAAATAGCATAGAAGAGAGACGAAGGCACACAAATGCACAAAAGAGACAGGAAGAAGGACAGAGAGTGCAGAGGTTTTCAGTGGATAGTACTGGAAGAACACGTAACTGGGCATAAGTGACCCAGAGTTCTAGGGCCAGCTCTCTCCTGTGGAGAGCTCCAGGTTCTTCACAGGCGTTCTTCCTTTTAAGGCACTTTGCTTTACTGTATTTTATACGTGTTGTGTTTCTAACAAATTGAAGGTCTGTGGCAACTGCACATCCAGCAAGCTGAAAGGGTATTTTTTCATCAGTATGTGCTCACTCACTTTGTGTTTCCATGTCACATTTTGATAATTCTCACAACATTTCAAACTTTTTCATTATTATATTTGTATGATGATCTGTGATCTTTGATGTTGTTATTGAAATTGTTCAGGGGCACCCATATAAGACAGTGAACTTAACTGATAAATACTGTGTTCTGCCTGCTTTACCAACTGGCCATTTCCTGTCTGTCTCTCTTCCTTTTCTCAGGCCTCCCTATTTTCTGAGACACAATAATTTGAAATTAGGCCAATTAGTAACCCTACAATGGCCTCTAGGTGTTGAATTGAAAGGAACAGTCACTCCTCTTTCACTTTCAAATCAAAATCAAAAGCTAGAAATGATTAAGCTTAGTGAAGAAGCCATGACAAAAGCCCAAGCAAGCCCAAAATAGTTCAATTGCATTAAACAGCCAACTTGTGAATGCAAAGAAAAAGTTCTTGAAGAAAATCCAAAGTGCTACTCCAGCAAACACAAAAAAGAGAAGAAAGCCAAACAGCCCTGTTGCTGATTCTGGAATCACTTAAGTGGTCTAGATAGAAAACCAGTCATTAACATCTCCTTAAGTAAGGCCCTAACTTGCTTCAACTCTATGAAGGCTGAGAGCGGCGAGGAAGCTGTAGAAGAAAAGTTGGAAGCTAGCAGAAGTTGGCTCATGAGGTTTAAGGAAAGAAGCTGTCTTCAAAACATAAAAATGCAGGGTGAAACAGCAAGTGCTGAGGGAGAAACAGCAGCCAATTACCCAGGAGGTCTAACTAAGATCACTGATAAAGGTGGCGACACTAAACAACAGCTGTCTCTAGTAGACTTCTTAACAGATTTTTCCAATAGCCTCCTACTGGAAGAAGATGACATCCATCTAGGACTTTCATAGCTAGAGAGGAGAAATCAATTCCTGGATCCAAAGCTTCCAAGGACTGGCTGATGCTCCTGCTAGGGGCTAATGGAGCTGGTGACTTTAAGTTGAGACAATGCTCACTTACCAGTTGGAAAATCCTAGGGCCCTTAAGAATTATGCTCAATCTACTCTGTGTGCTACAAATGGAACAACAAAGGCCTGGATGATAGAATTTCTGCTTAACAGCACGGTTTACTGAATATTTTAAACCACTTGAGATATTTTGAGAATCATTGCTCAGAAAAAAAGATTCCTTTCAAAATATTACTGCTCGCTGACAATTCATCTGGTGACCCAAGAGCTCTGATGGAGATGTGCAAGGAGATTCGTGTTTCACATTTGCTCACATAATCTCCATTCTGCAGCCCATATTTAAGAAATATATTTGTAAGGATATAGTTCCCACACGCAGTGATTTCTCTGATAGATCTGGCCAAAGTAAACTGAAAATCTTCTGGAAAGGTGCCTCTCTAGATGCCATTAAGAACATTCATGATATTTGGAAGGATGTCTAAATATCAATATTAGCAGGAGTTTGGAAGAAGTTGATTCCAACCCTCCTGGATGACTTTGAGAGGTTCAAGACATCAGCGGGTGAAGTAACTGCAAATGTGGTGGAAACAGCAAAAAAACTAGAATTAAAAGTAAAGCCTAAAGAAGTGACTGAATTGCTGCAATCTCATGAGGTAATAATACTTATCTCAGAGATGAGCAAAAAAAAGTGGTTTCTTGAGATGGAATCTACTTCTGGCAAAAATGCTGTGAACACTGTTGAAATGACAACAAAGGATTTAGAGTATTCTATAAACTTAGTTGACACAGCAGTGACAAATTTTGAGAGGACTGGCTCCAGTTTTGAAAGAAGTTCTACTGTGTGTTACAGATAAATCTTCTATAAAGTAAAGAGTCAATGGTGTGGCAAACTTCACTCACTGTCTTATTGTTTTTTGCTTTTATCATTATTATTTTGTTTTTATTCCTCCCATGCCAGTGATGATGCTTTCATTATTTTTAATTGACACATAATAATTGTACATATTTATGGTGTCCACTAAAAATAAAATCTTCAGCCCCCACTGACTGAAGAGACCCCCCCCTTGGCCAAGGGGACCCCAGAGAAACCTAACAGCTCTAAGTTCCAGGACATGACAGGAGGGGATGGTACGGACATGACTCATCATACCCCATTTTGGAGTTTAGGTGTAACAACTGACCAGCATTAATGTTAAAACAGCCTCTTAGTGGCAATAAGTTGCCAAATTACACACAAAACCTAAGGCTATTCAAGGCAGTGGGCAAGTTACACCGGGCAGCCATGAATCTTGCAACATAGTATCCTTATCTTAACTTAAAACATTCCTTTCTGCTGACTCTTAAGTTTTAGGCAGTCTTACTCCTTCAGCCTGCTTCAAATTAAAGAATCTCTGAATCTCCCTATAGCCTGTAAGCCCTTGCTTCACGATGTCCTACCTTTTCAAGCCGAACCAATGTATATCTTCCATGTATTGATTAAGTCTTTGCATGTAACTCCTGCCTGAAACGTGTAAAACCAACTCATCTGACTGCATGCACTTTCTCAGGACTCCTGAGACTGTTTCCCTGGACAACAGTCACTCATATTGGTTTAGAATAAAGCTCTTTAAAAGACTTTACAGAGTTCGGTTTTTCTGTTAACAGTGGGATATAGTATGCCATTTTGATACATGTATATAGTGTGTAATGATCAAATCAGGGTAAGTAGCATATCCATCACTTAAAACCACTGTTGTCTTATTTTAAGAAATTGCTACAGCCACCCCAACCCTTTAATAAACATGACCGTGATCAGTCAGCAGCCATCAATGTTGAGACAAGATCCAATACAAGCAAAAATACTATAATTTGCTGAATTGTTCTTATGATCCATAGCATGTTTTAGCAAAAAAAAAAAAACAAAAAACAAACTACATTTAAGGTATATAATGACATAATGCTTTAAGGACAATGCTACTACACACATAACAGACTGCAGTATAGTATAAACCTAACTTTTATATGCACTATGAAATAAAAAAATCTGTTGCTACCAAGGAGAACATAAGATCCACTCTTCTGCTAAGAGGCACAGATAGGAAATTTGCAAATTGCCTACCAAAAGCATGCCACACAATCTGCATTGCTCCAAGAACTATTTCCTTTACGTTTTTCTACAATAAAGTGACCATCTATACAGAAATTAAAAATTCTCTTTAATTTTCATGTCTTCTTTTCTCACTGCCAATTATGTCTAATCCAATTTTTAAATAAAATTTAAGATTATAAACTCTGGAAGAATTTTCCAAATTAACTTGTTTCCACTGAAACTGTGCTTTCCTCCATACCATATCACCCTTTTATTCTATTTACTGTATATTATTTTACATTCATTAGAGTACCTGTTTTGCATTACGCAAGCCATTTTCTTGGTTAGTTGTATAGCCTGAATACTGTATACATTACTTGAAAAAAACATGGTTTAAACTAGCTGGATTCCAATACAGTAAATGTCATGATCTTGAATAAGCTTCTTTTACTTATATTTTTCTGGAACATTATATTATACTCAATACAGTTTTCAGGCCATATTAAATAAACATAAAGTACCATACACTAACAAAAATAGCAATGTGCTTCTGACGGTCCCCATTATTTCAAATAGCAATAAAGTGATGATGACAATATCAATCTAATCAGTTTGGCAGGTCAAGAGAAAAATTTACTAATGTATACATCCCTACTACAGTGTTCTAAATGGAAAAAAAAATTACAACACTACTGTGGTTTTTTTAACTCAATGGAAAGCAAATAAATATGGAGACTAGAGAAATATTTTTCCAGAGAGCAATCTTCCCAAGCACCTCTCCTGTCTTAGAATATACACAGGAAAACATATAGAAACAGAGGGGAAAATACGAAGCAAATGAGGAAAGTGGGAAAAAAAAAGTGCCTGTCATGAACTTGCAATCTACAATACTATTTTTGTATTACACTTACACAAAGTGATTCTGGTAAAATGTACTTTCTGTCAGTGACTATTACATATTTAACAAGAAAGGGAAATAACAGTAATACACATATGATTTCATTTAGAAGTATTGTGTTTCTGAAGAGATACATATATATAAACTTTATAAAATTAAATACTGTTCAAGTTACACAGAGTTTGCTGTTTAAAGGTACTTTGCTATGAATACATTACAGTAGGAAAGATCTTATTTTTAAAGTAAAATTCACACCCTATTAAGTTTTGTAGGCAACATTATGCTTCTGTGTATTGTATAGGTTGATATAAGACAAATACATTAGTAAAAGGCCAAAAAAAGTGATGTGAGATAAAAGTTATGCAATATTATCACATATAAATCAGGTATAGTTTGTACCAGAAGAAAAAGGGGCATAATAATTAGCTGACTACTATGTTTACAAGCTCCAGAATCAACTCACCTTCTCTGTCAAGCTTCTCTTCATTATTTATTTCCATAACTACAAACTTCTCACAAACTGCAAAAGTTGGTAAAGTAGAAGAAATAAACTGGCCAAACCTTTAAACAGAGGGAAAAAAAGGTTATGGATTTTATTTTTCCTCATACCCAAATAAAGTACAAAGAAACAAAAAAATAAATAAATAAAAATCAAAATAGCACTTTTTACATCAACTAGTCTTTTACAGATCATTAGGTGATTATATTTGGTTGGTTTCTTTGTGGACCATCCCAAATAACATTATACATAATAATGTTTTTAAAATATAGTTCTCCAGAAATATTAATTCTTTAATGCATTAACACCTAAATGGTTTTAAAAAACCAAACAGCATGATACAAATCAAAATGTCCTAACATTAGCTTTACAGATTCACTGCAGCCTAGTGGTTAAGAACTTGGGTTTACAGATAAGATTGAAATCCTGGGAGAGAAGGATGTGGAAGAGAAAAAACATATCCTGGCCATATTCACATCTTAGCTGTATGACCTAGGACCAGAGCTTAACTTCTCTGGGTCTTGTTTCTCAATTTGTAAAGTAAGGGAAAAACACAAACTACGGTAGGTTCTGGTAATAATTTCAGTAAAGTGATATTATAATGTTAAGATTTTTTTTTAAACATATTTTTTATTTTAAAATTGTGAGGTACAGTTAAGGGTTAAGTATACAAATATGCATTGTGCAGGTACCCTTGTTGATGAGGTGTGCCCACCCCCGTCCCCAGAGAGATATTGACTACCGTTAATCCCACCTCCCTTCCCCCCCATTGTTCCCCACCACTGTCAATCCTTTTCTTATAGTATTACAATAGTTGTTCAAGGTCCACTTATGAGTGAGAAGACGTGATACTCAGATCTTTGTTCCTGTGAGAGATCACTCAGTATTATAAATTCTAATTCCATCCAGGTTGCTGCGAAATTCATGACTTTATTCTTTTTTATGGCTGCGTAATATTCCATTGTGTATATGTACCACATTTTTTAAATCCAGTCCTCTTTTGATGGACAGCATGGTTGATTCCATGATCTTGCTATTGTGAACAATGCTGCGATAAACATACGTGTGCAGGTATCTTTTTAATAGAGTGATTTGAGTTCTTTAGGATGTTTTAAATAAACATTGTTGATGATGAAAATTATAATTATCCAAAATAATTCTTAAGTTTTAAATTTGTCATCAAGTTAAAAAACGTGTTTTCAAGGTAAATGAATATAAAAGTGAGTAATTTGCAACTATACATATTCAAGATTAGTCTACTGAGAACAATAATTAAATGGTGTGACTTCACAGGAGAGACCTGGGAGGTGATCAAGTCCAGTTTAAGCAAGTCTCTACTTGATTGGGTAGTTTGTTTTTCTTATTTCCCTTTCATAATCCTCCAAATCTTCCAAAATGGGGATTATTATGTGAACATAAGATTTCTATAGACACTCTATAAACAGGCCTTAAACCACATTCACAATGTCAGCAAAATAATACTATTATCACATAAAAAGTCTGAATATGTACCAATAAAATACGATCATCTGTTTGAGTGATAGAACCAAACAGAAAACAGAGGTGGTATGCCAACTATGGGGGTGTGTGTCTGCGTGCATGTGCTTTTGCAGAGCTTGGGGAAGAGAGTTGGGGACCAAGAATTCTTATACTGAACATTTCATGTCCAGGTCAATTAACCTCATTGGGTTAATTTTCTATCTTTTCTCACCAATATTCTACTATTCACTAGTGGCAACAATTGGCTTCACTCCATAAATGCAAGATACTAAGACACAGGTTTTCTGTGCCTCACAAATACCTTGAATTGCATCAACATTACAGGTGTCATCATACAGGCATAGAAACCAATTATATTCAACTTATTCATCTTAACCTGTTGGTTAATAAATTAGTTAATATAAGACAGATACAGAAGTTTTCACTACCTGAGCAGATCATTGCTGTTGGGAAAACCTTGCAGTAAGAAGCTCAGCACGTTACTAATAGCAGCAATAGTAGGTTGGGATAAAGACATATCTCGAAGAGTCAGTAGCAGCTTTGGGATTAACTGGAATTCCCTCATTAATTTGGCATTCTTTGAAGCTTCACTGTAAGAGAGAAAAGATTTTATACACTGTATTATCTATCACCTTTTGTGTAACTAAACGACCAGCTATGTGGGTTTTAATTAATACCTGGACTCTGTGAGCAGTTCAATGAAGTGTTCAAATAAGGAAAGATGAAGCTCATATGGTGCGTGGAGCCAAACCTATAATAAAAAAAAGATAGTGGTATATTTAAGGTTAAAAAAAATACCCCAAATGCCAATCCAACAAACACCAATACAGCACATGGAACTTATTTCACTTATATTATTACTTTGCAAAGCCTTATAAAACTGCTTATTTGTAGGAAAAAATATTAATTATAACTAGGCCAAAAATGACAGAAATGATGGAATTATCAAGCTTTTAAAAGCTATTATAAATATGCTCCATATGCTAAAGAAAGTAACAAAAAACATGAACATGATGAGTGAAATGGAAGATAATCGAAGCCCCAAAACAAACTTCTAGACATGGAAAATCAAATATCTAAATGAAAAAGATGTATTGAATGGCATTAATAGTAGATTAGACACTGCAGACAAACAATTAGGAAGCTAGAAAACATAACAACAGAAACTACTCAAAATGAAGGATAGGAAAAAATACTAAACAGAAATAACCAGCTATGGTAGATTAGTGATTTGTGAGACAATTATGAAGCAATCTAAGATATGTATAGTTTGTGTTTGGAAAAAAGGTAAGGGGTGGCAGGAAAAACAGTTGAAGAAGTAATGGCTAAAATATTTCAAATCTGATGGAAATTAGAAACTCACAGATCAATAAACCCAAGCAGAAGAAATGTACAGAGGACAATGGAATGACTGACATTGTTAAAGTGTGAAAAGAAGAGAAAGTCAACTAAAATTCTAATCTATGCAAAAATATACTTCAAAAAGGAAGAAAAAAATAGAAGAATTTTCCAGATAAGAGAATTCATCCCCAGCAGATCTGCCCTATAGAAATGTTAAATGGGCAAATATTTGGGAAAATATAAAAGAATTTTTAAATGTCTTTTTAAAATAACTGATTATTTAATGTAAAAATAAGACAGTCTATTGTGGGAATTATAAACATATAGAAGTAAATGTATATGAAAGGAGAAATGCAAGTATTTCATTACAAGGTATTTACAATGTGTAATATTCTTTAAAGACAGACTAAATTGATTTAAGTGCCTATCATAAATTCTAGAACAATCACTAAAAATGTTTTTATGCTATTCCCATTATTTTACTTGCATTTGTCAAATGGCTGTTCTAAAAATGGAGTGAATCAGGTATTCGTAGACTACTTGTGGCTTGGGGTAATTAGGGGTACTATATGAAGCCATAAAGTGAGCAAGGTATCGTAAAATGAAGACAAAATTTGTTAAGCAACTAAATTTATGATGTTTGCATTTTATACTTTAATCGGGGATCTAAAACTGAAGATAATTCTTTATTTAAATGTCAGTTACCAGATGAAAACAAGGTGAGGCTGCATTAGGTAGGTCACCTTAATATTTCCATAATCCTTTCTGCATGCTTTTATCTCTGGTTTCTAACTTTCTATTTCTCTTTCTTCTAGCAGATTAAATGCTGTGAGACATGGCTTCTGCCTTTTATTTTCACACTCCTGATAACTAATGTAATGCATGGCTAAAACAAACTCAGTAACTGCTTTCCAAAATAATAAGAGATCTGAGTACTTAGAACTTTGAATACCAGAGATGTGTACTTTACTGTATAGGAGAATGAAATTTCTGGTAGCTCTTGAATAAGTGATATGATTATACCTTCAAAAGAATGCAGTCATACAGGTGTACAGGATAGCTCTACAAAGGGGGCAAGAGTGATAAGTATACCAGTAGATAAGAGTATTGATTAGGACTTAGATTAAGATGCAGCAGTAGAAACAGAAAAGGGAGACTATGTGAGATGTGCAAGTAGAATCTACATGGCTGAATACCAGATTGTTTACAGAAAGGGAGGAAGAAGGAAGCTGATTTTTCAATCTCAAGTCTTGGTGACTAGGAGGATGGTGATGCTATTAATAGAAACAGGAAAGTTAGAAGGAAAAACAAATTTGGGGAGAAATGTTAAGTTCAGTTAAGGTGTTGCTGGGACATGAAAATGGAAATGTTGAGCAGTATGTTAGAAACAAGTCTAGAATTCAGATGTCAGGGTCAGAGATTTAGATTTGAGAATCAGCTCCACAAAGACTAGATTGCAGGAGCTGGCGAGCGTTTAAAACAAAGAAACAACACATAAAGGAAAATATGGAGAAGTAAAGATGAATATCTTGATAGAACATAATAAAAACTGCATAGCCAGAAAATGATAGAAAAAGTTATAAGAAAGACATAGGAACCAGGATAATGATACCTGAAAGCTAGTGAGAAAAGTGTAAGCTGAAGAAGAGGGAGACAGCTACACCAAATGCCACTGAGAGCTGGGGGGACATTGAGAACAAAGTAGATGCCACAGACTTATATTTAGAAGGAGGCAGCTGATGCACTTTGAAAATACAGTTTCAAAGAGCAATTAGGACATATAGTGTGTTTGTGAGGGATTCTATAATTGACAAAATGGAGATTGCAGCAGTTATGAGGAAGAGTTAGGGCCTGGACATCAGAGGGGGCATTATGACAGCTAGCAATTAGCTAGTTGGGCATAAGCACTGTACCATTTCACTTCTAAAATATTTGTAAAATGGAGTATCCCTGAAGAGAGGGAACCCCACCATTATCTTACTTTTCACATTTTGCTAAGTGATATTAATATGAACATCATTAAACTATAGAACTCTAAACTTACCATAGATATAAAATATTTTAACTCCATAATCACACAGATCAAGAAATGGGTCACTGATTATAAATTACCAAATATGTTTATATACATACTTCAAAATCACAAAGAAGATCCTGGAAAGCAGTTGAGTTTGGGATGATGGAGGTCTCATGTCCACTATCAACAGTTCCCACCAAAGAAAAAGTTAGATGAAGGATGTGGCTGTTAAGAAGGGAACGTTTTTTCTTAAGCAGCATTGCCAGCAACTACAAGAAAGTAATACCAAATGCCTGTTGATAACTCATCATATATATTTATTATACACACACACACACACAAACACACAGAAGAAAATCCTATATAACATAGAGGAATTTCTGAAGACTTGGAAGCTATTTCTTAATTTTTATTATGACAATATAACATTTGAGAAAAATCTTTTAAAAAGTAATCCTATCACTCTATCATTAATAGATTCAGTTTAACATAAATCCTTTCAATTCTCATATAAATATTTAAATACTACTATCATGTGCATACAGTTTTGTACTCTTTTTTCTACATAAAAGGATCTTTTCTTTTTTGCAATATAGACATTATATTTACTATTTTAAAAGCTTGCATGATATTCTAGGGAATGTTTATGGTATAACTAGTCATTCTTTTAATGCTTATACATTTAGACTGCTCCTATTTTTTTACATGATAAACAGTGCTACAATAATCATTTTGGAAGTTTTGCAAACCAGAATTTTTCTTCTTTCAAGTAACTTTCTTCCTAACTCTGGCACAGGCAGTTTTCAGGAAGAGCAATGGCATGCTTGTGTAGTGGCCTTCACACCTCCTGAGTAGAGGAGGTAACATGGTAGCATGAGGACAGAAAGAGAAACAAAGAGACCAGGCAACACTCTGGATCTATCAGTGATCTGGCATCTTTTGAGGAAGCGGTAAAATGACCCTATTTCATTTCATTCCCATTTTCCACAGAGAAAAACAACATCCAAATGAAAGAGTATTCATTGTTCTGAAAACACATTCAAAAGTATCAAAGCTATATTGAAATAATACAGCCTGATTCAAGGGTTCAGTAAGTAAGAGTTGATGATATAGGAGATAAAGAATACATCAAAACAAAGAAAACAACTAATATTCTCATCTGACATATGTTAGCTTTAATAAAAACTAATAGCTCTTTACGTTTACTTGGATAATACAATTCCTCCAGAGTTTGGAATGATATGAATAATAATGAAAATTAGAATACTTTTTGGTGCAGAGTGAAGTGAAGGTAAGCTACACGATTACAAACCTGGTAGCCCTTGATTCTTTCCATCTCTTTGCTGGCTAGTGGGTTACTCTTGACCACACAAACCAGGGCCTTGACCGCTGCATACAACCCTTCCACATCAGAGGCCATTGCCACCAGGCCCAGGATGGCTGCAGCTCCACCAATGTACTGCAAAGTAGTGGCAACAGGCTTAGGAACAAATGTTCTTACTCCTGATTAAAAGATAGTGAAAAATAATTAAAATAAGTTCCCCATGTGAACAAACATGGAACAAATCATCTTAAAAAGTGTTTAATTAATTATAATTTATTTTAAACTATCTCTGTCCTAAAGTGCAAATTCTAAAAAAAAAAAAAAAAATTAAAGGTAGAGTTTGGGAGAAGGAGGTAAATGCTAATGTACATCCTAATGCTAATGTCAAGGAGCAAGTGGAGAAGAGCTGGGCCCCAGAGCAAGCACAAATGGTCTGCCGTGTGGCTCTGGGCTGTTCTCAAAAGGACAGAGGCCCTGACAGTGCACTGCTAAGGCATGTGAGCATCCCTTAGGAGCTTCTGTTGGGGAATAAACTTGGGAAGAACAAAATCACTTGAACTCTGTGAATTGGGGAAGCTAAGCAGAGCACATTACTGACCGTTACCTAAAGCTTCTCCTAGCTCTCTGAGTAACGGCACATAGGTGACCCCAGGAGAGCATATCTTTGTGGAAACAGTATTTTTGGAACTGTGCATCAGTTAAAAAAACCAAAAACTACATTCCTTAGCATTTTTCTAAAGGCTTGTTTAAATGTCACATGCCTACTGATCAGGATTGAGTTTTTAAAAAATAAAACTAACATGCATTTTATATTTCTATGTGCTTTGCAGTACTCACAATACCTTCATATATTATGGCATTGGACTTTAAAAACTATCTTTCAAGGCAGTTAGGGCCAGTATCATTAGTTTAAAGGTAAGAAAACTGAAGTAAAGAAAATCATTTCATCAATGCAATATTATCAAAAAGGAAAAACAAAGCTATGTGGAGAACACTGGGACAATAAACTTTGCCAAAGACCAATAAACATGTAGGATTCTGACCAGCACAACACTAACTTTTTGTTAATCTGAAAAGGGACCATATTACATACTGATTTACACATTAAGAGGCATAATTAGTCATCCAAAATTTTGGATGGCCTGATTGGGTTATGTATCAAGATCCTATCTAACTAAAAAATGAAATGCTTTTTAAGCAGCATTAGGTACAAGGCCCTACTGTAGAATATCCACCAGCTCTAAACTGTAATTACACTTAGATTCACAGTGTTTACACTCAGAGTCTTTTATTTCTGTTTTGTTTCTAAGTTGACAGTCATTCATGAGCTATATATACAGGCAGGAATCTCACTGTTGCCCAGGCTGGAGTGTAGTGGCATGCTTACAGCCACCGCAGCCTCAACCTGCTGGGTTCAGGCAATCCTTCCACCTCAAGTTTCCAAGTAGATGGAACTACAGGCACATACCACCATGCCCAGCTAATTTTTTGATTTATTGTAGAGACGAGGTCTTGCCAAGTTGCCAGTTAGGCTGGTCTCTAACCCATGGGCTCAGGCAACCCTTTCCCCTCCACCTCCTAAAGTGCTGGGATTACAGTCTTGAGACACTACGCCTGATTGAAGTTTACCTAAAAATTACATGCAAGTATGTAGCCAGTGCTCATTATTACTGACAAGAGAGAAAAAGTTGGTGAAAGGTTATGATTTTTAAAAAGTGACTTCTACTTTGTGAAACCTCATGGCCAGTCCTTACTTCTCATCTTACCTGACTACTTGACACATTTGCCAAGGGGAATCATTGATTTTATAACACTCCCTGGACCCTCCTGGTTTTTCTCCTGTATTGAAATTTGAGATTACATTAATCTCTGAATACTGCAAGAAAACTACAGGTCAGCTCTGTAAAATATGAACTTAAATACCACCTTCCAAATGGGCAAAGTGAATGTAAATTTGAAGGCAAATAAAGAAGTTTGAGACAACAAGGACACTTTAACTCACCCAAGTATCCAATTAGAGTTGCCCCAATTGTCCGTGCAGGTCCATTAAGATGTCCTGCTGAGTTATGTATCAACTTCACAGGCGTGGCATTCTCATGGGAGGAAATGCCTAACTGAAGAATAGAAAAGGAAAATAATGTAACTATAGAAGAACAGTCTCAAAGTTTTGATTGGAAAAGAAACCAAATACATGATTGTGACTTATCTTTTCTCTCTCCTCCCTTATTAGAATAGTGAAAAAAATGTACAAACACTTTCAAAGTGTGGAAAATCACAGAAAGTAAGTTAAATACAATTTACTGAAACAGAAATGGCAAGAGGATCTTGAGACAGCTTCAGGGGTCTTTCTGGATGAACTTTTGTTGTGGTTTAAAGGTTGATCATTCACTGCCTCAGTGTTATTGATCAGTGAACATAGTAGCTTTGCTCCTTATTTAAGTAAACTTGACATTTATTATCCAAAACTCTACAGATAAAGCATTTCTACATACAGAAATATTAAATTTTGTACACACACACACAAACATACTCAAGGTCTGTTTTCAGAGAAACTATAAACAACTTTAATTCTATTGTTCACTGGAAATAATCTTATATACCTTTTACGTTCCTTGGAAGATACGTGTATGTATTTGCATCATATATACATACACATACAAACAAAACTCTGCATAAGGGTTATCAATACTTAATGTTCCTAGTCTCTCTTGATTTTCTTCTCTTTAGGCCTTACCTCTGATAATTAGCCAAAAATGGCTGGTCCAGCTCACTGATGACTTCTACCATGCTAAACCTCATGGCCAGTCCTCACTTCTCATCTTACCTGACCACTTAACACATTGGCCAAAGGGAATCATTGATTTTACAACATACCCTGGACCTTCCTGGTTTTTCTCCTTTCTCACTGACCACTGTATCTCTGTCTTCTTTTCTGGTTCTTTTTCTCTGCAACTCCATAACAATGGACTGTCCCAGGTTCCAGTGCTTAAACCTTCTTCCTTCTATCTCCTGTTGTGCTTTGGTAAACACATATAGTCTCTTTACAAAGGTTTTAAGCACCACCTGTGTATATGCAAGGCACATACACAGAATTCCAGATTTATATTTCCAATGGCCTTTACAGATCTACTAAGATGTATAATACACTCCCCCAAATTTTCCAAAACAGAATTCTCAATATTCTCCGCAAATCTACTCTCTTAATTGTTTTCTCCAAATCAGATAGAGTGGTTCAGTTTTCCTGGTTGTTAAAAGAAAAACCTTGGCAGTATCCTTGACTCCTTGACTCACTCACATTCCACCACCAAAAACTGTTAGCTCCACCTCTAAAACAGACCTTGAATTTAATCACTTCTAAGCAGCACCACCACCATTACCCCAGTCGTGACCACCCTCTCACAGGAATCAGGTATGGCACTGGCTTCATACCTGGTCTCCCTCCTTCCACCTTTCTCTTCAATCTATTCTCAATAGAAGTCACAGTGATCCTGGTTGAAATGTAAGGGGTTTTTTTGTTTTGTTTTGTTTTTGAGTCAGAGTCAGTCTCACTCTGTTACCTAGGCTAGAGTGCAGTGGCACAGTCATAGCAACCGCACCTTCAACCTGCAGGGCTCAGGTGATCCTTCCATCTCAGTCTTCCAAGTAGCTGGAACTACAGGCGTGCAACACCACACCCAGCTATAAAATGATTTATTGTAGAGGCAAGGTCATGTCAAATTGCCCAGGCTGGTCTCAAACCTGTGGGTTCAGGCAATCCTCTTGCCTCCACCTCCCAAAGTGCTGGAATTATAGGTGTTAGCCACTGTGTCCAGCAAGTTTTTACATGTAAGTAATGTCTCTCCTACACCTAGAAACCATCATGCCTCCCCTCGCACTCAGTAAAAAGCCAGTGTCTTTACAGCTGCCTATAAATCCTGAAACCATCTGGTGCCCATGCCTCCTCTGGGCTCCTCTTCTCATATCCAGCCTTCTCCCGGTTTCCTGTAGCCACATCTGCCTCCTTGGCAGGCATAGACAGTGTTTTTCTCAGGGTAGTTGCACCTGTATTCCCAGAATACAAAGCCCATGCATATATCCATGCCCCCAATTTCAGTCACTTGTTGCCTCATTCTTGACAAATATTTGCTCAAAATTCACCCTCTGTCTAAGGGCTCCTATGACCATCATATTTGAAGCTTGAAGCTTCTCTCTTTCCCTCTCTCTGCTTTGTTTTACCACATAACACTCATCACCTTCTATAATACTATGATTAGGTTATTTCTTTAGCCATTATCATGTCTTCTCTACTAGAATGTAAGAAACATAAAGGCAGAAACTTTCTTTTTAATCCACTGTTATGCCCTGATGCAAATGGTGCCTGGCACATAGTAGGGCATCCACAAAAAAGTTGCTGAGTTATAGACTTAAAAACAGTAACTGTTTTCTTTAGTTTTCTAACGTTAAATTCTTTTCTTTTTTGAGTCAAGGTCTCACTCGGTCACCCAAGCTGGTGTGCAGTGGCACAAAGACAGCTAACCATAGCCTCGACTTCCTAGGCTCATGCAATCCTCCCAACTCAGCCTCCTGAACAGCCTGGACTACAAGCATACACCACCATGCCTTAATAATCTTTTCTGTAGAGGTGGGATCTTGCTATGCTGCCCTGGCTGGTCTCAGCCTCCTGAGATCAAGCAATCCTCCTGCCTCGGCCTCCCAAAGTGCTGGGATTATGAGCATGAGCCATTGTACCTGGCCTAAAGTTAAATTGTTTAATTGCCAATACAAATAAAAGAATTAACATGAATTATGCATTCATAACAAAAAAAAAATGGTCACTCTTCCAAATTGAGCTAAATGTGTTTTGGCTTACATTCAAAGTCAAATGAACCAAACAGAAACAATACATGCAAGGTACTATATTAGCAACCACTCGTAAATGGCTCTGAAATATGTTCCCAGGGAAAGTCAGCCACAGTGACCAGGAAGTCATCCTACCTACCTGCTTAGCAATGGCTTTGCTATCCAATTTGTTATATACTTTTCGGATTCTTGCCACAGTCAGGGAAGACACAGAGAGCGCATAGAGGCCAAATGACACCTTCTCTTCTGGCACTAATGACACCGGAGACGGGACCACTCCTTCAGACTTTGCATCTTTACCTTCAAAAGAAGAATAATTCTTTTCAAAATCATCAGCAATTCTCCTATCCTAACACATTTTTTATTCTTACTATGATTCTTTAAATTGGGTGAGCTTGAAAATATGCTGAAGTGGAATAAGGGAGCTGAATTTTAAAATTTTACTTTTCAGCTCATTTATTTAATTGGAAAACAGAAAAAAAAATCTGGTCATACAGTCTTACATTCCAAGTTTTACTCTTAAAATATAACACACTATAAAGGAAGAGAAAGAGTTTAAGTTGTTATTGACAAATCATAAAACACATCCCCCTAGATTGAAAGGAAAACAGGAATGAAAATGAAGAAAGGTCTATTAGCTCAGTGGCATTATGTCCCCTCCCCAGCAAGAGCCCTCACATGTGCCGGCCTGTATTCTTCTAGACAGCACAGCAGTTAAGTTTGCTAAGAGCATACGTGGTAAAGCTAAATGGGCTGAGTTTGAATCTTGCTTTATCACTTAAAAGCTGTGAGACCTTTATGTCTTTGTACCCCAGTTTCCTTGTCTGTGAAATGGGGATGATAATGAGAGTACCTATGCACAGTGTTCTGCAGTGAACAAATACATCTGGAGGGCTTAGAACAGCCATGTCTTTCATACTTATAACTTATTTAGCATATGTCAAGTGCTCAATAGCAGTTAGCTTTTATCAGATACCATTTAAATCAAGACTATGAGTGAAAAGACAAATTACTGTCATAGGATTATTGCCATGTACAATATAGTTGTACTAACTCTCCTGAGTCCCTTGGTAGAATACCATCATCATGGAAGATACCATTTAGAAAGACCCCTGCTATGGAATTGTGAGCTTAACACCAGTTCCTTTTATTCCAAATTTCTTTTGGGAGAAAGGATAACAAAAAGTAGACTGCAGGAATGAAGGGATGGGGAAGCATGATGTTAACTAGTCTTTCAGAGAATGTAACATGTCTGTTTGTTGGGCCCATTCAAACAGTAGCTACATTTTAAACTGCTTCATGCAATAGGAAAAAATTACAGAAAGAGAACATGGTTGAGGCTAGACTCTTAGCAGGTATTCAACTACATGTTGTAGCCAACAAGAGAAAATGGACAATAAGAGACAAGGCATAAAGACAAAGAATCAGAAAGTATACTACAATCAGTGGAGGAGAACAATTGAAATAGGAGTGAGTGGTCAACAGCATCACGCTGAAGAAAATTAGAGAAAAAAGAAGACCCTTTTCCTACATGAACATATGTACAGCTTTATAAAGACACATGCATCTACATTGCAGGAGCTAAGGTTCATACAACTTCAAGAACTAAGAATAAGTTACTCACATGGCATACATACTGCCTGAAAGCTTCCAACATAATTTGGTCCAAGTTCATAAATGGTAGTAACATTTGAAGGCGGCAAAACTTCCTCTAGAAAATGCGTGGGTCCCAGGCGCCAAACCAATGAAGCAATTTGGCGTTGGGCAGGTGGGGTCCCAATGTAGGCATAGACTGTGCTCACCACCGGTGGATTTGCAGAGCCTGAACCCCCAGGGGTACTGTGAACGTAGTGAAGCTATGAGAAAGAAAAGCAAATGTGTCGGATGTGAAAAAACACCTTCACCAGGAAACTATTTCAGCATGTATATTTTCATCATTCCAAGGACACACAACATTACAAATGTACAAAAACATTTGGGATGGAGAAACATAAGGGTCAGGCATGATTCTGGGATCTGTAACTATGAGCTGTATATAGCAACTGAAAATCTGTTATCCAACTCTCTAACACAGATAAACTCTTCAATGCAGAATCAGTCAAATACAGGGATACTGTCACTGTCTGGTTGGTTTGCATATCAAATTAATGATGGTTCTCTGAAATTTTACTGATGCTATAAAAAAAGAGATATTTCCTCTACTGAATTCAAGTAGTCTTAAAATTAGCTATGTAACCTTCAATATTAGTCTGTTAACTAAAATTACTGATGAAAAGTGTTTTATAGAAGTACTATAACAATATTAGAAAATATTTTAAAAATGAGAAACCTATACAAACATTATAATTTATACTTAATTTTAGTTTCAATGTAAATACTAACCACTGTTGACTAACAATCTCAGATTTGAAATCATACTGCTATTTGTTGACAAGGTATCTGCATTATCATTCAATTCATTTATTTTATATATATAAACTTAGGTAGAGTATAAGAGATAAGGACATTAAGTTGCTTTTTCTTGCTGAGGCAGCTTTCATCACTTGATGGGATGAGGGATGTATGACTGATTGATCTGTCATAATGTCATTTCAGCTTTGGATCTTATCTATTATGTATATATTAAAGAACAGTTGTTGGCGATGCTAACAGTACGATTGTGAAGACCAATAAGTGGACTAAAGTTGATTTCACGTTATTGTGACTACTCACAGAGATAGTGATGATGATGATGTAAATCTATCAGTGATACATTTCCTATCCCTCAGTTCTAGAAGCTGAGGACATTTTAATTTTCAATGTCACTAAAAATAGCAAAGTAGCAACCTACAAGAGAATCTACAAACCCATTCCAAATGCAATAATGTGTAGGAAAAAAGTAATGGCTATTCCCACAAGGTGAATGTTTATTATATATTGAAACACAATGTCACAATAAAATATCATTACCACTAAGGAACAATGTATTCAAAGAAGCTACAGGTTTTAGTTCTTTTTAAACTTTAATTCACACAAAAGGACACATTTTGCCTTCTGTACATCTTTCAAGTAATATCACTCTAAAATGGATACTATCATTCTGAAGGTAAAGAATCTTTAGAGCTTACTAACTGCCTTCTGTAGAAGATAACTAGCAGCATCCACCCTGACTCAGAAGTGGAACTTTGCCTGTTTCTTTTCTGGTTACTTCAGCTTTCTCTTCTCTCTTCTGAACACTACAGTATAGCGACTAGAGTACTGTTTATGTACTCATTCATTTGACAAACAATAAACTGAACACCTACTATCAGAATCAGGGACAAATCTGGGTGATGTGAAAACAAAGAGAAAAAAAACCAATTTGAGCTCTAAAGAAATAGAGTCTTCTAAACTAAGTTACAATAATAGCAGCGAAGTGACGATACAGTGTGTTCAAAGTTATTCAGGAATCCTTCAAGTGGATTCTTGGTTATGAAAAAGTACTCAGCAATCTGGCTTAAGCTCTGACACATTCAGGAACTTCTTTAGTATCTGCACCCTCTCATGTCTAGTCTTCTCTAGCAATGGCAAGAATTAGCCACATGATTCTAACATATTGTTCAAATGAGTACTGAAGGTCAACTTAAAATTAAGGTAGTAATCTTAAAAATACCCCTACAACACACAAACTAACATACATACTAACTCCCGACGCACCTTGTAAAGCAGGCAGATTTACAAGTGCCTGTATGCTTACCTTGACAGTGTTAACGAGTTGTCCATCAATATAGAGGGCTGCAGTGCTGTTTTTCAACATGCCTTTGCTCATGACCAGAACCAGATGATGCCACTGTCCCTCAACTATAAGCTCTCCACATCGAAAGCGAGCGCAGCATGGTAGAATCTCATAAAATGAAGATTCTTCACTAAAATCATCAACTGAAAAAAAGGAGGAAACATGTTTTTTCCAATATCATCCCTATTCTAACAATTATTTACATCTAGATGAACATGTTTTGACTTTATGTTAAAACAAATAGAATGATGATGCAAATGAAGATACCTTACCCATTCAGTAACTTTATCTGGAGCAAGAAGTAAAACCTAGGATATATTTTTGTTTTCTTCTGCTCAAGATATATATGGTCATAATCAAATAAGGTTACAATAACGAATGAAGTAAATGAAACAGACAATAAAATAGCCATGATAAACAATGAATAGAGACTAGTTGACACCGAAAACAAATATAAACAAGTTAGACTACTTCAAACTGAAAAGCTTTTGCACAGCAAAGGAAACAATCAACAGACTGAAAAGGCAATCTATGGAAATGTAATGGGAGACAAAATGTGCAAACCATATATCTAATAAGGGATTAATCTAAAAAATATAAAGGAACTACTACAACTCAATAGCAAAGAAACTAACAAGCTGATTAAAAAATGGGCTAAGGACTCAAATACACATTTCTCCAATGAAGACCTACAAGTGGCAGACAGGTATATGAAAACAGATGTTCAGCATCACTAATCATTATGGAAACGCAAACCAAAACCACAATGAGATATTAACTCACATCTTTCAGAGTAGTGGTTATCAAAAAGCAAAAAACAAAAAGAACATCAAGTGTTGGTGAGGATGTGGAGAAACCAGAACACTTGTGTGCTATTGGTGGGAATGCAAACTGTACTTATACAGCTGTTATGAAAAACAATATGGAGGTTCCTCACAAAACTGAAAATACAACTAACATATGATCCACCAATACCACTTCTGGATATTTACCCAAAAGAACTGAAATCAAGATCTCAAATAAGTAGTAGCACTCCTATGGATAGATGAATGGATAAAGAAAATGTGGCACATGCATACAACAGCATAGTATTCAGCCTTAAAAAGTAAGGGCATTTTGCACTATGTGACAACATGGATGAACCTTGATGATTTTATGCTAAGTAAAGTAACCCAGTCATAGAAAGAAAGAAAAATACTACATAATAATTCCATTCCATGAGGTATCTAAGACAATCAAATTCATAAAAATGAAGAATGAAATGATGGTTGCCTAGGGGCTAGGGAAGACAGGAATGGGAGTGATTAAATCAACTGGCCTAAGATTTCAGTTGAGCAAGATAAATATGGTCTGGGGATCAACTGTACAACGCCGTATCTACAGTCAATGATGGTGTGTTGTAACTTATGGACATCCATTTGATTACGGCATGGGTAAGAAAATAAAATCTAAAATGTATTCTTGCTATATGTTATGCTCAGTAATAGGAGAGGGCAACTACCTGTTACTAGCTCGTGGCTATACCACACAGAACCTTTACTAACAACAGCTGGTAATGAGGAGGTCTTTTGTGGCACAGAATAGGTATTTGTTGATGCAAGTTTCCTGTCGCATCAGAAAACTGTCTCATATACATAAATAATTCTAATTTGTTAACATTCTGCAACCACTTCTGGACTCTAACCTGGCTTCTCTCTACCACTCAGTATGATACCAAACGACACTAAAAAATGATGGGTTCATATGAATTTAATTTTAATGTTAAGCTAATGAAAAATTAATTTACCCTTCTAAGTATTCAAAAAGGAGCAGGACAGCAGTGGAAAGCCATATGTTAAAGATTCATTTTTAAAAAATCAAGAAAAGACCTGATCTGCAACTGTATGACTTAAAGCAGTTCCACTATTTTCAGCACATGTACATATAGGTAAATATACTGAAAGTAAACTTCAGTTTAAGTAAAGAAGGAAATACAAATAAAATATTAATTTCTATTTTTGGAATCTTAATGCCAAGATTATATTTTTGAATAGCATTTCAGAATTTACATCTGTGAATGAATTAAGACTATTACACAGGCAAAAACTTACCTACATGGTGACTTAACATAAAAACAGAACTGAATATAAGTTAGGGAGAAGGCAGGGTCAAAGAGCCTTGACAGGTCTAGTAGTTTGGGTCAAGGGATGTGAAAGTCAAAATAAATATTTGTATGGTTGAAATAAGAAACTTTTCTCTTCTCCCTGGTTGATAGACTATAAATCTTCTCAAGTACCGAAGAAGATATTTACTTATAAAAATGTTATGAGAGTTTCATTTTCTTTTTTTTTTTTTTTTTTTTGAGTTGGAGTCTCACTCTGTCGCCCAGACTGGAGTGCAGTGGCCACTCTCGGTCACCGCAGCCTCGACCCGCTGGGCTCCGGCGATCCTTCCGCCTCAGCCTTCCGAGTAACCAGAATTACAGGCACACGCTACCACGTCCGGCTGATTTTTTGATTTATTGTAGAGATGAGGTCTCGCCTGCCCAGGCGGGTCTCGAACCTGCGGGCTCAGACAATCCACTCACCTCAGCCTCCCAAAGGTGCGGGATTACAGGCAGAGCTACCGAGCCCGGCTGAGAGTTTCATTTTCTGACTTCAATTTGAACTATGACATTTCCAGCACTGAGTGGTATGTCAGGCTATCTTAGGGAACCAATTGGTTTATGACAACTCTTAATTTCTTTGGCATCTTAATGGGTTACAGTGTTTGGGAGGATAAATCCTGGAAGTATTAACACATATGTTACTATCATTTCTAATGATACAAGGAGTATAGCAGTCATGCAAGCTACACTTGGTAAAAAGATAAAGAGCTAGAAAATGTTTTTCTAGTTTACGGATATATCTCAAGATGCACCCCTTAACTTGGCCATTAAATTCTAGCCTGCCTCCAGGTTCCCCATTATTATTCACTTTTCTTAATGTTTCCTTTTCAGGCTCTTCATTTCTTCTTATTCATGTATTTATATGTTTAAAATATCTGTATGCCTAATACATTCTAGGCACCATTTTAGGTTTTGCCTATTACAAAATTAATAATCTTGTTTGTGGGAGACTTATAGTTCTAATAGGGCAGACAGACAAAAACAAAGAATTAAAATCTATGAAGTCCAGATAAAGAATATTTAACAAGGAGCCAGGTGTGGTGGCTCACACCTGCAATTCCAGCTACTTGGGAGGTTAAGCCGAGAATATCACTTGAAGCCAGGAGCATGAGGCCAGCCAGGGCAACATACCAAGACCTCATTTTTAAAAATAAAAATAAAAAAATTAGCCAGGTGTGGTGGCTCAGCCTACAGTCCCAGCTACTCCAGAGGCTGAGGTGGGAAGATTGCTTAAACACAGGAATTCGAGGTTGCAATGAGCTATGATAGAACCACTGCACTCTAATCTGGATGACAGGGCAAAATCCTATCTCTAGGGGGGGGAAATATTCAATAAGGGCTATAATAGATGGATGGTACAGAAAGGAAGGGAAGAATCAAGAAATACAAAGAAGGCATAATATAATAAGACTTAGTGGAAGGGATGGTATTTGCTGGTTGACTTGAGGTTTCTAGTTGGGCTAACTGGCAGTGAAGGTGTCATTTACTAAACAGAATAAAAGAAGGACATGTAGGTTTGCTAAAAAGAAACATTAGACTCTAAGATGTTTATAGGAATACAATTCATATGGAGATGTCTAATATGCAGTTGGAAATATGAGGACAAAGCTTGAAACATGGACACATAAAGTCTTGAGTTCACAGTCTCTAGGATAAAAAAGACCTAAAGCAATACAAATTGATATTTTTTTCCCCCATGAAGAGCAGATTGAGTACACAGGCCAAAGGTGAAACCCTGAAGAATAAGAATTTTGAGGGGAAGATGGACGAGAAGGCTTTTGGAGGAAATTGCAAAACAGAGTTTGGAGAAACAGAGAAAGAACAAGACAGTGGGTGTCCCAGAATACAAGACTGGTGATGATTTTTAATGAAGAAGAGGAAGTCAACAGGATCAAATGCCACCAAGAGGCAAATAAAATATCCTAACAAGAATTTAAAGTAATAACTATATTGATCGTGCTAGGCACCATGAAGAATACTAAGAAAAGAAACCTTACCTTACAATCTGACTGAAAGGCTAACATTTATATTCCACTAATATTTATTGAGTACTAACCACATGTTAATCAATATGTGACATTATTTGGTTAAAAGAACAAAATTAAATGATAAAAACTACATTTACATACAAATGTTTATACTCAAAGCAAAATAAATTGAGTAAATTGAGATTTGCATTTTAAGATTTATATCATTTAAAAAGATTTTCATGAATGCTTTGAGCCTGGAGTTCTATTGTATGGCAATGTAAGAGTACAACATGTTGGAGAAAATCAGAGAATTAGGATGGAAAATAAGTGATGGATAAAGTAATTTAAATGTTATTGTGTCTATCACAGGGTAGCACATATGGTAGGCAGGTGCTCAATGAATATTTAATTAGTTAAGCAGAATTCACAGCCAATGATAATCCTTACCAAAATACATCAAACAAGCAACCTGCTTTCCTAGTAAAAGCTGTGATTTCTTGGCAAGTGGAGATGAATCCTTATTTGGCACTCCTTCCCTACTTTAAGTCTCTTTTGAAACTGTTTTAAAATTCACTGGTAAACAATATTCAAGATTTCATATAACTTGTTTCATGCTACAATAATTTAAGTTAAAAAAGAATTATCAGTTGAACTTTACAAGTGAACATTAAAATGAAGTTTTAATACTTCTAAAAGAAGAAAACAGAAAAAAAGCAATACTGACCATAATTTTGGAGTAGTTCCTCTTTAGTGGAAACAATCAGAGATCGGTCTTTTGCTGATAGAACTATAGCAAGGCACACATAATGCTGCTCGGAAGAATTTGCCCGGCGCACTACAGTAAGAAGTCTCACAGGGTGGTTATTTGGAGGAGAACTAAAATGTTCAATACAAAACCAGCTGGAGTAGCTTAAGCCAGATGGAGGAGGGAAAAATCTTTCACCTAGAGTAAACATGCAAACAACAATAAAAATTTATGTTGACTCATATTAACATTAAAAAAAGAGGCTAACAAAACCATGTAACTCTAGATAAAAAATAATCTATTAGAAAAAAGAATCTAAGCAAAAGGAAAGTAACACTTACCAGAACCGATGCCACTGACCACAGCCCCATCAGTAAGACCTGTTGTGACAGCATTATTTGTAGGGGCATTATGAGGGGCCAAACTGGGCAGGAAAAGGCAACTATTAAAGAAAAGACAATATACTTATTAGAGATCAACTGTTTCCTTGACACTATGTACTTACCATAGTGAAATAATCTTCCAGTATTTGACAGTAACCAGAGAGAAAAAGACCATGGAATAAATCTGGATGCCTAGCAAGGTCCTTCCCTTCTTTTAATTACATGAGAGTATTAAAATATACACTTCTTACTGTAGTGCTCCAGTAATACCATTTATAATCTTATAAAAAAATTAAGGTATACTTTGCATATGGTAAAATGCACTAATGTACAACCCCAATCAAGACAGAACAATTTCGTCACAGAAAAATTCCCCATACCTCTTCCTGTTCCCTCTCTTCTGTTAGCAGGGCTCTGATTAGTTTTTACCATTCCCAAACATTCTTTAATTCACTGTTTGACAATGACCCATGATGATATTCTTAAAATACAGTTCACAGAGTTAGATCAACTTGAAGAATCCCACAAATAACTAGTGTAAACAAAATCATCTATTTGCATTCTAACAACTAATAGAACTGGCTATGAAATCTATTAGCATTTGTGTCTATTTCAAGGCTGCTGGACTTCACAAACCTAGATTCTTCACTCTTTCTCGTAGTGTTAACACTTTCTGTCAGTTAAAATAATTTACTCTTTTGAAATGACAGTCGCTGAATACTTATAATGTGTAAGATACTGTGCTAGGTAATTTGAGGGACGGGTGATCCTAAAAGCCAGTTAAAGAAATTTTAATCTAATTTTAATTTATATACTATGTATACATTTATGTTTATTTTGGCAGGGATTGACAAACTTTTCTGGAAAGGGTCAGATTATAGAATATTTTACACTTTGTGAATCAGGCGAACTCCATCACGACTATTCATTTGACTCTGGCACAAAAGCAACCATAGAAAATACACACATAAGTGTGGCTGTGTTCTCATAAAACTTTACTCAACTTTACCTCAAGAGATCCTTACACCATAAAAAAATAAAGTCTACAAAACAACCTTGGACTATAGTTTTCTGTATCATATCAATATATTTAATATAATGGATAATTTAAAGTTAATTAAATGTAGAACTCTTAAAATAGCATGCTCGAAAAAAAACATTAAAAAATACATAGTATGTTATAATATATTTTAATTAAGCATTTTAAAAACCAAACATCTCTTTTCAATGGCAAGTCTGAGGCAAAAAGTAATAGAATAAAGCTTGGCTTTCTTGCAAATTCCCTACCCAAATCCTTCAAGGGATGTATCAAATTCAACAAAAGCTGGAGTGACTGATGACCCATGAAGTCTGATGTCATGTGGTGTTGTCATGGAGACCAGACACTTCACCCTGGTCAGGGGTACGGTACTTCCTTCTGCAGATTTTACCAGGCTCTTGCTTATCCGGTAGTGGTTATCTTCATGTAAGCTAAAAACATTATCAGTACCCAGACCTTCCAGGGATGTGATCATACTACCTGTAAGTCAAAGAAAATCTCTTGGAAACAATATACAGAATTTAAAAATAATTTTACAAGGCTCATTTATTTTTAAACATAACTCTTTAGTTTGAACACACAATAATTTTCTTTTTAAGTACCAAGGTAGCAATCCAATTTTAACGTACTTCACTTTTAAACTCATATAGCATATGTTTTCTTTTTTACTTAATACTAAAGTAGTATGCACACTGCAGAAATGTTGGAAACTACAGTATAAATAAGAATTAAAATCACCAATAACCACCATCTAAGTCATCAAGACAATGTAATTAAAAATCTCAGTTAGTAATTTATAGACCATGTTGTACTTTTAGTTCTCAAAATCAATTTTTATTACTTCTCTTCAGAGGAAAGCAAAGTATTCCAGAAGTATTAAAATGAAAGGAAACAGGTCATTTTTCTTTTTGACACAGGTTTATACTGTTGCCTAGGTTGGAGTGCAATGGTGCCATAATAGCTCACTGCAGGCTCAAACTCTTGACCTCAAGAGATCCTTATACCACAGTCACCTGAGCAGCTGGGACTACTGACACATGCCACCACACCTGGCTTTTTTTTTTTTTTTTAGAGATAAGGGTCTCACTATGTTGCCCAGGATGATCTCAAATTCCTAGCCTCAAGTTATCCCCACCTCAGCCCTCCTAAGTGTTGGGATTATAGATGTAAGCTATCTTGCTTGGCCAGGTCATCTTTCTTATAAAGTAAATCAGAGATAGATAGCAGAAACTTGCTTTCCTTATTTTTAATTAATTCCTTATAACTATTAAAATTAAATATACGATAAAGGTTCTTAAAGATTTCTGTAAGAATACAACACAAACAGTAACAATTTCAGTAATGAAAAGACAAATTCTAAGCAAACTGTTTTGTTTTTCCAATATTATAATTATAAATTTAATAATTATAATTACAATTATAAATGTAATAAAGAGAATTTTCCCTCTCAAAATAAACTATCTGAGTGCATGTAACTTTTCGTTTTAAATGTGTTGGACATTCAGGCAACCATAAAAATTTTTGTTTCAATATTCTCTTAGGGAAAGGAGATATTTTTGTTTTGTTTTTTTTCTTGTGAGCACAGGAAATCCTAACTCAGTTCTAAGAAACTGTGTAAAGTACAAAAGTAACAATAAAAAAATTGGTAACAAAAACATACATGCAGGAGATGCACATTAATTGATATGAAAAACTGCAATGCCTTCTGTTTTTCAAGAAAACTGTGTTGGAACTAAAAAGATCTTAAAGTTTCTATAACACAGTACTATCTAACCACTGATGATAATTTGTATGAGGAAAAATTAAGACTGAAATAATGAATGAAGGAGGTTTAATCTGACTTCAGAAATGTCATGTAGAACACGAAGAGGCTGAACTGGATGATAACTACTTTCTTTCAAAGTGGCTATTCTATATTCTGAATTTTTTGCATGCTTCAACAGTAATGGCCATCCTAATCCACAAAAAAAAAAATACCTTATCATTCTGGCTAACAATAATACAAAATGAATCACAAAATAAAAAACCAGCAAAGTACAGAATTAACAATGGGAAGAAATCCAGTACAACTGAGCTTTCTCCTGAGAACACGCTTTCCTCACAGCAACTGAGTAGATGGAGACTGTGACTTCTTCCACATTACATGACAGTCTGTAGGCAGCGCCTGTATTCTGCTAAATTCCTATAACATTTTTCTATTAATCTAACAAGAAATGCTCCTTGGAGGCTCCTCATCTCCTCATTATTCTTTAGAAAGCTAGGTGGCATCTACTGTTCTCCTAGTAACAGTAGATTACTACTGTTCCCTGATGATTTCAAACATGTTGGCATTTTGCTCTTAGTCTTCCCTATACTAATTCTTGCCAGTGTACTGGGGGATGTCAGCATCCACATGGACAGCACCTCCCTTCTCATTCTAGGATCAACCTTTCTCCAATGAGCTTCACCTCTACAGTAGTCCACAGCCTTAATTTGGACACAGCCATTTTCTTTGCTTGTTCTATTTGTTCTTTGCTTCTTCAGTTCCCATTGCTATGATCCATTCTCTTACCTCCAGTTCCCTCCTTCCTTTCCTTTCACTACGCCTGTGTTTTGGCCTAGCCATTACTCTCTAGTCTGGTGATCCATTCCTTTTCTCTCAGCCTATCACTAGCCACTTGGCTTCACCTTTCCCTAGCCAGACTATTTTTGATCTCCTGTCTTCCATGTCTTCCTGCAGCAACTGCTCTCCAAATCCAAAGCCTGTTAATAACAATCAACACTCTAATCCAAGGCAGCAGAGGCTACTTAAAGAAGGCAAAGTGGAAGTCCACTGAGAAAGTGGTATCCCCCTTCCAAGTCAAATCTGCCTATAATTCTCATCTCCTGTGGTTTCTCACAACATCAGGGATTCTCTCCTCACCCCAACTGCTCAGTTATTCAACCCATCTTGGGTTTCTCCATTTAAATAACAACAAATGCTTCTCCTTTTATTTCATAAACTTCTTGAAATAATACACAACTCCACATTATTTTCATTTATAAAATAAACCGGAAAGAAAACTTCAAAATTCAACTTACTTCTCATCTCTGGTTCATAACTCAGTGAACTTGGTTTGTGGACCCTATATTGTTTTAGTAGTTTTTTGTCCCAGGCACCACAATTTAAAGGACTTGCCAAACGCAAAAACTCCCTAACAAAGAGACAAAACAGTTATTCCTTGATTGTGAATATTATATAATTTACAAACTGAACTTCCAAAAAAAGCAATTTAATAAATTATAACAAACCAGTTAAAATACAAAAAAGGAAAGTTATAAGTAATAATACACAGTGTTAATTTTGCATTTAATCACTGTATGCCTAATATCTAATACATATTTTTCAAAATCCATTTTTTCAGAAGTAAGAATATTGGAGAAGTACCCCAACTTGAATGTGTCTAAAGTCAAACTCGCCACCTTCTACCCAAACCTAGGGCTTTTCTCATGTTCTGCACCCCACTGAAATGTGCTTTGATTCCTCTCATTACTTTGAATCTCCACATTCAGAAAATCAGAAAATCCTGCCGATCAACTCCCTGAGATACCAAATCTGCTGCCTTCTCCCCATTCTTGCTGCTACCTCCCAGACCACACTATTTTGCTACTTCTAAAGCACAGTCTTAATGGCCTCTGTGACTCCAGTCTTGCCCCAACTCAACCCATTCTCCACTAGAGTCAGAATCTCTCGATTAAAATCTGTTCAATGTCACTCTGTTGCTTAAGACTGCAATGGCTGCTCGTTACTTGCAGATGAAAACTTGAACTCCCCCAAATGGCAGACATACAGTACCACATGAGAGATGACTTCTGTTCTCCAGTTTCATTGCTCCCATTTCTCCCTCAATCATAAAGTCCACTCAAGGTATTCCTAAATTATGACTCCCTAAGAATGCTGTGCTCTTTTCCTACTCTGGGTCACCATATTTGTCTTTCTCACTGCTGAGAGTATTCTTTCGTCTACTTTTCATCGGATTAACTCTCCTCCATATTTCATTTCTTAACTGTCATTTCCTCTACAAAGGCTCCTGTGAGCCATCCTTCCCAATAGAATTTAATTAGCAATATTTTAATTTCCTGCTTATTAGACTGTACTCCTTACTAGACTGTATTCCTTACATTTTTTGAGACCATGACCCTTCCATATCCTGATATTTATGGTGTCACATAAAAAAATAGAATACTTCTCTAAATTTTCAATTTCTTACAGTAGGAAAAAAAGGAAAAAAGATTTAAAAGTCAGATGTTCTTTGACGGTTTTTCAAGTAGAATGCTATACACACTTAATGTATAATCTATGGCCTATACTTGTACAAGGTACTTGTACTATCACTTGACTTTTTTTTCTGAGAATCCATTCTTTGTGAAAACTGAGCATATCTAAATGGTTGGTTTTCATTGCTTACTCTGTTTACCTAACTCTGCAATATAAATTATTTTGTAAAATACTATCATTAGGTATAAAGCAGTCTCCACCCTTCCCTCATTTTCTCCCTCCCTCCATCCTTCCTTGCTCCATCCCCTGTGTGTGGTGTGTGTGTGTGTGTGTGTGTGTGTGTGTGTGTGTGTGTGTCAAGTTTTGGAGTAGCAGATTACCAAAAAGGATCAGGAGAAAATCTCAGTGCTATTTTCAAAGCATCAGGACTGTGAATATACTCGTAAGATGGTGAATAAAGTGAACATCTTGGTATTATCAAGACCGAGAAGACTGTCTAATACAACACTGTTTAAGTTCATAAGTTTCTTAATCTATTAGTCAGGGTCAGTTTTCAAAATTACAAATAAATTTCAACCAATTGTTAAAAATGCATCTAAAAGCTTTATATTCTAATAGCAGACCAAAAAAAAATCAAATAAAGAGATATGATTATACTCCCAAACTGATATATGAATGCATTTTTGTTAGGAGGAACAAGAGGATTTATACATTAGATCAGTTCAATTAGGTAATGTCAAGGAAAATACAGAAAAAAATGTTGAAAATAGCAACAGGCAAACTTCATTCCTAAAACATATAGCACTGGTTTCTCTTGCATTAAAAAAGGTAATATACATATATATTTCTTGAATGATCCACAAACTGTGCTACACCCATACTATAAAATAATATTCAGTAATAAAAAGAAAAATCTACTAATATACATAAAAACTTGTATGCCTCTCAAGAACATTATGGTAAATGAAAAAAGACAATTTCTAAAGGTCACACACTGTATGATTTCATTTATATAATATTCGCAGAAAAGCAAAATGATGGAGATGAAGATCAGTGGTTTCCTGGGGTTGGGGAAGTTGGGTATGGCAGTAAAGGGGAATATTAAGGAGACCTTTGTGACATTTCCATTGTGTGGTGGTTACATGAGTCTACACATGTGATGCAATAGCAGATAATCCTATGCAATAGCAGATAATCCTATGTGTACATGAATACATCATGCCAACATCTGTTTCTTGGTTCTGATACTGTACGATAGTTCCAGAAGATGCAACCACGGGAGGAAACTGAGTAAAGTGGACAAAGAACCTCCCTGATCCATCTTTACAAATTACCATGAATCTACAATTCTTTCAAATTAAGAAAGTTAAAAAAAAAGTTCCTCAGAAAAGTTCTTCTATATGAAAAGTCCCTAAATATAAAGTAAATGTATGCCATAGACATGACCTTATTATATTAAAGGAAAGTGAGAGCTTGCCAGATTCAAATGGAAGCAATAATTAATGCGCGGAAACACTTAATAATTACTGAATATGAGATTCATTTGTTTCTAAGTGCTTTACTTCAAGTATTTTGCCATTTTTGTTATGTTTTGGCTACAGATAACTAAATACACATCCATTAAAGCAAGAACTCTGGAATCATAAAGACCCTAGAAACTGACATTACTACATTGTGGCCTATTAGAATAGAAAAAAGAGAAATTACTGACCTCAGCACCATGGGCTCCAGGGCCTGAGAGGCTAATCGTTCAAACATCCGTTGGAGGGGTGGGTGCAGTGAGTGGTCCTCATCAGCCAGGGCAGCACTGCATCTCTGCAGCAGCCGTGCATGAAGACCAGCTTCACACATGACTTGCTGGTTTCTTTCTGTGTGCACCAGGGATTGTAATATATTTGCCACAGCAAGTTGAAGGTCCAAAGCATGCTGAAGTCAACAGAGAAAGCCAAGACCAGCGCATTCTCAGTGACAGGTGGCGGTTCTTTCCACATGCAGCATACCTTTTCATAAGAAGTTTCTATATGCCTCCAAATATATTCAGATAAACTAAATAACTGGCTTAGAGTGACACAGCAAATCCAGAACAGGGTTAGACAAATGTTTCCGGTTTTAATTTTGCAAGAATCAAACCCGGCTGACTCTGTCCTCTTCCAAGTCTTTTTATTTTGCCCCCTCCATGACGAGTGGGTAACTAGTTTAGAGCAAGGACTACTGTTTACATTTGGACATTTTAACTTGAAGCCTGTGGAACCATACAGCATTTTAACAAAAGTACTCACTAAAACTCCACATCAGCCAAACTCTTAAGTGCTACAAGTCAAAACAAATAAATAGCCTTAGTATAGCATCTGCAACATTTTTCCTTCTGTATTATTCATTAACAATGTCCACTGCTGAGCAGGATTTACAAAGAGAAACAGAATTACTCTAGCACCAGAAGTAACCATATGGGTTGTGTTGTAACAGATGAACTGTATTCTAAAATGCACACATCTATACTTACCATGAAATGTAAGACTCAGATAAAAGCCCCCCCCTTCCCTACATTAGCATGTGATATGGAACAGTTCCACATCCCTTTCTCTTGGCCCCCGGCCCCCTTGCTCATGTGACCACACTCATGTCCTTCCGCTCATTAAAGGTGGGAAGCTTACTTCCGGCTGTGTCACTGACCCCACAGAGGCCAGGAGGTCCAGCATTGCCAACATGGCCCCAGGGTGGATGATGACAGCATCTGAGCTCTGGAGAGACGAGACTGGCACGTGTAGTTTCAGGTCAGCAATGTTTTTAGCGGGGTAAACAGGGGGAGTAGAAACAGAATGATATGCATGCCTAGCAAAAAAAGAAAAAAAGGGAAATTTGGTATTTAATTCCAGTCCCCTTCTCTGTTCATTTTCTTCATCTCCTGTTACTTTTATCCACTGATAAGCAAAAAGTCTTGTTACAAAGCACCTTAAGGTTGGGATAGAAAAAAAAAAAAAGCTATATATTATCAACCCTTAAGCCATACACAGACGAAGTAACTATCAACTACCCTTAGTGTTTACATGTCTTTAGCATTTACTATTTGGATCATTTCATTTAAAAAATGACACCTGTATCAGATGTAAAGAATAGATAAAATCATTTCCAAGCCCTAGGAAATGACAGTTCTGATAACATGTGATGAGAAATCAAGTTAAATCACTCAATGGGACTGTTTTCTTTTAAAACTGCCTATATGTTTCTAAACCTTTTTTTAGCCCACAGATAACACAATCAAGAACTAACAAAATCAAAGTGGCTTACTCTACACCTTGGTCAAGACATGGTCAATTGACTCAGGGTTGGCTCAGTCTTGGCTAGCTGAGAATAAATATATTAAGCATCATGGGAGTTTTCCTTCAGTTTATTTGGAACTAAATTTACAATCTATCTCCATGATTCCCCTACCAGTGACAATATTCATGGCAATTTTTAAAGCCTTAAAGGCAAGTTATACAACAAATTTCTATGAGTTAGAAAGCCCAGCCATGTCCTGAATGTATACATTTCTTCTTATCAATGATCTCCAATTTCTATTTCATACTACTCATCTACAATTCATGAATTTTGCACATTTTGCATCTTGGCACTAAGAAGCAGATGCTTGTGGCTTCAGCCTATGGGAGTTCTTTGTTCCAATGAGTTGGTCTCAGCATAATTTGCCTAATGCTGAGCTCTGTCAACGAGAGCAACAGTTTCAGCTCTCTGGTACAAGAGCAGCTTGGGAAACAGATGCTTTACGTCAGTGATTCAGTAGCAAAGAATTGGCACTGCCATGGTTTTTAAAAAAAGTACCATTCTCTTTTTAACAGAGATTCTAGGAAAGTATTCAGCTTCACTTATAAAAAGGCACATGGACTCTCTAAGCCTATTTAAAAGTCAGCATGTCCTCCACCCATTCATGTTTTTACTCCCTGCATTTTGCTGTTTTTCATTCAAAAAAATTTATTTTCTAAACTTATAAGCAAAAGACTTCTAAATCCTTATTTCCAATAGGAACCCTCCTCCTATGTTGCTCTCTTTATTCTTTAAAATATTTTGCTCTATCCAGAAAAAAGATTTATAATTACACTATAGTGTAACGGAAATTCTCAACCACTGAATTAAAAAGATTTCATTAAAAATGTTTTCATCACATACATACCCAAACATAAATTCTAATTGTATATTTTAGTTATAAGCCTTCCCAAATTATTTCTAAATTGACAGGCTTAATCTAGATTTGGATTTAAATTATGGATACATCCAGAAAGAAACCTTTATGTTTTTGAACACTGAACTCTTTCCTAATACTAGTTGAGCATTCCTAAACCAAAAGTTCGAAATCTGAAATGCATCAAAATCAGAAACTTTTTGAGCACCAACATGAAACCACAAATGAAAAATTCCACATTTGACTTCATGTGACAGGTCATAGTCCAAACACAGTCAAAACTTTATTCCATGCACAAACTATTTAAGATGTCACATAAAATTACTTATAGGCAACGTGTATAAGGTATATATGAAACTTAAATTTTGTGTTTGGACTTTGGTCTCAGCCCCAAGATATCTCATTATATAAATGCAAACATTCCAAAATCCAAAAAAACTCAAAATCCAAAACACTTCTAGTGCCAAGCATTTCAGATAAAGAATATCAGTCGGTATATAAATATTATAGTCGTAAAAATTTGTATCTTATATAAGAAACAATATTCTGTTGAAGGAATTACACCATGGTTTTCAAATCAAAAAATATTGCAAACATTGATGAAATATGAAACAGTATTTATCAACTAAAATTAGGTGTATAACAGATTTTATATAAAATTAATTCTTATTAAGTAACCTAGGTATTACCACAGGTATTACCACTTTTTAAGTTTAGAGATTATGGTAAACGTATTAATTAGTGAATTCCCAAGCAAGCCCTACCCATTTGCAAAAAGATAGGATAAAATGACATTTCAAAATTTACTTCATTTTTATGCTACAGTTACTTTGAAAAGTTAGGGAAACTGCTAGCAAATATTTCAACCTAAATTCTCATATATATTTAAGACTCATCCACCACTTTTGGGAATATATAGTTGAATATTTAAACGGTAAGTCTGCTTTGCTTTCATTGTCATCAAGTGCGTAATGGCACTGAGTAACAGATACTATGTCTGAATGATAACTAGTCCTCGCCACCTCTGGCTCTGTTGCATTTGTATTCTGAAGGGCTTTGATTATAATTCTATATTCACTCCTCTAACTTTGATTGAACACTGTTCAGCTACAACTCTGTTCTATTATTCCTCCTGAATAATGAATAATGGAAAACGTTATGAATTTTCATTTTCCAAATAAGAAGTTAGCTAGTTCTTTCTACCCCAGTTAAGATAATAAGAAAAGATTCTCTAGGATTTTACATGTCAGATGAGTATCGCAAGCTCTAAACTTCCGTAGCATCTGAACGCTCCACAAGCCATAAAAACATAATACAATGTTGGTTTCTCCTTTTGCCAACAAAACCAACATGTTGTGCCACAAGAAAAAGATGTCCATGAGCTGATGTAATTTGTTGAGGTTCTAGAAATAGTGTGACTTAAATTCTAATTTCAAAAGCTAACAGATTTGGTTTTGTGAAGTAAAAACATTATATTCATTACTAGCTTATGATTCTTAACACTGAGCAAAATGTATGCAACCTGACTAGAACAGCAACCCAGAAATGTCAACACTCATCTTCACATTAGCCTGAACAATATCAGATGCTTCCTGTTCTTAGGGTAGCATCAACTTGTAAGACTGACAGAGAATTCACATGGATTAGGACCACTCAATTAGCTTTGTTAATTCAGCCACAGTTTTCCCTTAAGTCAAAGGTCTGGTATCTCTACATGTAACTACACTGCAAATATTAACAAAAAGTTTTTTATTTAATGTCATAGGTAACACTTTAAGAAAAAAAAAAGAAAATGCTTTCTCTTTGTCAAATTACCATTTGAATAAATAGTAAGCTCTGATGGCTTTTTATAAAACATGCCCCCCAATCTGTGAATTTCTATTTTGTGGTTTTTGATTAACACCTAAAAAGGACTAAATGTTTTTAAACAGCAATTTTTAAGCCTTAACCATTCATGATATAATCATTATGCTTTAAAATTGTAATTTTTTAGTAATTTAAACGGTAAACCAATTGGAATTATTTCTCTAATACTCAATAGTTCTCTGAGATCATGGGCATATGTAAATTTTCAAACACAAATACCTTTACTTCATTCATTTTGGCAATAGAAAGATATACTAAATTGATGAAATTTATCTATTTATGGCTTCTTGAATTAAAAACAGCTATTAGAAAAAGAAATAGTAGTTTTTAAGCACACCTATATTGAAAAAACCTAAATACATTTAAGACTATTCTGAACTATATCATAAGCTATAAGCCCCAGTGTAAATTTAAGAGAAAAAGAAAAAATCCATAAACCTCATAAATATTACTATCAAAATAGGTTGAAATACAGAACCTGTAATAAATACTTTGATGCATGCTCTACAACTATCTTCAAGTTTCAAAATCTGAACACTAATAATATTAACAATAAAGCAGGACCTTGGGATTCTTTTTTTTTTTTTTTAATTGAGTCAGAGTCTCACTGTGTCATCCAGGCTAGAATGCAGTGGCATGCTCATGGCCACCGTAGCCTCAACTTGCTGGGCTCAGGTGATCCTTTCACTTCATCCTTCTAAAGATGGCTAATTTTTTTTTTTTAATTGTAGAGACAAGCTCTCACCAAGTTGCCCAGGCTTGTCTCCAGCCCCTGGGCTCAAGCAATTCGCTTGTCTTGGCCTCCCAAACTGCTGAGATTACAGGCATGAGTCACTGTGCCTAGCCCAGGATTCATTTTTTAAAACTATCACAGAAGAATATTTATACAAAAGTTAAGTACTTATTCTTGGTTATGAGAAAAACAGGAAAATATTTTATGCCAACTGCAGACTATGATCATTTAATATGCAGGTTGCAAATAGAATCTTAAATGGATCTTCATTGTATTTTTGTTAATCAATTGCAGTTTTAAAAATTCATAAGTTTTACATGCAAAATCTACCAGATCAGCTTAGAGATTTACACAGAACTGATGAAAGTAAGAACTGGTGTACATTTTTAATTCACATTTTCAAAGTTTAGCTTTGACAGCTGACTGTAACAGCACCATATTTCAGCTGGTTGAACCTGATTGAGAAAATACACATTGCCTTCCAGTGCTACACAGTTTACTTTGGAGTAACAGTAAAAAAACCCAAAAATTATCCTAACAAAATTTAAAGTATTAAAAAGGAAAGGTGGAAAAGTATTCTACTTAAAGAGGTATTAAGTCCTCATTTCTAACTTATTTTTAATAAAACCAAAAAGCATAGTTTAAATAATACAGTTGGATGACAAAATTCTACATGTCCTTCATATCTTTATAGCATTGACACATTTTACTTTCATAAATATACCCAAGAGAAATGGTAACTTTAAAACCTAACCCCCAACCCCCAAACACACACAAATAGAAAGCCAAAGAAAAATTAAAGTTACAAAATACAATCACATTAACGTATAAGTAAGGACAGGAAAAAACCCCACACAAATAAAGATTGACTTCTCTTATAAGATCAGTACCTTTTCCTGGACAAAGCTGGTGTACCCCAAGGAGAGGGGAGAGAAGACTCACTTGTCAGGCAAGGAGGGATCTGTTCTGCACGACTACAGACAACAAAACAGACAGGGTGGTTTAGAGAGGTTAGAAGAAGAGAACACCAGGTTGGCAGGTGGTTAGTTTCACAAGAAATGCCAGTAAAAGTTTAATAAGGAACATCCTCCGTACTCTGCCGGAACAAGGAACAAGACTATATAACACATGCACTGAATGAAACAGAAAAGCATGCCTAAGGCGGATGTTTATCCCATTAATGTTAACACGTAACACATTTGTTAAACAGAGTGCTGCAAGCCCTATTTTTGAGAAAGTGACTAAAAAATGAGGCTTTCCAAATAAGATAAGTGGAAATCAAGGGAAAGAGGTTGAATTTGAATACAAAAATTCACATAGCTTGTTCTGAGAACACTACACTTATCCTAGGTTTCCTATAAGTTAACAATATAGAGGCATTTTTATTTCAAGATGAGGGGAAACAGAATATGTTTTGTAATTTCTTATAATTTTTCTCACAATTTTTTGGATTTTTGAAATCTAAATATCAAGGACTAACAAATATTGTCAAGAAGCAAGAAATATTTCAAAGTAGACATTCCACAGTAAAGGATACAAAACCTATTAGAAGCTCTGTTCAATAGAGTTACTTGGTTTATTTATGGGGACCATTTGTTCATTTATCTTATGAAATAAAATATGGTTAACTATTAAAAGCATTAGTGTTAGGATCTAAATTTGCAATATGATCATAGAGACATATGATTTCCATAGAGACATATGGAAATCATATGATTTCCAAAGAGACAACTTAATTGAAAAAACACAGTTGAAGCACTGAAAATAAGTGATTTAGGGGAAAGTAGCTCTCCTCTGATTTCCCTTAGGGCCCTGGATTTCCCCCATCATAACATCTATCACATTATATATAATTATTTATGAGTCCACATCTCAGCTAAAAGATAGCAAGGACTAAGACAGTCCTGTGCACAGCTGACTCCTCAGAATCTAGCACAGGGACTTGACAGGCAGCAGATTTCCCTTAAGTACTTGTTAATGAAGGAATGAGTTAATGAGTCTGATAGACTCTTAAACTTGGTCGTTCAAGATACTGCTACGTCTCTTAGGGGGCTGTATCATCTTTCAAAGATTATAAACTGTTCAGAATGACAGACTGTCTGGAAATAGGAATCATCAGAACCATGTTCTCTTAATAACAAATATTAGTAAGTCCCGAAGCATCTAATGTTTTTGAGGCTAAAAAGGAAAAAGAGAACAATTAAAGGAAATCTCATAAAAACAGTTCCAATAAATGTAATGCGAGCTAACTGAACCTGAATTTTCAAATAATACATAGGCTTCCATGCAAAAACAATGACACCAGAGCAACAGCAATATACAAAAATACAGTAGTACACCCTTAAAAAATAGGAGCAAAGATTCATTTGCTTTCCTTTTCTTTTGGGTTAACTTATAATTCACATCTCAATGTTGAAGTCACGCTTAGTGCACCTTTGTAATTCAGGACAGAGCAGAGCCATACCTGTCGAAAGAATCCGTGGCTACTTTGTAAAGATAAATAAAGAGTTTACTACAGTGTCGTAAAGTGGGTGACACTGAGTCCATGGAGATGACATCTTCCTCTAAAAGCCTTTGAAATGGCTGCGTATTTGAAGGGAAGACATTCATGGCGCTTATTTTTCTTAGGTCTGAGAAGCAGCCAAGAAACCGAACGGCATCTGCCAACTTCTCATACTGAATCTCTGTTTTGAAGAAGTGAGAGTTGGCTGGTTCATAGCGCATTGCTGCAGTCAACGTGCAGAACACAGTGTGGAGAAGTTCAAACACTTGATTCTGGTTCACTTTCTCCCAGCCATTCTTGGGTGGAGAGCTCAAAGATCTTTCCATAGCAACAAGCAAGGATGTAATGTACACAAATCCTCCAACTTTCCTGAAAACTGTTCTTGAACGATGGCTTTCTCGAAGGACTGACAGGAGGGCCTACAGGGGATAAAAGACAAAATAAACAAAAATAAATGTAATTTAAAAAAGAAAGAAAAAACCATCATGCATGTATGTCAATGGGTATGCAATTCTGTGAACATCTGACATGTTTCTGTTGTTTACCCAAAAAGCAGTTCTATAAAGCATATGAAATATTTAGCAAATTAAAAGTGCCATATTAAAAGCCAAAGATAATTTTAGAAAACACTACTACACATTTTTTTTTTCATTTTTTGGTTTTTATTTTTTAGATTGGAATCTCACTATGTTGTAGCATGATCATGGCTACCACAGCCTTAGCCTGCTGGGCTCAGGAGATCCTTCTACTTTAGCCTTCCAAGTAGCTGGGACTACAGGTGCATACCACCATGCCCAGGTAATTTTTTGACGTTTGTACAGAAGAGTTCTCATCACATTGCCCAGGTTAGTCTCAAACTCCTGGGCTCAGATAATCCTCTCGCCTTGGCCTCCCAAAGTGCGGGGATTATAGACGTGAGCCAACGTGCCCTGCCACACATTTCTTTGATAAAGTAAGGCTACATCCAAGTCCTGGCTAAAACCTTTCCAGTGTCTTCATTTGGTAATGACAGTGGTACCCTACCTTTTTGGTATCAGGGATCAGTTTTGTGGAAGACAGTTTTTCCATGGACAGGGAGCAGGAGGATGGTTTCAGAATGTTTCAAGTACATTATACTTATTGTGTACTTTATTTCTATTATTACTACATTGTAATATACAATGAAATAATTATATACCTCACCATAATGCAGAATCAGTGGGAGCCCTGAGCTTGTTTTCCTACAACTAGACCGGTCCCATCTAGGGGTGATGGGAGACAGTGCTAGCATTATTATCTCAGCTCCAGCTCTGATCATCAGGCATTAGATTCTCATAAGGAGCGCACAACCTAGATCCCTCGTGTGCGCAGTTCACAACAAAGTTCATGCTCCTATGAGAATCAAATGCCTCTGCTGATCTAACAGGAGGCAGAGCTCAGGCAGTAATGTGAGTGATAGGGAACAGCTGTAAACAGATGAAGCTTAGCTCACTCGCCTGCCACACCTCCTGCTGTGCGGCCCAGTTCCTAATAGACCATGGGTCAATACTAGTCCATAGCCCAGGGTTTGGGGACCATTGGGTGATGACATGAATGAATTCAGTGATTTTACAAAGTAATTTCATTAAATAAGTAAAGTACATATTCTAGTCTAATTTTACACAATCACAAAAACTTGTATGTATATACAAACTGACTTATTCTAGGAGAAATCAGAGAGATTGGCCAGGCAGCCAAAATTTGAGGTCTTTTGATTCATATAAAGTAACCATACTGTCATTCTTTAGAAGAGGACTCAATTAGAAGACTTATAAGACATTCTCTCATGCAAAGTGAATTGGAGCCCAAGACTAAAAGTATGCCCTTTCCTAGAGCAGCTATAAGCTCTAAGAAATAAATCCTAAAGTAAATACATAAATCAAACTTTTATTTTCTGAACTGTCATATTTTCAGCTTAGCTTGTTATTTTAAAAAAACACATTATAAAATCACCTAATATTTTACTGGGCACTTACTATTTCCTAGGCATTCTGGGTACTTTTATGCATTAGTTTATTTAAACCTTTCAACGATTCTGGGGGTTAAGTACTGTTATTATCCCCTCTTTAGAGATAAGGAATTGAGGTTCAATGTGAAAAAACAACTTGCCAAAGACTGTACAGCTTACACAATGGCAAAGGTAGGATTTAAACCCAGGCAGTCTAATTATTCTGTTCATGCACTTAACCATGTCATTATACTGACCAAATAGCAATCTGAAATCTGTTTATAGACACAGATTCCTTTGTCTTTTGTTTTAGTAACTGTAGCATGATATCTACTGTTACTTAAGACATAATTTATAATCTGTCCAACCATTACATTTGAAAAGTCATTTTATGAAAAGATTTCACATTTTTAATGGTATCTGATGAATGGAAAAGCTACATACAGGTTGAGTAACCATTATCTAGAATGTCTGGAACCAAAAGTGTTTGGATTTCAGATTTTGGAATATTGCACATACATAATGAGATATCTTGGGAATGGGACCCATGTCTAAACATGAAATTCATGCAAGTTCCATATACAGCTTATATATATATTTTTTTTTTCAAGGTAATTTTATAAAACAGTTTAAATAACCTTGTGCATAAAACAAAGTTTTTACTGCAACCTGCCACGAGGTCAGCTGTAGAATTTTCCACTTGTTAGTGTTCAAATTTTGGAGAATTTTGAAATGAGATTTTTGGATTAGGGATGCTCAACCCATATTATATATATAATCACTTTTTGACAGACACTGCTTCAGATATTATGCAGATTTCATTGTACATACCTATGCCTTAATTTACTATTTTAAAAGACAGGAAATATGTAATCAGTATACAAATAAAATGCAAAAGCAGTATAGTTCTTCTATAATTCTACAACCAATAAATTTCCATCTCTTGTCAAATTTAATAAGTTGCATTTATACTTAACAATAATTAACTCCTATTAACAAACTACTTTTTGACTTAAACACACGCATATCTTAGAACCTAACCTAGCCTGGAGATTAAATGCAATGGCTAGAGTCAGAATACTTGGGGTCAAATTCTTACTCCAACATAAAAAGTATTTTACCACATCAGTTACTTAACCTTTCTGTGTCACAACTTCCCCTGATGCAACATGGAAGCAACAACAATAATTTCCCTCACAGGAAATGCATGTAAAACCCTTAAGCAAAGTGCCTGGCTATAAGCCCACTATTAACATGAATCTGTAAAAACATTTGGGAGAAAAATAGGACAAATATTATTTTATAGATGAAGAAGGGTAAGTTCAGAATTAAACAAACATGTACAAAATCCTACCATTGGTTAGAATTATGGTGTAGATTAGAAAAACCACTGCTTTTATGGATCCTGACTTGGTCCAATGTTGTATTATGTCTTTCCGGACAGCCACATCGCCTCCTTAAATCTGTTATCTGCTGGCACTCTATTATCATAGCACAATCTCAGTATTTGCAAAACTTCAAGTAAATAATTTAACTTTCTGCTTAAATCAATAAGTAAGTAGCAAACATCAAAGTTACAATGGGTTCTGGAAGGTGCATGGTTAATTAGACAAAATCATCATCTGTATATTACTTACATTTGCATAAATATAATGCATACAATTCAAATTCATACATCAGAAGAATTATGAGCTATGATACATCATGGAACTTCAAGTTTGTATAAAATAATTACAAATTAAATCACTGAGGCCCGTGGTATGTGTCAGCTGAATGGAAGCACTGACAGGCAGTTCTGAGTGTAGCAAAAATGGAAATTAAAATGAAGAACCAAGTCCTGCCCATTGCCTCCTCCCACAACTCTATGCCCTCCAAGCAGAAGGACAGAGCTGGCTCACCTGGCTCTCAAGAGTCACCTGTCATATTTTCAGGAACTTTGTAAGCCAGTTGATAAATACACAATCATAATTAAATACACAATTAAATACACAATCATAATTAAAAAGCTATATAAATGTACAACTATATAAATTATTTTTAAAATAAGGGTTGGACATAGTGGTTCACACCTGTAATCCCTGCATTTTGGGAGGTGGAGGTAAGAGGACTGCCTGAGCCTACGAGTTCGAGACCAGTCTGGGCAACATGGCAAGACCTCGTCTCTACAAAAAATAAAAAATTTAGCCAGGCATGGTGGCACACCCCTGTAGTCCCAGCTACTCTAGAGGCTGAAGCAGAAGGACCAGAAAGCCCAGAAAGTCCAGGCTGCGGTAGCTATGATCATGCCATTGCACTCCAGTCTGGGTGATAGAGTGAAATTCCAACTCAAAATAACCAAATAAATAATAGAAATAAAAACAAAAGTAATACTCAAACTTTATCATTTTCTAATTATTTTCTGTATTTTACTATTATCTATGCTCTTGGGTATCTGCATGAGTAAATACTATTCCTTTGCACTCAGATGGCCCCTCTGAGGGGACATTGTAAATCTAGCAAACCACTCTGATGTACCCTCTAAAGGGACATGAAGAGACTGCTGGTGATTCTACAGGAAAAATTTAGGCCAGTGCAAATTTTTCAAAAGTGTATGTTTCCTTGAAGTTTTCTATTCCAACTGCATGAAAAAGCAAATAAAGAGATGGACTATATACTGAGATATATGCTAAAAAAAATCAGCTGGCGTTATGTAGGAAGAGAATGTATGAAGTACTTTCACAGTGGTGCACAGACTACACAATAAATTACATATTATTAATGTGGGAGGAAGAAAGTGAGACTGCACTGTCTGCTCAAGTAGAAAACCACCAGGTGGAAGACGTCAAACAAATGACTGTTGCACAACATGTATCAATGAACCTGCAATGCATGTCGGTGACTGTTTCACACATTATCACTTTAGAAAAAAATAAGATGTAAAATTTTGACATTTTTGTTCATAAATAAGTTCCTCAGTGTCCAAAATTCCATTGTAAGTCAAATATTATTACAATAAAATAACTGGTTCCATCACTATACTACTTAACAGGAAATGATTTGTTTTTCACTATTTTGTAAAAAAGTGCAGTCGAGTTGCTGGTAGGTGAGCTGCGAGATGTCTCTTAGTGCAAAGGGCTATATATGGGGTACGACTGTATCTTCCCAGTCCACATTCTGTGGTACATTAGTTGCCTGAAGAATTCACAGTGGGAGTATTTGCATCATGAAAATCAGAAAATGCAGCACATCCTCCAGCCTAGGAGGCAGTTATTAACACCAATCAGAACAGCACTGCCTCAAAGTTATGGGTTAACCAATTACCTCTTGTTGGCTCTGCCTACCAATACTTTAAAAATTCAATGAAGGTACCAAAAGAAGACGAAAATGTATGTCAAAAAGTTGACAACTTTAACATTTCTTGGAGTCATCTGTTTTCTCCTAACAATTCTTTCAGATACACAGATATTCTTCAAATATTGACACATGTAGATTTCCTTTTGTTCTGAGAATAAATTAGATTAATCTTGCTTCTCAAATAAAATGGTAACATTAATCTTGCTTTTAAAATAAAATGCATAATCAAAATAGTCAATATACTTTGTCCAAATATGATAAAATATACATCAAAGAAGTGCTATTTTTTCATTATTGACTAGAAATTTAATTGAACCATCTACAAGAAACCCACAGCCAACATACTGCTAAACAGACAGAAATTGGAACCATTTCCCCTGAAAACCAGAACAAGACAAGGATGCCCACTCTCACCTCTCCTTTCAACATAGTTTTGGAAGTCCTAGCTAGAGCAATCAGACAAGAGGAGATCAGGGGTATCCAAATAGGAAAAGAGGAAGTCATCATTCTTTGCAGACAACATGATTCTAACCTCAAAAACCCCAGAGAATCTAAAAACCTCCTTACACTGACAAAAGACTTTGGCAAAGTCTCAGGGTATAAAATCAATGTGCAAAAGACAGTCGTATTTCTATACACCAACAATAAACAAACAGAAATCCAAATAAAAAGCACAATCCCATTCACAATAGCCAGAAAAAAATCAAATACCTTGGCATCTTCCTAACCAAAGATGGCAAAGACCTTTACAATGAAAACTACAAAACATTGCTCAAAGAAATCAAATATCATACACACACACACACACACACACACACACACAGAATTTAATACAAGCATAAGGAAATGAGAGAAATGACAATTCCTGTGATGTCTGTGCTAGAATGTAGGAGTCCAAAATGTGCCATTCCAGAGTATGCCACTGTGGCATAAGGATTATTTTGAATGGAAGGCAACTGAGAAGAAGTGGATGCCAGAAGCTCTCTGCCCTCTCTCCATTTGCCTAAAGGCAGAACATGAACAGAGGGTTACCTCATCCCTACTATCAGGAGGGTAGGCTTTTTTTTTTTTTAAGATTAGAGAATATAATTTATTTAAAAAGTAAATTAGGTAGAGAAAGAGGAGATTCACCTCCCCAAGGTAGGGGAAGGGGCCAAATCCAGGAAGCATGGTGACAGCCATACCTCAAAGAGCACATGATCACACCAGAGTCTAGTAAGACAATGGTCCAGTAGGGCAGTTTGATCACTGAAGACAAAGTTGACCCCATCAGCCCGGAGAAGACACCAGGGAATCAATATAACAAACCACTCACTTGCCTTCCTGCAATCTGTTGTCCCCAGAATCCTTTTCCTGTCTTACTGTTTTTTGCTGGACATGCCATACAGCAGTCCCCCCTTATCTGAGGTTTTGCTTTCCTTGGTTTCAGCTACCTATGGTCAACTTGGTCTGAAAATATTGAATGAAAAATTCCAAAAATAAATAATTTGTAAGTTTGAAACTGCGTCACTGAGTGGTGTGATGAAATGGCGCAAAGCCCCACACACGAAATCATTCCTCTGTCCAAGTGTGTCCATACTGCATAAGCTTCTTGCCTGTTATTAACTTAGTAGCCATCTTTGATATGAGTGACTATGGAAGTATCAGTGCTATGGTCAACTAACCCTTATTTTACTTAATATTGGTCCCCAAGTGCAGGAGCAGTGATGCCGACATATTGGTATAACTGTTTTAACTTAACTAGCTAATGTAGTTAAACTCTTACTGTGTCTAATTTATGAATTAACCTTATCACAGGTATGTACACACGGGAAAAAACAGAGTACATATAGGGTTCAGTGCTATCCATGATTTCAGGCATCCACTGGGGGTGTTGAGACTTGTCCTCCAGGGAAAAGGGGGATCCACTGTATAAGATGGAATTCTAAGCCACCTCTTTGAAAATTAGTTCTCTCATTCCTGGGTATCTCTCATTATATATGAGGTATAGATGTCAATAAATTTCTGTTTGCTCTTCTTTTGCTTATCTGTCATTTGTAATGGGTCAGCAGTTCCAGCTAATAACTAAGAGGATAGAGAAAAATGTACGTTTCTTCACCTATATATGAGAGTACTAGAAGAGGAAGTCAGAGGGAGAACAGTTAGGTCATGAGGGCCTTGAAGGCCAGGTTAAAAACACTGACATTCTGTAAGTTGTAGTCATCGTGACATACTTTTAGACTTGAAGAAAATTGCATATATAGTTAAATAATTCAAAGATATCCTTCATCCAGATTCTCCAAATATTAACATTTTATATTTCTCTTTACCCCTAAAAGTTTCAGCGTGTTTTTTGTAAAAAGGAATTCTTTTACCTACCCGCAGTACATGACTAAAATCAGGAAACTAACACTGAAATAATGTAATCATTTAATCTACAGACCTAATTGTATTTTTGAAAACTCCTCAAAATATCTTTACAGCGAAAGGAAATTCAAGTATGCATCACATTCAGTAGTCACTTTGGCCTCTCTACTTTGGAACAGTTCTTGAGTCACTTTTCATTTTTGAAGTATACAGGTCAGTTATTTTGTGGAAAGTCTCTCAATTTCAGTTTACTTGATGTTTTCTAATAATTAGATTCAGATCACATACTTTTGGTAGGAAAAAAAAGTGAGCTGAATTCTTCTCAGAGCTTTCTATCAGAAGGCATCATGCTATTAACTGTCCTATCACTAGCAATGTTACTGTTGATCATTGGTTAAGGCGGAGTCTACTGTAAAGCTAGTATCTCATAATTTGAAAATTTAAAAGTATCTTTTGAGGATATAATTTAAGACTATGCAAAAATCCCATCATTCCTTAAACTTTCATCTACCATCTTCAGCAGCCAGTGATGACTTTTACCTGAATCAATTATTATATTTGATAAATGGTGATTTTCTTTGACTTTTGACTTAAGATCTTTCCCTTTTCTCCCTACACTTGACTTATTGACTTGCTTTATATTCTGTTATCAGTTACCCACTTCTTTACTTTTTAAAGGCTAAATAAAATGTGTTTATGCTCATTTTGCTTCTGTCTCTGCTCTAGCCCTAGTAACAACTATTTCTCTAGGGAGCCCAGGCTCCTTATATTGGAAAATGATCTCATTCTTCAAAATGAATTTTGTTAGGATTCTCTTCTGTAAAACTTCTAGTTTTTAAAATTTCTTGAATTTTGAGAGCTTAATAATACTCTGGTATTTTATAGATATTATAAAATATTTATATTGTGATATATAAACGACAATAATAAAAAAACTTAAATTCTGTTTCTTAAGATATGGTTATCATCCAGCCTTTTTTTTGTTGTTTTAGGGCATTAAATGATGACTTTTCTCCTGATAATAAAACTGATAATCTTTTACTATAAATTTTATTTACATTTTACTGTTTTTCTTTATGATTTTCGTTGTATCTTCTCAATAATTAAAAAAAAACCTTAAAAAAATGATATTTAGACATTTTATGTCAATAATAAGAGAATATAAATTTTAATAGACTTCTCTCATCAGATGTTATTTAAATACAAGGCCAGGTTTCTAGTCAAAAAAAAAAGTCTAGGCTTCTTTTGATTAAAACTACTATTATTCATAGGACAGATGTTTTTTGTTTGTTTTTTCCTTTTTCTTTCTTGGATGCCTTTTTAAAAAAAAATTATTTTAAAGATGTAGGTTATAATTCAGCATTACATATACAAGTGGTCATTGTACAGGTAAAGTTTTGGTCTCCCTTTGGTCCCCACTTTGCCTGGTTTGAGATCAGGTACCCTTATTAATGTTACGTGCTCCTCATCCCTCCTTCTATGTTTTCCAGCTACTGCCAATTCCTTTCTTACAATATTACAGTAAATGTTCAGGGTCTGCTTATGGGGGAGAACATGTGGTACTCAGTTCTTTGTTTCTGTGATAAATCACTGAGTATTATAGAGTCTAAATTCATCCAAGTTGCTACAAAGTCTATAATTTTGTTTTTCTTTATGCTGCATAATATTCCATCATGTACCACATTTTTTTATCCAGTCCAGTTTTGAAGGGCAGCATTGTTGGTTCCATGCTTTTGCTATTGTAAATAATGCTACAATAAACACGCGTGTGCAGGTATCTTTTTTGTAGAGCGATTTAAGTTCCTCTGGGTATATTCCCAGAAGGGGGATTGCTGGATTGTATGGAAGGTCAATTTCTAGTTCTTTCAGGAATCGCCACACTGTTTTCCATAGAGATTGAACTAGTTTGCATTCCCACCAACAATGCAGGAGCATTCATTCCCTTTTCTCTGTATCCTCACCAGCATCTGTTTTTTGTTTTGTTAATGATGGTCATTCTTACTGGAGTTAGGTGGTATCTCAATGTGGTTTTGATTTGCAGTTCTCTGATGATTAGTGAGGCTGAGCATTTTTTCATGTGTCTATTGGCTGCTCCTATGTCTTCTTTTGAGGAGTGTCTATTCATGTCTTTGGCCTACTTTTTAATGGGGCTGTTTGTTTTTTTCCTTTTGGCATGTTTGAGTTCCTTATAGATCTTGGATGTTTTAGGCCTTTGTCAGATATACAGTCGGCAAATATTTTTTCCCATTCTGTGGGATGTCTTCCCGCTCTCCAAAGTCTCAGGGTACAAAATAAACATGCAAATGATAGTTGCATTCTTATACACCAACAACAAACTGGCAGAGACCCAAATAAAAAGCACAATTCCATTCACAACAACCATAGAAGAATGAAGTACCTCGGCATAGCACAGAAGTTAAAAACACACTCTCAAAAGAGACCACATGTGTTCAGATCTAGGCTCTCTACCTACTAGACACTGACACTTGAGTAAGTTATTTAACCAGTCTGTGTTTCAGTTTATAATCTATAAAACAGGCACACGAATAGTACCTATTGTTTTCATGAGAATTAAATAAGTAGACACATGTAAATGGATACATTAGTACTTGACACAAAGAAAACAGTCATAAATGTTAGATGTTGGTATACTGGTTTCTGGCACTTAGAAGAATTGTTTTATATATTTTGTAATATTCTTTACTTATTGATCCCACCTTACTTGCCTCACTAAATTCACTTGTAAATAAGTTAAAAGTGAAACATTTAATTATAGTATGACTTTTAAAATTTCTTATATAGAAATATCAGTGACTACAGTAATGTGAAAGAAAATACGTGTGTAAATCTTTGTAAAATATAATGGTGATGTGGAAAGAATACAGGTATTGAAATCTGGGTGTCAGTCATACTGCTTAAAAGCTAGTTGCATAATATCCAAGTTATATGAGGTCTCTGAATCTAAGTTTTCTCATCTGTAAAACAGGACAATACTTACGTCATAGGACTGCTAAGGAGTAAATTATAAAAGAATATGTAAAATTTCTAGTATATTGTTTGATATCTACTAGAAGATTGAAATATCGATTACATACATACAAAGAGGATTCTCCCCCCCAAAACTGAAATTTATGAAAACTGTATATTTATTCTAACAGGTTTAAACTTCAGTCACTTACAAAGTACTCTCCGTTTGATACAATACACCTAGCAAGACGCTTTTTCCACTGCTCAAAACATTTTTGAACTCATCAATTTTGATGCCTTTTAGTGCTTCAGCAGTTTTGTGTTCACCTCTTCCACGTTGGCAAAATGTTTCCCTTTGAGGACTTTATTCATCCAGGAAAACAAACAAAAAAATATCTTGAGGTGAAACCAAGTGAACAGGGAAGGTACAGGACAAGGGGGCTATGCTGTTTTTAGTCAAAAACTGCTGAACACTCAGCACGGTGTGGGCAGGTTTGTTGTCAAGGTGGAAGAACCAGTCACCTATTTGCTACAACTTGGGACATTTCTTCCACAAATCATGATACAACCTTCTCAAAACTTCCAGATAAAAACTCTGATTGACTGTTGATACAGAGGAACAAATTCCAAGTGTATTACAAGGGGCCTGCCCTCCAAATATATATATACACACACACACACACACACACACATACATGTGTGTTTAATGCCATTTATAACATTTTATTTCACAGATGCCTAACAATATAAGTTATTTTAAATGATCAGATAATACATGTATTTAGTATTTACTAAGATGCTACACTTCACTAATACACTTTTTTTTTTTTGAGTTGGAGTCTCACACCATCACCCAGGTTGGAGAGCAGTGGCACACTCGTGACCAGCCCAGGCTTGACCTGCTGGGCTCCGGCAATTCTTCCGTCTCAGCCTTCCAAGTAGCTGGAAGGACAGAGTGTACTACCATGCCCAGTTAATTTTTTTATTTATTGTAGAAAAGAGGTCTCACCAAGTTGCCCGGGCTGGTCTCAAGCCCACAGGCTCAGGCAATCCACTCGTCTTGGCCTCCCAAAGTGCTGGGATTACAGGCTGAGACACTGAGCCTGGCCTTTTAATTTAAAGGATGATTCCTATAAGCCAAGATAATTACTGTAAAGGTTTACCAGTAATAAGTTAACACATACTAAAAGACATGAATGAGTACAAATCCCTAATGTGTACAAATCTGGGGGGGAGGGGTTGGGGGTAATTTGGATTTTTGAAATTTCCCTGTCCCTAACTTAAATATCATTCATTTAAAAATAACTGTAAATTTTAGATGTAAAAGAGCAGAGCATACTGTATTTAACTTACCCTTAGGATGTCAGTCTTCAACTGCAATTCTGTTGGCGGGGCTGAATGCATTAACCCCAGGAGAGTGCCCATGTCATCGTCCCCATTTGGGGACAGCACCAGCTGCTGGATAGTCATCAGGGCATGCTGCCGGCACTGAGGGTACTTGACTATATTATGCGCACATCTTGCACCTCCAAATTCTCGAAAAATTCCTTCAAGGAGGGAAAAAATGTACAACATGGGCTGACTTAAAATGTTCTGAGAAAAGTCAGATGAATAAAAATTCAGCTATTTTTGTAGGTAAAGAAACTCCAAAGAATGCAAATAAAATCTGCCCAGCTATTTCACCGCTTATATTACAATACAAAATTACACTGTGAAATGTCAGCAAAGGCACATGCACCATGTCCAAATTCTTCAAATCTAGAACATTCAGAAATTTCATAGGCAGGCACCAGGAGACCAAATCCTGAAATGAACTTATGTAAAAGGCTTTCAGGTGGACAGTCCCCAAAATACATTTGATTTAAACTAAGCAAGGCCTTCAAAACAGTAGCAAGAAACAAATGGAATAAATTATTCCACCATGGAAAAAAAATTACAAAGAACTACAATTTTTTGTTACGTAAGTAGAGCACAAGAACAAGAAAAGACCAATTCTGTAACAGAAAGCATCAGTCACCATACTACTCCAGAGCCTTTACAGACAGATTTATTGAATACTCATTTCCTACCATACAGAAGTTCAGTAACGTGGCCAAGGTCACTGAGCTGGCAAGTGACAGCACAGGATGTCTGCCTGCAAAGCCCAGCACTGTAGCCTGTGCTCCTGCTCACACTTGATACTATTCTCATATCAAATACCATCCTTGAGTATAAAAAAATATGGACTAAGGGACTGAAATCACTAATTAGTATTTTCCCTACACAATTGTTCTTGCCCTCATTCTTTTTAGAACACCTTGTTTATATACCACTGTTACAGTTTATTTCAAATAGTCTTACTATTATTGTTTATATGTTTGGTCCCCTATAACTCTTGATTTCCTCCTGACTTGTTAAGACAATAAATGTTTATTAAGTGAATAACTGATAATGTGTTTTGCTGTAGCAGTCACTGTCCTCTCTATTTAGTCTGTTTCTATTTCTAACTTTATAAGAGTTACATGACCTTGAAGTAGGTCTAAATCATGTGCTTGAGATTCAGCACATGGGATATGTGACCTCCTTTGATTAGCTAAAGGCCTATATAGAACCTGCTGGTTGCCAGTTAGAGCCCAGGAGATAATCAGAATGGCTAATATTTTTTAAATAGTTACTAGGAGCAAAGTACTGCTTTAAGTATCAGAGCCCATACAGTTAGTAACATCTTTCTTGATAAAGAAAAGAAAGACAGTAAGAAAAGAACTGTGTGAAAATGTTTGTCACTTTGAGAGATATATTAAGTGACTTTCAGTCAGACACACTAAGCCCGCCACTCCCCTACATGAGTTGAATGTCCAATCCCTCACAGTGCAACTTCTAGGTCATGTCATCAAAAGCTCTTGCTAGTGTATCTTTAAAAGTGTCTGAGTCTCTTGGTCAGCTAAACCTAATGAGAAAATATGCCTTTAGAGCACAGACAAGATGTTACTACAGAACCAATAAACTTCATCAGCCTCACTGTTTCAATTACCCACTAAATTCATTCAGCTCTCTCGGTAATTGCCAAAATTGTTTTAAAAGAAAAACTTAAATAATTACGTGTATACATTTTTCTCCACTAGATTATAATTCCCATGAAGCAAAAATGATCTCACCTGTGCATTTCATTTGGCAAGGTACCTGGGACACATATTTTAAATATACTACATGGCGTTTCTCTGCATTCAGTTTTCACACCAACAGTTGTGCATGTGTGTTGAGACCGCCCCTCAGTCTCTGTCTATCTTCTGTCTCTATGTCTATCTCTCTCTCTCTCATTGGCTTCTCATACAACTTAAAATACCATTCAAGCTCCTCATCACATTCTAAAAAGTTCTCTATAATCTAGACCCAGTCAACTAATCTGAACTCACCTTCCCCTCACTTATTTCTCACAAGTTGTTGACCTTATTGTCTGAGAATTTTTTAATGTTAAAATTTCAAGTAATCTTTTTTTAAAAGCAAGAGTTATATTTTGTAAATGTAGCTGGATTTCCTGTTAAGAACAGGAAGAATGAAAGTGAAACAGAATCCAGAGACAAAATATTTAATCTAATTTAATCTAGGAAACGTTAAGTTTCATTAGAGAATCATTTTATTTATTTTTTTCATTTCATTTCATTTTATTATAAAGAACTGGGGCACAAGTCAGGATTAGCCACACAAGCAGGCCGCCTAAAGGTGAAGTTTGGGCCCCCAACAGGCCCTCACTTCACCTGGTTTAGGTACCCCTTGTGATGCTACATGTGCCGCCGCCCCTGCCCCCCACCAAGGAACATTCTGATATATTTCCTAAAAGTTATAACATTACAATACTCTAACTTGTAATGTAAAAATTTTAAAATCACCATGCATAGCAAACATTTTGGAAAAAATTTTAAAAAGCAATTTGAATCAGTACATTTATATAAGTCAAAAATTAGAAAAATAATACTTGAAACACAAGATACACTATAAAAAGCAATTTAAAAATAATCCAATATAGTCACAATATTATATATTTTGTCATTAAGAGACTTCTACTGGCTGAAAGCAGTGCATCTTTAAGGACATGACTGTACCATCACTGAGTCAACAGATTTTTCTCTGTAGTGACAGGAGAACTTCAGAAGCAACAGTCACTACAGAACGTGTAACTAGAGGTAATTCCTCTGCCAGAGTATTTGCTTGTGGATTTTAAAATTACCTGCGTTTGTGTTTGATCCTTGAAGGAGCACTGTCAAGGTCTCCATAACTAACAAAGCCAGGTGCTTTTGGTCTTCAACTGAACTATTATTTCTTGAGTCCCCTATGAAAAAAGTTCAAAGGTCCAAATTACAAATATGATAATCTTATATTTTCTTTATTCAGTTTGATTTTACTAATTTCTTTTGCTAGGCTTGGTGGCTCAGCCTGTAATCCCACGCTTTGGAAGGCTGAGGTGAGTGGACTGCCTGAATCCGCGGGTTCGAGACCCGCCTGGGCAACTTGGTGAGACTTTATCTCTACAATAAATCAAAAATTAGTCGGGCGTGGTAGTGCACGCCTGTAGTTCCAGCTATTTGGAAGGCTGAGACGGAAGGATTGCTGGAGCCCAGCAGGTTGAGGCTGCGGTGGCCGGGAGCATCCACTGCACTCCAGTCTGGGCCACAGAATGAGACTCCAACTCAAAAAAAAAAAAAAATTTTTCTTTTAATATTTCTACAACATTCACTTTTACCACTAATGTGACTGGTGTAATACAAACCTTAAAATGATTCATATGTTTGACAAAAGTAGGCTCAAAACCAATATTAACAGATTTTGTTTTGGTATGCTAGAAAGTTACAGTTATCAGCAAATATTAAAAACAAAAATGTAAAAGTTAAATGTATCCTTCTCACAGAGTATTTTATAATCAAAAATTTCATAGGAGAATGCTAGATTCTGACACACCAAAAAAGAAAGCTTTATAAATGCTACCTATCAACTTGTATTAATTCATATTTAATACTTACTGCCAGATACTACTGTACTTCTATTAGATTTATCACAAAGATATCTAATGATAATACATATGTATATATCACTAAATAGATTTGCTCTCAATAATAAAAACATTTTGAAGCAACTATACATTTAATTATATTAATAATAACTAGTTATAATTAATAATTCCAATTATTTCTAAAAGCTTTTAAAAATTCCCTCTTAAAAACAGAATAACAGTTGGGCGTGGTGGCTCACACCTGTAATCCCAGCACTTTGGGAGACTGAGGCAAAAGGATTGCCTGAGCCCACAGGTTTTAAACCAGCCTGGGCAACAGGGCGAGACCTAGTCTCTACAATAAAAAAATATATATATTAGCCAGGCATGGTGGCGCACACCTGTAGTTCCAGCTATTTGGAAGACTGAGGCGGAAGGATCGCCTAAGCCCAGCAGGTCAAGGCTGCAGTGGCCATGAGAGTGCCACTGCACTCCAGCCTGGGTGACAGAGTGAGGTTCCAAATCAAATTTTTTTTAAAAAATGCAGAAAACAGTAAGCATTAGTCATGTGAATTATACGTGTTTTTCTTCAGTTTTTACCTTCCTTTAAACTCTCATCCACTACAATGACATAATTCTAGGTTTCCCTTCCCCTATTCCCTAACAGAAGTTGAATGAACAAGTTAACTATGTTTTGTTTGTTTGTTTTTTAAAGTCAGAGTCTCACTCAGTCGCCCAGGCTGCAGTGCAGTGGCACGCTGATGTCCCTGCAGCCTCGACCTGCTGGGCTCAGGCAATCCTTCTGCCTCTAGCTTCCAAGTAGCTGGAACTACAGGCATGTACTACCAAGCCTGGCTAATTTTTTTATTTATTGTAGAGACAATGTCTCGCCAAGTTGCCTAGGCTGGTCTCAATCTCTGGGCTCCGGCAATCCTCTTGCCTTCACCTCCCAAAGTACTGGGATTACAGGCATGAGACACTGAGTCCAGCTGAACAAGTTAACTTTGGAAAATTTTCACTAGCATGTCACAATAATACACATCAGAAAGACATTCAAATCAATAACCAAATGAAAAGCACAAGAACAAACAACTCTCCCAAACCCTTTTGTCAGATAATAATAAACTTATGGAAGGCACTTTACCTTGTTCATTGAGTGCCTGAGTTGGGTCCTTCAAGAGGGCAGCGTATTTATGCAGAAGGTTGACCATCACCTCCAGAAGGCCCACCTCTCGGAACACATCTTTAAATATGTAGTCATGTCTTGTAAACTTAAGGAGCGTTTTCATTGCAATAATGCTACAGTGGTAAGAAGAGCTAGATTTCAAGAGGATACTAACACTAATAAGTTCTTTACAAGGGATATAATTTAAGCTAAAAACGACAAACTCCAGCATCTCAAAGTACTTGTTTTGGACTTCTGGGAGTTTAGAAATCTTCTCTGCAAACTGTGACAGTGTGTGCTGTGACTCCAGGATGAAATAATTGGCATTGTCAGCCATATAAATATTTGTGATGGCATCAAGAATGATTTGGGCAAGGAAGCTGGTTTTTGCTTTTAAAAATGCATTCTGAAGAACTGCAAATGCCTGGATGTTTCTCACACTGTGACCTAAAATAGAAAACAAAACCACAGAAGTAGGTGCTATGTGATATCTTAATCATGACAAACTAGTCGTTGAAATACAACAGGAATTAATCAACTATTTACTAAGAAAATAGCCCGTCTTCACAAAGGTCTTATTTTTCTTCATCACGTTCAAATCTTTTACTTAAAATCACTGGTTAAACTTTAATGCGTCATTATAAATATTTCAATTCAGTAATAACATAGGTCAGGCCGGGTGCTATGGCTCTCACCTCTAATCCCAGTACTCTGGGAGACACAGATGGAAGAATGACTTGAAACCACAAGTTCAAGACCTAGGAAGTATAGTAAGAGTTCCTCTCTACAAAAATACCAAAAAAATTAGTTGGGTGTGGTGGCATGCACCTGTAGTCCCAGCTGCTAGGGAAGCTGCAGTGGAAGGACTGCTTGAGTCCAGAAGATAGAGGATGAAATGAGTCGAGATTGCGTCACTGCACTCTGTCCTGGGTGAGAGTGAGGCCCAGCCAAAAAAAAAAAAATAATAATAAGAGACTGTTTTACAGAGAATGAAAGCGTATTATATAGAATCATGCTTCAGAGTTGGAAATTATGTGGTTGTATTTTATTATCTGTAAGATTGCCCTTGGCTACAGTCACCTCTCAATTTAAAAAGAACTTGAAGCTGCCTGAGGGTACCAAGAATGAAGCAGGAAAACAGGAGGAAAAAAAAAAAAAAAATCTAAGCTCCAATTTTCCTTTATAATTACAACACTATAATTTTCATATATTTTTAAGTCAGAAATTTGTTTTTAAGCTAAAAGTGCAATTTCTTTTTGCAAGCATTTGTTAAAGCAATTACGATCAGCTACTAATTACAATTTTAAATCTCTGCTTTTCAAAAACATCAATTAGAAAAAATAAAAAAAGTTATACATTGCTTTTATGAGTCAAATTAGTGAGAATTTAAAAAAAGTTAACATAGAAAGTTACATCTGAAGAAGATGAAAAGAAGTAGTTTGCCTCTAAAAATTGTCCCTAGGTCAACAACTATTAGGACTATGTGCCATTTGCAAGGGTGACCAAAAAATTAACATAGAGCCTTAGAGAATAAGTTAGATTTTCTAAAGAGGGTAAATGCAAAACTACAAAAAATATTAAATGAATTAGAAAGATTGTTCAGAAATCTTGGCTTGGACATTTCTGAAAAACACCAAGTTTTGAGTTGGAGTCTCACTCTGTCGCCCAGACTGGAGTGTAGTGGCCGCTCCCGGCCACCGCAGCCTCGCCTGCTGGGCTCCGGTGATCCTTCCGCCTCAGCCTTCCATAGCTGGAACTACAGGCGCATGCTACCACGCCCGGCTAATTTTTTGATTTATTGTAGAGATGAGATCTCGCCTGCCCAGGCGGGTTTTGAACCCGCGGGATCAGGCAATCCGCTCACCTCAGCCTCCCAAGGGCGCGGAATTACAGGCTGAGCCACCAAGCCCGGCTTTTTCTTTTTTTTTTAAACAAATCTTCAGCTACATATATTTTTTCTGGGGCTTTTTGTTTATAACATATAAATTTATTTCATGTATGGTAAATGTCAAACTACTGTCTTATTTCCAGTGTCTACTGTTCTATCTAAGGCTGTTTTTCAGTCATCTACAGATAATAAAAAGTGGAGATGTCCTCAAAATAATAATCAACATTTTAGCAGTCTTTTTTTAATAGTTGACTTGAGTATTAAATTATTATGGAAATCCAAAGGATCTGAATAGCCAAAATGATTTTGAAAAGAAAGAAAAAAATTGGACAACTCAAATGACCTGATTTAAGACTTACTATAAAAATACAGTAAAGACAGGGTAGTATTGACTTATGGACAGATACACAGATCAATTAAACAGAATTCAGAAAGAATTCCCATAGGGAAAAAAACCCTTACTTCCTATCCTATAACAATTAACGTTAAAAGTATCATAGGCTGGGAGCAATGGCTCAAGCCTATAATCCCAGCAATTTGGGAGGCCGAGGCGAGAGGAGTACCTGAGCTCAGGGGTTCAAGACCAGCCTGGGCAACTTGGTGAAACCTCATCTCTATAATAAATCAACAAATAAACCAGACATGGTAGTGCACACCTGTGGTTCCAGCTACCTGGAAGGCTGAGGTGGAAGGATTGCCTGAGCCCAGCAGGTCGAGGCTGCGGTGGTCATGAGCATGCCACTGCTCCAGCCTAGGTGACAGAGTGAGACTCCGACTCAAAAAACAAAAGTATCACAGACCCCAAGGTAAAAGTTAAAACATGAAACATTGGAGAAAGAAAACATTAGAAAAAGAAAACATTGGAGAAGACCTTTGTAAATTTGGATTAGGTAAAGATTTCTTCAATAGAAGAAAATAAAATATTAAAAAATTGAACATCATAAAAATTAAAAACTTTCAATCTTCAAAAGATGTTGGTAAGAAAAGACAAGACTAGGAGAACATACAAAATACACAAGGAGGGACCCCCAAACCCCAGAATTTATTAAAATTGTGTATTTATTCTTACACGTTTAAACTTCTGTCACCTTCAAAGTATTCTTTGTGTGATACAAAACACCTATCGAGATGCTACTCATGCTCAAAACAGATTTGAACTCGTCAATTTGGATGCCTTTTAGTGCTTTTGCCATTTTTTGTTTCACATCTTCCACATGGGCAAAACGTTTCCCTTTGAGGATATTTTTCATCCATGGAAACCAAAAAAACAATCGCTAGGGGAGAGACTGGGTGAATAGGGAGGGTGGAGAATGGGGGGGTCATGCTGTTTTTTGGTAAAAAAACTTCTGAACACTCAGCCAGTGTGGGCAGGTGTGTTGTCATTGTGAAAGAACCAGTCATCTGTTTGCCACAACTCGTGACTTTTCTTCCACAAATCATGACACAACCTTCTCAAAACTTCCATATAAAAACTTTGGTTGACCATTTGATCCAGAGGAAAAAATTCTGAGTATACTACAACGGGCTCGCCCTCCAAAAGATAATTTCATTTCTTTTTTGGGGGGTGGGGGCATCCTCCTCTTATAGTAAAGAATAAAAGACTGAAAAGGGACTTATCAAGAATATCCAAAGGATTCTTATAACCCAAAAATAAATAAATAAATAAATAAATAAACAAACAAACCCAAAATAAAAAAACACCATCTTTATAAAAGTATGGGCACAGAGATCTGAACCTAAGTAAAGAAGATGGTGACTAAGCACAGGAAAAACTGCTAAACTTCATTAGTCGCTTAGAAAAACTCTTAAACAATTGGATATTATTACACATTCACAACAGTGACTAGAGTTAAAAAGACTAATGGTTCTAAGTGTTACTGAGGACATCAAGCAACTAGAACTTTCATACATTGCTGATGTGAATAGTATGGCAATTTCTCATAAAGTTAAACATACACAAACCATATGACCTAGCAACTCCACTGGCCTATATTTACCCCAAAGAAATGAAAACCTATATCCACAGAAAGACTTGTTTTTTATGAATGTACCTCATAGTTTTATTTAATGATGGTAAAATCAATGTCTATAAACTGGTGAATACATACACAAATTGTGGAATATCTAAAAGTGAACTACTGTCCAGGATTAAAAATGGATCAGGCTTCTGATGCATGCAATAACACGGATAAATTTCCCAAGTATCACAATATTCCTCCCTTATCCATGGTTTTGCTTTTAGCTACCCATGGTCAACCAAATTTAGAAAATATTACACACAATAAAATACTGAGGGGGTGAGGGGAGTATACACATTCATATAACTTTTATTATAGTATATTGCCATAATTATTCTATTTAATTAATATTGTTGCTAATCTCTTGCTGTACCTAAATTATAAATATAACTTTCAACTTTATCATAGGTATGTACATACAGGAAAAAACACAGCATATACTATCCAGGGTTTGGTACTATGTTTGGTTTCGGGCATCCCCTGGGTGTCTTAGAACACATCCTTCAAGGTTAAAGGTTGACTACTATTCTCTAAGTGAAAAAATCCAGACATAAAACAACTATATACTGTAGGATTCCAGCTTATGAACTTCTAGAAAGGGCAAAACTAAAGCAGATTGGGCAAGGGTAGAGGGGGAAGGACTGACTGCAAAAGAAACTTCTTAGAAGGATAGGAATAACTCAACATTGTGATCATGATGATAATTACACAACCATGCATGTTTGTCAACACTGATCCAGTTCAACACTTAAATGTATAGATTTTAAAGAACACAAATTATATTCTAATACTGCTGGCAAAAATAAAAGACAACAGGATCCAGTCATGTATATGGAATCCAGCAATCTCCTTGGTTTCTAGCAATAATGCTGAAAGTAGGCCAGGGGAAAGAGGAAATTTTGAGTCACACAGGAAACACAAAACGATGTGGCTTGACCCATTCATTTTATAGACTATTACACCAATTTTTCTGAAGAAGAAATAGATGTGTAGGAAAGTCAGGTCACTTATGATTATATAAATTCTGATTCTTAGGACAACATCCTTTCTTGTTAACCTTGCTTTCATAGACATGTCACTGGATTCTCACAACAACCCCAGGAGGTTCTGGGTTATATAATTACTACCCCTGTTTAGAGGAGACAAAACCTGGCCATGACATATGCAGAAGACTGATTTTGCTACATTAATTCTCTTATTACAAATTTACACTACTGCAATTGGCTTTTATGCCAATTTGAAGATTGGATTGATGAATCAAATGACACAACAATAAAGCACAAAATAGGAAGTACACTGCTAAGCTATTTTTATATTAACTCATAGTAAGAGTTAAGTGTGGAATGCTCAAGCAGGAGTCTATAAATTAGGAGTTTTTTGAGACTTCCATTTTTTTTAATAGCAAATAAAATAAATAAAATGAAAGTTTGATCCACTCAGGGAAATGTGTGAACTTTATACTTACTGAACAGAGTTTAATAGGTTCTATACAAGTTTAAAGGGTTGTATACAACTTAAGCACTGAAGATACATCATATCACACTGAGTTTGACTCCATCTCTTTTCACTGATTCAAAAACTGTTGACTTTTATGTCATCCAATGTATAGATATATACTGTGAAATTTATATAACCAGACATGTTGGTATTTTTTTGCTGGTTAAATTTTATATGGAAATATTACCCTACTGAATACTTAGCAAGTAACAATCATGTGAAAAAAACAAACAATTAGAGGCCTCTAGGCTCTGGTTATTTCAAAATAGTTATTGTGCATTTTTAGAAAGATAAATAAACAATAAAACCAGCCTGCATAATTATGAAGTTAAATATTCTTAAGATCCAAATATTTGGAAATCTAGACTATAAAATTTATTCTCTGACCTGAATGAAATAATGTAGCTCCTCTGTACTTAAATTTGTTTAGTTTTAAATAAAATACAAGCATTGCTACTTCAGCTCTCCATAAATAGCTGGCCCTCAGTATTCGTGGGCTCTCTATCTGTGGATTCAACCAAACATGAATGAAAATTATTTGAGAAAAAATAAGGACTGGTTGCATCCATAGTGAACATGTACAGACCTTTTTTCTTGTCATTATTGCCTAAATAATATAGTATAATAACTATTTACATAGCATTTACATTGTATTTGTTATTATAAGTAATCTATAAATAATTTAAAGTATATGGGAAGATACGTATAGGTTACATACAAACACTATACCATTTTATATAAGGGATTTAAGCATCTGTGGATTTTGGTATCTGTAAGAGCCCTGGAACAAACACCCCATGGCTATGGAGGGATGACTGTACATCTAATGGGTACAGAGATTAGAATGTGAATTAAGTTCCATCCATGTAATGTAGAAATGCACAAAGTGAGCCGGACATGATGGCTCACACCTGTAATCCCGGTACTTTGGGAAGTGGAGGTGAGAGGATTGCCTGAGCCCAGGGGTTCGAGGTCAGCCTGGGTACCTTGGCAAGACCTTGTCTCTACAATAAATCATAATAAACAAAATTAGCCAGGCATGGTGGTGTGCACTTGTGGTTCCAGCTACTTGGAAGGCTAAGGTGGATCGCCTGAGCCTAGCAGGTTGAGGCTACGGTGGCCATGAGCGTGGAACTGCACTCCAGCCTGGGCAACAGAATGAGACATGGACTTCAAAAAAGAAAAAAAAAAAAAGAAATGCATAGAGTTCCAACACTCAAAAGAAGTAAGTTTGGATTATTAAATTGCTTCAATATTAAAAGATAAATATTATAATATAAAACTCCTAATCTGATTTTATGATTGTTTACAATATTATTTTTAAGTAGTTGATCTGCTCAATTAAAGATTGTTGTTACTCAAGAAATTCTTATATGGACTTCAACCATAAAAAGCACAAGGTTTAATGAAAAACAATATATTACTTTTATACGAGTAGTATAAACAAAAAGTAACATACCAAAGAAAGACAAATTCATTGTTTTTCTATTTCTCCAAGTAGCTAAGAATGGAAAAACACATACACACGAGACTCACCTTTGCCTACAGGCTGAGGTACTGCAAATCCAGGCAATAAAAAGGGTGCTCCTGTGGTAATACCAGCTGGTTTTAGTTCATTGACACCATATGTTGTTAGGGAAGTTATCAGATTAACCAGATCTTTCAAAGCATCTTTGGATTCTGCCTCTTTTGCTTGCTCCAATCTAGAATAGTATGATTTAGAAAATATTTGTTCTCTTTTTTATATTCTCAATTTAATACAAAAAGTATTTTACAATTTTATATGCAGTAAGTAAATGTATAAAGTACTCCGAGACGTTCTGAAGAACCCTGGGGTCATTAGGAAATTATCTTTTGACTATGGCTTTACTGAAAACACAAAACAGAGTGTGACAAATCTTTTCCAAAGAATAAGATTTACTGTTCTTTTTCCTCTTAACAAGTAATTATGTTCATTAGGAAGCACAAAAGTAGGAAACAAGAAAAAGAATGCTTAGCTTCACACTTTTAACATTCCGATATCTTTTTAAACTTGTCTTTTTTAATATGAAATGTTTATTTTTTACAATATTTATTCTCATTATATACAGAATCTTGTAACTTTTTTTTTTCCCATTTACCAGTCCTGTAGGCGTGCTTCTCCATGTTGGTATGAGACTTCTACAGATGTCTCAATGGCCATGTATAGCCAACCACAGGTTTGGGGATGAAGAGGTGGGACAGCTAGCAGAATACACAAGCACTGACATACAGAAAATTCTGTCTACATGTAGGATTATATTTACATTTTCATGATATTTATGTTTATATTTAGGATCAATAACCATAAATAAAATCATTGTGCCACAGTATCAACATTTTTGACGCCCTTAATATCTTTCAACCTTTGTGTTCTCAAAGGATTATACCAATTAGCACCCCACTAGTAATGTCAAGTGGTTATTTAATCATATTTCATATATCTTCTTTTATAAATTATGAGACAGATATAAAATTATATTCTTGGGGATTGTCTAATATCAATTAATAGCTACATAGTTCAACTGTTATTAGAAATAAGGAGTTTAAAGCCCTGTGTGCTGGTGCACGCCTATAGTCTCAGCTACTTGTGAGAGTGAGGTGGGAAGATCACTTGGGCCCAGGAGGTAGAAGCAAAACCAGCCTGGGCACAAGACCCCATCTCTTAGGGTGAAAAAAAGGGAGAGAAATAAGGAATTTACAAAATAGGGCTGTCTCATAATAAATCAACTGGTTTAAAAGTAACTAATGGACTAGAAATAGCTAGTGGGGCAATGATAGGTATCTTCTTCCCCATACAATCTGTAAACAGCCTCTAAGTCTATGCATTCCCTACCAGAAATGGAAAAGGGGTTAGTTAGACAATTTTGGAATGACTCCTTTGTTTTAGATAGATATTTGTAAGGTTTCATTACATCTACATAATTACTCTTAACTACATTAACAAAAACATCAGATGTACTATAAAATAAGGATAACTAAAAATATACCTAAGCAAGAAAAGTTTATACTTTAGGAACACGTTCATTAGTTCGTCTAAACTCTCTCTCTCAGGCATTAAAGGAGATTTGTAGTTCATCTCTAACCTCTGACTCTAACAAATTTGTGACCCACATTTGCCAATTTAATTCTAAACTCACTTTTTCTTCTCTGTTGGCAGAATAGGAATAACAAGGAATAAAGTCAAATATACGTTAAATAAGTGTTTCATCCATTACTTTTCCCCCAACCCCAAATCATTGCTTCCTTTGATAAAATATACTGGGTAGACATTTGAAATACATTCTTAAATTGTGGGATTTTACCTAAGCAAGAGATCACAAAGAAAATTATATCCTTGCCATATCCGAAAGTCATCCAAAAGCGTTTGGGAAACATCACTGGAATCTTTGAGAAAACAAGAAAGTCCAGCAAACATTTCAACAATTTCTAGGGGAGACAGGTCATCTGATTGTTGCATATTCTGAACACATGTAGATAAGCATTCTTTCTCTGTAAGAATAATGAAAATTAAAATTCTGTATTATTTATACCAGTTGCTTAAAAAAAAGTCTTCACTCTTAACTGGTGTTTAATGAAACATTAAATTTTAATGTATCTGTAAAATACTATGAGACAATACTGTAACCTGGTGTTTAATAAAACATTAAATTTTCATGTGTCTAAAATACTATGAAACACATTCTAAAAGTAAATATAAAAGTCAAATCATTACGAAAGTATTGCTTCTAAGCAGCTAACAAAGGGTAATACAGAAGTGTGCTGAAAAAAGATGGTGTATATTATATGCACATGTAATTTTTTACATTATATTTTGATGTTTTATCATTAAAAAATGATTGGTTACTGCCAAATGACATTTTTGAACTTTTATATTGATATAATAGCAAGATGAAAAAAAGAGAAAAAATATCTTCTAAGTTTAAGAAGACTATTCCAGTAAGTGAGTAAAGTTTTAAATTAGAATATAGACTGATGAGATAAAGAAATACTTCAGAAAAATAAAATTTTTTTTTTTTTGAGTGGAGTCTCACTCTGTCACCCAGGCTGGAGTGCAGTGGCACGCTCAAGGCCTTTGCAGCCTTGATCTTAGGCGATTCTTCCACCTCAGTCTTCCAAGCAGCTGGAACTACAGGTGCGTACTACCACACCCAGCTTATTTTTCTTATTTATTGTAGAGACGAGGTCTCACCAAGTTGCTCAGGTAGGTCTTGAATTCCCGGGCCCAGGCAATCCTCTTGCCTCGGCCTCCCAAAGTGCTGGGATTACAGGCTGAGCCACCATACCCAGCTAAAAAAAATTTAAATTACATTTGTACAATATATTACTAGTTTCAAACATTATATTAAATTAAAGAAGACTCCTTGTTTTGTCTTTAGTAAAATTTATTTGTAAACAAAGAAACCTGGTATCATATAACAAAAACTGAGATTTAACATAGAAATGGAAAAAAACAAACATTTTAAAACTGATTCATGTATTAGGTTTCAGATATATCATTTAATAAATGTAAGTGTACAAACAGCTGTATTAATTATTTTGAAAGTTTCAAGAACATAATACACAGATCTCAACTTATAATCGCTTGATTTGAGATTTTTGTATTTTATGATGATACAAAAGCGACACATATTTAGTAGAAACTGTCCTTCAAGTACCATACAATTATTCTGTTTTTCACTTTCAGATCAGTTTCAACACTTTATTATAAAACAGGCTTTGTCTTAGATGATTTTGCCCAATCTTAGGCTAATGTAAGTGTTCTGAGCACATTCAAGGTAGGTTAGACTAAGGTATGAAGTTCAACATGTTAGGAATACTAAATGCATTCTCGATGGTATTTTCAACTAACAATGGGTTTATCGGGATGTAATACCATTGTAAATCAAGGGGCATCTGAACATGTATCAAATAAGTTGATTGAGATGCTAAATCAATTATCTTCTAAACAGATATTTTAAAGGATGTTGAGTATTATACATAAGTTAAAACAGATAATTTCTCCTTATTGCTGATAAACAATCCACCTAATTCTGTCTATGCTGCTTCAGACAGATTATCACCTGGCTACTTTTGCAATATCTTTACAAAGACTTGGAACTATAGCATATCAAAAAAGTTCACTTATTTTCAGTAAAAGAAGAGAAAATAGGCTATGATCTAAACTTACATTTAATTGAGCATTTACACAACAATGCAATTATTTTAACTAATAAATATCTGCTGTTTGGAAATAATGATTTTTTTTTTTTTACATTTGAAATGCCTCACAATTTCTTTTTTTTTAATTTCTTTTCTCCTGGTAAATTTACTTTTTATTTTAGGGGACATGCTTTAGAAAATAGAGAGTTAATAACAAATCTGTCACCAAATGAAGAAAAGTGGAAGAAATTGAGAACACTGAAGGTAAATATACAAAGAGATACTCACCATGAATATACTTCACTACATTGACACTAAGACCGTGACGGGATATGGTCATCAAGACTTCTCCGGCACTCTTTCTCCAGGGAAGGTTATAGGGAGGGCACCAAGAGGTTATTGCACTGAATAAAAGCTGGAGATCATCCTTCTGAGCCAGCTCTTCCGCTGGAGAAACGAAACTGCACAGTTTCACTAAGATCTATTAAAAACAACAACAGCAACAGTATACAAGCAAAAAATTTAATAATTTGATTTTTAAAAAGGCAAATGAACTAGATAGATGTCTCTCAAAAGAAGATATATAAATGGCCAACAGGTACATGACAATCTGCTCAATATCATTAATCACTGAGGAAATGCAAATCAAAACCACAAGCTATTATCTCATGCCAGAAAGAATGGTGATCATCAAAAAGACAAAAAAAAAAAAAAAAAACGCTGCTGAGGACACAGAAAAAGAACTCATAGACACTGTTGGTGGGAATGTAAACTAGTAGAGCCATTTTGGAAAACAGTATGAAGGATCCTCAGAACACTGAAAACAGAACTTCCAATCTAGCAATCCTATACTGGGTATATATCCTAAGGAAAAGTGATGAAGAGACAGCTTACACCCCCATGATTCCCATGTTTGCCGCAGCACTATTCACAATAGTTAAAATTTGGAATTAAACTAAGTGCCCATCAACAGCTCCATAAATAAAGAAAATGTGAAATATGTACACAATCAAATACTACTTAGCCATAAAAAAAGAACAAAATTCTGTCATTTGTGACACCATGGATGATCTTGGAAGACATTATGTTAAGGAAAATAAGCCAAGAACGAAAGGTAAATATCTCATGATCTCATTCATATGTGGAAACTAAAAAGGTTGATCTCATAGAATAGAGAGATGAATAGTAGTTACTAGAAGCGGGGAGGGGGGGAGCATATAACCAAAGGTTGGTTAATGGACACCAAAGTACAGCTGGATAAAGGAGTGAGTTTTAGTGTTCTACAGCACTGAAGGGTAGCTTAGTAAAAGCAATTTAATGTATATTTTCAAATAGCTAGAAGAGCAGATTTTGGATGCTCCCAACACAGAAAAAATGATAAATGTTTGAGGTGCCAGACATGCTAATTACCAAATTTGACCATTACACATCATATAAATGTATCAAAACATCACATCATATGTATAATTATGTGTCAGTTAAAAATAGTAATAAAATGAACAAAAACCACAAGCGTATGCATAAGTGAATAAATGGTTGAGGCAAGGAAAGAGCTAGAAGAGGACTATATCTGAACACTATTAAAAAGTTCAGAGTGAACCCTGAGCGATGCCAATGAAACCACAATGATTGGTACCATTAGACAACATTAAAAAAAGACACCTAGCCGGGCTCGGTGGCTCAGCCTGTAATCCCGTGCCTTTGGGAGGCTGAGGTGAGTGGATTGCCTGAGCCTGCGGGTTCGAGACCCGCCTGGGCAGCGAGACCTCATCTCCACAATAAATAAAAAAATCAGCCGGGCGTGGTAGCGCGCGCCTGTAATTCCGGCTACTCGGAAGGCTGAGGCGGAAGGATCGCCGGAGCCCGGCAGGTCGAGGCTGCGGTGGCCGGGAGCGGCCACTGCGCTCCAGTCTGGGCGACAGAGTGAGACTCCAGCTCGGAAAAAAAAAAAAAAAAGACACCTATAATTTAGAAGTGTCTTATGTTAAGAAAGTAAACCAGCCTATTTATAGCAGTTTATTTTTTAAAAAAACATTTACTGTCCTCTCCTCACCATATTTTTGCATGTCTTGGCTTGAAAGGGGATAAAAGAGCATTACCTTTCAAAGTCAACACTTTATTTTTCTAATTTAGTTCTTTAATCCTTAGTTTGCCACAGGTGAAGTGTAATTTTCTTCTTCAAAAAGAAAGTTTCAGAGAGATAAGTAAAAAGAGATCTTCAAAAGTACCGTTATATTCAAATTGTCTCAATTTTCTACACAAGTATATTAGAGTAATACAAATCATCTTCATTTGAAAGTATTTAAAATTATATCTAGTTACAAAAAAATCTTCTGAAGTCTGGCTTTCAAAGAAGACTCAAGACTTCTTAAGCTCTGCAATGAGAACTTACTCCTTAACCATGATATGCAAAATATACACAACTCCAGTGTTCCCAGCATTACAAGCCTGCTACTTTAGGAATTCAGCAATGGTTTCTGCCCTCAATGGATGCTTTTTTAAAATTCCAGTTCAGGGTCAAGAAAAGTTAACTTTTCTTCTCTTTGCTTAATTTTCTCTTCTAAATATTTTTTAAAATATAGAATAGGCATAAAATAATTATGACACAATTTTATTCACTTGAAAAACAAGAGCTTCAAGAATATTTCAACATCAGTGGGATAACTGCTAGACAGAAAGAGATATCTGAAATATCATGTTTTGCCTGAGAAATGTAGGTCTTCCTTTTCTTATTTCCTTCCATACAAAAACTTGCTTAGAAACAAAAGCTTTTAGGTTACAGCTGCCAAATATCATAAAGAAAGAAAAGATTTTCAGAAAACAACACAATATTTATAAAGTTAGTAAATATGGCACCCTTCCCTACCAAATGCTTGGAGAAACTGTTGTACACTAAATGTCCATTAATATATGTAATATGTCTATCCTTTATCATGTGCAAATACAGTTAAGTGCAACAAAAAGGTAGATAACTCAGCGGTGTATTATTGATTTTATTTTTTGTTGGTTCTGACATTGCCCTATGTGATTAGAGGTACTGAAGTCATTTCCCTAATTACGAATACAGAAAGCAAACCCTTAAATAATAAAATGCTTTTTTCCAAATCAAATCTCTGTTCCTAAAAAAAACTGAATTTAAGGATCCCTTGAATCTGTCGACTCCTAAGATAATTGGTTCTTAATCTTTATAGGACAAAGGATTCTTACAAATAATCTAGCATAATCCTTCCATTTTATGGAATAGAAAGCTGAAGAGTCTATTTCACATTCCTCTTCTGCCCCTACACTAACAACTTGTATTTTTAGGGACTGTTACAAAGTCCAACAAAGTATGGCAGAGCAATAATTGGCCACATCAACAGAAAAATGAAAGCCTGCATGAAGCAGTACCAAATGCTAATAAGGTCCCAGGGAACCATCTGTCACAATGCAAACATAGGGATTTCATCTATCATAAAACATTTAATAAGCTTGTCTCAACTGGCTTTCTAGACAAATGATGAAAACAACATCCAGGCTGTGGTGAGGAAATAAAACAAAGAAAGTGATGTGCCACAAGGAGCACTGAACTAGGAGTTAGGAGAACTAAGTTCTCATCACTGCCACTCACCTGCTATGGATTATATACATAAATATGAGTTTCCACAGTTGTAAATGAGGAGTTTGGTTTAAATTGTCTTTTGAATTCCTTTTGGCCTTAATATTCAGTGACTCCAGTGTGCTAAAATGAATCCCACGTTATTGGAAAGTCAGCACCCACTGCTTTTTAATACAGGAACATTTTTTTTTAAGCTTTAAAAGAAAACTGCGATATTTATTTAAGTATTAGAATATAAAACGCTGTTCCATTTATTGCCCAAAGCATTAACTGGTTCTTTAGAGGAGCTTTATTGAAATGAAGCTGCTATTCTAATTAACAAAGGCAAACCCACTATATTCATTAGCAGTATCTTCAAGCAGTTTTAATTCCCATGTAATTTATTCCTTCATTTCTTCCCATTGTTTTTCTCATCCAACTAATTGAAGAATCAGATAAATCTCAATCATAATCCTTTTCTATCATTTGCTCACATAATCATTTTGGGGAAAACAAAAACTGAAATCATTGGCGTTATCTTGCAAATTTAGATATATGATGAGAGATGTTTACCACAAGCACAAAGGTATCTAATAAATCAAGTGTTCAATAAATATTTGGTTGATTTAGTATTTTACTTGATAATCCCATTCTTTTACTCTCTAGCATCCCTACAAAGCAGAGTAACGCTTGCAGTAAACACTCCAATAACACGAGTGAGCATACAACCATGAATCTACCTGGCCCCACTATATCTACCCCAATCCACACTCTCACGGTGGTGGATGGCAGCAACAGCAGCAATTATAGTTACTTTTCTTTAACATCTACTATGTGTTCAGCAAAGAACCATAGCTTGACATGTTATTTCATTTAAACCTCACACAAATTCTTTAGGTAGGCACCATTTTCATTTTAAAGGTGAGAAATCTGCATCTTAGGTTATAACTTTGGAGAACTAGATCCAAATGAACTGTTGCTAACTTTTTACTGTAGTAAGACAACTCACAATGTTTACCTTCTTAACCAATTTAAGTGTGCAGTAAAGTAGTGTTAGCTATATGTACAAGGTTCTGCAACAGATCTCCAGAACTTTCTCATCTTGCAAAATGGAAACTCTATTCCCACTGAACAATAATTCCCTTTTCCTCTTTCCCCACAGTCCCTAGTACCAACATTCCACCCTCTGTTCTAATTTACTACTACATTAGATACTACATATAAGCGGAATCAAGCAGTACTGTCTTTTTGTGTCAAACACTCTTTTTATACTATAATAGACAGACCAATAAACAAAACTGTATTCTAAATGTTTGTAGGTTGCTTGTTTTGACAACTTTCCCCCCAAGAAAGGATACCATGCATGATGATATATTCCTAGGCTAGCTAACAGAGGTCTGTTAACCCATGATACTATTAAAAGAACAGTGGGAAAGAACAGCTTTATAGGCAGGGTAGAGGAGGTAGCAGCAGCCACTAAAATAAACTGTCTTTACAAGTTAAATATTTATAGGCTAGGGACTTCCTGTATATAAACAGCTACTAAGTATAATTTCTTGACATTATAAGAAATATTACCCAAGTCTTATCATAACTTTCAAAAGAGTTTTCTTTGCTTAGTTTGTTTTAGAGGTATTATTTAGAGTTTGTTTTAGAGATATATCAAATATAATCTTAACAGCTGGATCTGTTCAGAGAAACTTGCTAATGTCTCACTCAAATATTCCTGAAAAAATTATTTCAATATTCTTTCTGCAGATTCAATGAACATGACAATTATATAAGATAAAGTCAGATTATAATAAATAGGATGAAATACCATAAACATTAAAACAGGTAGAACATTCATATAATGAAGTATACTGAATTCACTTTAAATAGAGCTGGACAGATGACCAGGCAAACAGCATCTCCATACCTGGACAAAAACTTTCTGGAGTAGTCCTCGACGCTCTGCTAGAGGTAGCTCATTTTGTGCACCTCCAACTGCCTCAGGCACATGTGGAAGGTCAAAAAACAGATATAAACATTTAACCAGGGTGGAAGGCACTGACATTGTAGTCATGCAGTCCACGGTTTTCTGGAAAACAAATCAACAAATAAGTGAATAGACAGACAGACAGAACTACAATAGATACAGCTGAATAATTCACAAATGTGCAATCAAAAATTATATACCAAGGTAACTTTTTTAATGCATGCAAACATTTTTAAATGACTCCATGATGAGAAACACTCAAATTCCCCATTGGAAAAATTTGCTTTAACAAAATATTGAGATTGGGTTTGTTCATTATATATAGTAAATCATTTATTAAATTTAATATTTATTTATTTATTAAAACCCAGAATGTTTCAAAGAACATAAACTTTAGAATTTAGAAAAACATGCACTTAATAACTATGAATTTCAGCACACTATTTAATTTTCCTAGGATTTGCTTTCCTCTCTTATGAAAACAGTTAAAATGTTACATACAATACTATAAGAAAGAGATTGGTAGTAGTGGGAAACTGCCAGGGGAGGAGGAGTGGGATTGGTAGTTGAGAGAAACTGCTGGGGAGGGAGGGGCATACCTCATCAACAAGGGTATCTGCATAATGAATATTTGTATACCTAACCCTGAATCATACCTCACATTTTTGTATATTCATAGTTGCCTTATTATGATTTTTAATCTGTATTCTTTTTATTTTTTTTCGGGGAGGGGTCAGAGTCTTACTATGTCACCCAGGCTGGAGTACAGTGGTACACTCATGGCCACCACAGCCTTGACCTGCTGGGCTCAGGAAATTCTTCTGCCTCAGCCTTCCAAGTTGCTGAAACCACAGGTAGTGCCACTATGCCTGGCTAATTTTTTAATTTATCAAAGACACAAGTTCAGACCAAGTTGCCTAGGATGGTCTCGAACCTCTGGGCTGAGGCAATCCTCTTGCCTTAGTCTCCCAAAGTACTGGGATTACAGGTGTGAGCCACCACGCCTGGCCCTAATCTGTACTCTTATTGTAGATTTTGGTGGCTGGAAAGACGAGAGATATAACCATCACTGACACAAATGTCTCTATATTATTCTCAAAGATTTCCACAAGAAGTTCGAGATCTTCTTACAGTAAACATTTCAACATTGTTAAGAAGTATAATATTCATCAAAATTTTCCATGGTGCAGTTTAGAAAAGTTTTCCCACACTAGATATCAACAGGCTGTCATTATTTGCTAATTGACTCATTTGCTTTCTCATCAACATTTTTAAGTGCCTAGGAATGTCAGGCAGTGTGTTGGGAGCTAGGCATGCAAACAACATCTCTGCCCTTCAGAATATTATGGTCCATTTAAATCAAAGCAACTGTGATTTAAGTCTAACAATGCTGGTACATACAGGCTGATAAAAAAGGGACTAATCAACACTGCCAGGAATAGAGCAGAAAAGTATAAGGAATCAAAATAAGAAGGGAAAGAGCACCCAGAAAATACATAGGAGGTTAAGCCATATCATACAGTAATTTTGAGGACTCGTGGTCCAAAAATGCTTATTCCTGAAAAGTTACAATAACAATGGCTAATCTTTAATTAGTGTTTATTACATAGCAGACCTAAGATCAAGCACTTTATATACAGTATCTCTCTATTCCTCAAGTCAACCCTATGAAGTAGATACTATTACCATACGATCCTTATTATGAAGAGATTGAGGTTCATCACTTACATACTCTGCTTTAAGTCAGACTGGTTAAGTAACTGACAAAGTATGTATGTTCAATGACCTATGAAAATGGTCTCACTTTCTAGTTTGACTATTATTTTGCTGACAGTGGAGACCCAAAGAAGTGTTACAGACAAAACAGTAATAGAACTAGATTTCAGAAAATTAGCTGGCGATAGTATAATCATACATTAATTATAGAAAGCCAGATGGCAAGGGTAATTAGGAAACTAACCCCCCAAAACCATATGGGAGATGGGGCTTGAACTAATGCAGTAGCAAGGTGCTGGAGACAGGAAAGGATCAAGAGCATCTCTTGCAAGACTGAGTCCTTTTCTACAAACCCAATGCGGTACTTCCTGTGTCAGATCCTCTAAACCCTCTGTGCCATCCACCTGCAATTTATCATTTCTTAACACCCAATTTTGCCATACACCAAATGCTCACTTTAAACATCTGCTATGTCTCAAAGCCTCCTTAATTCTCTGTTTTCCCTCCTATCCTCACCTTCAAGATGTTTAACTCTCACATTTCTATATTCATAGCACCACATACACCTTATTCTTGAATTTGACAGTATTATCTTTCTCTGCTTTATACCTGTATCTACATGTTAAGTAAAGAGTATATTTTGGTCATCTCTGTGTATCACTGCTGCCTAAATTTGCTTTTTAAGTTATCTATTTCCAGTTAGATTATTAATAGCTTTCCCTTCCCATTAAGCAAAGTAGTATGACGTTTCATTTTCATCTTATTATCAGTAGATTTGAAGTATAACTTGGCATTCAAACTTGTAATTTTTTAAGTGATTAGGTTTCTACAGAAAATATGAATAAATGTAGAAATACTGCAGTTAAAAGTTAATAGTAAATATTTAAATTAAATATTCAAGTTTTTTTTTCTCTGTCATCCATTCACTCAACAAACATTTTCTGTGCAAATATTCAAGTTTTAATAGCATATAAAGACATACTCTTCTAAACCAAATTTTGGTACAGTAACAGAGCCATTTATAGCTACCATCAGCTTGCAAACAGAACTGGGATTTTGTTAATCATTCAGTATAGTCAGATACATGAAAACAATGATCTACTTTAGGACCATATGAGGGTTATTTAGGGTGACTGATCAGTTTCCTGGATGCAGAACTGTCTATCCTAAAACTAGGAAAGTCCCAGGAAAAACAGGAAAAGTTGGTCACATTAATTCCCTAAATTTAACAGAAAAGTAAACAAAACATATACAAAAAATACACCAAACCAAAAAAATAAAAATAAAAATAAAGAAAAGAAAACAGACTATTCCAAGGAAAAAAAATCCATGTGCTAATTACTATGGGTTAGTGATAGGTTTCAGGATATGGTTACTAACATGTAAGCATTGTTTCTGCTGTGACCAGACACTGCAGTATGGCTGGTGTCACTGTCATCTTTTTAAGTTCTGCTATTAAACGATGTGAGGTGTTTTAAAGTCCAGTGTAATTTAGACAACAGACATTCCCTGGCATGGTATTGGTATTGGTAGGTAATTATACTCTGAATTTTTAGAAGGCTAAATAGACCTCCTTCATCCCAAAACCTCAAAGGCCAAAAATCAAGTATTCAAATAGCTCTTAATGAATACATGCAACATATATTATGACAAATTTAGAGGAAATAAAAAGCAATCTCCAGAATAAATCAAATGAAAAGGGAATATATACTGTCCTGAAATATTTCCTTATTTTCCATAAAAATTTACAAAACTAAAAGTATTTTCCATGTCATTTATTCCTTATTACCTGAGTGATCTTACATGAAAAATAATTTTTTTTCTAAGCCAGTGTCCCTGACATGGGTGGGTGACAGAAGTGTTGGTCTGGGCCTGATGGACCCAGAGCTCCTGGGCTATCTGCCTCCAGGCATCGTAGTTCATTTCTTTGCCCAGCATGTATCGATACCAGTAAAAAAGGCACCATTTTTTTAGAGACAGAATCTTGCTGTGTTGCCCAAGTTGGAGTGTAGTGGTTCCATCATAGCTCACTGCAACCCTAAATGCCTGGGCCCAAGTGATCTTCCTGCCTCAGCTTCCTTGAGTAGCTGGAACTACAGGCATATATCACCATGCCTGGCTAATATTAAAAAAAAAAAACTTTCTGTAGAGACAGCGTCTTGCTATGTTGCCCAGACTAGTCTCAAAATCCTAGGGCTCAAGCAATCCTCCCACCTTGGCCTCCCAAAGTGCTGGAAATACAGGTGTAAACCATCACAGCCAGTCACAAAATGGTGTCATGTTCTAGGTGTGTTATGACATGAAAAGAAAGAAAATTCTACCCTAGGCCATGCATTTCATCATGAACGAAGTACATAATACTTCAAGCTCTTCACAGAGATGTTATGATAAGCATGAAATGCTTCTGAAGGGTTAGAGTACAGAAATGATTAGTATAATATCTCATTTAGATATGATCATAAATGTAATAATAAAATCCCAAGACAGAATACAAAAAGAGGGTGAGTTGTCAAATATGAAAACTAAGAACTTACCTGGCCAGAGGATGCCAACAAATTAATTGTTGTCAGAAGCATCCATCCTCGACTGGCTTCTTCACTCTGATTGATCTCCAGGAATTGGACTATGGCCCTACTTGCGGCTTCTAAAAAACCAAAAAGTAAAGTCAATGAGTGGGAGAAATGTCACATAAAGGGAGGTTGGTAAAACCAACCAAGGGAATGAAAATGTACTAAGCACATACTTTATATCAGCACTGCTACATGCCCTATGGAAACTTTCAGAAAATAGCAATGTTTTAATGGTATTCATAAACCTTTAAATAATTAATACAGAAATGTAAAAATCAACCTATATATTTCAGGGAAAAGTATGACATGGACTTGTGAAAAAGTTACAGAAAAGGTGGAATTTAAGCTAAACCTGCCTGGAAAACAAGTATATGTTTGTCCAGAAAGTGGGAGGGACCAAGGGTACAGAGAGAACAGGAGCACAGTACGAACCCATGTACAGAAGACACAGAACTAACACTGGCTTAACATCCTGGAAGAGTACATGCTGAGAACTAGAGTCTATTATTGACAGTAGTGATGAGAAATAGAGATGCCCAATTACCAGCTACAGGTTGCATCTGACTCTTGGAGCAAGAAGGAGCAAATATAGTTTCTTGAGCAAAACAGATGATGAAAGGATTATGCTAAGACTGTTAACCTAGTAGTGATATGTACGACAGGACTCAGTGGCCAAATACGTTAGTGGGAGGAAATAAAAGTAAGTGATACACACAGGGACAACCTGAGCAGCTGACAGTAGGAATAGAGAAATAGTGAGATACAGAAGAGAGCCCTTCATAGTACTGGAGACTCGGGAGAACCCTGGAAAGTCAATTTAGTTGATTATGTTTTTAGAGAGAAGGAAAAAAATGGAGAAATCCCTAATAAGCATTTAATTTCATCAGCACAGTTTGCCAATTTTTATATTAATATGAGATAAACTGACAGAAGTCCAGTCTTTTCACTATAAACTAAATGGGCAAAAAACTAATATACACTTAACACACTTCATAAAGAAGTAGAAAACAGAACAGGATTTAGGTTACCTTAGAAATATCTTTTCCTCCAGTTTAACACAGTCAAAATAAAAGTGCTTTATTAGATAACTAAATATAAGATTTCCATATGATTCTGTACTGGGCATATTTTATCTTCATAAACTTCCATTAGAGGGAACATTTTAAAAGAAAAAAATGTTTTGAATAGCTTCTTTTTGCTGAGTCTTAACTAGATATCAAGACTGTGTTAAGTACTTGTGGGTTTAACTCATTTAATCTTTATAAGAACCCTGTGAGTTATTTTCCATTAATACTATCCCTTATTATAGTATACATTGAGAAACAGAATAATGTGCCTACGGTTACATAGCTAATGAGTGAACTAATATTCAAACTTACATTCAAATACAGGCTGTCTAACTTCTAAGAGACAAAGATAGTGATTTTAAAAATTTACTGGAGCTAGGTGCTTTAGCATGCATCTGTAGTCTCAGCTACTTGGGAGGCTGAGGCTCACTTAAAAACCCAGAGGTTTTAGGCCAGCCTGGGCAACATAGCAAGACCCCATCTCTACAAAATTTTTTCCTTGGAAAAGAGGAAAATGAACAGAAGCCTGGCTTATTTCTAATATGCAATATCTCATAAGTGTTCAAATTACTATATTCTTATATTTTCTGATTTATGGTCCATAAACACCATGGGAGTAGATCTTTGTATAAGCCTTGTTCATGGCTGATTCCCAGTATCTAGCAGAGTAACTCATACTACATGGGTACTAAATAAATATCTTAAATAAATCAACCTAACTAGTTATTTTTTAATGACAATATGAGCTCAGCATGGTGGAACACGCCTATGGTCCCAGCCACTCAGGAGAACTGCCTGAGTTCAGGAGTTTGAGACTGCAGTGAGCTATGATCATGCCACTGCATTTCAGCCTGAGTGACAGAACAAGATCCTGTCTTTAAGAAAAAAGATAATAACAGAAGATCAACACATTGATCTCAAGTTCTTATGAACATCAAGAGATTTGGACTTATTCTGTATAAGAGGGATTCCTGAATGTTCTAGAAAGGGGAGTGACACTAAGAAGGCATCATTTAAAGGCTGACTAAATTAGGACAATCGCAAGAAGAAAGAAAAGAATTAGAGAATACCACTGAGAAACCTACCTCAGCAACAGGAGTTTGAGACTATTGTTAAAAACTGATTCACAAATATTTCTCGGAAGCCTACAAAGGGCCCAACTATTTGCCAAGGGCTTTATAACATAAGCTCCTTTTCATGGTGGTAATTAAACACCCATGAAAGGAAGACAGCTAGCTGAAATTCTCAATGCTTTCATCTTCTAGGCCTCTTTCATGATCTGCAACTTTTATTTTAAACTGCGTAATACCAATTTACAGCTTAACATCGTTAAGAAACTACTTGCAGTCCTCATGTTCATTATTTCATAGTTAAATCAATGTAATTTTATTTCTTAAGAAACACTGATTAGGAAAAGATCTGGTCAATGACACCTACGTATCTCACAGAGGGGGGAAACAGATGTTGAAGAACCAAACCTACTCTAAAAGAAAAAGCAAAACAAATTATCTTTTTGGTATAGAAGCTAGGCACCTACAGATAAAAAACATTTTGGATGAAATTTGGGTTCCGCACACATTTGTTAACACTATTAACTTCAAAATAAAAATAAAAGAGACATATATATTTTCACTATTATTAATAAGTTGTCAGATGTGGACAATGGATGCTGATTCTTATTTTGAGAACCGAAACACCAAAAATATACTCTGGGTTTGAAAAAGTTTTTGTTATCTGATCAACGGGGGCATTTATATTTCAAGTATATGTAGAGTTTCTCATGTTTTGGTTGACAACGAGCAATTAAGGGATTTCTCAAGATTAAAAAAACAAACTAAAGGTAAAAGCCAATGTTCTAGTTTAGTTAAACATTACGTGTTTGTTGTGCTGATTGAGATAATGCATGTAAAAATAAATTGAAAAAGAACAAGATAGTAAAATAACTAATATGTGTCCCTTTAACATCTTAATCAACTTAACAATGTCAATTACTCTTTTTAGGAGAAGGTAGAGAAGACCCTAAGTTACAACAGCGATAATGTAAAATTACCTTATCTGGCTTTGAATTATATGATCCTACAAATAAACAAATCTAGACAGGGTTGTGGTTAATGATATGAGAAGACCCCAAACTCCACTGACAAAACCGACTTTCTTCATATAACAAATGTATTCAGAAGAACTATTTTACTTTCACCTATAATTTCATTATGTTATCATTTAGACTTCCACTTTTTTATTTTAAATGAGGAAAGCAGCTCATTTTAAAAGTATATAACATTTAGTGCTATCTTAAAAAATTATGTATACTGGAAAGCAATTTTAAACAAACTTCCATAAATCACATGTTCCTAAAATAATATTTAACAAATACAAATTTAAATGATGATTTAAATTAAAGTGATAAGTGTTAACGAAAGGACATACTAATATTAGTCCATCTTGAGGGTTGTCAATCATTTGATTCATGCTTTAGCATTCACACTGCATTTCAATACATATGGTTAGAATGGAAACTACAGAAATAGAAGTTAGCAGAGCTAGCCATTAGATTCAATAAGAGGAGAATGTAGATGATTTTAAAACAAATGTAATTTCCCAGCCTACACTGAGAGAATATCAGTGAATTCAATTAGACAGCACTCATAATAATCAGAAGACAAAACTAATTAATAAGTGAGATACAACAATTTTTGCTTTGCACAGTCCATTTAAAGCATGTATCATTTTCAAATGTATGCTTCAAGATGATGGTGAGATGCATCAATAGTATGATCACACTTATTTCATTAATGAAAACACAAAGACCTAAACACCTTTACCCTCCAAAAAATAATTCCACATGTTAGAAAAGTAATGTTAGAACTCACGGCTTCCATGCTTCTTTTCATTTGACAATACATAACCACACCTTGGGAATGAAATTACCTGAAGGCGTCGCGCCTTTGAAATCTTGAGGGGACAGCAGGGCACACTGTTTCTCTGTTTAAAAAAGAAGGCTGGGTTGTCTAACTGGGGATTCACTACATACCATCAATCCCACCACAGAAGTATTGTGGTCAACATCATCCAGCATCGCCATCGCTGGGTTGCTGCCCGTTAGGGATCTCACCACATGACTTAGCAATGGCATCTAGCATGTAGTGATGTTGTTAATAATAAACTGAAGATACTATTTTTATTATGCAAGGAGGAATGTTCTGCTTTACTGATATAAATTGACCATGCACTCTTAAGCAGAATTAGCATGGTAGAACTTAACAGATAACTAGAAGAGCTGGGGAAAATCTTAAGCTACATCTTGCATATTCAATGTAGTCACAAAATTGTGTTTTTTCAAATTAGTTAAAGATGACTACATACTTTCAGCAAAAGCCACATGGAGGCAACAACCAAGAAAGAATTAAGAAGTTGTGAAGTTGTCCTAATGTGTAACAAATCAGTCTACATATCCATGTTGCAGCTTGATATTCCATAAAAGTTTTCCATTTTTACTAACTTCAGATAGATTTAAACAACAAAAGTAAACAACAAAAGATAAGTGTGGTTCCTACTGAGATATCGACAGTCCTTTCTAGAAGTAATCTGATTAAAAAACAAAACTTTATCACATGAGTGGTGATTACGAAACACTCAAAACAACAAGTCTTTCGCACCAAATTCTGAGGGGCTCTGGAAAAATAATCTTGTTCTGGTGAACAACAAATAACAGTCAATTTTCAAAGGAACAATAGAGGGCTTATTTTACTTGTTTTCTTAAAAAAAATTATATGAATGTAAATTATGACAACTTTCTTTCTAGTAATAACTTCCTATAAAATAAAAGGTTGTAGGAGTTACTTAAAGTAGTCAAACTCAAGAAGCAGAAAGCAGAACAGTGGTTGGTACGCAGGGATTGAGGGTGGTTGGTACGCAGGAAATGAGGGTTTGCTGTTCAGTGGGTATAAAACTTAAGTTACGCAAGATAAAAACGTTCTGGAGAGTTGCCATACAATATGACGTTTACAGTTAATAATCCTGTAATATACACGTAAAAATTCATTAAGAGGGAAGATCTCACATTATGTGTTTTTTTAACCACAATACAAATAAATAAATAAGAAAATAAGAAGGCAGTATGTAAGAGTTAGATGATTCGGGACGTACTCAGAGTCTGAAAATCTTTTTAACAGAAAAATTAAAAGGTCAAAAATTGAGCATGAAAGCATTTTTTTATAACAATATTGATCAAAAGACTCTTCCAATGTTCAAGATTTAAAAAGGAGAAAGCAAGGATTCCCACAGCCAGACTTCTTTAATGCAGTCTGAGGAGATCTTCCAGAATTATGCTCTTCTCTCTTAAAAATTAGGAAGGCTGACTCTTCTGACACTACATAATTCCCAAAGCACGAAAGAAAAAAAAAAAAGGCAGAGAAATCTTATGTCAAATGTCAGTAAAAATGTACTGAATACCTAATATGTGGCAATCATTCTTATAGGTGCTAGGGTGAAACAGGGATGAACAGGGATGAACACAACAGATCACAAAACTGAGTTAAAAAACAAGAGACTTTCATATGATGGCAAAGCTGCAACAGAAAATACACAAAGTGACTGAATGGACACTGACTGATGTGAAGGTAGAGGACAGAAGACCTATTTGAGATGAAATACTTAGCAAAGGTTATTCATGAGGAAGAAATACAAACAAAATTGAACCTCATAGGATTCAAAAATTAAAATACGAATTTACACGATAGAAAAAACATATCAAAAATCTCCTTACATATGTCACTAACGGGAGAAAGAGGATGAAGTACACAAGAATCCGTGTACTATTTTTGCACCTTCCTGTAACTGTATAATTATCTCAAACTAAAAAGTTAAACAAAAAAAAATACCAAACTTCTGTAACTATTACTGTAATTAACAATGAGACATCTATACTCTGTTTACTTAAGGCATCTTTCATTATCTCTAAAAAATTGTTCTATGGACATAAAATCATAAAGGGAGTTAGAAAAATAAGTCTTCAGTGTAGCAAAATGTCTTTCTGCAAACATGTGGATGAGGTATTTAAAAAGATAATAACAGAGAAGCAAGTATAAAATAAGGTTTTGGGAATTTTTTTCAATCTATCATGTCACTCAAGAAAGAAAAAGCCAGTGGGTCATGCCTGTAATCCCAGCACATTGGGAGGCCAAGGCGAGAGGATCATGGGAGTTTTGAGATCAGCCTGAACAATACGTATCAAGACCCTGTCTCTACAAGAAATTTTAAAAATTAAAATGAAACAAATAATTAAAATCATCTTATTTTAAAAGTCATATATCAATCCATATAATGTACTGCTTCTGAATAAGAGATTTAGTCCTTGATCTAAATTTTAATGACTGTTGCTCTAAAGACTGTATAATGGGCTCTAGGTAAGACAGAGGGTTGAGCACATACATTTATCTCTGCTCTCTTCTGAAATTTCACTGCTATAGACTAAAATGCGTCCCTTCAAAATTCATATTTTGAAACCCTATCCTAATGTGAAGGTATTTGAAGATAGGGCCTGTGGAAGGTAATAGGTTTAGATGAGGTCATGAGGGTGAGGCCCTAACAGGATCAGTGCCCTTAAGAGACATCAGAGAGCTTCTCTCCCCCATGTAAGCACACAGCGAGATGGCAGCAGTTTATAAGCCAGGAAGAGACCCCCTCATCAAAACCCAACCATGCTGGCATCCTGATCTAAGGTTTCCAGCCTCCAAAGCTATGAGCAAATAAATTTTGGTTTTTTAACCTACTCGAGTAGTAATGATATTTTGTTGTAGAAACCCAAGTATATTAATATAGCCACTACAATGGCAGCAAAATATTTTTTTTAAAGTTATAAACTCTTAATAGCAAAAAGAATAGAAAAAAACGAAGCAATAAAATGTTGGATACTAAAATAACAAAGAGATTCATAGTAACTTATTTGGCAAAGCCTAGGATCTCAGCCCAGGGAAAAGTAGAAAAGCGAACTACCACAGAACCTCTGAAAGGCACAGGAACTAGTGGCACTAGTTACCTTTGGAAGCAAAAACAAATATGGAACTATATAGGGGAGGATTGGTAGAAAGTATGTTTAAGAACAGTTAAACCCCTGGTCTTACTACTATGTGTAAATTGGACTGATGGTTTGGCAACAGGAAAGAGGAAGTTTGGATTGGTAGGTCACTAGGCACAGTGTGGGCATACAAGAGATAAAAGAGAAACTTATATACTGAAGGCGGAGGGTCCCCAAACCTTTCTCCCACTTGGCTTCTAAAATGTGGAGAGTCACACATGTATCTTATAAGCAGAGACTGGACAATTTTCTGAGAAATCTGCCTAGTCCAGAACAAAGATGGCATACAAAAAAAAAAAAAAGCCTGGCAAGATCACCTAATGCTGAAACTCACAGTTGCAAGCTCCATCACAGTTTAAAAACTATCCACTAGCTTTTTAATGCTCCATTTTCATGTAAGAATAGAAGGTCAAGAATGAGACGTGTAAGAACATCCTTTAACATAAAAAGCCAAACAATTTATTAAACCTGAAAGAGATTATTAAGGGAGATAAAAATCGAATGAAAGCAAAAAGAAATCTCAGAAAGATGAAAGAAGGAAATGTATCCATAATAAGAATAAAAGCCAATAAAAAGACTAAAATCTTGGAAATGAAAAACACACTGTCACAAAAGAAAAATAAATTTCATAGAAGAGGTAACTGATAAAACCAAGGAATTCTAGCGAGTAGTTAAAAAACAAAGATAGAAAATAAGTAAGGAAAGATAAGAAAATAGAAGGGACAGTCTAAGAGGGACATCTGATGAGACAGAGAAAACAGAGGGAAAGATATTATTACACAATTCAAGAAACTTGCCTAAAATTAAAGGATTTGAATTCCCAGAGTGAAAGAGTCCAATGAGCACCCACCCAGCACAATGTACAAAAATAGGCCTACCACAAGGCACACTATCATGAAATTTTAGAACAGTAGGGACAAAGAGAGGATCCTGAAAGCTTCTAGAGAAAAAAAAATAGGTCACTGAGAAAGAATCAAGAATCTAAGTAGCTGCAGATTTCTCCCTTTTCTGGTAGAAAGTCCTCCTGGAACTAAATAGCTAGCATTCTCAAACTCCCATAAATGTCCAACAAGTACTCAAATGACCTAAGTCACAGACAGTTCCTGTGTTTCTTCACTGATAAGAATGCTTTCAAACTTGTCCTTTAGGAGTGGACAGCAATGGGGAATGGAGAGCAGAGAGGGAGTAAATGCAAACTCCAGCTGTGCATCTGGCACCCCTTCCCCCCACACTTCTCTGTGAAGCGATGAGCACGATGAACCTGCGCCTTCTTTTCTTTTACTGACCCTCTGCCTTTGTAAGTTTTCCTCTCTGAAGTAATCATAGGCTATACGAAGTAACGAAATTTGTTCCAAGTCTTGGTGTTGACAAGTTGTCAGCCTATAGGTATCATCTTACTTGGTGAAGAGAAGGGGACTCATTTTATACAGCAATAGTCAAAAAAATTTTCACTCATAGTATATCTAAAAAAACAAAATAAAAAACCCCAATAACTCCCCTGTATCCCTTCTCAGGAAGCTACTGGGAAAGATGCTTTACAAAAATGAGGAATTTAAGGGATTCAGGAAACAGAGCTCATCCAAAAGAAGTGAAAAGGCATCCCAGGATGGCGTGAATGAAGATATAAAAACGACAGCTGTGCCTGGCCTCAAGAGCAAGAACTACATGTCATACAGAGACCCCTCAGGAGCTGAGGTCTAACGAGCAGATCAAGACACACCACTCAGGAGGCTGAGAAACAAAAAAGTAGTTCAGAATAGAACATTTTTATTTGCCTAAGGAAACAAAAAACCATTTCATCGAAGAAGTGTGACTTAATCCAAGCTGAGATTTAGACATATTGGGATAAAGGAAGATTTCTGTTCCTCAGTAAAGCATCACAGGTGAAGGATGAAATAAGAGTACAGACATGCCTGGGGATTACAAACAGCCCAGCTTGGTTGAAGTACAGAAAGGAAAACAAGCAGCAGAAACAGGGTACGTTCACACACACACACACACACACACCACACACACACACACACACACACACACGCGCGTGCGCGCACGCATGGGTGGCCAGATCATAGATTGCCTTAAATGCTATGAGGAGAAATTTGGATTTTGTTCAGAAGGAAAGAGTATTGAAAGAGTTGAGGTGGAGCCGGTCAGCAGTGACCCAGGAAGCGCAGTCTTGAGCAGTACTGTTTGAGAGTTGAAGACACAGAACCCAACAGAAAAATGCAACCCTGAGCAGGAGAATGGGGACGGGTAACTGAAATCACGTGCTTAGAACAGGGTCACTTTCTATTTAATCACACAGTAGGTCTGATAACTGAGACCACTATTTTAACAGAATTGTTGGTTCATTCAAATAAATCAGTTTTTGCTGGTCTCTATAAAAATACCTGTGGATTTGTTTGATGCTCTCCTACGAATTTCTGTCACCATTAGTCGTGAGACTTGTGTTGTGAACTGCAGAAGATCAGAAAATTTTTCTGTCATTGTATTTGGCGGAGCACTTCCAAAAACCTGTAGAAAAGAAAAACACTTAATGAAGCACTATCATTTTTTGTTGTTGTTCTGTGAATTTCAAAGTGTAGCATGACTTAAAAATCAAGTTCAAAAAAGTATATGTATATAGTTACTTTGGATCTGAATACATTTAGAATACAACTCTTTCAATAATGTATAGCTATGTTTCCTCATACATAATGTATTGAAGAAATGATTAAATACATGAAATCTAAAAGCTAAGGACATTACTCACAAAATTTCAATCTCACTAAAAACTTCAGAAAACATTACTTTTTATTGAGGAAAGATAAACTGAAAATTTAGAGAAAAGTTACAAGGTTCTTTGATGGTATACAAACACATTAGATGGTGAAAAGCAGATCTACTGCTAATTTGTAGCTGACTAGAGAATTCAGTAAATTCATATCTCAGAATTTCTAAATCCTAACTGCTACAATTTTCAAAACAAAACTTATAAAAAAGACTAGACAAAAAGAAAGAATGGAAGGATTATGAAGTAAGCTCATTTTAACAACAATTTCAGACAAATAAACTCCAGAGTAAATCACTGTTAAAGATAAACCAGCATGGATTCCACAAAAATAATTTAAGAAAATGAAACCTGGATGGGCTATCAAAGGAACAGAAAAGATATTTTAATGGAGATTGTGTGTGTGTGTGTGTGTGTGTGTGTGTGTGTGTGTGTGTGTATGTGTGTGTATACATATATATATATATATATAGAGAGAGAGAGAGAGAGAGAGAGAGAGGGGAGAGAGAGAGAGAGAGAGAGGTATCCTGAAGTACTGTTTTAAAAATGTTATTTACAGCTGAAAAAAATTCTGTCTTCTAAAGCTATTGTAATACCTCATTATAACACTCACTACACAGTATTTTGTATCCTTATTACCTGTTCAAATATCATTACAATAGGAGAAAACAATTTACTCATCTGTGTATTCCCCACCAAGCTAGCACTTTGCCTTGTATAGTGATGTTCCCCAAATATGGTTGTTTACTTATAAATGCTACCTGCCATGACAACCAAATTCGGGAGAACATAAAGACCAAACTAGGGAGATAGACTGGTAAAAAGAAAGAAAAAAAAAACCCCACCATGAAAATCCAAGGCCAAAAAGACATCTATGTGGTCATGAATTTTTGCTCAAATATATAAAAGAAAAAACCTAGACAATCATATCGTTCACAATGTCCTCAGAAGGATAAGAAAATATTTATTTAAGTAAGTATTTCTATTCCTCATACTACAATCGACCCTCTTATCTGCAGGGGATATGTTATAAGACCCTGAGTGGGTTCCTGAAACTGCAGATAGTACCAAACCCTGTATATATTATGTCTTCTTACTATACATGTATAAGTATGATAAAGTTTCATTAATAAATTAGGTGCAGTAAGAGATTAACAATAATAATTCATAATAAAATAGAACAACTGTAACAATACATTGTTCACAATTTCATGAACAGAAGATTCGTTCTTATTGTTGATCGTAGCAACCTCAGCATTTGATTTTTGGTTTTTCCTTATGAGTCAAAAACTTTCACCTTTCCACTCAAAGAAAGAACTTCTCTTTGGCATATCCAAATTGCCAGCATCATTACTCTTCGCTTTGGAGACATTAGTAAATAAAATAAGGGTTCTTTGAACACAAACACTATGATACCAGGACAGCAGATCTGATAACTGACACGGCTACTTAGTGACTAACAGGCGAGTGGCCTAGGCAGCATGAATACACTGGACAAAGGGATGATTCACATTCTGGGCAGAATGGAGCTAGACAATGTGCGACTTCAAACTTATGAACTGTTTGTTTCTGGAATTTCTCATTTAATATTTTCAGACTGCTGCTGATCATGGGTATATGAAAGCATGGAAAATATACCATGGATAAGGAGGAACTACCACATAATATAAAACATTCCTTCCAAAGATTCCAATAAAAGGATGTAACAAATAATTTAACACCTGCTATAAGGATATATACTGTATAATCCTTGTAACAGATAGTAAGTTTCTTGTAACTCCCTCAAATTAAGTTGAAAACAATAAATCAACTCTAAAGAATATACTTTTGTCTGAGTATATAGTCTATTCATTAACTCAACAAAGGAGTAATTTTTAATAATCTCAAAAAACCAACTGCACTATTCAAGAATTCCTCAAAAATATTATTTTTTTTCTGCTGAGATTCTGATAAAATGTTGTGTGCCTATAGTTAACCTATGTTCACCTTTTAACTAACCTTTTAAAAAATTTTTTATTTTTAATTTTAGAAAGCAGGATTTATTGAGAGGACAGAAAAGCTCCCACAGTGGGAGGGGACCTGGAGGATATGCCCTGTGTTCACCTTTAAAGAGAATAACATGTTCAACATATTTTTTAAAGGGCCATTTTTAATATAGCTATAAATGAATTTCAGAAAATTTCCTGGAAACTCTTCAACTAAGTATTTTTGGCACTGAAGGGAAACAAATTAAAGGTGTTATCTAACAGCATGTTAGATTAGAGGTTCAGTATATATTTGCTGCTGAAAGGTACTATTCAGTTAACATTTATTAAATATGACTACTAAAAAAGTTGGAGTGGCTACAAAGTCTTCTAAAACTGAGTATTTTGTTTCCTAACTATATATAACATCTAAATTTAAGCTACAGAATACAATCATTAATCCTTAAATCCTTTGTTATAAATTACACTGTTAAAATATTAACAATGAAAATATAATTGCATTATTTCATATTGTAAATCGGCAAAGACTTCTTATCCATTAGTACAAAGAAAGATATATTTATCTTATGCTCTTTTTGTTTCTATGAAGGGCCGCCAACTGAAGGGAGAAGTACAGAATGTCCTCCCCAGCCCCTTCCTCTCCTTTTGAGCTATGCCTGGCTCATGAGAATGTGCATTCTCATCTGCTCTGGGCGTGGCTTGCAACTGTACAATTTGCCAGTGACTATTTCTGGGTGAATTCAGCAAGAATTTGTCGCACAGACCCAAGTCACATTCTCCAGTCTCAACTGTATTATGTATCAAAAGCTGCAACAAAATAGTTCACTTTTCTGCCTTGTGATCTCTCTTACTTGGTTCTAAACTTGAGTGAACTCTCTCTAAAGCCAACAATTTAAAAACTAAAGGTCATTTTGTAAGGGATTGAAAAAGGACACTGTATTCATTTTGGATGACTATCAAATATAAATTGGAAATAAGTCCACAACACAAGGGAGGATTCTTAAAGATCTAGTTGGTAAAGATTACATTAAAAAATATACAACAAACTATGATAACATATACTAAGGTAATTAATGATGGCAGTTAATGAATTTTAGATGACTAAAGTTTAAACCATGTATTTTCTCTGTAAGTATTTATTCTTGGGACTAAAGGTTAATTATTCTTAAGAATGCTGAATAAATACTCTCCAGCTATTTTCAGACTCCACCATAATCTTTCAGTCTGAGAGAATCAGTGAGAGAGAGGATGACAGAGGCCTCCTTGTAGGGCTGTAATGAAGACCATGGGAGGCATTTCAAGAACACAGCATGAGACCTGGCCCAGAGAAAAGACTCAACACATGTCATTTCCCAACCAAAGCATCTTAAAGGCAAAAATCACACATTGAAGTAACACTATGAAACACACTTTAAAAATCACTCTGTAGCCGGGCTCGGTGGCTCAGCCTGTAATCCCGCGCCTTTGGGAGGCTGAGGTGAGTGGATTGCCTGAGCCCGCGGGTTCGAGACCCGCCTGGGCAGCGAGACCTTATCTCTACAATAAATCAAAAAATCAGCCGGGCGTGGTAGTGCATGCCTGTAATTCCAGCTACTGGGAAGGCTGAGGTGGAAGGATCGCTGGAGCCCAGCAGGTCGAGGCTGCGGTGGCCGGGAGCGGCCACTGCACTCCAGTCTGGGCGACAGAGTGAGACTCCAACTCAAAAAAAAAAAAAATAAATAAATAAAAAACAAAATAAAAATCACTCTGTAATTGGATGTCCATGTCTAACAGTGCTGTGGCTTGTTCACCATTTAGCACAAATCAAGCAGTCTTCATATGCTGGCATTGCAATTTACTTTTAGCAATCATGGTAGGAACCGGCTGGCTCCAGAATCACACGGCGCTGCTCACTTACGAAAAGTATTTCTCACTAGTGGTGAATGTTTATACACAAATTGTCAAACATTAATATTGTAAGCTGTGTATTTCTAAACTCAATAAAATAGTATCTATGGTCAATTTTAATTTATTAATGATAGCCAATGAATATAACTTATGTATTTTTAAAATTGGTTACAATGGCACAGAAATAACATTCCATCTTTTCATTATGCAATTTTATGATATTCAACTTGCTAGTTATATTAGAGATTTAAGGTACTGCCTACACATGTGATTCTCATCACCCAATTTAAAACTTTTGATTTGAAATAATTTGTTAATAGTTATTGAGACTTATAACACAGAACACAAGAGAACTAAGTCAAAGGGCATAAGCAAATAATAATTACTAAGGCAGGAGTCTCCAATCTGCTTTTTAAAAAATATATATTCCTTAAGTCTCTTCCAGTATAAGACTTAGCTTAACTAACTGTAGAAACTAACAAATACATGGGATACATATATATATAGAATGTTACCTAATAATTCACATTAATAGCAGAGAACAATTCCCCTAATCGCTCTAAACATTTCCATTGCCTTGTAAACGTTCATAATTCTGAGGGAAGAAAATAACCTCAAACTACTCAGTAACCAGTAGCACATCATGACATTGATGTAAAACAAAAATAAAAAGGTTAAAAAACAAAACTAATTTCCCAACACCAGTTCCAAAAAAATTACTAATTTACCTGAACAGGGCTTGAAACAATGGCCTGTCATAGGCAGTGGCCTCTCCATCTTTAAAACAGCTATTTTAAACCTTTCCCTACCTCTCCTCATGTTTCTACTCGACTATCTCCCACCTCCATCATTCTCAGCAGATAATCTAGCCTCTTATTTCATAGATAAGAAAATACACACTCTCTAAATGTTTCCATCCTCTTCCTATTCTATCCAACATGACCCCACAGATAATCTGTAAACTATTCTCTCTCGCGTGCCTTCCTTGCACATCAGCCCTGCTGCCTGACCAGTACAGCACAACCTGAATCCCAAGAAATCAGGTGCCACCTTCCCTACTTCCACACAGACTAGTGCAGGTAAGATCCAGCACAAACTTATCACATCCAACTTTCACTGAGTCATCAATATTTGTCGCTTCTTTTATAGGCCCTTTTCAACTTTCTCTCTCTCTCATTCACTCATTCACAATTTCTTTAAGTGTCCTACTCAATCTACTTACTCCAGGTTCTTAACAGTATATACCTTCTGTTTATTTATTTATTTATTTGTAATACATATTTTTTTATTTTAAAATTGTGGGGTACATTTAAGGATTAGGTATACAAATATGCATTGTGCAGGTACCCTTGTTGATGAAGTGTGCCTCCCCCATCCCCAGACAGATATTGACTACCATTAATCCCACCTCCCTTCCCTTCCCTGCCCCCCCATAGTTTCCCTCTACTGTCAATCCTTTTCTTATAGTATTATGATAGTTGTTCAAGGTCCACTTATGAGTGAGAACATGTGATACTCAGATCTTTGTTTCTGTGAGAGATCATTCAGTATTATAAACTCTAATTCCATCCCGTTGCTGCAAAATTCATGATTTTGTTCTTTTTTTATGGCTGCATAATATTCCATTGTGTATATGTACCACATTTTTTTAATCCAGTCCTCTTCTGATGGACAGTATGGTTGATTCCAGGTTCTTGCTATTGTGAACAATGCTGCGATAAACATACTTGTGCAGGTATCTTTTTATAGAGTGATTTGAGTTCTTCAGGGTATATTCCCAGGAGGGGGATTGCGGGGTCATATGGAAGGTCAATTTTTAAAGCTTTTAACAACTTCTGTTAATGACTATAGGACTGAGGTTATCAAGCAATATCTTATTCAACACCTAGTTAACTCAAATCTAGATTCACAACCAACAAAACTACTTTCCTACAGAATGAGATGTCTTTCTCCTAGTCAAGACTCACCCATCCACCATTAATTTAACTATATGATCCCTCCTTCCTCAATCAGTATCACTCTTTCCTGGAGATTTCCAAATTTTCCTCTTGGCTGGCTCTTTTTCCTCTTCTTATGAGCATGCCCTAATCTTTAAAAACAAAGCAGAACATTACAGGCATACCAACAAAAACCCCATTGTTGCGAGGCTCACCTTCATCAATCTCTTATACCCCTTTCATTTGAATTTCTCAAAGCCTATTACTTTCTTCCTGTCTCTTCTCATCTCCTCCAATCATTGCTTTCTGGTGCCACCATTCCAGTGACTTCCAAACTCGCAAATCTCATGAACATATTTCAGTCTTCATCTTACTGTTGAACATGACAGTGTTGATAGTTCTCCTCTTTCTAGGAATTTTTATTGTTTTCTAACACCATCCTCTCGTCATTCTTTTTGTACTGTCACTGACCAGTTTCTGTTTTGTGTCCCTTGCAGATTCCCCTTCCGTCATATTCTCCATGGTTCATCCTTAGCCTTCTACTCTTCCTGGCAGTTGAGCCACAAGTAAACTCTTATTACCTCCCAGGGTTTCAACTACCACACGTCCACCAATGGGTCCTAACAGCATATACCCAGTCAGGTCCTCTCACTCAAGCTTCTCACTACCTGCTGAATATTTCCTCCAAGGGAGCTTAGAAAAGTTCAGACTAAATGCCCTAAACTGAATCTGCTCCCTAAACCTCTCTTTCTCAGCTACTGGTGAAAACAATCACACAGCTCCCCAAATTAGAAATGTGGAAGACAGCCTTGCCTTGGTATCTTCTACTCTTCTTCTATTGTTAAAATCACTTCACTGGCTCTGTGTGCCTCCAGGAAAAAGTACTAGCCCTAAACATGACACATAAACCAGCCTCCTATCAATCCCAGTCTTATTTTTTGCCGCTCCTTGATATAAAATAAACATCATGGGCTGCTTAGAGATGCTGGCACATTGTCTGTAGGCTTTTTCCTTGAGTTATGCACTAGCTTTTATTATCTTCTTAGTTAACTTAGTCCAATTTACTCCTAATCTGGCTAATGCTTACCTTCTGAGGGCTTAAGCATCCATCACATTCTTAAGGAAGACGTCCCATCCCTGATCTCCTGAGACTCTCAAAGTACCGTCTTCAGTGGGGTCACAGAACCCACTAGTGTCTCTGACACTACATGTCTTTCTCGTTGCATTATCTGCTTATGTATTTCCATCTTCCCCAAAAGGTTCATGTGCCTATCTTCTTCATTATACTTCAGCTTTACAAGATTACAGAGTGCATCTTACTCCCGAAACTCCAATGTACAGCACAGTGTATGGTGCATGGCACAATGTGTGTTTGTTTGACACAAGTTCATGAATAAACTAGTACACTAACAGAACAAACAGAACAAATGAAGGAATGAGCAATGGAACATGGAATATGTAGGTCCACATTAGCCTTCAGCTTGGTTTGAGTAGTTCATATACTAAACAATTATTTCAGCACAGTCTGTAATCTTTGCTTTGTCTTATAATGTATTTAATACAGAGGTAACAATAGTAATAGATACAAATTTCTGAGGACCAAGATTTAACTGCTGTAAGTATATTTTCTTCATTTAATTCTCATGATGACCTAATAAGGTAGATATTCTTATTCTTATTTTATAGGCTATAAATGAAGGGGACTGCCCCTCACCAGTGCTATGGACAATTAGAACTCTCATCCCTACAAAGGAGAGGCATGGAGAGTAGCACAATCAAGGACAAGAACATTGGTGTGTGAAAACTGCGGATTAAGTGAACATCTACTGAACATGAGACAATAGCTTTGTTCTTCAACTTGGTTGTAAGAAAACACCAGCAGTCAGGCTTACATGCTCCAGGAGAATCCACCTTCTTGGCATATCAACATACCCCCCCAAAATAATCTAAGGAAGTTAACAGCCTAACAAATCACCTGGAAAAGCAAAACCACCAAAATCCTAACTTCAGCAGAAGAATCCAGATCACCAAAATAAAAGCTCAAATTCAGTACATAGAAGACAAAAAGATAATACAAAAAACCCCCCAAAAAAACACAAAGGAGGAGGTATCACACTCCCAGACTTTAAACTTTATTATAAGGCTACAATAATCAAAACAGCCTGGTATTGGTAAAAGAACAGGCATGTAGACCAATGGAACAGGATAGAGATTCCAGAAGCAAAACCTCCATTTCTCAACCAACTCGTCTTTGACAAAGCCTCCACCACCAACCACTGGGGACAGGAGAACCTATTCAGTAAATGGTGCTGGGAAAACTGGCTGATCACATGCAAAAGACTAAAATAAGACCCCCCTATCACCATACACAAAAATCAACTCTAAGTGGATCAAAGATCCAAACGTAAAACCTCAAACTATAAGAATCTTAGAAAATGCAGGAGAAACCCTCATAGAAATTGAAACTGGCAACCAATTCCTGATCAAAACCCCAAGTGCCCATGCCATAAGAGGTAAGATAGACAAGTGGGACATCATCAAACTGACAAGCTTCTGCAAAGCCAAAGAAACCATCAAGAGAGCGGGGAGACAGCCCACAGACTGGGAAAAAAATATTTGCAAACTGTATGTCTGTCAAAGGCCTAACATCTAGGATCTACAAGGACCTCAAACATGCCGAAAAGAAAAAAACAAACAGCCCCATTACAAAGTGAGCAAAAGATATGAATAGACTCTTCTCAAAAGAAGACATAGACGCAGCCAACAGATACATGAAAAAATGCTTAGCCTCACTAGTCATCAAAGAAATGCAAGTTAAAACTACACTGAAATACGACCTAACTCCAGTCAAGGATGGCCATCATCAGTAACTCAAAAAACAACAGATGCTGGAGAGGATGCAGCAAAAAGGGAATACTTCTACACTGTTGGTGGGAGTGTAAACCAGTACAGCCTCCGTGGAAAACAGTGTGGTGATTCCTAAAAGACCTAAAAATCAACCTTCCATGTGACCCTGCAATCCCCCTCCTGGGAATATACCCAGAGAAACTAACATCACTCTATGAAAAAGATACCTGCACATGTATGTTTATTACAGCATTGTTCACAATAGCAAGAACATGGGATCAATCATGCTGCCCATCAAAAGAGGACTGGATAGAAAAAAATGTGGTATACATACATGATGGAATATTACGCAGCCATAAAGAAGAACAAAATCATGAACGTCACAGCAACCTGGGTGGACTTAAGAGTCTATAATACTGAGACAAAGAACTGAGTATCACATGTTCTCACTCATAAGCAGGCTCTGAACAATTATCGTAATACTATAAGAAAAGGATTGGCAGTAGCAGGAAACTGCTGGGGGAGGAGGGTGAGGGAAGCTGATAGGATTGGCAGTAGTAGGAATCTGTGGGGGGGGGAATAACTCATCAACAAGGGCACCCGCATAATGAACATTTGTATACATAACTCTGAATTGTACCCCACATCTTTAAAATTTAAAAAAAGATCTAAGGACACTGAGGCTGAAGAAATCTCTCAATTAAATAACACAGTCAGATCATCTTACCACTTGAAAAGTCTCACCATGGCACACATCATTTCTAATCAAAGTTTCAATATCTCCTTTTTAAGTATTGACACACAATTATCATCAGACAACTGAGGATTCCTCTAACAAGAAAGAGAATAATACAAATAAAAAAGTAACTTGGAAGAAACAGATTACAAGAAGTGTTAGAAAATATGAATTTTGTTTTTTGAGTGGGAGTCTCACTGTGTCACCTAGACCAGAGTATACTGGCATGTTCATGGCTACTGCAGCCTCAATCTGCTGGGCTCAGGCAATCCTTCAGCTTCAGTCTTCCAAGTAGCTGTAATTACAGGTGCGCTTGATCACGCCTGGCTAATTTTTTGACTTATTGTAGAGATGAGGTCTTGTCAAGTCACTCAGGCTAATGTAGAAACTCATGGGGTCAGGCAATCCTCTCGTCTTGGCCTCCCAAAGTGCTGGGATTACAGGCGAGGGCCACCACACCCAGCAAATAAAAAACAATTTAACATTTTCAGAAGGATAAGAGGAGATATTGCACAATTTAAAAAAAAATCAATAAGGGTACCTGATCTCAAACCAGGCGAAGTGGGGACCAAAGGACGGCCCAAACTTTACCTGTACAATGACCACCTATCTACCTAATCCTGAATTGCACCCCACATCTTTAAAATTAAAAAATAAATAAAACAAGAAAAAATTCAGGGAAAGTGAAACGATGACAACACAAGTTTCATGCAAACGAGCTAATATCTGATCAATAGAGGTCTAGAAAAGGAGAACATATAAAACACAGGGGAGAATATTCTTTAAGAAATCTTTCAGATTATTTTCCCAGAACTGAAAAATATAAATTTTCAGATTAAGAAGGCTCAACACAAAGTCATAATAAAATTTCAAAATAATGAGGGGAAAAAAAGGCCTAGAAAATTTCAGACAGAAAGACAGACTAATGGAACAATATAGAGACCAAGTGAGAATGAGGGGAGAGGATAAGTTGGAGATTGAGCCTGGGAGAGAAGACACAGTCAAGAGCAGGGAGACAGATCCAGAAAGGGGAGATCAAGGGGGAGCGAAAAAGAGCAAGGAAAGAAACAGGGATAGAGAGATGAGAGAGAGAAATGGGAGAAGAGAGAGAAGACAGCGATGGGGGAGAGAAAGAAAAAAAGAAGACAGAGAGAGAGAGATGAAGAGAAATAGAGGTAGGAAGAAAGAAACAGAAAGGGAAAGTATGGCAGAGACAGAGAGAGGAAGAAAAGGACAGAGACAGGGCAAGGCACAGAAAATAAAGGAGAGAGAGAGATGGGAGGAGGAAAGAGAAAGGGAAGACAGAGACCTAGAGACATGGGAAGAAAGAAACTCAGACAGTGATGAAGTCTAGGAAAACAAGTTCTATGATAAGGGAAAATAATGACGATATATGATAGGGCTTATCTTTGAATCAATGTACACCTCTGTCAGTGGAGAGGAAACATAATGCTTATACAGACAGCATATCATCTGGGAAGGACAGGAGTGCAGTGTACATGAACAAGTGTGAATGTGTATGCCATGGTTTAGGAAGGAGAAAAGCTAATTTTCATATTCCTCAGTAAGAGGTCAATCAAAAGTGGATAATCAGGAAACAGCAATGAAAGTATGTTATTTAGAAGCCTTCTGTGGCAGCAGCAATTAGTGGCAGAGAGTGGTAGGGCACCTACAAGCCTGAGGAACTACTTGACTATGTACTTGTAAACCTTTGATAAATAAAAAAAGGTATTTTTAAAATACTCACCAATATTTCTACATGCAATGACAAAATATATTAAAACATTAGCTCTATTTAGACTCCAGAGCCTGTAACTGTCCTCTTACTGAATCTCTTAAGCAAACAACAGAAAACTGAAATGATATTTTTTAAAGTGCACAAAGAGCCTGGGCAACTGCACCATTTGGTGCAAAAAAAAAAAATCACTTCAAAAGATAATTGAAATAATATAAATGGTGATTTACAGTCTATTCCTCCTCTAAAACCCAACCACTAGGGGAACATTTTACCAAACGCTCACAACCTTCCCCTTTAACTGTTAGAACTGAAAGAAGTGTCCCCAAGTATGTTCCAATCTGACCAGGTTTCACATCAAGTCACATTATTTTATAGAAAATGGAAAGGAAGATGTGAAAACATCAAGCTTCTTAAACACTAATTCATCCTATCATGTTTTTCCACCCATGACTTACCATTAACCTTAAAGTTCTCACAGTGCCACCCAGTCCTGGGAGGTAACGCTTGGCAACTGGACTTACCCTGTTAAACACAGGTAGCATCATGTACAGCTTCTCTTCTTGTTCCTTCTGAGTCATGTGCCGGGGGGGATGGCACAACTCCGTGAAGAGTCGACGGAGGTGCATCAGCCCTAAGGCGTTGTCCTGTGGGCTGCACTCCTCCTGCCTCGGCCGCCCCATGATCCTCTTCACCATGTTCATCTTGGCTGGCTGGTGAGAAACACTTCTAATTCTGTAGAAAGACGTCAACGCATGAACAGTCAAAACATCATCGTCTTGACCGTGTCAAGTATGCATGAAAGAGCTCACAAAAAGGCTGCAGAATAGAAAATTCTGTCTAAAATATTTCTTTCTACCTCTTTAAGCAGACAAGATAGAGAAGCAAAGCGAATTCTGATAAATCTCTGTGAATGACAAACTATGAATCTCAGCACTTATAGTTCTTACTGATATTGCTATAATTTGTATAAAATGTAAAATATTAATCAGACAAGTAACAAATGTTTCCAACTAAGTTAGTCATATCAAACACAAATAGAGGGATCACACATCTTACTATTAATATGTTGCTTAACAGTTAAGCATAGTAAGCCGGGCTCGGTGGCTCAGCCTGCAATCCCGCGCCTTTGGGAGGCTGAGGTGAGTGGATTGCCTGAGCCCGCAGGTTCGAGACCCACCTGGGGAGCGAGACCTCATCTCTACAATAAATCAAAAAATCAGCCGGGCATGGTAGCGCGTGCCTGTAATTCCGGCTACTTGGAAGGCTGAGGCGGAAGGATCGCCAGAGCCCAGCAGGTCGAGGCGCGGTGGCCGGAAGCGGCCACTGCACTCCAGTTTGGGCGACCGAGTGAGACTCCAACTCAAAAAAAAAAACCAAAAACCAAAGAGTTAAGCATAGTTAAAATAAAAAGAAGAAAACAAAAGTTTACCCAAATCTCAAAGCACCAAAAACAACCAAAAAACAAAACCCCCATAAAATTTCTATTTTTCTAATAATGAATTACACTTTGAGTACCTGAAGAACAATGTATATTGTAGATTGAAAATATGCAAGCCAAATAAAATGATATCCCGATACAGTTTATAAATCATAAAAAAAAACCCAGTGAAAATAATCACATAACCGAAGACTATTTTTTGAAACTATAATTTGAATTGCTTTGCCAAGTCATGTTCATTCATTTAGTGGATAGTGACTAGCATTTTTTAAAAAGGAGTAGAATAGAAGAAACTGTACTACATACGAAAGGAATAACTATTGTTTCATGAACCTTATTTCAGGTAAGGGTGTATGAATATGTCCTGAATCACAATGGAAAATGTACCTCTTGCTGGAGCTAGAGTTAAAAACTACACAGGCTAATCACTGGGTAAAAGTATATACAGAATCAATAACACTAAGCTTTCAGAAAGCATCATTACCCCCTTAAACCACTACTAGCTGCATCAGCAATTAGTTAACTCCAGACGCAAAACAGAACACTTACAAAAGGAACCAGGAAGGCAGAGGGGACATTATGGATATGCTGAATTTGGATGAAAGCATTTGCTTTTTAATCTGTAGGAAAGCAGGCATAATTTGAGATTAATTTTTAATTTTACTATATAATCACATAAGCCAGTATGACATTTCTTAAGAAATGAATGGCTACTTCAAGGCTTGATTGTATTTAATAAATATCTGCCTACTAATTTTTAAACTCTATGAAGAACACACATTTTAAACATGCTTGCCCTTGAGAATTTTGCATGAATTCCATATTTGGCTACAGGCATAAGCTTATGCACTCAAGTTCTACTGCAACAGGAGGGTGATGTGACTCATCACAGGTGAAGAGCAGAAAGAGAGCTGCCAAGGGCTTGTCTGCACCGAGTGACTACTGTGCAGACAGCACTCGACACATGCTCAAGTGACCAACTGCAGGAAACAGCGCTTACACACAGGCAAAGGACAGAACATTTAAACCACAAAATCACAAAAAATCGGTCTTGTTCAAAGATGTCCAATATATTTCATTCTTGGAAAATACATAAGTCTTCCAAACAAAGATTTCAACAAACGTGTTCGAATAACCTATGTGTTGGCATTTATAGTCCTGGAAGTCCCAGAGCAAAAATAAAATTTGAAGTGAACTATAAAACTTCTATAAATTAGCTAATATTTTCAATTATGCTCTTTTACCTTAGCCTGTAGTTAAAGTTTATAATTCAGAGATTGTGAATAGGAATTGAAGGATTCATGGTCTTCCAACATATCAGAAAATTTTTTCTAAGAGATTCCCAGCTTTCAAAGGGGTCTACATCATTTTTTTAAAGTCAAGCATCACTTTCTTTCGAGGGAATTTCAAAGCACTTTCAGAACATCTCATTTGCTCCTTATTACAACTTAAGCAAGTGAACTGAAGCAAGGATACATTCGATCCTTTCCTCCACTAGGTTTTATTGAGGTACAAAAATTATATATAAGGTGTTCAATTTGATGTTTTGATGTATGTCTACATTGTGAAGTAGTCATCAGTCCAGCTAACTAACATATACATCACTTAAAAAAATTTGTTTTGGTGAGAACACTTAGTATTCATCCTCTTAGCAAATATCAAGTATATGATACAGTATCAACTGTGTCACACTACCATACATTGGATCGCCAGAACATTGTACCCCTTGACCAACCTCTCCCCATTTCTCCTCCCTTTAGCCCCTGGCAACCACCATTCTACTCTCTACGAGTCTGACCACTTTAGATTTCCTATATAAGTGAGATTGCGTAGCATTTGTCTTTCCATGACTGGTTTATCTCACACTTTGTATAAAGTTCTCAAGTTTCATCGTGATGTTATAAATGGTAGGATTTCCTTCTTTTTATATTCCATTGACATACATTTGATTTTCCTTATCTATTCACCTGTCAAGGGACATTTAGATAGCTTCCATATCTTGGCTGTTGTGAATAATGCTGCAATGAACATGGAGTGCAGGTTATCACTTTGAGATGTTGATTTCATTCATTTTAGACAAATAGCCAAAAGTGGGATTGCTGGATCAAAAAGTAGCTCTGTTTTTAATTTTTCAAGAAACTCCATACAGTTTTCCATAATGGCTGCGTCAACTTACATTGCCACTGACATAGTGAGGAGGGGCTCCTTTTGTCAATAAACTAGCCAACATTTGTTAATTTTTGTCTTTCTGATAATAGCCATTCTAACAGGCATGAGGTGATATCTCACCATGGCTTGATTTTTCATGTCCCTAATGATTATAGATGTTGAGTATCTTTTCAAAGACATGTGAAAAGATCTGTGTGTGTCTTCTCTGGATAAACATCCATTCTGTTTTATAATCAGGACATTTGGGTTTTGCTTTTGAGTTGGATGAGTGCCTTACATACTTTGGATATTAACTCCTTATCAGATAAGTGATTTGCAAGTATTTTCTCCCATTGGTTGTTTTTTCATTTTATTTCCTTTGCTCTGTAGAAGGTTTTTAGTGTGATGTAATCCCACCCACCTATTTTTGCTTCTGTCACCTATGCTCTTGGTGTCACACTAAAAAAAATTATTGCCTAGACCACTACCGAGAAGTTTTTTAGTCTATGTTTTCTTCTAATAGTTTGTTGGTTTCAGGTATTACATTTAAGGCTTTAATTCACTTAAAGTTTATTTGTACAGTGTAACGTAAGGTACAATTTTTCTTCTGCATGTGAATATCAAGTTTTTCCAATCCTGTTTATTATAGACTATCTTTCACCATTGTGTGTTCTTAGAACCCTTGTTGAAAACCAGTTGACTGTAAATACATAAATTTCTGATCCCTCTATTCCACTTCATTGGTCTACATGTCTGTTTATATGCCAGTACCATACTGTTAAGATTAACATAACTTTGTAATATATTTTAATATCAGGAAGTATAATACCTCCAGCTTTGTTCTTCTTGTTTAAGACTACTATGCTTGCTGGGTTCGGTGGCTCAGCCTGTAATCCCGCGCCTTTGGGAGGCTGAGGTGAGTGGATTGCCTGAGCCCGCGGGTTCGAGACCCACCTGGGCAGCGAGACCTCATCTCTACAATAAATCAAAAAATCAGTCAGGCGTGGTAGCGCATGCCTGTAATTCCGGCTACTTGGAAGGCTGAGGCGATAGGATCGCTGGAGCCCAGCAGGTCGAGGCTGCAGTGGCTGGGAGTGGCCACTGCACTCCAGTCTGGGTGACAGAGTGAGACTCCAACTCAAAAAAAAAAAAAAAAAACTATGCTATTCAGAGTTTTTTGTGGTTCCATATGAATTTTAGGACTTTTTCTTTTCTATTTCTGTAAAGAATGCCATTAAGATTTTGATAGGGACAACACTGAATCTGTAGATCACTTCAGGTGGTAAGGACATTTTTAACAACATTAACTCTACCGATCCATAAACACAGGATATCTTTCCATTTATCTTCATCTTCTTTAATTTCTTTCATCAATGTCTTATTGTTTTCTGTCTTTCACTTTGTTGTTTAAGTTTCTTTCTAAGAATAATAACAAGAACAACTCAAAGTACCACAGTGGAAAAGAACTTAAAGATGACAATCCAGGAATTCTAGCTCCTAGTTAAGTACCCTTCACTGGCTTGCTCATATTTATGTTGGTCTATTTTTAACTATAAAATCCTTGGAAAAAATGACTTGAGTTAGCATGTTTATTTACTTAACAGCAAGTAACAATCAAAATGTGAATTTTTTTGTTTCTGAAGATACACTAAAAAACTTTCATTTTAATTTTAAAAATATACACATGATAAATTTTGACAAACATTATCTCACTGTACATAATCAGGCTATTGCACTGCGGCTATTTTATGTTTATCAGATATAAAAGGACACATACCAGGCAGCTGAAAGTGACAAAAAGTCTCTCCTTAACCAAAGTGCAATCAGGCTCTTCTAAATTCTCTTCTCAACTAAGCTTTGAGTTTTTGTGTTCATCTCTGCATTGTCTAATTTTAGCAAGAATCCTGCTAAGTCAGTTTAGTCACAATTCCTACCCTTTTTCCATGATCACCTTCAAAATCTGGTGGGGTCCTTCATCTCTCACTATCCCCCAGGTGATGGAGGTCTGATCAACTGCTCCACTGCAAAGCCCCACTGCAGTGGTCCCTACACCAATCACTGTGGTTCTGAATTTATAAAGCGTGCCTTTTGTTCTTTAACAAGTGTCAGAATAAATTAATTTTTTAAACAGAAACTCAATGGGTTTAGTGTTAATTCTCAATTACTCAGATAATCTCAATGATGGGGAAAAAATTCAGATACCTCCCTTGCTCCTAACTTACCAAAAAACACTAAAGCATATTAGATCTCTGAATAATTGCTTTGTCTACATTTAAATATTTGTATTTTAAACATAATTCAGAATGAGAAGCATTATGCCTACAATACTCTTTAGCAGTGAAAAAAATAGAAAAAGCAGGCACTTACCAGTCAAATCTTTACAAACATGCCTGTATAATAAAATAGATGACTTCAGGTGAAATAAATACCATCAAATCTTGAGTTTCGTTCATCTATAAAATCTTTCCTCATGAACTTTTTGGAAAACATAAATAACATCATTTCATTCAAACAATGCTATTTTTTCTTCTTTATCTTGATCACATAGCATTTAATGTCTTTTTATTTACATTTGTAGTTACTTAAGTAAGTAAAAGGAAATACTACAGGCTCTTACTGTACTCTGTTTCAGAGACTTGCAAAATGACAAAAAATTAAGGGAAAACTTATTTCACAGTTGGTTGTTCAGTAAGAGGCTTATAAAGCAATATAGAAGAGATATGCAAAATATGAGAACAAACCACTGAATGACGTTTTTTGGGGGTTGTTTAGAGGGATTTAAAAAATATTTCTAAAGATTATTGTATATAAGAGCTGGCTTTCTAACACAAACCCTATTTGGTTTCACAAGAGACAAGTGCTGTACTGCCCATAGGGGGCTACTTAAACAGCCATGGGATGATTATTGAAATAAGCCCAGATAGTATTTCTTAATCTAATCTTTATGTTAATGGCCGAAAACCACTTTAAACTTCCCCACCCACAGTCCATCAAACTTCAAACATTTTTTCATTATTTAAATTATTGTAGGATAGACCAAGTAAATAGTCTGACTAAATTTTAAAAATTTAGGTAACTAGCTGCCTTTGAGAAGCCCTGCTAAAAACTTGAAACAGCTTTTCTAAGTAGCTCCACAATTCCCTGAGAGAGGAAAGAAATAGCTCCCATGCCTGAGAGAAATCATAGTTTCATCAGAATACTATATGTAATTCCTCAAAATTGTCTTTCCCTCTTAATGTTCCTGGAGGAGAATTTTATTTCTTTCTTACACTTTGAGAAGTGAAGGCAAAACTTCTTAAACTTTTGAAGAGTGAAAGCAAAACTCTGACAGGTTCCCAACAAATTGGTACATAACCCAGCAATCTAACAAGAACATTTTAAAAAAAGAACTGCAGATACAGTCCTGAGTTGGGAATATAAAATTTCTTCCTCACAAAGTATTACGTTTCTTGTCTTCCAAGGACAGTCATTATCTGATTTTAGCCTAACCTATGAGATATGACAAGATCAGCCATTTTCTTTATAAGACTAAATACAATAACTTAAGACCTATTCCTCAATGGCACCCACCCCCGCCACCCCTAGTCTATGAACTCATATTATGCATATACTGAACTGCAGAATTCTCAGATTTTTTCAAACATCTCTTCAATGTGCTTAATTCGCTTCATGCAAGAAAACATATTCCTAAGCGAAAAGCAACTCACCTCCATTTAAGAACACTTCACTAGATAAAAAAATAAAAGCGACTGCTGAACTCTCCCTGCTATTAATACCTTTCTTGAATCCTTCCTACCAGGCCTCCCCCCACTTTTTTGGGGAGCAGGGATTGTAACCACCAATAAAAACCCAAAGGTGGACTTACCCTAATGGTTAAAAGGTTTCTTGGTATGATTAGAGTAGTATAATTCAATCATATTATGGAATAAATACGCTTTTGTAGGCTTGCCAGAGATCCCCAGTATTCTCTGGAAGTATTACAACATATTACGTTTAAAAGTTTGAATAGACCTGTGAGAGAACTTTTATAACATAATTCTTCTATAACTTGTGACTGCTTAATCCTGAGGAATTTTGAATTCTATACACTTCTGCTCATCTGTAGCTCAGGTCATTCATTCTATAATCACTGAGCAGTACCCCCTCAGTGGAAGGTACAGTACAGGGAGAGGAACCTCAAGAAGGAGATGAACTCCAGCTGACCTAAAACTTGCAGGGCCGTATCCCAGACCTATTTATCATTAGGAATTTACTTCTGACATGTCAAATTCTAAGATATCAATCTGAGATCATCTGTTAATCCATCCACCACTCTCACTCACTAAATCTATGGTCTTCGCTAGAAGCATTTATTCATTGACCTCTCCCAATTCGGCAGCAGATGTCAGACCATTATTAATCCTCAACAGCACCTTCCCTCCACAGACTCAGTCTACACACCTTCCCAACAGGCATTCACGCCTGAATGCAGTCAACCACGCTAGTTCTCTGTTTCTAATTTGGGGTTGCTGGATACGATGGAGAAAATTCTACAATTCTGCAGACTGGTTATAACAAAGTTATAATTTTCTACTTCTTTCCATAAATAAAAAATAATAATTCCAAATGGATTAAAGACCTAAATGTGAGCAAACAATAAAACATTAGCAACAAATACAAAAGGAAATATTTATAGTTTAGGGTAAGTTCTTTAAAGAAAAAAAGACAGGGCCAGGCTCAGTGGCACATGCATATAATCTCAGCACTTTGGGAGGCCAAGGTGAGAGGATTGCCTGAGCCCATGGGTTCGAGACCAGCCTGACCAACTTAGTAAGACCCCATCTCTACAATAAATCAAAAAATTAGCCGGGCATGGTGGCATATGTCTGTAGTTGCAGTTACTTGGAAGGCTGAGGCAGAAGGATCGCCTGAGTCCAGCAGATGGAGACTGTGGTGGCTGGGAGCATGCCATTGCCCTCCAGGCTGGGTGACAGAGTAAGACTCCTACTAATACTCAAAAAAAAAAAAAGAAAAGAAAAGAAAAAAAGATTTGTGGCTGAAAATATCACAAAGTTAACGAACAAGCTAGAAAAGGCAAAAATATTTGCAGTCCTTCTAATGAAGTATTAATAACTAGAATATTCATGGAACTCTTATAATCAACAACCCTACAGCAAAATAGATATGGAATACAAATAGACTACTCCCAGTAAAAACACTACACAACACATGAAGAGGTAATTAAAATTACTAATAATCAGAGCAATACAAATAAAAGGAAAGTACAACTTTTCGCTCATTAGTTTGAGAAAAACCAATAGGATTTATAAACTACGTACTTAGCATGAAGCACTAAGAACAATGGAGATGTACAAACAGACAAGTAAACGGTCTTTTTTTAGGACAATCTGATGGTATCAACATATTTACTCTTTCTCCCCTCCCACTGTGGGAGATTTTCTGTCCTTTCAACAAATCCTGCTTTCTCACTTAAAAAAACAAACAAAAACCATATTTACTCTTTCATCTATCTATATCTCTTCCAAGAAGCTGTCCTATAGAAATATTGATACCGGTCACAAAGATGTTGTACAAGGTGGTTTACTGAATTATCTGTTATTTATTATAATCATTTATAACAGTGAAAAGTTGAAAATAGCCTAGTCCTTTAGCTGATCAATAGGTAACTCACGATACATTCATATTATGAAATAATATACAGTTGTTAAAAGTTAGAACTACATATACTAACGTTTAAAAAAAGAGTTTAATAAAACAAAGTCAGCCGGGCTCGGTGGCTCAGCCTGTAATCCCGCGCCTTTGGGATGCTGAGGTGAGTGGATCGCCTGAGCCTGTGGGTTCGAGACCCGCCTGGGCAGTGAGACCTCATCTCTACAATAAAACAAAAAATCAGCCGGGCAGGGTAGCGCGTGCCTGTAGTTCCGGCTACTCGGGAGGCTGAGGCTGAAGGATCGCCGGAGCCCAGCAGGTCAAGGCTGCAGTGGCCGGGAGTGGCCACTGCACTCCAGTCTGGGCAACAGAGTGAGACTCCAACTCAAAAAAACAAACAAACAAACAAAAAGAAAAAAAACAAAGTCAAGGTCAGGCTCGGTGGTTCAGCCTGCAATCCCAGCATTTTGGAAGGCCGAGGTGAGCGGATTGCCTGGGCCCACAGGTTCAAGACCAGCCCAGGCAGCTTGGGGAAACCTTATCTCTGCAATAAATCAAAAATTAGCCAGGAGTAGTGGTGTGACTGTGGTTCCACCTACTTGGAAGGCTGAGGTGGAAGGATCTCAGAGCCCAGCAGGTCAATGCTGGGATGACTGTGAGCATGCCACTGCACTCTAGCCTGGGCAATGGAGTGAGACTCCAACTTAAAAAAAAAAATCAGGGTTTCAGATTCAAAATGCAAAGAACTTAAAAGCTGTCACCCCTGTCCTTACCCAAGAAACCGCTGAATTCACAGTAAGTCCAAGACTTTTCATGGACCCATCAGAGAACTGAGGTCATAGGATAAACCAATCCCAGAAATCCAGTCACAGCTGAAATCTGCTTACCTGGATCAGAAGCCCCAGGGAGCCATAAACTGATGAGAACACTTCAATGGAAATTGGGACCCACCACTGGAGGTTAGAAGGGACAGTAGGAGAGGGAGAAACTCCTGGAGGCTACAGTCACAGAACCTTTCCCACAACTTTCTTGGGTTTCAATTCCACTAGCTTCTCACAGTCAAGCTCTGAGAAAGATCCCCTCTTGACTCTGGCAGAGGACAGGAGTGAGTAATCAATATGAAATGTTCCCAGAGCTTTCTCCAAAACAAAGGCTTACTCTCCAGGGTGGAAGATTTTACCAGAGCCTTATCTCACCTGGGAGAAGGGCATTTCTTCCATCCCAGCTCCTCTCTAGCATACTGGTCTCACCAGAGATGGGGGCGGGGTCAAGAATGGGGAAAGCCAAGCCCAGGGGAAACACCTGGAAGGTCAGAGGCCAGGAGTCACAGGCCCATAGAACACAGATAACAGTTCTCCCTCTCCCATGCTTTACAACCACACCAACAGAGCTCTGAAAAAGGTGAAAAGCACTGGAATGGATAAGAAGAATGCTTTCATAGGCTTAAAAGTAGACTGATGGTAACTGCTGAGGAAAGAATCAGTGAACTTGAAGATAGGTCAACAGTAACTTCCAGAAAGAGAAGAAAGAATGTGGCAGCAGTGTATTTAAAGTAATAAAGACTAAGAACTTTGCAACATTAATGACAGACACCAAACAACAGACACAGAAAGCCCAGAGAACCAAGCAAGATCAATCCCTAAAAGACTGCACGTAGTTTTATTACATTCAAACTGCAGAAAAATCAAGGCAAGGGGGAGCCGTGGAAGAAGCATGATGAAGTGAGGGTGAGGCTAAGAGACAGGAGAAGAACTTTACCTACAAAGGAGCAAGGATAAGAATTACAGGGGATTTCCCACCTAAGACATGCAAGCAAGAAGAGAAGTGAAACATTTAAAGTGTCAGAAGGAAAACCCACCAACCTAACTCATCAAATTCTTAGGAATTCTATATCTAATAAAATTATACTTCGAAAGTGAGGGAAGAATAAAGACTTCCTTAGACAATCAAAAACCAAGAGAACTTACTGGGAAAAGACTTTCTTCACAAGGAATGTTAAAAGTTCTTCAGACAGAAGAAAAATAATACAGGTCAGAAAATTCTATCTGTATTAGTTACAGAAAGAACATTGGAGAAGGAATAAATGAAGGTAATATGAAATCTTTAATTAATCTTAGTTGATCTAAAAGATATGATTGTCTGAAGTAAAAATAGCTACAATTGTTGGATGATTATGGCTTATGCATTAGTGATAAGAGACAACAAAGTCACAAGGGCCGGGAGGGAGGAGCAGGGAGTGCTGTTATAATACCTTGGTGATTAAGTGTTCCTTGAAGGCAGATAAAGATAAGTAAAAAATGGATGTCAGCATCTAAGGCAACCATTGAGCATTTAAAAAAATAAGAGTACTATGCTGAGAGAAGAGAAATCATATAAAATGCTCAGTTAAAACCTGAGAAGGCAGAAAAAGAGAGGGAGTACAAAAACAAATGCAACAAATAGAAAACAGCTGCAACATGACAGATATTAACCAACTATATCAATGATCACTTAACATGTGAATGACCTAAATGCAGGAACTAAAAGACAGAGACTCTCAGCCCAGCAAGGTGGCTCACACCTGTAATCCCAGCACTTTGGGAGGTGGAGGTGAGAGGATTGCCTGAGTCCAGGGGCTCGAGACCAGCTTGGGCTACTTGGCAAGACCTCATATCGCCAACAAATCAAAAAATTAGCAGGGCATGGTGGCGCATGCCCATAGTTCCAGCTACTTGGAAAGCTGAGGTGAAAGGATCGCCGAAGTCCAGGAGGTGGAGGCTGAGGTTGCCATGAGCGTGACATTGCACTCCAGCCTGGGCGTCCAACTCAAAAAAAAAAAAAGAGAGAGAATGTCAGAGTAGATTTAAAAAAATCAGGTCCCATGGACTATATGGTGTCTACATGAAAGCAACTTTAAATAATCAGATAGGTTAAAAGTAAAGAGATGGGGAAAGATATATCATGCTAACTCTAATATTTTTTACAAAAGCTGAAATAACTATATTACTTTCACACAATACAACCTTTAGAACAAGGGAAAAATATCAGGGATAAAGAGGGGCATTACATACTGACAACTGGGTCAATTCTCCAAAATACAACTACCTTTAATGTGTATAAGCCTTAAAAAGTATCAAAATGTGTGTGGCAAAGTGTGGTAGCTCATGTCTGTGATTTCAGCACTTTAAGAGGTCAAGGTGGGAGGATCATTTTTACCCCAGGAGTTCGAGACCAGCCTGGCCAACATAGCGAGACCATGTTTCAAGAAAAAATATATATGCAAGGCAAAACTGAGAACTGAAGAGAAAGCAACAAACCCAAGTAAGAGTCGGAGACTTCAACAGCCCCCGTACAGTAACTGATAGATCAAGCATGCAGGAAATCATTATAGATAGTTTACCTGAAGATTACTATAAGTCAATTGGATCTACAGTTGACATTTATAGAACACTCCATCCAACATCGGCAGAATACACATTCTTTTCAAGCTATATTCTCTAAAACAGACCACATTCTGGCCCATAAACACACCATTACAAATTTGAAAGAACAGAAATCATACGAAGTATGCTCTCAGACCACAATGGAATTAAACAAGAAACCAGTAACAGAAAGACAACGAGAAACCCCCCCAAATATTTGGAAATTAAACAATTTCAAATAGCATACAGGTCAAAAAACTATCGAGAAAAATTTTCAAACATTTTGAACTGAAACAAGGTGTTCTCAGAGAAAAAATATATAGCCTTCAATGCATATATTACAAAAGAGGAAAAACCTAAGAATCAATCATCTGTGTTCCTAACTTAGGAAACTGGAAAACAAAGTAATTTAAGCTTAACAGAAGCAGAAGGAAAGGAATAATAAAAATAAGGGCAGAAATCAATGAAATTTAAAACAGGAAAACAACAGCGAAAAAGCAACAAAATTAAATGCTGCTTCTTTGAGATGATCAATAAACTCAGTGTAAATCTCACTACCACACATCTGATGTTATCTGCCCTACAACTCCTAAGTTATCTTCTGAAAAACAAAGCAGATTTCATCCTACTTCTCTGACCTAAAACCTTTGTTTCCTTATTGTCTAAGATTAAAAAGAAACACCTTCATCTCATACCTAAGTTGTTAGACACCCTGGCCTTGTTTATGCTTCCAGCCGCATTGCTCCAGAAGCTACCTCTTTAATTCTAAATTCTGCCACTCTGAAAGTACCTCCCAGTCCCGTCTGGTTCTTTCGGGTCTCTGTGCATTGTGCATGTTGTTCTCCTGACATGGATGCCCCTTCCTCTGCTTTTCCAAGCAGCCAACACCACAGCTCTAAGGTCACCTTCTCAAAGAAGTCTCTCCTAAATTTCCAAGTAAAGTCTGTTGTTCATCTTTTATTCTTCCATGACATGCTGGTTATACAGTCATGCATCGCTTAATGATGAGTATCCATTCTGGAAATACTATTAGGCAATTTTGTTGTGTGACCATCATAGCATGCACTCACACAAACCTAGATGGTATGACTGAATACACACCTAGGCTGTATGATATAGCATATTGCTTCTAAGCTACAAACCTGCAGCACTGTACTAAATACTGAAGGCAACAATAATAAGTATTTGTGAATCTAAACATATCTAGCTGGGCCTGGTAGTGCACACCAGTAATCTCAGCACTTGAGAGGACTGCCTGAGCCCATAGGTTCGAGACCAGCCTGGGCAACTTGGCAAGATCTCTTCTCTACAATAAATCATAACATTAGTTGGGTGTGGTGCACACCTGTAGTTATAGCTGCTTGGAAGGCTGAGGGGGAAGAATCACCTGAGCACAACAGGTCAAGGCTGCAGTAGCCATGAGTGTGCTATTACATTCTAACCTGAGCGACAGAGTGAGACTACAACTAAAAAAAAATATATATATATATATATATAAGCGCAAAAACACAGTATAAACTATGAAAAATAGTATACCTGTATAGGTCACTTAACATGAATGAAGCTTGCAGAAATAGAAGTTGCTCTGGGTGAGTCAGTGAATGAGTGGTGAGTGAATATGAAAACCTAGGATACAGCCATACACTACCATAGACTTTATGAACACCGTATACTTAGGCTATAGTAAATTTATTTTTTAAAAACATTTTCTAATTTTTGTTTTGTAGAGACAGTGTCTGAGTATGCTATTCACGTTGGTCTCGAACTTCTGGGCTCAAACAAGTTCCTGCCTCAGAATCATAAAGCAGGATTACAGACAGGTGTGAGCCCCAGTGCCGGGCCAAAAAAAAAAAAAAAAAGAAAGTTTTTTCTTTAATAAATTAACAGTTTATCGTAACAGGCTTATGGCTCTTATGTAATAATACAGCTTAAAATACAAATAATTGTATAACTGTAAAGAATATTTTCTTTCTGTATATCTCTATTCTATAAGCTTGTTCTATTTCTTAATTTTTCTTTCACATTTTAAACTTTTTAACTTTAAACTAAGACACAAACACACATCAGCCTCAGCCTTCACATGATCCTAGTCAAGATCATCAATATCGCTGTCCCCACCCCCGCATCTTGTCCCCCTGGAAGTCTTCAGGGGCAATAACATGCATGGAGCTGTTATCTCCTATAATGACAATGCAGTCTTCTGAAATATCTCCTTAAGATCCTGCCTGAGGCTACTTACAATCAACATTTTTATTTAATAAGTAGGAATATATACTAAAATAGTGATTAAAAGTACAGTAAATACATAAACCAGTAACATAGTTGTTTATTATCACTATCTGATATTAGATATATTAGAATTTATGCCACTGGCAGCACAGTAGGTGTGTTGATACCAGCATCATCACAGACATGTGAGTAAAGTGTTACCCTGTGACATTATGATGACTAGAATGTCACTAGGCAACAGAAATTTTTCAGCTCCCTTATAATCTTACAGGACCATTGTCATATTTGTGGTCTGATGTTGACCGAAGCATCATTATGTTTTATATGACTCTTGTGTTACAGAATATTCACTCACTAAGAAAGACAGTACAGCATAATGGTTATAACACAGGCTTTGCGATTAGTTGCCTAGGTTTAATTCCTGGTTGCATCACTTACTAACAGTGAAACCGTAACTCTGATACCTTCTGTGTGTCAAATTCCTCATCTGTAAAAAGAGAGTAACTATCAGAACCTTTCTCGTAGTGTCTGTAGGAATTAGATGATTTATTGAATGGAAAGCATTTAGGTATTAAAAACAGTCATAAAAACTATTATTACTGTTATTCTTCTGTAACATATGTTTACCATTTATTGGTAAACATATGTTATTTACTCCCATCAGCCTGAATTTTTTCAATGACAGTCATCAAATCTTACTAAGTTTGTATTCTTGGTTCATAGTAAGTGATGGGTAAATGCATTAAAAGACATAAAGCCATATGCCTACAAAGTGGCAGCACCAGATTTTCTGTTCAGATATTCAGAATTTGGGATGTGCTGGTTTTACTATTCCTCACCAAAAAAATGCACATTACAACATAAAATTTTTAAAACCTTACCACTGATATATCCTAGTTCTTATTCCATAGGAAACCTTCACAGAATTTCTTGAATATCTCCAAAAAAGTACTATTTATTTTTTAATTGAAAAGTTACCAAACTGTTTAAATAAAGACAATTTCTTTTAATTTAATTACCAGTCTCTCTCATTAAACTATGAATTGATCGAAAACAGGCTATGTTCTCCAAATCCTTGACACCTAGCTGAGGATCTGGTACACAATAAAACTGAAAAAATAAATGTATTAGTGACAGCAATGGCTTCAAGGGAAAGTTAAATTGTCAAGGCTCTTCCTTACCTGGCCCATATGCAGACCTGATGTATCACTGTTTGTGCCACGCTATTCTACTTCACACTAACCATACCAGTCTCTCCAGCCTCTGTCTTCTGTGTCTGTCTCTCTCTCTCTCTCTCTCTCTCTCTCTCTCTCTCTCTCTCTCTCTCTCTCACTCACACACACACACACAGACACGGAGCCTCCCCTGGGGGCCCTCCTCCACTGGCCTTTTATCTTTACCTGATTACTAATCATCCTGCAGAGCTCAGCTTTCCCAAATCTCCCAGCTTGAGAGACGCCTCCCTGTCTCTATTCCTATAGCACCCTGTGCATACTTTTAGCACAGCACTTATCACACTGTTTAACTGTTACTTTGATTGTCTTTTTCCAACACTGGACAAATAGTGTACAATTACTGAAGGCAAAGGTCATGTCCTACTTAAACTTTTTCCCCCCAATACCTGGCATGGTATGAGGCAAATAAAAAACAGACAACAAATGATTAAGAATATATTAAAAGATGCTCAATAAGAGTTTAGAAGATGAGTAATTTAGAGGCAGCTCAAGCTAATGATAAGTTAAGGTAGGTCAAAGAGTTCCAGTCAAAAGGATCACAAAAGAAGGCAGGAGTCGCTATCTTAATATCTTCTAGGGAAACCTTTAAGCTATCAAAGATTGTGGAAGATACAAGAGGACACTAAAAAATAAATAAATAAATACAAAGTTTTTTTAAAAAGGTCAAAGAGGGACATTTTCTCTAAATTTCTTACATGTTTATTTTAAAATGAGAAAGATTAAAAGAAACTTTGTTCTTTATGGTTTGTTTATATTCATTTTTTAAATTTTTTATTTTAAAGATGTGGGGTACAATTTATATTCAATTTTACTACTTGAAAAATAATACGAACATTTTCATTAAGAGGTTTTGGATACCCAATAATGTATTTTTTAAAAAAGTATTCAGTGAAAACCGATACAAGCACAGAAAGAACTATTAACGAGAAAAGCAGGGGCAAAGGGGAAGAAAAGTACTAACAGAGAGTTGGGTTTAGCTGGTAAGCACTGAGGACAAAACAAAAGGCAGTAAGCCAGAGCCTCTCTAGGGAATTGACACATCACCAACACACTGAGGACAAGGGCCATCCCAGGGAAGAAGACGGCTCACCAGGATTGTAACAGACCATGAGTGAATGGAGCTGGAATGTGTGTTGTGGCCTGAAAGTGATAGAAGGAAAATGATAACTGCAGAAGACTATGCAGAATTATATTAGTAAAACTTAACAAATGAAAAAAATACTAATAAAGTAATGATATCAACAAAAATAATGGCAGAATAAACGTTGGCTTCTTCAAAGACTGATTATACAACAATGATAATTTTTATTATGAGTTCTAGTACTTTCATTTTTCTCAAAATATCAAAATGTATACATCTAGATAAATTTTGCTCTTCCAATTAGTTACCTTAGAGGACTATGCATACTTAATGATGCTGACACTAGCTCAAAATACTTTTCTTCTTCTTCCTCTTTCTCACCCTTTTTTGTTTGTTTAAGAGACAGAGCCTCACTTTGTCACCCAGGCTGGAGTGTAGTAGCACAATCATAGATTACTGCTGCAGTCTCAAAACTCCTGGGCTCTAATGATCTTCCCACCTCAGCCTCCTGAGTAACTGGAATTATACGTACACACTGCTGCGCCTGACTAACTTTTAGAAAAATTTTTTGTAGAGATGAGCTTGTTACAGTGCTCAGGTTGGTGTCAAACTCCTGGCCTCAGGTGATCCTCTCACTTCGGCCTCCTAAACTACTGGGATTACAAGGCATGAGCTACCATGCCTGGCTCAAAATACTTTTCAAAATTCCTCTCTAAGAATTGCTTTCAGAGCACTTTATAAGCTACATCTAAAAATTAGTGTCACCATATATCACATTTAGCCAAAAATGGAATTACTCAACATGCTCATTTGCTTTCGTTTCCCAACGTCTTCAAAATAACTTTTGTCTATTACTAAATAGCAAATCTATTCAAAATTCACCACCAGTAATCAAAAGAACGCATTGCAGACTTTGTAGCTGAATCGCCAACTGCAACAGCATTGCTGAAACAACTCCTCAAGTGTCTACTGTAAGTAAGGTACTATGGGAGCACCAACTCCAGTTTTTACCTTGTTCATAACATAGCTATGTTTATGTGTCTACAATTCCAGTACGCCAGTATACAACTTTCCTTAAAAAGTGGCTGCAATGGGACAGAGTCAAAACCCTTTGCCAGGCATAAAAAAGACCCCTCAAAATCTGACACGCACTGGATGCTGAAGCTACACCTTCTGCTGCATTCCTCCCCTCATTCCATGCTCAGAACACATCCCTAGGTGGCTGTTCCCTGAACATGCCATGCAATGTCAAACCTTGATGCTTTTCCCACATGATGGTTCCTGTCTGAAATGCCAGATTTTCTTACTGCCTGGCAACCTGTCATGCATGGATGGTTCATGATCTTACTTATTCCTAAAGCAATATGAATGTATCTGCAGAGTACTAACTTGATCAACTCAAACAAATATTTATCAACTCACTCCCCATCCCACCTGTTCCCGTGGCTTATTCTCATCAAGTCCTTGCCACCACAGCAAAGACACTGTTTTGAAAAACTAAACTCTTTAAATATTCAGAAAAAAATATTGAGAAATACTTCATAACCTCAGAGTAAGGAATACATGTCTTAAAATAACAAAACTACACATACAAATAGACTTTATCAAATCTTACAACTTTTATACATCAAAATCAACAGAAAAAAGTAAACACAAGTCACAAATTGGAAAATATTTGCAACATCTAAATGAACCCCCAAAATTAGATCCAAAACATGTAAAGAATGCCTTCAAATCAATGAGAGAAAGGTGAAGAACCCAATAGAAGTGTATATGAAAGAAAGGCTGCACTACCTAATTAGTAATAAGGAAAATGCGAATTAATACAGCGATGAGTTAACATTTCTGTTAGGCAGCATAATGGTCCCCAAAGATGTTTGCATCCTAATGTCTAGAGCCCAAATGTCACCTTATAGAGGAAAAAGGACTCTGCAAATGTGAGTAAGTAAAAGATTTAGCAATGAGATTATTCTGCATCACCTGAGTGAGTCTGATGTAATCACAAAATAGGATGAAGGAGTGTGAGGAGATGTGATGTGACCATGGAAGTAAAGTGGGAGTGGTACGGCCATGAGACAGAAACATGAACGGCTCCAAAAGACGGGAAAGGCAAAGACCAAGCTGACACTTCCCTAGAGTCTTCAGAAGGAATGCAGCATTAAGGCGCCTCGATGCTACCCTGTCAGCCCAACTCTGCACCTCTGACCTTCAAAACTATAAGACGATAAGCTTTTGTTATATCAAGCCACTAAGATCACGGTCATTTGTTACAGCAGCAAAGGGAAATTAATATACAAAGGAGGACCCTCCAAAAAAACAGAATTATCTTCTTTAGGATAGGCCCTTTGTAGTACAGGCTTCCTCCATCTACATCAGTGTACCAGCTAGAATTGTTGTGAGAGGCTGTATTTGGCTTCCGTGAGTTTTTTTTTTTTTTGTAGATCTTTCAACATTATTGCCCATTTCTTGATGGGCACACCTGCCTACACTGTGCTGAGTGTTCAACAGTCATTGACCAAAAACAACATGACCCTATGCCTCACCATTCCTACTCACTTGATCGCTCCCCCCAAGTGCCTTTATTTTTGTTCCCCTGGATGAAAAAAGGCTTCAAAGGGAAATGCTTTGCCAATTTGGAAGAGGTGAAACAAAAAACAGCAGAAGCACTTAAAAGTCATCTAAATTGATGAGTTCAAAAACTGTTTTGAGCAGTAGAAAAGTGTCTTGATAGGTATACAGCATCAAACGGAGAGTACTTTGAAGATGACTGACGTTTAAACATGTAAGAATAAATTTACAATTTATTTATATAAGGGATGTTTTGGGTCCCCTTCATATAATTCTACATCAGAAATTAAATGTGACAATAGCAAATTGGTGAAGATGTGGACATACTGGTTATAAACTTTGGAAACAATGTTTTATTATCTAGTTGGAATTATCTAATCAAATTGAACTTGTACATACCATATGAACAAGCAATTCCACTCCTAGGTATATACCTTAGAAACTTTCGTATATATGCTCAAGAAGATGAATAAATAATGTTGGGCCAGCCTGGGCAACACAGAGATTAAAAAAAAAATTAAAAAAAATTAATTATTTTATTAAAAAAAATTAAAAAAAAATTAAAAATTAGATGGGTGTGGTGGAGCACACCTACAGTCCCAGCTATTCGGGAGGCTGAGGCTGAGGCAGTGGAAGGATCACCTGAGCCCAGGAGGTTGAGGTTGCTGTTAGCCATGATCATGCCATTGCACTTCAGCCTGGGCAATAGAGTGAGACTTCAACTTGAAAAAAAAAAAGAGAGAGAGAGAATATTTAGGTCACGTGCCTGTAATCTCAGCACTGTAGGAGTCCAAGGCAGGAAAATTGCTTGAAGCCAGAAGTTCGGACCCTGTCTCTACCAAAAAAGAAGAAAAAAAAAAAAAAAAGCCAGGCATGGTAGGGGCACACCTGTAGTTCCAGCTACTAGGCTGGCTGAAGTGGGAGGAGGACCCATTTCTCCCATTTCGGGTATTAGGTTGCAGGGAGCTATGATGGTGCCACTGCACTCCAGCCTAGGTGACAGGGTGAGATCCTGTCTCTAAAAAATATAAAAAATACAAGAATGTTCATGAGAACATTGCTTGAATTGCAAAAATAGGAAATAAAAGTATCTATCAACCAGAACCATAATTTCTGACACATTTACATAATTGAATGTTACACAGAAATAAAAATGAACTACATAAAGCAGTATGGACGAAACTTAGAAACTTAATGCTGAGTAGAAACAAGTTACAATAGACATTTTTTGAAATAAAGCTCCCAAACTAACAAAACTTATTGCATACACCCATTAACATATTATTTGCTTATTCGTATGTGTATACATATTTTCTCACTTTACTTATACACAGTGTTAAGCTAGGAACCAACAGGCAAAATTGTGGGTCATTCCTGGTAGGAAGCAGAGAACAACATAAGAGAAAAGCACATGGGAAAATTTTCTGGTACCAATAATATTCTACTTCTTGAGTCAATGGTAGATCTTTATAAATTGTCACATATACACATCATTGATGTTTTTCATTTTAGCTTTGTTCAAATCCATGTTTTTATGTAGTAAGAGAGATTTTACTATTTACAAATCTTGCAAGTTTTTACCATACACATGTGAGTGTTAAATGTTATATTATACATTTTTATTTTAATCAAACTTTCTATCTCAGTCTGTGTAATATTCTCTTCATTCAGACTGCATGGAATCATGAAAATCATTTGTTTATTTGGTAGCAAATAACATAGTCCCCCTGTGAATTATTTTCTTGACTCTAAAGAATCAAAAATAAGCTATCCTCCCTTCATCTCAAGTATACCATAAAAGATAATTAAGATAGTACAGTTATTTCTGAAAGTAATCTGCAAGGCCGGGCACAGTGGCTCAAACCTATAATTCCAGCACTTTGGGAGGCCGAGGTGAGAGGACTGCCTGAGCCCACGGGTTTGAGATCAGCCTGGGCAACTTGGTGAGACCTCATCTCTATAATAAATTAAAAAATTAGCCAGGAGTGATAGTGCATACCTGTAGTTCCGGCTACTTGGAAGACTGCGGCGGAAGGATCACCTGAGCCCAGCAGGTCGATGCTGGGTGGCCATAAGTGTGCCAGCACACCTGTACTTCAGCTCAAAAAAAAAAAAAGAATGTACTCTGCAAAAAGGAAGCCATATCTTAGGCCAATACTCTTCCATTCACCAAGTATCTTTCTCAGCCAGCCAAATTATCTTTCTTTTATTTTGAGGATGAATTCAAGTGTCTTTTTTCCCCCCAGGAAACAATCCAATTGGCCTCTAACTAAAATATAATCTTTAAGATCATTTTAAAAAGTGATTTGTGAAGACATGTTTATCTGTTTCCCATTTAATGTACACATAATGTATAGTAATATTTATAATCATGAAACAAAAAATGACATCATGCAATCTTTAATACATTCCCTTAGAAAAGGTGGTTCAGAAATGAGAGGTGACTTGCCCTAATTATGAGTAAGTAGCATGAACAGGACTTGAATTCATGCCTTCTGACAGCTCTTTGCTCTCTGCAAGAATCCCTGTTCATTTATCCTGCATGCATGTCTCCGCCATCATTTCACAGCCACTCATCCCAAATGCACTTATACTCTTTCTCATCATCTAAAAAAAACAGTATTGAGACTCCACATCAAAGCTCTCAGTCAACAGCCAATACGCTAATCCAGTCCAATATGAGGCTAGCTCTCAAACTATCACAGGTGTAGTAGAAGCACCTCAAGATTTGGGAAGTGTATCTGCAGTGTGTAGGCAGCTCTCCACTGTCATTTCTTGAAGATGAATCTACTGTGAGGTCCATGATCTGTGTCTCTTTATATTCAACTTGTAGTGTCTGGCACAGCATCTAACATGATTAAGATGCTTAATACATGTCTAATGAATGGCTGGATAAATGGGAGTCTAATAAAAGGATGATTAGAATGAGGCAAGAGTCTTTCTGCTGAACTTATCTTTTTTTCACAAAATCCTCTATCCAAATTATTTTTTTAAAAAAATATATATATATAGTCTTCTCTTTATTCACTAAATAGGGATATGTAAATGAATAACTTTAGAAAACATGAAATTCTTACAGAAACATATGTTAAAGTAAAGAGTGATGCTAACGAATATCAAAAACACAATGGATGTTGTTACTGGATTTACAACCTTTGGTAATCACAGTATTATTGTTTCCCTTATAATTTTTGCATTGGCTAGTCTACAAATGAAATATAAAAATGTAGGCTGGGCATGGTGGCTCACACCTGTAATCCCAGCACCTTGGGAGGCTGAGGCGGGAGAATTCCTTAAAGCCAGAAGTTTGAGACCAGCCTTGACAACATGGTGAGACTTCATCTCCACAAAAAATTTAAAAAATTAGCCAGGCAAGGTGGCAAATGACTGTAGTGCCAGCTACTCAGGAGGCTGAGGTGGGAGGATTGCTTGCTTAAGCCCAGAAGTTAGATGCTGTGGTGGGCCATGAGTGCATCACTATGCTCCTGCCTGGGTAAGAGAGTGAAACCCTGTCTCTCTCAAAATAAAGGGAAAGAAATATAAAAATGTTTTTAAATTCTCACTGCTAGGGGACACATCCTCACTACAATGGTTGAAGAATCGAAGTTGAAGAGTGTAGAGATGGAAGAAGAAGAAATAATTAAAAACCTACATCTCTGCCCTTCTACCATACCAAAACATAAGAATGATTACTACAAATAGCCATGTCCTAATTACATCATTTCACTGTTGATCACATGTAGCCTATTTTAAAAAATGACTTTGGGGAAGAATAAGAGGAGAAATGCTATTCTTATCAGTTAGCTATTTAGAATATTTTGTAAATCCATCTGAAAGAGTGACAATATTTTAAATATATTGCTTTCTAATGCCTGGGAAAATTAGCAGTGAAAGTAAATAATTTTGCAAAGTGCAAATCAGCTTCTTTGTAAGTAGAAATGCCATGTAATAAAACACATAAATACTACCTTGAGTGAATTGGCACAGATCACCTGGCAGTGGAGAACTGACTGTTTCCTAGGTCTATTTTTTTTTAACACTCCATAATAAAGTCTAATTCCCCCTACTTTGAAGAACAATCTAAAAAAAAGCACTGTCTTTCACTTCAGGACTGAAAGATCAAGTATACCTAGCTGTTATTCTCAGTCTACTTGTCTCTGTTTACGTTTTGCAATTTACAGCTCAAACGCAGTTGGGGAAAAGGGAAAGCCTCTACAACTGAAATCTCTCATTTAAATATTTGTCAGCAGGTTTAGGTTAAAATTAAGCACATAATCTGCTTCCTGTATTTCAAATGTTTAAACTTCTGAATTCAATAGCTTAAACAGAAAATATAAGCTGTAAGAAATAAATGTTTCCATATAAAGGGTATAAATGTAAGTTTCATTTTGTTACCTAATTTCCCCTAGAAAGCAGAGGTAACATTTTATTTGATGATCAAAATAAAATGCACATGTGTGTTTGTGGTATCTCAAAATTAATTTTTAAAACTACAAATTACAATTTGAGTTAAGTAAAATTTTCAAGGTAGTAAACAGCAGACTGCAAAGACTTTTGGATTCAAGAAACTCTGAATTACTTTTCAGGACACTTTACTTTTTTTTTTAAATTATATAAAACAAAGTCATTCTATGGTCAAAAGTGAGTCACTCCAAGATATTTGAGTTAATTTTGATTTATGTATATATTTATGTTCCTAGTAGATCACACTAAGTCATTCAAAAATACTGAGAGCTAAACCAATTTTTCATACCTGGAATATTTAGAACAGTTTTTCAAAGCAATCTATTCTCAAAATGAAATTTATTATATATCCAGATTTTTTTAAAATCTCCACTTGTCATAACTTATGAATGATTTAAAAATTTTCATACCGTTTAATATGCTCTCAAAATATAAATACATTTAATATATCCTCAGACTTCAGACATGATAACAACTCATTTAATTTCAAATCCAGATTTCTCCTAAAAAGCTAAATTTAACATTTAAATATAATGAAAGGAAAGAGACCCATGAAGCAATTATTTTTAAAAACACTAATTACTAATTCTAATCTATTTTAAAATATAACATTATATTTAAAGAAATGATCAAGAATTTCCAAAAGATATGTTTCAAGGACCATAATGGTTACTAGTTAAAGTGTTACACACATGTAATTGTACTTAAGGAACTTAAGAGGTAACAATGATCATGAAACTTGAACAATAAATTATATGACTTTTAAACTTTGAAAATACTCCTTTACCAAGCCATGAAAATAAAACCAGTGGCAAAATGATATAAGAACAAACAGACCAAGGAAGAGATTTAAAAAAAAGCAGAACCATATATGAACTGAGGACAGTAAAAGTCACAGGAAAGGGGACATAACAATCATGTGGATGGTGCTAAGAAACTAACTTTGGAATAAAATTAACCTAGACTCCTACATAAAGTCATATAAGGTGGGTTCAAGATGGATCCAAATGAGAGAACTATAAAGTTAATAGAACAAAGTACATAAAGGTATCTTTATGAATCACATAAGAACTTCCAGAGCAAAAATTTCAAAATTACTTACCATATATAAAAATAAAACGATGAGTGCAATTACACCAAAATTAAATATATCAGCTTAGAAAAGAACATTATGAATAAACAAAAAAAGATAGAGAAAACAATGGAAGATGATTTCTGAAACATCCAAAGCTGACAAGAATTAGAATTCAGAATTTATAAAGGATTCTCAAATCAATGAGAAAAATAGAGTAATTGGAGGAAACAGGAGTAGGAATAAGTTTAAAAGGAGATAATAACTGAACTTTTAGAACACTGATTATTGGCTGGGCATGGTGGCTCATGCCTGTAATTCCAGCACTTCGGGAGGCAGGGGCGAGAGGACTGCCTGGGCAACTTGGCAAGACCCCATCTCTACAAAAAAAAAATCAAAAAAATTAGCCGGGTGTGGTAGTGCACATCTGTAGTTCCAGCCTCTTGGAAGGCTGAGGTGGAAGGATCACCTGAGTCCAGCAGGTCAAGGGTGTGGTAGCCGCTGCACTCTAGTCTCTTTTTGAAACTCTGACTCAAAAAGAAAAGAAAAAAAATATATAGCAATCACAATGAAAAAAGGGAAAAAGAAGGAAAAAAAGATATGAGCAAATAACCTGGAAGGCCATCAAACATATCAAGAGATTTTTAATTTAACTAATGTTTAGATGAATGCACATTAAAACAATGAAATGTCACTTTATACATATTAGATCCATAGCAACAATGAAAAAAAGGAAAAAAGAAGGAAAAAGATATGAGCAAGCAACCAGAAAAGCCATCAAATATATGAAAAGATTTTTAATTTAACAAATATTCAAGCGAATGTACATTAAAACAAGGAAATGCCCTTTAAACCTATTAGATTCACAGCAGTCAGAAAGCTGGAAAATGCCTTGTGTTCTTCGACATGTGGAATGAAACTACACACATGACTGGTGGGAAAAGACTGGCAGGGATCTAAAGGGCAGTCTTATGTTCCTCAGAACCTTGGACTTTCTGCTCCTACACTACATCCCAAAGAAATTCTTGCATGAGCGGGGTTTGTTGAAGGCTACTTCAGAGGTTCATAACTGAGAAAATGAAGCAAAACAGGGCTGATACACATACACATCTAATCATTTAAAAGTATGTATTTCAGATCCATTTAAGAGAAATGCATCTTAGAAAGTGAAGGGTTAAAAGAATTAAGAAATAAGATAAAATATATATTACAATGCCATCTTTTGAAAATTAAAAATAAATGCATGCAAAATAAAACATTTTGCAAGAACACATACTAACAAAACATAACACTAACGGCTTTAGAATGGTTGTGCCTGTCCTTCATTAAATTTATAGCTCTTTAAAGGAAATAACTGCTTTGCAATACTTCTGAATTTAGTTCAATTGACCTGCACAAATAACTTTTATACAAGAACACATATATATCAGACAACTAAAACCAAATACTTAAATACCAACCAATTCATTTATTATTGTCTCAATTTATAATCAGTCTCAAATGAATCATATTTAAATCAGACACATGTAGGTATTTTTTTCTAAAGTGATTCTTAGCCATTTCTCAACGTAGCCATTTTATTCCTTTTAACTCTCCACCTGGCACTAAAAAATTCCCTTAAAAGAAACTTTATCTGCTCAGCAAGTAACAAGAAAAAAGCATTACATCTGTGGGAATATTCAGCCTAAAGTTCTTTTAAATGTTTGTGACTCTCAGAATGGCAAAAACAAAATAACAGCTGGATAGACTTCTCCAACTTCTTGGAGAGGAGGGAATGACTCTTGGCCAGTGATAATAGCTTGGCATGTTTAATAAAGCTTGAGGGAAGCAGGATCTGGCCAGTGAGGGAAGACCTAGAGAAGAACCTCCCTCAGATCCAGAAAGACCTTTGGCATCAGAAAGAAAGAAGGAAATAAAACTGGGATTTTCATAACATCAAAACAAATTGTGCAACTTTTAATGACACAAAATAAATATGAGCTTCTTCCAGTCTTCGGACAATCCTACCCATGATCTCCAACAACAACAAAGCTCACTTTGGGAAACCCAGACGGTTCTATTAGTGTTCAGTAACCTAGATTTGGCTTTAATAAAAAGAGAGCAACTTCCTGTTAGTAATTTGGAGTCATTAAAACCTTGGCATAATCTCTTATTCTTTCTATGGATATATAATGAAAGATACAGGATAGAATGATGGCTTTTCCACTATAGTCTTGTGAATCTTGAGTAATTTATGACATGTTAGTCATAAGCTAGGTAGATGCTTGACACACAGTGGCAAATATCAACAACGATTAGCACATGCGGCATTTACCATTCGCCAGGAAGGACAACTCATTTAAGACAGCCATGATATCTGACCTCAAGGAGTTTAGGGTCTGGGTGGTAGCAAAGATAATGAAGGAGAATAAACACAAGATAGACTAGGGAGAACTACAGCAGGGAAACCTGAGTCAGCTGCTGGGAGGCAGGGTTGTGGGGAGGAAGAGTGTTGGGGGCAGGAGGATATCTTTTAAAGATTTTCAGCAGAAGAGAACAAATGAACTTCCCAGGCCTGTCCTCAGACCATTCTAGTCAATCAGGTTTGGCAGCTTTGTTCTCTGCATATGTTGATTCTTTGCATGCAAGAATTCTTCCACTCATTGGTCTGTAACCAGTTTCTCCAAGTGGAAAACACCAGTCATTCTGCCTGCGAATTTCTTCAAAAGTCCAGAGGGACAACCTGGCAATTAGTGGTCAGGGTTGGAGCGAATCCTCAAGGAACTCGCTTCCTGTCTCTGCATCAGTTTTTGTCTGGGAAATAAAGACATAAGATCGATCACCAAGTAAAATGCAGCTATTTTCAGAGGAATTTATTTGTGTATTTCCTACCATAAAATGTATAATGCCTACCTTTAGGTGAAAAAACAGAAGCTCACAGAGGTTAAGCAACTTGCTAAAAAGATCCAATGACAAGCATTAGTGAAAACTAGAACATACAACTCCAAATCCAGTTCCCCTCTTATTAAATGGAGGCTGACTCTTTGTCTATAAAATAATGTTATTTATAAAAGCAGTGACAATTGTTATTTTCCAGCTGCTCCTACCAAAGATAGTACTATTTGTTCTTCGTTAAAACATTTGGACAAAATAAGTATTTTTGTCCCCAAGAAGTTAAAAAACAAAAAATAAAACAAAACACACACATACACATACACACAAACTCATGTTTACTTTGTGTATCTACCACCAAGGGTGGAACCAGACTGGCAACAAGAAATATAACTCATGAGTAACATCCTGGCAAAGAATTCTTAGTATCTCTAGATGCATCTGACACATAAGGAAATGTCATATACACCTAACTACATTTTCTTTTCCTTTGAAAATTTCCTGTTTGCTTTAGTTCTTACCTTCCCCCATCCTAACACCATGCCTCAACCCCAAATATGGAATAACATTAAGAATATTATGAAAATAATTTCTTGGAAAAATCTGTCAAAGGAAATACAAGTAGAAGTTATTGTTAGCAATTAAACACAACAAAGTATTACACTCTTAGTAACTTCTGAGCAATTTTTTTCATTAGTGAGAATATGAGATAATCTTTGAAAAAATTCATTTGACATCAATAGTTAGTATTCATCTTATTTTTCTGTGAATAAAATAATGTACTCATATTGTTTAATAAAATGATTACTTCAAATTAAAAAAAGAAATGGGGGTTTCATGAAGTATTTTCTTTGCACATATGCTAAAATGCAAATGCAAAATATTTCTGCCTTATCCAGTGTTCTTCACCTTTTGCTTAGGCTAATCCAAGTGCTATGCTAGGAATATTTACAACACAGCAATCAGCAAACACTAAACATCCAGGGTTTTTTTTTCTTTTCCTGGATATCCTGTTGTTAAGTTTGTCAGTACATCACTGTGCATAGGTCACAATAGCACTTCTGAAGCTTATACGTTATTTATTTCACTACGTCTCTGCTTTTAATCTCTAAACACTGGTTTTATGCTTTAATTTTTTTCCAAAGTGGTGGCCTTGAAAATATTTAGACAAATGTAAAGAATAAGAAATTAGAACTAAGGATCTAAATTAAAAATAATCTTTCAGAGCCATTGTCTTTGTTATGCAATGGCCAGCCCATGTGGCTCTTTGAGCTATGGTCACCATGTTCTCCTAAGCTTTGGCCCCCTCCCCTACTTTAGGGAGGTGAACCTCCTCTCTCTTTCTATCCCTCCCTTCACTTTACTTTCTAAATAAACTATATTTCCCAATCTAAAAAATGATAATAATAATCTTTCGCCAAAATATTCTCACAGGAAATGAACGCTGGAATCCTCATCTGACTGACCTGATTTTGCACACTTGGCTACTTTAAAGGAAACATCTCTATTCCTTGTCAGTTTGCTAAGAGCAAATTTTTATTCCCTCCAATGAATATTTGGCTTGAAGCTTATATATGTGTTCCTCATAAAACATAAAGGTATCAATACAAAAACTTCTATAGTCTTTTGTCTAAGCAAACAATATTTTGTACATGGTATTACACATTCAGAGACCTTTTGCATTAAACTATCATTATCATTCAAAAAAGAGGCTAAAATTGATTAGTCCTCTTCTGCTAAAGAAGAAATGAAGACAAGAGGTTGTAACTTCTGTAAAGACAATAAGAACTAAGTTAGACAAAACACTGAAGTGGTCTCAATATGTGATATACAAGTTCTGGCTGGATTCATAAAAATGCTGCATTACAGACAAGCCATAATCCCGCAAGAGCAGAAGAACGGTAATGAAAGGGTTCTGGAGTTAGGTGTACATGGGTTTTAACAACACCTGTGTGACCTCAGAAAAAGTCAATCAAACTACCCCAAGCTACACTTTCCTTAACTGTCAATGAAAATAACCACAGTACTGGCTTTATAATTGTGTAAGAAAAAGAATGTATGTGAAACGACTATCACACTTAGAAGGCAGTCAGTATGTAGTTATGACACAATTAGATTTAGTTACAGCTAAACCAACTAATGACTTTGAACTACAATTATGAAAACAAAAGTCAATCATTTTCATGAAAAAGACTGTTTCCAATTCTTATGGCCAGCATAATAACATGGTTGAACTCAGAGGAGCATTTCTTGACCATGCACTGAAACAGCAACCTTGGGGATATGACAAACATGGCAGATGCTGAGCTCAGCTCCACTGCACCATGCTTCTGTCATGTGTTCTCATAGTACAGAGGCTAAACAAGCAGGGTTTCCAAAGTCTCCCATGCATATAGGCTCTCACTGCAGTTTAAGTTAAGCCAACTTATTTGCCCAAGCTCTGAAAGGCAGGCATGGAGCAGAGTTCACACAGTCAATGACATATATACATGTTTTAGTTTCAGGGTTGGACAGAGATCGCAGCATTCAGTTAAGACCCTGCTGGCTACCAAGAGACAGGACATGTTGCAGCCATCTGACTGATCCTAATGCTTGCAGCATGGCTGTAGAGACAACTTCCTGAAGTGGCACTTACAATGTGTGCTCTAGAGCAGTGGCTGGCAAACATCCTCTCGTTAAGGCCCAGATAATAAATACACTGTAATGTGCTTTTTGTTGCAATTATTTAACAACGCCATTGTAGTGTGAAAGCGCCATGGTCAATAGGTTGTGAGTACGTTTGCTGCGTTCAAATACAACTTTATGTTCAAACACTGAAATGTAAATTTCATACAGTTTTTTTTTTTTTTTTTTTTTAATTTAAGACGTGGTCTCACTATGTTACAGATGTCTCAAACTCCTGGGCTCAAGTGATCCTCCCAAGTAGCATGATGTCCGGCTTGATTTTACATAATTTTTAGGTGTCACAACACATTATTCTTCTTTTGATTTCTTTCAAATATTTAAAAATGCAAAACCCATGATCAGTTTGTGAAACATACATAAGCAGGGAAGAGGCCAGGCTTGCCTACAGGCCGTAACCTGCCAACCCACAACAGTCCCCTGATCCACACAGACTGAAGCAGCTCTCTTAACAGCCCAGTTCTTCAGTGAAGCCATGAGAGATGTTTTTAAAAGTTCAACCAGGAGACTTAAATCTGTTTCTTCAGCTCTTTCTCCCTCTCTGTGATTTTGTAAGCCACGAATACCCTGTAATAAGCATTTACCTGCTTAAACTGGCTAGAATGAATTCTCTGCAAGTAAATCCTGACTGATTCATAGTGTTACATATATATAAGCAATGTTTTCAACTCCCCAAAAATCATCATTATCTTTTAGGTATATGCGCAAAATACTTGTTTATAAATTAATTCTAAAATATTTTGAAAACACGACTTTACAAGAATGCTTCATAGTCAGTTCAAGAATAGACTTTGTTTAATTAAATCTTATTTGAAACAAGGCACACAAACCATCTGATCCACAAGAATCTTCAAAGCAGAACATCACGAGAAAAATAAAAAAACCTAATTAATAATTTGATATGAACCACAAAAAGATAAAATTATAAAATGGAAAAGGAAAACTCTGTTCAGCTTTTTTCTGTGATTAAGGAACCTGTATTAGGTTATAGAGTGAGAAAGCAGAAAATAGGAGAATTCAACAGATACTTTGCTTACGGAAACTCTTACTTCCTTTTGTTTTTAGGGAAGTGTAACTATATCTCTAAAGTCTATGATGGCTCTGGAATATCTTAAGTGCTAACTGAATAATCTTAGAGCACCACAATAACCTCTCTCTAGATATAAAAAGTAAAATTAGGGCTGACCATAAGTTCACATCAATAGCAGTAGCATTCATCCTTCCTGGAAGGCACATTAGAGAATAACCCTGAAAACAGGAATTGTCCAAAGGCAATTTGGAAAAACGGTCTCCACATTTTTTTTGTATGCCATCCCCAACATAAATCAGAATAACTAGATATCATCTTTAATACTTTTATGTTGATCTCTAACATGTCTGAACTTGAGTTCAAATAGTTGAAAGGATAGCATTTTAAGTACTGAGTTTTAAATAAAATGATTCATCATGCTTTTGAAAATATACATGGGATCTAAATACAGCTATCATACTCAACATCCTTCTATATACATACATACATACGTGTGTGTGTGTGTGTGTGTGTGTGTGTGTGTGTGTGTGTATTTAAGTAGTTCTTCAACAGTGAGAAATGTTAACTTATTTTAATTCAAAGCTCAGGCATCATATAATCTCTCACATAGACTCTGAAAAAAAGTATCATTGTCATACTAAAATTAGTAATCATCAGTCTTTGATATAAAATAGTCAGTGTTCAAATGTTCTTATCTCGTAAATGTCTTAATTTTTATAGTTATTTTATATGAATCAAGATCAAAATAAGGACCACTTATTGCTACTGGCTGGTAATGTGTCTTAAGACTCTCAATATGGATCTCCCAGTTTACAATGGTGTAGGGATGTAAATTTAATGTTAATTTGTTTGATAATTTATTCAGCAAACACTTATTAAGCAACTACTATATGTCAGGCAACATTTCAGATGCTAGGATCACAGAAAGAGAATAGAAATCTACTAATAGAAGTCTGTCATTTTGGAGCTTAGACTCTTGTGAGGGAGAGGAAAAAATGATATATAAATCAATATATATCTGGTGGTAAGAAAGCGACGGAGAAACACTGAGTAAGCTTTGAAAACAGAATGTTCCCAAGGTTGCTGTTTCAGTGCATGGTAAAGAAATGCTCCTCTGAGGAGTTCAGAGCAGAAACTTGAATGAATGAGGGAGCAATCCCTAAGAACTTCTAGGGAAAGAAAATTCCAGGCTGATGGACAAGCAAAACCAAGGCTTGAGGTAAGACTGTATTTGGCAGGGTAGAAAAACTGTAATGAGGTCAGGATAGCTGGAGTAGAATAAGAGCAGGGGAACGTGTTAAGCTGCCGACTGTCTGCACTGTGTTCAAGTGTCCTTCTCTTCAGTTGCTCCGCATCAACTGAGGTCAAATACTGCCTCCTCTACCCTGCTGCTTTTTGCCACTGTTTTCTGCAAAAAAATAAAAAAGTCTATCTGTCTTTGTCTCACTTTGCCTGTCACTGTGTAGCCCACCTACTATGAAAGAGTCCTGTGCTGTGTTCAAGATCTGTGAATATCTGCATACTCCTCTATTTATTCTAGAGTTCATAAGTTCACAACGCTTGCCAGCTTTTCTTGAAGGCTGAGGCTTGGGATTAGGGTTTTCTCCTCATTCCACTGAAATTAAGACATTTCTTCCCTAGTATTTTTTTTAACGTTAAGTTAGCACTAGAAAGAATAGAACACAAATGCTTTTACTCAATCATCTTTAAATAGAATCCTTGTGGGTAAGTTTAGAGTAGGTATACTTTGAGAAGGGTAGACTTAAATTTCTAATCTCTAGATTTTCTTACTTGAAAACTTGAGAAATTCTAGACCACCAAGATCTATAGACTCGTAACTATTGTTTAAAAATAGTACAGAATCAACTTTGACTGTATATTAAAGTATCTATAAGGAATATAAACTTGGAAACTACGGTAGATGCCTACCATCATCCTTATATTCAAGTTAAGAAATAACAAAAGGCAAATGTCAATATCCAAATGAAAATGCATTGACGATAAACAAAACAGCAAAACAATATACACGTTAAATAAATGCAGCATCATTACTTTTTTTTTTTGAGTTGGAGTCTCACTCTGTTGCCCAGACTGGAGTGCAGTGGCTGCTCCTGGCCACCGCAGCCTCGACCTGGTGGACTCCAGCGATCCTTCCACCTCAGCTTTCCAAGTAGCTGGAACTACAGGTGCATGCTACCACACCCAGCTAATTTTTGATTTATTGTAGAGATGAGGTCTCGCCAAGTTGCCCAGGCGGGTCTCGAACCCACGGGCTCAAGGCAATTCACTCACCTCAGCCTCCCAAGGTGTGGGATTACAGGCTGAGCCACCGAGCCCATCATTACTTTTAAAACCGTAAGTTCTACTTATGCTGATAAAGGCTTGCTTGGTTTCTACTTTAAATAACAAATTATCTTGTATTCACATATATGAGAGTGATATACACAAAAAGTATTCTGAATCACCCAAAGTTACTTTTAAAAGTCAGCTTTTTTAAACAGGTGAATATTTTCCCCAATCTCTGTCATACAAGTAACTTAGTAAATCCTTTTGTCATCAATGTAAAATTCAGTTTATCTCTCACTAAATCATCAAAAACACTGAATTAGTGAGCTCAAATGAATTACAGCGAAAGTACAAAAAACTGTGTTAACTTTTATTTTCCTGTTCATTTATAACACTTTTTACATCCAAGTACTCTCCTAGAAGCTATTGATAAAAAGATAAACAGTATCACATTCCACCCTCTAGGGGCTCAGAGTTAAGCTGAAAGATATAACAGAAGCAATGAAAAGAGTGCTATAATACACAGCAATAAATAAGCATACAAAATGCTAGGTGAACACAGGGAAGAGGCAGGTGATATCAGCAAAGAAGATAGCATTCGAACTGAAGAGAAGTTCATTCAGCTTACAACGAGCTAGGCCTTATTTCCAACTGTATGTCCACAAAAGAGAAAGACATGCTGCTGGGTCATCCAAGCAGCTGGCATAGTTGGAACAAAGGATGAACATGAGGAAAACCTGGAGATGAGGCTTGCATAGAAAAGGCAGACACAGGCAGGTTCTAAAAGGCTGACAATAAACTGGAAGTAAAAGAGTCATACATGTTGAGAAAATATTTCTAAACCCAGTGTGAAGTACGGTGTGGACGTATTTAATGATCCTTCAGCAATAATGGCAGTGCCAGTGGGGGTAGCAGTGGGGGGCGGGGCAGGAGAGAAAAACGAGTAATGCCATCAACACAGGGTGGGAACTGGGTGCCTTTCAGGATCAAAGTAAAGAGATGGAGAGAATTCCTGCCAGCCAGAATTCCAGTCTGATTGGTGGGAAGAACAGGGGTGCCCTTAACTAAGTTGGAAATAAAATAAAGGAATAAATATTAGTGCACAAGATAGAGATAAACTTGGACATGGTGAAATAAAAGCAGGAAAGAAAATGTAAAGCAAAAAAACCAAAAAAAACTCCAGGACTTGGGTTCAGGAGAGGAAAAGCAGACATATACCTCTAAATAACACATTCAAAACAAGAAGCAGTATACCAAATAATAAGCAGAGACCCTCAATTTCAAGGAATGTGACATTGCTTTCCATTTTCCAAATATTTTCTATTTCCATATTTATAAAACTAAAAAAGGAACTTCAGTCACTGAAAAATATTTTTTGAAATTTCATATATTCATGAGGCTAAAAGACCTTACTAACAAGAATACACAGATGGCTCCCCGGAGTCATCACTACTATTTTCTTGAATATCTTTGCAAAGATACGTTAAATGTGTATAAGGATATAGGTATACATATAATATACATTCTTCTTTAAATAGCCTTCTAGAATAATTACTAAGATACATTTTATATTATATTCCTATAGCAATCAAATTTATAATGGTAGTTCTATAAATCAATTTAAAAAGCTATTTCTACTCACAAGCAATTTATAGTCTTAATTTACCAACAAATTCAATGGTAGTCAAGATTTTTTTAAAAGCCCACTGGTTTCTCTTCTCATATACTGACCTTTAGAGCATTCCTTGGGTAACAGGTTCTGAATGTGTGAGCACAATAGGGTTCATTCCCCTGATGGTATTTTACAAGACTTGAAATCCAGACTCCAACTAGAAAAGGGAGAAAGAGATTATAAATGAGTTTCGAATTCAGAATATTTTCTTCAACACAGCCCAGGTCTACAAACCCTCCCATACATGAGGGATATTCAACACTGGTTGGATACTGTAATCAACTGAGGGGTTTTCAAAAATATTGTGATACCCAGAACTCATTCTATTCAAATCAGAATCTCTGGGGCTAGAGCCCAGGCATGGCTTTCCCATGTTTTGCAGCTGATTCTAACGTTGCATCCGGGGTTGAATACCACTGTCATAGAGATGTAAGATCAGAGATGTAAGATCAGATTTTATGGAGGCCACCCATAACCTTTTAATCTTGTTACGAGTAATGTTCAAGTATGGGAAATGAAGCTTTAAAATACTTGGGCACAGGAAGCTCTAAATCACCACAGTGTTCCTAACGCCAAACAAAGTGACACTGAAAAGCCTACAGTGCAGCATTTGATAGGTATTTCCGACACATTCTCTGACCAAGTCTAACAGCTCAGGACAAACCTACTCTGAATACAGCATTATGGAAGAAACAGGATCAAATACTGGAAACTCCCTTAAGTCTCCCTGAATTACAAAGAAGTTATATACTTAGAACAACAAAACCTGGATTAAAATATAATTAAATGGCTAGACACAATGACTGTTTGTAAAAATCAGAAATGAAGTGAACCAACTCCCAACAATGGTACACGAGATCTCATTTTTAGGGTTTGTAACCCATGAGGTGTGAAGAGCTTAAGCCTGTACTGACCAATATGGCAGCCACTTGATATATGTGAATATTTAAACTTAAATTCAAAATAATTTAAATATATTAAGTAAAAAAATGCAGTCCTTCAGTTGTATCAGCCAAATTTGAAGAGTCCACATATATGTGGTCAGTGATTAACTGTACTAAACAGAACCAATATGGAACATACCAAAGAAAGTTATACTGAATAGTACTGGCTTGGGGGTAAATGAACCACTAAAACCTCAAACTAAATTTTGTGAATATACATCTATCCTAGGAAGTTGATCTATGACTTTTATTTGATTTTCAAAGGAGATCATGTTCAATTGACAAATCAATGATAACCAGTGCCCAAGCACACAGAAAGCAGGAAACAGGTGTCGTTTCCCCCCTCACCCCCCACCGCCCAAATAGTTACGTTTTAAAAGCATATCGTCTCAACGGTAGTACTTTCCATCCACGGACACAGCCCTACAGTAATCACATCAAGACAGGCAGGACTACTATTAGTACAAAATGTTCTTCCCATCTTCCCTGATGTTGATATGAACCTGGAACTTCACTGCTCTTTCAGAAGAAAAAAAGTAACAGTCAACCGTAACCAGAAAGGCATGCCGCCTCCTTTGCTTTAATCACCATCTCCAACTTTATTAGCTATTGGTATATCCAAGATGATCTACCTTCCTTTAAACTCCAAATCCCAGCTTTTTGTGGCAAAGGGAATCACAACAAAAAAGAAATGGAAATCACAACAAAATGCTTATTCTGCATCCAAGAGACAAAAGAAACACAATCAACAAACTTTCAACTGTAAGATGCTGTTTTTAAGAAGAAATCCAAAAATACTTGGGTAGAAACCTAAGATTTAACACCTAAATTGTCACCCGGAAATTAGCACAAAACAAAGGAATGATCTCAGAAGGTGATCATTCTGTTTACCCTCTACCGGTAAAAAGTATGGGTTTGGTTTCCATACTGAAGTCTGGGTTTGACATGAAAATGAGCCGGGCATGGTAGTGCGCCTGTAGTTCTAGCTACTTGGAAGGCTGAGGCGGAAGGATCGCCGGACCCCAGCAGGTCGAGGCTGCGGTGGTTGGGAGTGTGCCACTGAACTCAAAAAAAAAAAAAAGACATGAAAACAAACAAATGAAGCTTCTAAAGCAACTTCATGCTATGGTGTGATGGCTGCCTATCCAATATACTAAAAGTTTTGGATAAACTCAACAATTTAACTGATTTTAAAACCTAGCAGCTTTAACTCTGATCCTTTTCTCTTAATAAATATTTTTTTAAAAACCAGTAAACTAGAAGTTTGGTTGTTTTGTATCAAGTTGAACATTTATTAATCAAGTACCTGGCAATCCCATTCCTAGGTATTCACCATAGGAGAGGGGTTGGCAAATTACAGCCATGTACCACGTAGCCCACTCAGTTTTTGTAAATAAAGTTTTATTGGTACAAAGCCACACTCATACATTTACGTATAGTCTATGGCTGCTTTCACACTACAACAGCAGAGTAGCTGCAAGACCATACGGCATAAAACACTTCATCTAGCACTTTACAGAAAAAGTTTGCTGACCCTTCCATTGGAGAAATGAAAACTTATGTTCACACAAAACCCATACACACACGTTAATGGCAATTCTATGGCCAAAGAATAGAAACAACCCACATGTCCTTCAATGGGTGAATGAATACACAACTGTGGTATTCCCATACAACTCAACAAAAGCGAATGAATTACTGATACATGCAATAACTTGGGTGATTTTCAAAGGTATTATGCTAAGTCAAAGAAACAAGGCTCAAAAGACTATATATTGCATAATTCAATTTACATGACATTCTTGATAAAAGAAAGCTACACTGATGAAGACAAATGAATAATTACTAGGGGTTAGGGTGGAGAGATTGTGACTATAGAGGGGCAGGGCAACAAAACTTGAAAGGTAATAAAACTGCTCTGTATCCTTACTGCGGTAGTGGTTACACTAATCTGCATTTGTAGCAAAATTATCAGAGCTGTATATCCCAAAAAAGTCCATTTTACTTTATAATAAAAAACTGAAAAAAAAATTAAAAGTAGCATAATAGTGTCTTAGTCTATTTGTGCTGTGATAACAGAATACCTGAGACTTGGTAGTTTATAAATAATAGAAATATATTTCCTCATAATTCTGGAGGCTGAGAAACCTAAGATCAAGGTCTTGGCAGGGTCAGTTGTTCAGTGAAGGCTGTCTTCTGCTTCCAAGATGGTACCTTGATGCTGCATCCTCTGGAGGGAGGGATGCAAAGTCTCAGCATGGCAAAAGATGGAAGGTCATGAGACTTAATGCCATGAAAAGACTCTTTTTCCAAGAAAAGCGCCCTCGTGGCCTAATCACCTCTTTAAGGCTCACCGCTTAAATACCATCTACTATGGGATGAATGTTTGTCGCCCTCCAAAACTTATGTTGAGATTTAGTTCCCCATATGGTAGTATTGAGAGGTGGGGACTTTAAGAGGTGATTGGGAGGCTCTGTCCTCATGAATGATTAATATGTTTTCATGGGAGTGAGACAGGTGGCCTTATAAGAGGAAGAGAGATCTGAGACAGTACGCTAAGCCCCTTCAACATATGATGCCCTGTGCCACCCTGGGACTCTGCACAGTATCCCCACCAGTAAGGAGGCTCTCACCAGATACAGTCCCTCAATCTCAGGATTTTCAAAAAATCAATTCTTTAAAAATTATTTGATTTGGCCGGGCTCGGTGGCTCAGCCTGTAATCCCGCGCCTTGGGAGGCTGAGGTGAGTGAATTGTCTGAGCCCGCGGGTTTGACACCCGCCTGGGCAACTTGGTGAGACCTCATCTCTACAATAAAATAAAAAATTAGCTGGGCATGGTAGCGTGCGCCTGTAATTCCAGCTACGTGGAAGGCTGAGCAGAAGGATCGCCAGAGCCTAGCAGGTCGAGGCTGTGGTGGCTGGGAGTGGCCACTGCACTCCAGTCTGGGGGACAGAGTGAGACTCCAACTCAAAAAAAATAAAAAATAAAAAAAAATTATTCGGTTTGAGCTATTCTGTTATAAGAAACAGACAACAAACTACTTCACTGTCATAATGGCCATTATGTTTCAACACCCAAATTTTGGAGGGGACACATTTAAGTCATAGCAGACAGTTTAAAGAAAAACAATACACTAACAAGGAAACAATCTAAATATTCAGGTCAAAGAATTTGAGTTTGCCAAGGAAGATCAGAAAGTGTAATCTAGGTCACTATACTCCTGGGTTTTATTCCTGGTTTTATCATCCATTCACTACAGGACATTAAATCAATAACCCATCTAAGTATTTCTCTGTGATTTTTCTGCACACAGTTGACAGGTTGCTATCTAAAGGTGAACATAAAGTCACGAATGTAATATCTCCCCTGTCAAATATGACATACTACATGAAGAAATATTACAATTCAAGTTATCTCAGAATACCTCCATTCTACTCGACAGATTAGTCACAGATATAAAGGCGTGGTTTTACATCACAGTTGTCAGCCCTTTCCACACACTCAAGTTTTTTCACTTTGCTCTCAAAGCTCTTTTCCATCTCCAAGCTGTCAAGAAAATCTGGCATCTTATTCCATACATTACACCAAAGACTGTGCCACATATGTTTTAGCTCTAGACACGGTCTGCAATTTTCTTTTGGAAATCAGAACTGCAAACTGCCTATCAGCTGTTTGTAAACTGTCACCCAGAATTAATGAAAAGGTAAATCAGGTAAATATAAAATAATTATCAAGGAAAACCAGAGGTAGGATTTAGTGCTTTCACAGACTCAACAATTAAAACAACTTATAAATTAGTTGTATATTTTGTAAATCCAAGAAAATGGTATTTAAAAAAAAAAGAAACACCATAAACTGAAAGTAGATCAGATCTCCATACCAGCAAAAATATTTGGAGCAATTGTTTCCATTGTGTATAATTAACAGACCATGTCTCAATTAAAATCTGGAAGACAAAGAACTCAGGAGTGATCGGTAATCTTCCATAAATCATTTACATGAACATCAAAGACAAGAAACTCTTTTAAAGGGCAAAAAAAAATTTTTCACTATGACAGAAAGTACATCCAAAAGTTTCTAGGATTTTATGGTGATTTTAAAATGCCAGCACATTTTTGACACTCCTACCACCAAAAAGAAAAACATTTATCTCTATTTCCCTTGAATGAGGACTTACTTCTAACAGATAAAATACTAGGAAAGATACTATGAGACTTCCAAGACAAGGTCATAAAAAGGGCTCAAATCTAGCTCTGCCATTTATAGCAATTAACTTTCGGTTCCTTGTCAGGGTTAGATATAACATATGTAAAGTCGGAATATTAGAAGCTTAACAAACGGCTCCTAACCAACCACTTGTAGTGCTGACAGTCTCACTGGAGATGTGTATTATTAGAAGCTCAGCCTGTAATCCCGCGCCTTTGGGAGGCTGAAGTGAGTGGATTGCCTGAGCCCACGGGTTCAAGATCCACCTGGGCAGCGAGACCTCATCTCTACAATAAATCAAAAAATCAGCTGGGCATGGTAGCGCATGCCTGTAATTCCGGCTACTTGGAAGGCTGAGGCGGAAGGATCGCCGGAGCCCAGCAGGTCGAGGCTGCAGTGGCCGCTCCGCACTCCATTCTGGGCGACAGAGTGAGACTCCAACTCAAAACAAAAACAAAAACCAAAAAAAGGTAAAAATAAAAATTAAAAAAAAAACAACGAAAAGAGTATATTATGTTGTTGAATGAATCAAAGTGACAAACTACTGAAATCAAACCAAATCACAAAGAATGTAAAGACTCTCAGAAAAAAAGTCTTACTTATATTAGGCTGAGTCAAATGAACTGCCATTTTTGTTAGGTCAAAGGGAGATTAGAGTATCAGTAATTTTTATGCTTCAATCTAACACATGCAGAATAAATTTTCCCCTTTGGTATTATTAAAAACATGACCACATGTTTCAAAGAAATGAAAAATTCATTTTTCAGGGAATATATAACTTAAACAAAATTTAGAATATTTTCCACTGCAGAGCACATATGAAGAGCTTGCTTGAGTCACTGCTTTTATTTGGACAGAGAGAAGGAGGGAGGATGAAAAAGAAAAAATTAAAAGCAGTTCTCATGGATTCAAAATAAACATTTTATCTTCACCCTCAAAGTACTCAGCTGTCTAACTTTATATCCGAATATGAACAATTTAATGTGCAATTGAGAATTCTACATTAATAATTACAAAGCTTTAATACATAAGAGTAGAAATAGCTTTTATAATACTGTTTTAATTTATTCTCCTCCTCATTAGACTTCAAAAATATTTCGAAACAAACCTTATCTTAGAGTTTCATTATTTAAAAAATAACCTTCTTTGAACGTAGCAGAGTTTACGATAGACTTAAGAAAACCTGGACAAAAATAGTATATGAACATTAAGGGAAGAATCGTTTTCAGAGAGTTAAGAAACTATGCTATGCATACATATTTATGTGATCTGTCTGCCTGCCTGCCTTCTATGGTCTGAATGCTTGGGTCCCTCCTCTCCCCAGTCTCATATGCTGAAATCCCAATCTTCCCAAAGTATAGTGTTAGGAGGTGGGGCCTCTGGGAGGTGTTTTGGTCATAAAGGTAGAACCCTCCTAAGTGGGATTAGTGCTCTTATAAAACAGGCCCTAGGAAGCTCCTTAGCTTCTTCTACCATGAGAGGGCAAAGTAAGAAGGCACAGTCTGACGAACCAGGAAGCAGGCTCTCACCAGACGCTGAATTTGGTGATGAATTGATCTTGGACTTTGCAGCCTCCATCCAGAACTGTGAGAAATAAATTTCTGTTGCTGATAAGCCATCCAGGCTGTTATAAGCAGCCAGCACTGTACAGACTAAGACTGACTCTCTCTCTCTCTCTCTCACCACATAAAAATAGGAAGAATATGTACATTAAGTATAATATCTTTATTTCAAGATGGCTCTACTGCTCACAGATGCACATATAAAATAAAGAGCATGGAAAAGGAAAATGAAAGAGTACTGTGTGTTTACTATATATGAGACACTGTCCTAGATACTTTAGATAAATTAACTTACCTAATTTTTTTTTTTTTTGAGTTGGAGTCTCACTCTGTCACCCAGACTGGAGTGCTGTGGTCGCTCCTGGCCACCACGGCCTCGACCTGCTGGGCTCTGGCGATCCTTCCGCCTCAGCCTTCCAAGTAGCTGGAACTACAGGGGTGCACTACCACACCCAGCTCATTTTTGACGTATTGTAGAGATGAGGTCTTGCCAAGTTGCCCAGGCGGGTCTCGAACCCGTGGGCTCAGGCAATCCACTCACCTCAGCCTCCCAAAGGCGCGGGATTACAGGCTGAGCCACCGAGTCCGGCAACTTATCTAATTTCTAAGACAATTCTGCTCTTATTCCCTTTAGCAGATAAGGAAACTGAGGCTCACAGAGGTAAAATTCCAAAGTAAGACAGCTAGCAAATGGTTTAGTTATTCATCAACAAATGGCCGGCCCAGTAGAGATGTAAACCTCTTTCTCATATACTATACTGCTGCCAAACTTTAAAAAAATTAAAACAAAATAAGAAAATTTAAAAAGCATACATGTCTTCAGGCAACCCCTTTTGGTCCCCTCCCACTGTGGGAGCTTCTGTCCTCTCAATAAACTCTGCTTTCTCAAAAGAAACAAGTAAACATGTCTTTAATATACGTCAATATAAATAAACCAAATTTTTGTGCTATAGTTTTGTGCAGTTGTTCTGTGCTGTGGTTTGTGTTACAAAGTAAAAAGGATGTGGTTCATTCAATCAAACTCCAAAAGCTGGAGTTGCCAGGGTTGTTGTCTTCCTAAAAAAGTTCTAATCCACTCTTCAACTTCAACTCCAAGCTGTACAACACCTCCCAACTCTCTGAGCTCCAGGACTGACATCTCTAGGAGATGATGATCTGTAGACATCACAAAAGTAACATGTTCAAAAATAAACTGGCTTCCCTTCTTGTTGACCTCCAGTCTCTTGTACAGACATTACCATTTACCCAGATGTTCAAACCAAAATCTGAGTATTGTTCTTGCTGTCCTTTTCCCTCACACTCTTCATGTTAGGTCCCAGTGGTTCCACCTACAAAGTGAATTTCAAATCCATGCTTTTCTCACCCAACACTTTCAACCAAGCTGCCGTTATCTTTCACCTGGACCGCTATCATGGTCTCATTATTATTCTCCTACTTTCTCTCCCACCTATTCTCTTTTGCAGACAAAGTGCCTTTGATTGATGGGGGACGGGAGTTAACAGAAACTATATGTAACTCCAAAACCCTTCAATAGCTTTCAGCATGTTGAATAAAATCCGTACCCCTTAATGTGGCCCATTAAAATTTCATATAATCTGGTCCCTTTCTACCTCTCAAACTCCATTCCACTCTCCCCCTGGACATCTCCAGGCACTCTTTCAACTCCGCACAAACCAACTGTTCACTCTACAGGGCCTTCCCTCCTTCCTGCAAGCTCCTGGTAGGGGCAGCTCCTTTAATTCTCAGCTTCATCACCCCTTTTGATAAGCCTCTTCTGATAACCTAGAAGGACCTCTGCCTTCCCATGATCTTCTATCACCTCACCAACTACATTTTACCCACAGACAGTACTTGCCATTATTTGCAAATCCCTATTTATATGTTTACCATCTAGTTGTCTACCATATCATGAACTCCAAGGAGACAGAGTATGTTTGTTTTGTTCACAGATATATACTCAGCACCAAGTAAAATGCCTGGCATATAAATTTTTCTTGAATGAGCTAGTTACATTAAGCTAAAAAGACTTTAATTTTTGTCCAATTTAAGCTGTTTTAAGCTACAAGCTTAAAATACTATAATTTTCTCTCTTAAAAGTACATAAATATAACCCAGAGAAAAGTGCTTCAATTTTTAAAGACCAATGATAAGCCTAAAGCAGTGAATTTTGTGTCAGATTCATTTCACAGGCAATACAGAACTTAAGAGATGACTTTCTGATTTTATTCCTAGAAGTTAGGTGAAAGAGCTGGAATAAAATTATGAATATTTAGATAACAATTCGTTCAAGTAAATAATTATATTTACACGCAATCTGGCTACTTTGTGTCATCAAACACATGTAAAATATTTGAGTAAAGGCATACTTTTAACTACAGTAGTCCCTTAGAATTCACAAGAAACTGGTTCCAGGCCTTCTGTGGATACCCAAATCTCCCCATGCTCAAGTCCCTTATGTAAGAGGGGAACCCCCCACAAAAGGAATTATATTTTGGAAGGTGGGTCCCTTGTAGTACAGGCTTCCCCCACTAGGTAAGTGCTCTAGGTATCCATCTGCATCAGTATACTAGCTAGCATTGTTGCAAGAGGCTGCGTGTGGCTTCAGTGAATTTTTTTGCAATGATTCTTTTAACACATTTGCCCATTTCATGATGGGTGATTTACCAGAGCACCTGCCCACATGGTGCTGAGTGTTCAGCAGTTTTTGACCAAAAACGACATGACTCCCAAGTCCCCATCCTCACTATTCACCCGATCTCACCCCAAATAATTTTTCTGTCTGTTTCCCGGATGAAAAAAGTCCTCAAAGGGAAATGTTTTGCCGATATAGAAGAGATGAAGCAAAAAACAGCAGAAGCGCTCAAAGGCATCCAAACTGAAGAGTTCAGAAACTATTTTGAGCAGTGGAAAAAGCATCTCGATAGGTGTATTGCATCAAGTGAATAGTACGTTGAAGGTGACTGAGGTTTAAACATGGTGGAATAAATACACAATTCTGTATAGACAAATTTTAATTTTCATGGGGTCTCTCCTTGTAAAGTGGCATCATATTTACACATGCACATCCTCCTCAATATTTTAAATCATCTCTGGATTACTTATAATACCTAATACAATGCAAATCCTATACAAATACTTATTTTACTATATCTTTACAATTTGTATCATATTTTCGATCACAGTTGGTTGAATCTATAGATGTGGAATACAAAGGGCTGACTGTATTTTCATTTGGACAAATATATTTTATAAAGGGAGAAAATTACCTATTTTGGTCAGATCCAAGGAAGAATCGTAAGTGACTATCTCATTCTATGGTGGTTACTAAATATATCCACAAATTCTGATGTTCCTCTCTTCAAAGGAAGCATCTAACCACTCTCCTCTCAACTGTGGCTTATACTTAGTGATATGTTTCTAATGAACAGAATGTGAAGGAAGACACTATGTGTGATGAGGTTCTAAAGGTATTATGGCTTCCTCTCTCTTAGACTGCTTGTTCCAAAGGCAGCCAACTCCCACATAGTGAGGACACTCTCGCAATCTATGGAGGGGTCCACAAGAGTAGAAACTGAGGCTCCTGTGACAGCTAGGAAGAAACTGAGGCCTTCAGTAAACAGCCATGTAAACGTGCCACCCTGGAAAGAGATACTCCAGCCATCATCACACCTTTAGATAGCCCCAGCCAACATCTCGACTACAACCTCATGAGAAATCCTAAGCCACAGCCACACCGCTAAAAAAAAAGTAGAGTAAGAAAATAAGGGTTGCATTCTACAAAAAGAACTTGCTGCAGTATGGCAAGTGTCTCCAAAGGAGCCTTTACTAACACAGTGAAGAGGGGACTGCAGTCATCCCGTTTAGACAGAAGGATGGCCTGAAACTTGTTAGCAACAAAGAAGACAAAAATAGTAGGTAGAATCAGCAGATATGTAGGAGGTATAAAGACAGAACTTTGTGATTGATTTTAAAATTAAATGTCACCAATAGCTCAAGAACTCTTAAAAAAAGGAAATCACAGTAATAAGAAAACATTCAGAGCAAATAAAAGAAAAATCTTAATGGTATATATGATATACCTTCTAAATAAAAAAAAAAACCCAACACATTCCGAAAAATGGAAATAAATTTTAAATCACAACTGTCCAAAAACATAGAAATGTAAGATCAATATGATAAAAGTATACGAGGGGGGACCCAAAAGAAACCAGAAATATCTTTTGGAGGGAGGGCCCCTTGTAGTACACGTGGAATTTGTTCCTCTAGATCAAATGGTCATCCAAAGTTTTTATCTAGGAGTTTTGAGAAGTTTGCATCACGATTTGCAGAAGAAACGTCCTGAGCTGTGGCAAACAGGTAAACAGGTGACTGGTTCTTCTGCCACGACAACGCACCTGCCCATACAACACTGAGTGTTCAGCAGTTTCTGACCCAAAATGGCATGACCCCTGTGCCCACCCTCCCTATTCATCTAATCCCACTGGACTGACTTTTTGTTTTGTTTTGTTTTGTTTCCCCAAGTGAAAAAAGTCCTCAAAGGGACATGTTGTGCTGATGTGGAATGGGTGAAACAAAAAATGGCAGAAGCACTCAAAGGTATCTGAACTGCCAAGCTCAAAAACTGTTTTGAGCAGTGGAAAGAGTCTTGATAGGTGTGTTGCATCAAATGGAGCGTACATCGAAAGTGACTGAAGTTTAAATATGTAAGAATAAATTCCAGTTTTGTGGTAGTCCCCCCTAGTGATTGTGCATCTTTCCAGTTCACTTCATCAAAAGCCTCAAGTCATTTATAACTGATAAGTGCAACTCTTTGTATATTCTAGTATTTTGTATTACTGATACCAAGTATAGTTCTTGTATTATTTCTCATTGAATATATAAGTCAGATTTGCCAGAGTACAACACATTGTTCTTATTTGACTCAAGAGTCATTGTTCTTCTAAGGTTGAAATCAAAAACCCTTCAGGACTTCAGTGCCCACAAATTTTCAACATAAGAACTCTCTCTCAGCTAGAATGCAAGCTCCTTGAGGACAGAGACATATGTCTTCAATATCTTTCTATTCCTAGCAATGAGCCCACTGCCTCTAAGACCAAGTAGAAATTAAGAAGATGTTTATGGAATGGTTTCACCCTAAACTATATACCAGCAGTCTGTTCCTATGTATACATACACAACTATTAAAATCTTTACTGATGGGATTTATTTCAAAATAATGTAGTGATAGGGATAGAGTAAGAGAACAGGACTCCAGATAAAAACAAGGTTGGTCAATATATAACTTTTTAAGAACGTGAGACTTATCAGAGAAAAGTAAAAGTAAAAAAGGAAGGAAGTTATGGGGGAGGCATCTATTTTATGTGTTGGTTCATGTGGTAGAATAAGCTAATTTAAAATAAACTTTAAAAGGCAAAATTGTACTTTCTTGAAGACTTTACCTTTAATTTATGACTGAATTCTTATTGCAAAATATTGTTACCTCATGATTCAAAATCTCAAATAATTTATTTAAGAGCAATGCTGAGTGTATTGAGGAAAATATTCTTTTTAAAGAAAGGGCACACACCCACTCTAGAAAAATTAATAAAAATAAAATCCATATAACAAAGTAAAAGACAATGACATCTGATGTTCTCCTAATTTTCTAATCTTTGTTGCAGTCTGAAGAAACACAAAACTAGTTAAGATATTTGTAACATAAAAAGAACATAAACACAGTAACACAGTCATTCAAATCTGGCAAAGGAATTAGCCATTGCAAGCTCCTTAGTGAAAATATTTCTGATAAAATACCAGTATTTTCTTTATGAAATTACTGAAGAGTTTCAGTTAAGTAATTAATATTCAGAAAAAAAACTGCATCTGTACTAAACATGTACAGACTTTTTTGATCATTATTCCCTAAACAATACAGTATAACCATTACTGTATAGCATTTACATCATGTTAGGTATTATAAGTAATCTAGAAATAATTTAAAGTATATGAGTTGACGTGCATAGATTACATGCAAATATTATGCCATTTTATATAAGGACTTGAGCATCTGTAGATTTTGATATCCGAGGAAGGTCCTGGAATCAATCCCCTACAGATACAAGGGGCGAATGAATATTAGAAACACTTTTTAAAGGCATGCTCTAAGAGTAATAAAATAGCCAGTTAAAAATACAAAATTTAAGCAGGGCTCGGTGGCTCAGCCTGTAATCCCGCGCCTTTGGGAGACTGAAGTGAGTGCACTGCCGGAGCCCGCGGGTTCGAGACCCACCTGGGCAACTTGGCGAGACCTCACCTCTACAATAAAATAAAAAAATTAGCCGGGCGAGGTAGCGCGCGCCTATAATTCCGGCTACTCGAAAGGCTGAGGCAGAAGGATCGCTGGAGCCCAGCAGGTTGAGACTGCGGTGGCCGGGAGCGACCACTGCACTCCAGTCTGGGCGACAGAGTGAGACTCCAACTCAAAAAAAAAAAAAAAATTTAATACAAGCAATCAAAGTCGTATAGTATTGGCATAAGGATGGACATACAGAGCAGAACAGAATCGAGAGCTCAGTAAAATACCCATCCATATATGACCAATACTACACAAAGGGGGAAAGGGTAGTCTCTTCAACAAAAACCATGCTAGAAAAATTGTGTGTCTACATACAAAAATTAGCTCAAACTGTGTCATGGACCTAAACAGAATAGCTGAAAGTATAAAATTTTTACACAAAAATGGACAAATCTTCAATGGTTTCTTAATTGTGACAACAAAACAACACGAAATAAAGTGCAAAAATTAGCCAGGCATGGTGGCTTGCAACTGTAGTCCCAGGTAGTTGAGAGCCTGAAGCAGAAGGATCACTTTAGCCCTGGAGGTTGAGGCCATAGTAGCCTATGATTGTGCCACTGTACTCCAGTCTAGGTGACAGAGCAAGACCCTATCTCAAAAAAAAAGTAAATAAAGAAATCCTAACTGCATAAATTAACTATAATACATACTGTACTACTGTACTATTTGTAATATGTCAAAGCCACCTCCTGATGCTGCTGTGAATTCAAGTGTTGCACCTGCTTTAAAATGCTGTATTATACTCATTATCTCACCATGAGCAGGTTGTCTCTCCATTAAATTGTACAGAGTAGTAAAAAGTGATCTCTCATGGTTTGCACATGTATATTTTCTTGTGCTTAGTGAAATACTACCATAAACCTTGAATGACACCATGGGACCCATACGAAGAGCCACTGGTGACGCTGGAAATACTTCCAAGAAGCAGAGAATCATGACATTACAAGGAAAACTGAATCGCTCACTATGCTCCTTGGATTGAGGTCTGCTATGATTGTGCCACTGCACTCCAATGTGGGCAACAGAGCAAGACCCTGTCTCAAAAAAAAAGTAAATAAATAAATCCTAACTGCATAAAATTAGCTATAATACATACTGTACTACTGTACTATTATGTCAAAGCCATATTGTATGTATGGTTGTACACCATTTCAAAAATCCAACATAAGGACCACTGCAAAAAAAGGAAAGGAAATTCGTGAAGCCATCACTGCGGCTATGGCAGCAGGCACAAAAATTCTGCACTTTTTGAAAAATACCTTTTTATCTCATATTAAAAATGCAGCCTTTATATGGGTGCAGGATTGCTATAAGAAAGGCATACCTCTAGGCTCTAATATGATTTGAGAAAAGCTAAATCATTATATGACAACTCAAAGCAAAAGGAAGGGGGAGGATCTAAAGCTAGAGAATTTAATGACAGCAAAAGACAGTTTGGTAATTTTAGAAAGAGGTGTGGCTTAATAAATGTCAAAAGAACAGCCTCTGCTGATCAAGAAGCAGCAGATGAGTTCCCAGACACCATTCAGAAACTCACTGAGGAGAAAGGATATCTGCCCAAACAGGTTTCTAATGCAGATGAAAGTTACCTGATTCTGGGAGGGAAAAAAAACAAGCAACAGAGGACATTTATTAGCAAGGAAGAGAGGCAAGTACCAAGACTTAAGGCAGGAAGGCACAGGCTAACTCTACTGTGTTGTGCACACGTAGCCAGGTTTATGACCAGGACTGCCCTCATCCGTAAAGCTGATAAAAGAGGCTTGAAGGGAGAAGATAAACACCAGCTGCCAGCTTTGGGTTGAACAACAGGAAGGCCTGGGCAAGGAGAACTCTTTTTCTGGATTGGTTCCATTGATGCTTTGTTCCAGAAGTCAGGAAGTATCTTGCCGGCAAGAGACTGCCTCTTAAAATTCTTTTTGACATTGGACAATGCTCCTGCTTATCCTGAACTTCATGAGTTCAGCACCAATGGCATCAATGTAGTCTACCTGCCCCCAAACACAACATTCAGCCTCTGGATCAAGAAGTCATGAGGATCTTTAAGGCTCATTATACAAGGTACTTATGGAAAAAATCATGAATGCTACAGATAAGAATCCATAAAGAAAGACAATATCATGAAAGCCTGGATTACACCACTGAAGAAGCCTTCATTGTTACAGAAAAAGTCATAAAAAACATCAAATCCAAAACAATACATTCCTGCTAGAGAAAACTGTGTCTATATGTCGTACATGACTTCACAGGATTTATGACAGAGTCAATTAAGGAAATCATAAGAGACTGTGAACATGGTTAAAAAAAAAAAAAAAGGTGGGGAGTAAAGTGTTTCAAGATATGAATCTTGAAGAAATTCAAAAGCTAACAGACACCATGCCAGAGGAATTAACAAGATGATTTGGTAGAGATGAGTGCTAGAACAGTGCCAGATAATAAGAAGACATAGAAGAAGCAGTGTCAGAAGACAAATTGACATCAGACAATGTGGCGGAGAGGTTCCAATTAGTCAAGATTGCTTTTTACCTTTTTTTATGACATGGCCCCTTCGGTGATATTGAAATCAAAGCAAATGGCGAAAGACTGGTGCAAGAAATACTTTTAGAGAAATAAAAGCAAAAAAAAAAAAAGAAAAAAGAAAAGATCAAATTATACTGTATTTCCATAAAGTTACATGAAGTATGTATGCCTGCCCCTTCTGTGTCCCCTTCCACCTCCTCCCCCTCTTGCACCTCTGCTAAACTGCAGGTCCAACCCCTCTTCTTCCTCTTCCTCGTTACTCAATGTGAAGGCAAAGAGGATGAAGCCTTTTATGAGGATCTACTTAATGAATAGTAAATACATATTCTCTTCTTGATGATTTTCTTAATATTTTATTTTCTCTAGCTTACTTTATTTGTAAGAATATAGTATATAACACAAGCATCATATAAAATATGTTAATCAAGTGTTTACATTAATGGTAAGGCTTCTGCTGAACAGTGGGCTATTAGTAGTTAAATTCTGGGGAAGTCATAAGTAATACATGGATTTTCTACTGCACCAGAATCAGCACTTCTAAGTCCAGAATTGTTCAAGGGTCAACTGTATATAGACAGTATACATGTATAAAAATGGCCAGTATAATTAGTCATTAGGGAAATGCACATCAAAACCACAATGAGACACCACTTAACCCCCATTAGGATGGCTATTATAAAAAAAAATTGAAAATAACAAGTGCTGGTGAGTATGTAGAGAAACCATAAACCTTGTGTATTGCTGGCAGAAAGCAAAATGGTACAGCCACCAGGGAAAACAAGTTTGGTGGTTCCTCAACAAGTTAAATGTTAAGTTACCATATGACCCAGCAAAACGGGAACTCGAACAGAAACTCGTTTGCCAATGTTGTTAGCAGCGATTTCACAATAGCAAAAGGTGAAAATAACCCATATGTATACCAACAGATGAATGAATACACAAAATGAGGTATATACGTACAATGGAATATTATTCTGCCATGAAATGGAATGACATTATCATACATGTGACAAGCTACATGAACCTTGAAAACATTATACTAAGTTCAAAAAGCCAAACATGAAAGGACAAATAGTATACGATCACACTTACATGAAATATCAAGCACAGGTAAATTCATAGAGACAGAAACAGAATAGAGGTGGCCAGGGGTCCAGAGAGAGAAAAGTGGAGAATTATTACTTAATGAGTACAGAGGTTCTGTTTGAGATGATGAAACAGTTCTGAAAACAGAAAGTGGCGATGTTTATACAACATTCTGTACATACATACACAATGCCAATGAATTCTATTGTAGGTGATGTACATTTTACAAGTTAAAAAAATAAACCATTTAAGATTGAATATTATTCTTGAAACAGGATTTATTAAGATCGAAAGTCAATCACCACAAAATTTTCAGACCAACAAAATTGATACAATACTACCTCTCAAAGTATACAGCTAGCATTAAAAGAAAGCATCCAATTCCCTGGCCAAACCAAGGGAGAAGCCTATAAACAAACCCAAAGGATTTTTGTTTTTATAGCAAGAACTTAACATTCAAGCCAAGTTAAACTCACAAAAGCACCATGGAAATAAAAACCAAGTTCATTGCAGGCTTGGGATCTTTAGTAGGATATTTTTACTTTGTTTCTATTTTCACATCTAGAACTTTCTTTAAACAAGTTTAAAAATGAAATTCCCAAGAGAAAAATATAAGCACTCAGATTTTTAATAAAACTGTAGAACCTCTAGGTGGTAGAAATTTTAAGTGTGCAGAACTCAGTTAATAGGAAGTGGGGGGAAAAGGTCTTAATCTCTCTCTCTCTCTCTCTCTCTCTCACACACACACACACACAAATACACACACATACACAATGTGCTGCATGCCTTTGGCACCTGACACAAAACCAATTACTTACCATGTTTTTTTCTAATCAGAAATACTACATTTTCTACAAACTAATAAGGAACCTCTATTTCATAATAAACGTAATCCTGAAATTACATTTGACATTCCTAATCCACAAAAGTAGAGTATAGTTATATATCCAGGGTTAAGTATTAGTCATAAAAAGATCATGTTTTATAACTGTGCTGGATAGCTTCAAGAAAACCGTCTTTATTGAGGACAAACTATAGTTTCAGAAAAGGGATGAACAACATCATAAACTAAAAACAGAACAACACAAAAACAACAGATCAAAAATGTAAAACACAAGCACAAGGTAACATCTTGGCAGTCCACGAGAAGTGGGCAGAGGAAAAATAATGAGCACAGGCCAGTCCTCTTCATCCGCTTCTTGCCAGAAAGCATTCTGGTGTGCCACGATTACTACCACTGCTATTCTCAATGAGAAAAAGGAGCAAAATGTGGACTTTACTCATGCAAATGATTACCATCATTAGATGAAAAATTCACTGACTGATTTTCCTTTCTGCCTCTGTTAAAGTATTTTCTAAAGAATACTGCAATCCTCAACAGATGACTACTAGCAAGTAACTGATCAGCTTCTCCTTAAGCAGGAGGGAAAAACTATTCTAACACTCTTGTGTGGTACTTCAATTGGATTTTGATGCATCAAGAATGTTGTTCCAAACAGAATACAAGCCCTTAAAATAAAATGAAGAAATCCCACAGCTCCTGTGATTTCTAGCCATTCTTCCAAATTAACCATGAACTCTTTATAAACTGAAAATGAATATTAATAAAACAATTTCTGTGGAAGCTATCAAATGAAAGCAATATAATTTCAGTTCAAAAATCATTGCAAAAAGAAAATTCCATTAAGCTAATTAGAATTTTTGAGTATTTTCTGTTTAGATTTTGGCTAGCAAACATCTGTAAGTTGTCTTCTTAGACTCACTGATAAAAGATGCTTACTGGCTCTTGTCTAATGACATCTAACCATGGAAGAGAGCATATATAGATATATATGTATATATAAATAGTATTTACCTTTAACTAAAATAAGAGATGTAACTTTGAGTGCATCAATCAGCTAAGCCTTCTGAATTATTTCACTGATTCATGGCAACATTATTTGGTCTCTGACCTATTATCTTTCTCATCCTTTTTTCTGTAAACTTCAGATTTGTGAAAATGGTGAAGTTACAGAAACCTAAAAGAGGTCAGGGTTGGTGCCAAGACCATTGAAAAGAAGCCAGAGAGCCTCAGAGGCCAATTGGCCAAAGCCTACTAGGCTAGTCCAAACTTTTCTCCTTACAAGGAAAATTCACAATAACCAAAACCCTATAATCTAGGTCATTTGGTAAGGGAGTTTTAAAAGAATTGATAATTACTGAAGCTAAGCGATAGATACATGAGTGTTAATTTTACGGATATTTAAAATTTTCTATAATAAAGAGTTAAGTAAAATACATTAGTTTACATATTCTATACAAAAAAATAGAAAGTTTTGCTGGTTCAAACTTTAAGAAATAAGATTAGTGGATGGTGAAAAATAAAGCTCAGAGAATTACGGCTATTTCTTTGGATAAATAACTACCTCACTCTTTTCCTGTTAAAAACAACAAATTCATTTCAAACTCATTAGGGCTCAAGATGCCAGGGCAATAAAAAAATTATTAACAAATTTGACTACATAAAAATAAAACCTTGAATAGCAAAAACCACAATAGACAAGTTCAGAAGACAAGTGAGAAAATATTTGCAACATATATTACAGATAAACAGCTACTATTCATAACAAAGAGCTTTATAATCAAAGGGAAAAAAAAAGCTACTAGAGAAAAATAGAAAAATTAATGTATAGACATTTCCCCCATATGTGTATGTGTCTTATAGATCTGAAAAGAAGTTAAACTTTATTCTTAATAAGAAACTGCGCATTCTAACTACACTGAAATACTATTTCCTCACCCTTCAGATTGGCAAAAATTCAAAAGCTTGACAATAGACTCTCTTGGTGAGGCTGTGGGAAAACGGGCACTTGCATACGTTGCTGGCTGGAATGCAAAAGAGCACAACCCCTATGGAAGGAATGTGGTAATATCTAGCAAAACCGCATATGCACTTACCACTTCAACACAGTAATCCACTCATATTTATCCTGAAGATAAACTTCCAACAGTAAGAAAAGATGCAAGGTTATTTACTGCAGCACCATATAACTGTAAAATATCTAAAATACCTTCTATATAAGCATAGAAGACAGGATGAATAAACTTGTATACATACACACAGAAGAATGATGACAATCTCTAAGAACTGATATGGGATAATTCCCAGGGCATATTTTTCAGTGCCAACAGCCAAGTGTCAAAATGCTTCCACTGACAGTACACTACCTTGTGTTAGAAAAAAAAGGGGGGGGATAAGAAAACATACATATCTACTTATCATATTAAAATACTGGAAAGGGGGAAAAAAGGAAATATTGGAAAGATAAACTAAAATACTATGGTTGGTTATCTATCAGGATAGGGTGCTGTTTCTATTTTTTGTTTTTTAGTGACATAAGTGAAGTAATTCTGAAAATATTTTAGATTATACTAATTTACAGCAATGAGCAAAAATGTTGGTACTGCTGGGAGCACATATTATCACTATAGAAAAAAGGAGAACTGGAGGTATCAATATGAATTTTTATTTTAAAAATATATATCCCTATTTCATGGACAGATACATGTAAACATGTACACATACACACATATATATGTGTATACTCACATAAAGGTACATTTTTTTTTTTTTTTTTTTTTTTTAGTGTTCCCTGATTTGGTCCAGAAGCAAAGCTACCCAGCAGTAATGACAAATCAAGTGTCCAGATCTTGGCTTCTAATATCACTTATCAGGACTCCTAGGAGTGACTGACTCCATTAAAGGCACAAGATGAGCCTTATTGTAAAGAATGAAAATAATGACATGCTCAAAAAAAAAAATGATGGGGGCATGTAAAAGCCAGCATGAAGAAGGTGCCACTGCTAAGATCTGGGACAATTTGAGCACTAAATTATTTAAGGACAGTAATGAAAAGGGCTCATAAGTACAGTAGAATGCTGAGTAATGACTGGTAAATGTGGAAGGAGAAATGGAGTAGGAATAAAACCATTTTACAACCATAACCATCAATGAATGCTACATATAGGGGATGAAATTTTATGAGAAATAGCATATTTTAATTGTTTTAATGTGCTTCTCTCCTCACAGACTACTAAATGGCTGCAAAGAACATACAGTTGACGACATAGTGAAGAAATCAGTGAAACAGATGGTCAAAATTTCCATCCCAAATGAGGGACATGACAAGACACCTCCAGACAAGACATGTTAAGAAAGTCACATTCCTTATGAAATATTCCATCCAGGAATTCATAATCTGAAATCTTATCAAAAGGAAACATCAGCTGGGTGTGGTGGCTTACACCTGTAACCCCAGCACTTTGGGAGGCAGAGGCAAGAGAATTGCCTGAGCCCGAGCGTTCCAAACCAGCCTGGGAAATTTGTAGAAACTTCATCTCTACAATAAATCAAAAAATTAGCTGGGAGTTGTGGCATGTGCCTGTGGTTCCAGCTACTTGGAAGGCTGAGGCAGAAGGATCGCCTGAGTGCATGAGGCTGCAATGACATTGAGTGTGCCACTACACTTCAGCCTGGGAGACAGAGAGAGACTCTGACTTAAAAAAAAAAAAAAAAGAAGGAAACATCAAACAAATCAAAAATTTGAAAAACATGCTGTTCAAAAAAGAGAGAAAATGATTAGATTTTTTTAATGTCCATGTAATAAATGATAAAGTTGAAGAATCATTCCAGTTTAAAGGATACTAAAAAAAAAAAAAATCACATATAAATGCAATATACGATCACAGACTACCTCCTATACTGGAGGAGTAGAAAACTGCTATAAAGGACATTTATTTGGTCAATTGACAAAATTGGAAACTGGTAAATTAAGGTAATGTAAGAATGTTAAGTCCACTAAAGTTTTAATTTAAGAGATGATCTGTATTCTTAGAAATCTAAATCAAGGTATTTAGAATCAAAGGGCTATGATATATTCAGTGTAACTCTTAATTGGTTCAATGAAAATAATAAAAAAGCCGGGCTTGGTGGCTCAGCCTGTAATCCCGCACCTTGGGAGGCTGAGGTGAGTGAATTGCCTGAGCCCGTGGGTTCGAGACACACCTGGGCAACTTGGCGAGACTCATCTCTACAAGAAATCAAAAAATTAGCCAGGTGTGGTAGCGCGCGCCTGTAGTTCCAGCTACTTGGAAGGCTGAAGCGGAAAGATCGCCGGAGCCCAGCAGGTTGAGGCTGCAGTGGCCTGGAGTGGCCACTGAACTCCAGTCTGGGCGACAGAGTGAGACTCCAACTCAAAAAAAAAGAAAAAAGAAAATAATTTTAAAATGCATGCATGTGTAAGTATAAACAAACACATCCATACACAGAGTGAGTAGTGAAAAATCTTTAATAAAAGGCTAACAACAGGTGACCGGATAAAGGGTATGTGTGGATATTCTTTATATTATTTTTGCAACTTTTCTGCAAGTTTGAAATTATTTCCCAAAAAATCATTATGTTCAGAAACTAACACTATTATTAACACTAACATTACTTTTCTCCCTAAAATTGTTCCTTCTTTTATAATGCCCGTGCAGCTGAACCGGACCACTGACAACCAGTCATCTATCAGAAACATGACAGTTAACCTAGATTACCAATGGTTTCTATTCATTCCCTTTTCCTACAACTCTCACATCCAAAGGAGAATTTTCCAAGGGAATATCATTTATATGTCCTTTTTTCTCTAATCAGACCAAACTGGTTTAGGGTCTAATCACTTGGTATTTCTCATCTGATTTACTGATGCAATATACTAAAGATCACCCTTCCTCCAGTCTTAGCTCTAAGCCATTATACACACTGCTAGAGTGCCCTCCCCCAAATAAAACCTGACCGTGTCACTCTTTGTATGTCTTAATTGGTCCTAAAAATATATTGCTTTGATCTTGAGAAACAAATAAGCAAAAATTATTGCCCAGAGACTTAAAAACTGGTATAACACCATTGATTTAGTCATAAAGCAACTGCAGCCTTATTGGACCCAATCTTAAAGTAACTACTATCAAGCAATATGTTCAGTCCATCCTACACAAACACCGTAAGAACTCTGGAAAGGGGAGAGAGTAATTAAAAGCAAGGAAAGGAAAGGAAAGGCAAGAAAAGAAGGGAATGGGATGGAACGGAAAGGAAGAAAATAGGTCAGGAGCAGTGGCTCAGCCTGTAATCCCAGCATTTTGGGAGGCCAAGGCAAGAGGATTGCCTGAGCCCACAGGTTTGAGAACAGCCTGGGAAACATGGTGATACCTCCTCTGTACAATAAATCAAAAAATTAGCTGGGCATGGTAGTGCACGCCTATAGTTCCAGCTACTTGGAAGGCTGAGGCGGAAGAATCCACTGGAGCCCAGCAGGCAGACGCTGGGGTGGCTATATGCATGCCACTGCACTCCAGCCTAGATGACAGAGTGAGACTCCAATTTAAAAAAAAAAAGAAAGAAAGAAAGAAAGGAAGATAATGGGAAGGCAGAGAACTGAAAAGTAGAGAAGGAAAAAATAAAGAAGGTAAGAGGAAGAACAGGAAAGAAAAAAGTCTGTTCTTTAGAATTTCATAGTCTGTCTAGTATTAAAAAGTGAACATTTTAACAATTAAATAGCCCTCTCTCAATCATTATTAGCAAAATAGCAAACTAAACATAACCAGAGAAAATCTGTTATGTCTTTATCAATATCTGACAGTATATCAAGTTACTTGAGAACAGTATTATTCATAACCAAAGTATATTCTATGAGTTCTGAAAAACATTTCTAAGCAATCATGGAACCAGGTTTCTATTGCTTTCATTTTTAGATTTTCAATTTTCCAGTTCAAGGTATTAATATATAACAATACATTACTGCATATAAAACCGCACATGTATATAACACATATGTATTTTATATATAAAAATTACACTATAAATCTATATCTGGATTCTAAGATCCTACTTACATACCCATACCTGTAGATTTTTTATCTCAGTAAAAGGTTTAGGTAACTTTCAATATGAACTTCAAGTTGCATAATAAAAACAAATATTTTATAAACATAAACATTTCTTGATATTTAACTCTAAGAATATAAAATACAACAGTTGGCAAGATATATAATAAAGAGTCTTATCAAATCAGTTTGCTCCTCAGGACAAAAAGCTTGCTTCTTATAGCTATTTTCTAGTTTATACAAGGAAAAGAAAACAAACTAAACAGAAGCAATGAAGATTAAGTTGCACTGTGGCCCTTTCTCCCCACAAAAAGTTTTGTTCTAATATTATCACATTCATTTAATCTTTTTATAACAAATAACATTTATTCTTCAAACTTTAACTTAAAAAACTTAACTCTGTGTGTGTGTGTGTAGAGAGAGAGAGAGAGAGAGAAAGAGTAAAGAATAGAAGATCAAAATTCTGCCTATAGCTGTACTCCTTTGTTGGATATCTATAGATCTAAATATGTAAATATGGCCGATTAAACAGCAAGAAATGTTATATGCAAAGTTGTTTAATTTACTTTCCACGCGTACTGCTTAAAGTATGAAATAACAGCTATAAGTGGAAGTGTTTGACTTATCTGCTGGGAAACATCTAAGAGTTTTTTTAAGCTTAAGGTACTTTGTTTGCCTCTTTAGGTTTTATAAATAATAGGGGAGAGGGAAATTATCTTAGTTTTTTGGGTAAAGGAGTTAAGAATATGCCATCCAAAAAATGCCATTCTGGCATACTGACTATTTAAGTGAAAAGTACTTTAACAACAGCAGGTACAAGAAGATCATTCTGCCCCTCATGCTGTTTTTTAAAAGCAGGAGAGGAAATCCCCATGTGAAAGATGGCCTTCCTGTACTGGAAGGAAAACAGCATTCTTACCACCAAGAATAAAAAGCTGAGGCCAAGGAAATCTGTACAAACAAGCTCTGTTACAGTACTCTTTATCTGCCCAGTCACTTGTCTACCTGACTGGCCGCCCTAGCACAAGCCCTGTCCTCTTACTGCATTCTCCAAGTTTACTGCTCTTTGTCCAATTTGATATATAACTGTTCACTTCTGACTATTTCTTGGGTCCTCATTTCATTATGAGGGCTCCTGTGCCACTGTAAAACTCATATTAAACAAATCTGTGAGCTTTTCAGCTGTAACATGCCATCTTAATTCTTGGGTCCAACCAGTCCCGGAGGAGGATGGAGGTAAAATTTTACCTGCCCTACAGGGGAAAAGATAATCAGATGCTTAATGAATTTCATACCAATCTGTAATGTTAATAGATATTCTCAGCAGCTAGTTCCAGACACCATGTTTCAAGCATCAAAAATGAAAATTTCAATAGAGTATCAGAATAATGATCCTAAACCCTATGAGCTAGTATTCCTTTTCCTACTGCCGAACTGTAAATGCTGTGATCAGCTTTTTTGTTTTTATAATAATTTTTATTAAAAAAATTCCTCTAAAATGCATCAAAAAGGAAAGCATTCAGGCTATAAATTTACTTTTATAGGCACACTGATTTTAGTGCACAGCCCTAAGAGATCAAAGAAATCATTTTTCTATACAAAAAGTGTAAGCAATTATAACATTCTTATGCGTAACTGTTCTATTTTTTTTAAAGCAGATTGCTGAAATGTTATTTTCAAGGATTTATAATATTTTTTAGGACACCATCACTGAAGAGATTCTAAAATGAGGACATGGCTTTATATCCATATTTTATTTCCTAGGCATTGGTTAAGTTTTCTGTATAGGACTTTATTCTTTTCAAAAGCATTTCACATTTATTTGGTCATTTAATTTCATCTTCACAATAACCCTCTGGGAAGAGAGCTAGAATATGCCAAGTAACTACCATATGCCAGGCTCCACATTTAGTTCATTTTACATGACAATCTCTTTTATGCTAACAACAATCACATTAAGTAAATGTTATTTAATCCCATATTTTACAAAAAAGAACATTGAGAAGCAGCCCAAGATCACATGCTAGTAACCAGAAGAGCTGCTTTAAAAACAGGTCTGCCAGGTCAGGAACAGTGAGTGCCTCTCTGTAATCCCAGCACTTTGGGAGGCAGAGGCGAGAGGATTCCTGAGCCAAGGGTACTAGACTAAGTGGTAAGAGACTAACCTGTAGAGACCTGGTCTCTACAATTAAAAAACAAAAAACAAGCAAAAAAAATTAGCCAGGTGTGTTGGCATGTTATCTGTAGCTCCAGTTACTTGGAAGGCTGAGGTGGAAGGATCTCCTGAGTCCAGCAGGTCGAGGCTGCAATGGCACATGGCACTCCATCCTGGGTGACAGAGTGAGACTCCAACTCAAAAAAAAAAAAAACAATAACAATAACAGATCTGGCTTCCTCCAAAGCCTCTGCTCTATCTCCTATACTAATTTGCTTCATCATCACCAAGGAGAAAACAGAGTCAGAGATTAAGCTAACTGGACAAGATTGCTCAGCTTAGTATGTGGCAGAAACAGGATTTCGACCTAAGATCTTCTGATTCTGAAACTCTTCCCACTATAGTAACTTTCAACTACAGTACCTACACAATCATGATAAAACGTACAGATAGTCACACTATAAGCCAAATTTGCCCTTGAAAATGTGCAAGGAGAATAATATATTAATATTCCATGTGTACTTCCACAGAAAATCTCCTAACATATTTACAAAGGCTTAACGCACACGGCCTCCTTTGCTTTTCCAGTAGCAGTTAGGCTGACCTGTGCCCACTATGCCTCCTATAGGGCACAGAATCCATTCGTCCATTCAACCAGTTAGCCAGCACAGAATGAGCATGAAACCCTCTAGGTGCTGAGGACTGTGATTCCCCCACCCTCTACCCTCTTCATCAGGAAACTTACCTTACACCAACAATAAGCAAACAGAAACCCAAATAAAAAGCATAATCTCATTCACAATAGCCCAGGGGGAAAAAAAAAAAGAAATCAAGCACCTTGGCATCTTCCTAACCAGATACATGAAAAAATCTTTTCAATGAAAACTACAAAATACTGCTCAAAGAAATCAAAGATGACACAAATGGAAAAATAGTCCATGCTCATGGATTGGAAGAATCAACATTGTTAAGATGTCCATAATACCCAAGGCAATCCACAGATTTAACGCAGTACCCATTAAATTACCGGCAGCATTCTTCTCAGACCTAGAAAAGAAACTCACCTAGTATCATGCATTCTCCTTATCCTCTTTCTTTTCCTATTCTTTTTTCAACTTTTGCTCCATTAATCTGGAAAAAAAAAACCTCTTAATTTGTTTCAATAACTACTTCTTGTCACTATCCAATTACCTGAGAAATTTTTTTTTTAATCTCATGTGGCTTCCTGCTCCCATGACAGGAATATTTTCCAACTTCACTAGCAGACATCAGGGGAAAAAAAACGGAGAACGTGGGTTTCTATAAGAAAATTGATCTGCAGTCTTCAAAGAGTCAATATTATTAAAAAACAGAAAGGAAGAAAGAGAGAAAGAAAAAAAAACAAGAGGAAAAAGGATAGAAAAAATGAATCTAGACTTTAAAAGAATAAAGAGAAGCAAATGCAATGTGTGGACCTTAAGTAGACTGTTGTTTGGAAAAAAACAACAAAATAAATTTGGGGAGAATTGGTTTGGACTACATAGATGAGATTATTGTTAATTTCTTACACATGGTAATACAGTGGTCATGTAGAAGAAATGTCCTTATTTCTAGGACATGCTACTATAAAGTATTTACAAATGAAATGTCATAAGGTCTAAAATTACCTTCCAATGGCTCAGCAAGACCACAATTGCTCCATGAAATCTACATACACAGGAGAATATATGTAGCAATACATTGGTAACCGCTGAATATATGTAGATGTTCTCTGCATTATTCATTAAATGTTTCTGCATGTTTAAAAAGTCAAAATGCAAAGGCACCTTTTTAAAAGGTACAGGAAAATTAAACCATTGGATAGTCTCCATTTGTTTTTAGATTTCTAGTATTCTTTTTTTTTTTCTTTGAGACAGGGTTTCACTGTCACCTAGGCTGAAATGCAGTTTTGGGATCCTAACTTAACTGCAATCTCAAATCCCTGGGTTCAAAGGATCTTCCCACCTCAGCCTCTGGCTCGGACCATGGGCATGTGTCACCATGTCCAGCTAATTTGTATGTTGCCCAGACTGGTCTCAAATCATCCCATCTTGGCCTCCCAAAGTGCTGGATTACAGGCGTGAGCCCCTGCACCCAGCCTTAGATTTCTAGTACTCTTGATACAACAGAAATAACTACTTCCTATTGGTCTACAAAGTGCTAACTGCTAAAGTTTAAGATTACCACTCTAGTCGGGTTGTAAGGATACAAAACATTATAACTCTACTCTTTTTCTTCCATAAACAAATGTATTTCGTCAATACATTAAGGATAAAATCATATAATTTCCTCATGTTACCAAAGGTGACAATTTGTGGTTGTACTGCACAAATCTTTCTTTAAACCATGCAGTTTTATATTCTCCATTAAAATGTCTTACCAGGCAGACAAAAAGTGAAGGAGCAAGTTATATTTTCAAATAATTTTGTGAATTATTTGCATACACCTTATACAATCTCAAAGATGCTCTTTTCTATGAATTCTGTAGCCAAAACTTTTTTTTTTAAAGAGGCCCAGTTATTCAGAGACTCAGGTCTTAGGCAAGAGTACAGGAAAGGAGTATGATGAACCTAAAGGAAAAGTTAAAAAGAAGGCTACAGTTATCATACATTTTTCTGCTAAAATATACTTCAGAGAAAGTGATCTAAGCTTTTAGTTAGACCTATCTTCTTTACAATACTGCTATATGACTGAAAAATTCATTCATTTATGTTCTTATACCATTTCCCACTATTAAATTAGAACTAAAGTGTATTCCCATTCCAGACTCCTAAGTAATGAGCTACGAAAATAAGTTTGCCACAAAATCCCAACATCCACAAAGGCAAGGAAAAAAAGCAAAGAACTAACTCAAACTAATAACCTCAAAATATATAGAAACTTAAAATCCCAAAAGTTTTCTTCATGGATAACAGTTTTCTTCAATTACTATGCTGAAGATACTTAGTTTCTGTCTGCAGGTTGCCTCTTCTTAGAGAACCTGCCCTTTCCCTACTCACAGAATAGGCAACTCTGTTGTAAGCATGTACCTGGGCTCTTCTACCAACAGCTAATTGAACTGTGCTGGACATCCTTCATATTATGAGACACAGCAAGTTACTATTTAGAATATCATAACCAAGATAATTACCTAGGGGGGCTATAAACTAGCTGAACATAGCAGGACTGACCACTGTATACAACAAGAAAACAGAGAACACCATTTAGCAAAACAAAAACAAAGACTAGAGGCAACCACAGAATAAGAAAGGGAGAACAGGCACCTAAAAATACCCAGTTCAGCTGGGCGTGGTGGCTCACACCTGTAATCTCAGCACTTTGGGAAGTGGAGACAAGAGGATTGCCTGAACCCACCAGTTTGAGACCAGCCTGGGCAACTTAGAGAGACCTCAGCTCTACAATAAATCAAAAAATTAGCTGGGCGTGGTGGCACATGCCTGTGGTTCAAGCTACTTGGGAGGTTGAGGTAGAAGGATCGCCTGAGTCGAGCAGTTGAGTCTTCAGTGACTAAAAGCATGCCACTGCACTCCAGCATGAGCAACTCAAAAAAAAAAAAAAAAAACCCAGTTCCCCAGAAGCCTGGCTGTACTTCCTTGTTTAAGGCATTCTATGGCATTTGGCACCAGGATAATTGTTCTCAACACAACTTCAAATTAAAAAAAACAAAAAAGGTAAATATGGAGGTGAACTTCCAAAGGAAACAAATGAGTTAAATTAGCATACTAAATACCAAAAATATGATTAGGACATAGCAAAGCCTGGGATTCAATTACAAATGAATAGATTCTGTCCCAAAATAGGATATTCACCTTATACAGGGTCACCTGAGAAGAGAGAACAAATCATTCTGGTCCAAATGTTTTTTTATGACTATTCACTTTCTTACTTTATCAGCAATAGAATAAAATGTTTGAAACCCGTGTTTAATATAATAAACATTCACAGGCTATCATCTTTAAATATAAATTCAAATATAGTAAAAATGCTTGATGTGCTTTTAGGGAAAAGAAAGCAGTAAGTGATGACTTTCTTCAGGTATTAGAGGCAGGACAGCAGAGCCATTAAATGCATGAGCCCTGGAGCCAGACTCCTGGGTGTGAACCCTGGCCCTGCAATTTACTAATCATGTGACCTTGGACAAGTTACTTTTCCTGCCTGTCTCCAACAGCATAAAATTAGAATAATAATAATAGAATCCACCTCATAGGATTGTTAGGAAAAACAAATGATGTAATATATGTTTTAAAAAATAACCTAGGAGGCCAGGTGTGGTGGCTCACGCCTATAATCCCAGCACTTTGGGAGGTCATGGTGAAAGGACTGCCTGAGCCCACGGGTTCAAGATCCTCCCAGGCAACTTGATGAGACCTCATCTCTACAATAAATCAAAAAATCAGCCAGGAGTGGTGGTGCATGCCTGTAGTTCCAGCTACTTGGAAGGCTGAGGTGGAAGGATCACCTGAATTAGCAGGTCGAGACTGTGGTGGCCATGAGCGTGCCTCTGCACTCCAGTCTGGGCGACAGAGTGAGACTCCAACTCTAATGATAATAATATCAATGGCAACAACAACCTAGGAAAAGTAAATGTTAGCTGCTATTAATACTATTATTTTAAATTATCATCAGCTATTACTCAGGTAAAAGGGATAGATTTCAAATATATCAGTGACAACATAAAACTGAATTCTCTGAATAGGGCCATTCTTTATTAGGTGCAGAAAATAAAAAACATTAAAATGTGTGATCTAAAAGCCAGGGAAGATGAAGACAAGCCCGTATTTTTGACAACTCTAATCTCCTAGACTATCTAAGTTAATAGTAGGGGCTCCAGAATAATAAGCCATTCCTTCATGAGGAATAGACTGCTTTCTGTTAAAATTTTGTAGAGGCTTTCCTTCAACAACTTCGGACTACAAAAATAAGCCTTTATTCCTTAAATGATCAATTACTCAGAAAGAACAATGCATCAGGATTATCTACTGATGTTGAAAGAAGGTAAAGGAAATAAACCAGAACTTAACTCTGATCTCAAAAAGTTTGAATTCTGAACTATGAATGGTTCATAGATTACTACAACAATGCATTCCCATGGGTTTTTTTGAACATGCTTTGATCAGGCAATTACATAGTTAAGAGACAACTAAAGATACTGGTAAGAAGAAAAACAATTCTTGCATCATAAACACATGATACATGATTTGCTTCCTACAAAACATGCAGCAAAACCAATCATGAGAATCAAACTGAAAGGTCAAAAATTATGTGGAAGGAAAAAAGTGAAGGTAGAAGGGAAGGAGGAAAACCATTATAAATGATTTCAGCTATTTTGTGCGAAAAGGATCAAAATAATCTAATTTTTATACAAAAACACAAAATGATTAGGTTTATTAAAAAACAAACAAAAGTCGGGCTTGGTGGCTCAGCCTGTAATCCTGCGCCTTTGGGAGGCTGAGGTGAGTGGATTGCCTGACCCCGTGGGTTCGAGACCCGTCTGGGCAGCAAGACCTCATCTCTACAATAAATCAAAAAAATTAGCCGGGCATGGTAGCGCGCGCCTGTAGTTCCAGCTACTTGGAAGTCTGAGGCAGAAGGATCCCCGGAGCCCAGCAGGTCGAGGCTGCGGTGGCCGGGAGCGGCCACTGCACTTTAGTCTGGGCGAGAGTGAGACTCCAACTCAAAAAAAAAAAAAAATTTTTTTTTTAAACCTATACTTCCTTTCTTGAATGTTTTAAAATCAGGCAATCGCTTAACTCACATTATAATTCAGCACATTCACAAAATTCTCTGATTCAATCAAAAAATACTGAATCTTTACTTTCAAAATAAGATCCTAGGCTAGGCTTGTTCAGGTTCCTCCCCCAATAAACACACAAAAAGATAACTATCAGCTTGAGAGTTTGTATTTCAAATTTGTTCCCTGTTTCCTTTCTTCCTTTTTATCACTTATATGCCTAACACTTTCAAATTACAAACTCTTATTATACATTTTCATTTACAAAAAGCACAAAAAAATGTGCTTAAACAGATAAAGCTGACCAAATTAGAAACATATTCTTTAGCAGGAGACTTCGTCCTAAATTCCACATTTTTCTTTAGGCATAGATTTTTTTTTTCTAACAGGAGCAGCTCAGCTTTCTCAGGATGGTTCCAAGTGGCCACAGTCATCTCACAACCAGATTAGTACACATGCAGATACTTTTTGGTAGAGCTCTTCATAAAACAGAGGCACCAGAAAGGGGCACTCACTGGGAATGACCCAAACTTTACAAGACAATGAAGAGAATAGACATCCCGGTTTCTCACTCCTTTCCCCATGTCAAAACAAAACAAAACAAAACAAAACAAAAAACAAGAGAAAGTGGCTTTGTGGTTAACAAAGTTTAAAAAGAAGGCTGGGCGTGGTGGTTCATACCTGTAATCCCAGCAATTTGAGAGGCAGGCGGAGGCAAAAGGACTGCCTGAGCCCACAGGTCCAATAACTGCCTAGGCAACTTGACAAGACCTTGTCTCTACAATAAATCAAAAAATTAGCCGGGCATGGTGGCGCATGCCTGTGGCTCCAGCTACTTGAAAGGCTAAGATGAAAGAATCAAGCCGGGCTCGGTGGCTCAGCCTGTAATCCTGCGCTTTGGGAGGCTGAGGTGAGTGGATTGCCTGAGCCTGCGGGTTCGAAACCCGCCTGGGCAACTTGGCAAGACCTCATCTCTACAATAAATGAAAAAATTAGCCAGGCGTGGTAGTGCGCACCTGTAGTTCCAGCTACTTGGAAGGCTGAGGCGGAAGGATCTCTGGAGCCCAGCAGGTCAAGGCTGTGGTGGCCATAAGCGTGACACCGCACTCCAGCCTGGATGACAGAGTGAGAGTCCTACTTAAAAAAAAAAGAAAAGAAAAGAAAAGAAAACATGCCATCCTTGTGCCTAGTGTTCTGTTTTTAAAACCCTGACCTAAGCGAAACCAACACTTATTTCCTGTATTTCCCTTGTCCGCTCCTTTCTAAGTCAATAATTTAAGTGATGCTTCTAAACTCCTGTCCTTTTATGCAAGTTCTATTTTTTAAAAATAAAGCAAACACCACTTCTCAGCCTTTTGGCTAAGATCAAATGCAAAAATAAAGTCAATATGCAATAAAAATATGTAATCAATCAACTGAACACTAAAGGACACATATTATCGTTGGCTGTGAACATTATTTTGTTTATATTCCAACCTTCAAGAATTCTAAAGTAAAAATGACTAAGGTTGAGGCCTGTAACAACAATAGCAGCTTACATAAACTCAGCTTTCACTTACTACATGCCAGGGACAGTGTTAAGCCCTTATGAGCACGATCACATTTAATCCTTTGACTCCTCCATGAAGTACTATTAATAAGTTCATTTCACAGTTGAGGAAATAAGAAGTTAGGAAATCTTTTCCTGAGGCAAATAGCTGTTAGCAATAATACTGTGATTTACACTAGACAACATGATTAAGTTTCAGACTTTAACCAAAACACATATTAACACTGCAGTTTTTCACTCTCATATCTGCTTTTAATATTTTTTTACAATTTTTAATAATGCTGTTGACAAAAACTGATGCATAATTTGTCCTCAAGACAAGTAACAACTAAGGGATACTTGGGCTTCAAAATTAGTTCAATGATACATACAACGTTAGGCTGTATTCAATAAATCAAAAGTCTCTGGGGGAGAAAAAAAGTTCTCAACAGGAAATAAAGTGGTGATTAAGATGATTAGTGTTTCTAAGTCCTAAATCTTAAGTATCATGAAGGAAAATGGAATTAAGTTTTAAAATTCTAAAACTCTATTTAGCATTGCTTTTCATTTTGCAACTTTTCTTTTCAGATTATAAAAACTTTTTATACCTTGCATTAAACTGCCCGTAAAGTTTGTTTACCCATTTATATTTTCCTGAGTTCCCGTAACTTTTTAAACTCTCTCGATGTTTTTAGAAAGACTACGTTCTACGAAGAATTTCATTTCTGGATGACATTTTTCTCAACTATAAAATATGCAACAATTTCCTCACAGTCTACAGCCTAAAATCTAGTTGTAAAGATTTGTGACTTTCAGTTCCAGAAGTTTTCATAATAAAATTAAGTCCTATTATAAATAAAACTCTCAGCTCAATATCCTGATAACACAGTATCCCAAGAACTTAAGTTAATACCTTCCCTTTGTCATAACCAATGCAACTGAGTTTTTTTCTAAGAAAAACCAAATATCAGTTGTTTACTTATCAATTTTGATATCTTCCAGTGCTTCTGCCGTTTTTGTTTCACCTCTTCCACATCAGCAAAAAATTTTCCTTTGAGGACTTTTTTCATTCAGGGAAACAAACAAATAAAAAAAGTTGCTCAAGGAGAGATGGGTGAATAAGAAGGATGGGGGTGGGGGTAACGCCTTTTTTTTTTTTTTGGTAAAAAAACCCCTGAACACTCAGGGAGGTGTGGGCAGGTGCACTCATAAATCACCCATCATGAAATGGGCAAACACGTTGAAAGAATCTCAAAAAAAAAAAAAAAAATTCACTGAAACCCAAAACAGTCTCTCACAACGCTGGTAACACTAATGCTGATGGGCTGGGTTCCTAGAGCACTTACCTAGTGGGGAATACTGTAAAAGGGGACTGCCACCCAAAAAGGTAATTCCAGTTTTTGGGGGGTTCCCCCTCCTAAGAATATATTCCCCAGTCTACTATGTATGTACCAAAAAAAGCCTTAAATTTATGTATAGCTTCTGCTAAACTGAATCCTGCTAACAAGTAAAAAGGAATACCACATATAGATCCTATTAAACTGATGCCCATTTAATTTCTGTACAGTATGACTTACACTTACCAAACCTACTGAGAGTTAAAAATAAGTCTCATCATTTGTAATAATGAAGTATTTGTTCACTGCCTACTAAAATGTATGCTCTCTGCTTACAGTAATTCACAAATAATTATAATTAAGCAACCACTTGTACAATTCAATTATATAATCACATGCTTGAGAAATATGCTCCATCTATTCCAATGGAGTTTTTTAAAACAATCTTTTCTCAATGAACTTGAGATTTTCTTAGACCATATTTACTAAAAAAATGTTCCCTATGCTACACACACACACACACACACGTGCACACACCAGCACACACACACTCCTTATAGATTAACTCATACAGAGAATGCCAACTAGTCAAATATCACTTCTAGAAACACAACTATAATGCCTTCCATAATAAGAATCACAAAAAGAGCCGGGCGTGGTGGCTCAAGCCTGTAATCTTGGCACTTTGGGAGGAGGAGGAGAGAGGATTGCCTAAGTCCAATGGTTTGAGACCAGTCTGAGCAACTTGGGGAGACCTTATCTATACATTTAAATCAAAAAAATTTAGCCAGGCGAGGTGGTGCATGCCTGTGGTTCCAGCTACTTGGAAGGCTGAGGTGGAAGGATCACCTTAGCCCAGAAAGTCAAGGTTGCAGGGGCTATGAGCATGCGCATCAGAGTGAGCCTCTGACTCAAAAAAAAAAAAAAAAAAAAAAAAAAAAAAAATCACAAAAAGAACCAAGAAAAAATGCTTGAATGGTTTTGATTTTGGTGTCAATATTACCCAGATAGCTGGCAAAGTGGTCAGCAGACCTGAGTCCATTCCTTTTCTGCTGAAAGGGAAAACCAGGTAGCTTGGCATGTGATTAGAATGACTGGGCTTCCACAAGTGTGTCTGTGAAGATGTTCCCAACGGATATTGGCATTTGAGGTGGACTGAGTAGTGAAGATCTGCCCTCAATGTGAACTGGCACCATGAGATCAACAAGGGGCCAGGATAGAACAAAGAAAGGCAGAAGAAGGGATAGTTTGTTCTCTCTTTCAGAACCAGAATGCCTTTCTTCTCCTGCCCTTGAACATCAGACAGGTTTTCTAGCCTTTGGATTCTGCAACTAGCACCATGTCCCCCTTCTCCATCCTTGCCCCTACCTGGAACTGAGAGTTACATCACTATTTTCCTTGGTTTTAAGGCCTTGGACTTCGACTGAGGCATGCTACTGACTTCCCTAGGAGGGTCTAGAGTGAGACTTCTCAGCCTCCACAATCAAGTGAGCCAATTCTTCTAATAAATCCCTTCTTATGTCTCTAAATATATATCCTATCAGCTCCATTTCCATCATTGTGGTGTCTCCTGGGATAAGCTCAAAAGTCTGATAATGTCCCCTTTTTGGTTAAACGAGTTTGTATTGAGCTACTTGCAATCAATAGAGAACTAACATGGTCACCACAGGATCCAAGGACAAAAATGCATCTGGACCGCACAATAGAACCCACAACCTAAATACAATCAGATTTCCCACAGGCTCTCAGCACAACACCTCTCCTTTGCATGTCTGTCTCATTCTTCTCTGTCTCTTTGGGAACTGGCTATCATCACATTTCCATTCTCTGTGATGGAAAGCCTGGATGCCACTGCTCCCAAGGTTTATATTTTACAATTCAAACTTCCAAAGAAAGACTAACTTTTAAGTACTCAATACCATATTTCCCAGAATAGACTCTGATTCTTTAGTCAGATGCCTCTGGACAAGTTGCAGTTTAGGGCATGGTAATTTAAACATTTAGTGTTGGCTTTCTTTATTACAAAGTCTGTTCGCTGAAAAGGACCTGACTTTTTCCTACTAAATGCAGATAGCTAATAATAAGGTATAGCAGTACTCCTTTGAGGTGTGCAGTGGTCAACCCCAAGATGCATGCATAATCTTACTGCTACACACACAGTACCAAACCCTCTATGTACTATGTTTTTTCCTATACATACATACCTGTGATAAAATTGAATTTATAACTTTAGCGCAAGAGATTAATAATAAAATAGAACAATTACAGCGATATAATGTAATAAAATTTACATAAATATGAGTGTTCTCTCTCTCCCTCTCTCAAAATATCTTATTGTATGTAAGATTTTTGGACTGTGAGTAACTGAAACTGTGGAAAGCAAAACCATGGATAAAGGGGAATACTTGTAATATTTTTTAGGGGGGGATTCATTCATGCTACTGCACGTATCATAAGTTTATTCCTTTTTCATGCTGGGTAGTATTTCATCGTTTGGATATTCCACAGTTTGGGTATGCATTCACCAGTTGATGTATATTTATGTGACTATCATGAATAAAGTGGCACAGTACAATAAGATATTTTGAGAAAGAAAAGCTCACGCCTGTTATCTATCACTTTGGGAGGCCCAGGCAGAAAGATTACTTGAGCCCAGGCGTTTGAGACCAGCCAGGGCAACATAGCAAAACCTAGTCTTTATTAAAAAATCAAAAAATTAGTTGGCTGTGGTAGTGCCTGCCTGTAGTCCCAACTACTCAAAAGGCTGAGGTGGAAGGATCACCCGAAAATAATTTGTTCTAGTGTACCTCTTTTTTGGTACAGAAATTTTAAAGGCCAACAAGGAAAGAAGGCTTGCCCGCATTACCAGCCATCAGTGGTAAAGAAGGATTGAAACCCAGCTCTTTTGAATCACAATTCAATAATCTTACTGCTACACAATGATGCAGCAAAGACCATCACAATTCTGTTCCTGCCTCCTTTTTCAGCAGATGAAACAATCCTAAAACTGACCTGATTCTCTGCTCTGGGCTGACATGAACCTGTGTAGAAACAATAGGAATGACAGGCACTTTCTTCCTGAAGCAGATGTGAAGAAGTTTTATACCTGTGATGAAGGGGGGGGAGCTCAGTTTATATTAAGAATATAAACTGACTCAGCATTACAAGTCATTCATTTTCTATTGATTCTCTATCTCCTTACTCAATGCCTTACTTGCTTAATAATGGAACATATAACTCTTTATTTAAGATAAATAAAATTTGCTACTAAAAATCCATTTAAAAATACAGTTTTTTAAAACTGGTCTCTATAGACCATGTGATTCAGCTGTTATTGCTTATGAGTATACTGAGACCTAGAGAAGTTATGCAAAGAATCAATGACAATCAATTATTAATGGCAGAGCCAGGTTAGAACCTAACTCTTGCCATTTCCAGTCCAGTATTCCTTTGTACATCACAGATCACATGACCTCCTCTTTTGGGGAAAATAATCATGTTATTTCTCTAGATGTATCTGTCACATATCTGAAGACATACATGGCATAGAGCTGAATTGATTTATTTTAAATTAAAATTTTAAAAATTGCCACCTCACTCAAAGGTCATGTGTGCTCCAGTCATGAGTTATTTAGGGTGCCTTACATAGGATATTTAAATTTCTTGTATTTACCATTAAGTATTACAATATGAAAACAGTAGCATATGAACCATGAGATCTACTTTCTGGTCTTATTAACTGTGCTCTCAACTTTCTATGGTTTATTCAATTACTTCTTTGATCCCAAAGCTCCTTTATTCAAAAATGAGGAGCCTGAACTGATTCCCAGGACCTTCTCACTCTAAAATGTTATGCCTAAGAATAGCTCCCTCTTTAGCAACATTTTGCTTTTCTGATCGGCTATTTGTTTTTGTCACATAACTTTATTAATCTATTTGCTCATATGATCTATTATAGTTCAAACAAAATCAGCAATATTGTCTTCAAATAGACAGGTAATTATTCAAGACCACACCCAGGTAATTGTCTGTTTTTTTTTTTTTATAGAAACTAGGTTTTTTATAGAGACTATGTTGCCCTGGCGGGTCTCAAATTCCTAGGCTAAAGTAATCCTCCTGCCTCGGCCTCCCAAAGTGCTGGGACTACAGGCATGAGCTTTTCTTTCTCAAAAATATCTTATTGTACTGTGCCACTTTATTCATGATAGCCACATAAATATCCATCGGCTAGTGAATAGATATCCAAACTGTGGAATATCCAAACGATCAAATACTACCCAGCATGAAAAAGGAAAAAACTTCTGATACATGCAATAACATGGATGAATCCCAAAAGTATTACAGTATTCCCCTTTATAACCATGGTTTTGCTTTCCATGGTTTCAGTTACCCACAGTCCTAAAATCTTACATACAACAAGATATTTTGAGAGAGGGAGAGCTGATAGGAGGGGTCTATTAAATCTCTACATACCTCTCTCCCTCCCTCTCTACCCTCAGATCTTTCCTAGGCAAAGTATTTCCTATCCACCCTCCTATCTAAAATTCTATTTAAATCTGTAACAAGTCTATATCCAAGCATTTCCCTAACCCATTCCCCTGATTGTTCTCCAGTGCCACCAACTAACATTCATTTATTTCACTTCTATTTCTGTTTGTCTATGTCCTTCCACAAAAATGTAAGATCCATGAGGGGCAAGAACTTTGTGCTGTGTGGTGCTTCAATATCTAGAGAAAGATCCGGCACGTAGCAAGCATTTGGTAAACTATTTTTTTTTTTTTAATAAACAAATGAATAGTTACTCTCTTAGGGCTAAAAATGGAAATCTTTCTAAATTTATAAAACAAGATAATCTAAGTAACCAGGGAACTAGATCTTTGATGTAAAATAATCATTCTAAAATTTCAAAAGGTAAAGCAAAGCAACGATAACCCCCAAAACTTCAATAGACATTATATTCAGTACTTCCAAAAACTTAATCAATTAGTCAATAGTTTCCTCCAAAGTTAGGTTTTAGACTCTGACTATGCATAGAATGACTTATTCATTTTCCACTAACTGCTGTCATATTTAACAATGGTTGGTGTGCACAGCCATAACACCAACACATAGGAAAATATTATAAAAATGTTCATTCCGAACCAGTTCCAAACAGAGAGCCAAGATCTTTATAAATGAGGAAAGTCTAAAAATAAAGGGTGGATACTTTCAAATGCTTTAAATATTTTGTTGGAAAATAATTTTAAACTTACAGAAAAGTTGCAAATATAAGATTACAAAAAAATCACTCTTCTACCAAATTCATCCATCATTCATGTCACCCTGTGCTTTATCATCTGTGCTCATGCGCTTTCTTGCACTTTCTTGCCATCACACTCACACTTTTTTTTTCCAGGAACAAATGAGAATTCACAATATACATCATAGCCTTTGCTCCTTTGCTTCAATGTGCATTTCCTAGAGATGTTCTATTTTATAACCAAAGCACAATTAGCAACTTCTGTAAACATAGCATTGCTGCAATATTTTTATCTACTCTGTGGTCTGCATTCCAAATTTTCAGCGGATCCAGTAATATCCTCTATGGTATCCCCCACCTCCCGCCCCCATTCAGCACAGGATCCAGTCTAGGGTCAGCACTGTAGCTCCCGGTGACCTCTGGGAAGCCTCCTTTCATTTGGAATGCTTTCACAGCCTCTCTTTGCCTTCATGAATCAACGTTTTTAAAGAACACAGTCAGCTGGGCATGGTGGTTCACACCTGTAATCCCAGCATTTTGGGAGGTGAAGGTGAAAGGATTGCCTGAGCCCAGGGATTTGAGACCAGCCCGGGCAATTTGGCGAGACCTCGTCTCTAAAATAAATAAAAAATTAACCAGGTGTGGTGGCACACACCTGTAGTTCCAGCTACTTGGAAGGTTGAGGCGGAAGGATCGCCTGAGCCCAGCAGATCAAGGCTGCTGCAGTGGCCATGAATGTGCCACTGCACTCCAACCTGGGTGACAGAGTGAGACTCCAACTCAAATTAGAAAAAAGAAAACACGGTCCTCCCTTTTTTAAGTAGAATATTCCTCATTTTGGATTTGTTGGATGTTTCCTTATGATTAAATTCAGAGTACAGAGTCAGAATACCACAGAGGGGATACTGTGCTGCCCCCCTCGCCAGGGTGTCATGTCTGTAGTCACATGGTGACCATCTCCACCATACTGTTGTTGGATTGCACCAATGCATAATCACTATTTTATCCCTTGCAACAAATACAAAGTTTACGGCGAGATACTTTATGACCACGGAAATATCCTGCTCATCAATATTTGCTTTTGTTATGATTCTAGCCTTACCTAATCTTTACCACGCTGGTAACAAAATGATGATTTTCCAACTTCAGAACTCAGAATTCTACTGTAAGCAATAACTCTCCCCTATTTATTCAATTAATCAGCTTATTATCATTATGGATTAATTCCTATTTTTAATGGTTCATGATTCACTATATTTATTTGATAATTACATTATTCCAGATATAGCTATTAGGAATGCCAAAAGGCTTTTGTGACATGTTCACATTTTATAAACACATTTACCTATTTTCTTACATTAAAGAAAGGATCCAAGCTCACCTGATATGTCCCCTGCCCTGGCATAGAATCAGCTCTTTCCTTGAGGTGCTCTGGTTCCTCTGAGTTGGGAATGGTATTACAGACCAAGACTCGGGAGTTAGATGTGCTCTTTGCTTCTTAGCTTTTTTGTTGGATAAAGCTAGGAAACATAGGCATGTATATAGGCATACATACAAATAGGTGTACATGTGTCCTTATATACAATTACATGTGCATACATACATACACACACGTATATGGACTGGTTGAAAACACAATGAATTCACACTGATACCTTCGATTCCAATCCATTCCACAGGATTTATTTTTGACTCCCTCCACTCCACACGTGTATGGCCCTCCATTCTCAGGGAGAACCCTTGCCCCAACAACCTCAAAACATTACTCAATCCTCAATATACCTACAAAGTCCCAGAAGTGCTTTAATCATATCACTACAAAAAAACCAAACCTAACAAAAAGAGTTCAAGATGTACAAAATTGGTATTCTGAAATGTAAAACAACGAGATAAATCAAAGATGACCTAAATAAATGCAGAGATACTGTGTTCACGGCTTTGGAGACAATATAGCCAAGGAATCAAATCTCCCATATTGATATATAGATTCAATACAATCCCAATTAATATCACAGCAGACTGTGTTTTTTGGAAATCATCAGGATGATTCTAAAATTTACATAGAAAAGAAAATTAGAATAGTCAAAACAATTCTGAAACAAAACAAAATTGGAGGATTCATACTACCTAAGACTTCCTATAAAGCTACGGTAGTAAGACAGCGTGGTCGTGGTAAAAGGATAGACACCTAGATTAATGGAAAAGAACAAAGATTCCAGAAACAGATATACACATACATTGTTAACTGATTTTTGGCAAAGATGTCAAGCAACTTAATAGATAAAAAAACCTTTCACCAAAGAGTACTAGAACAATTGGGCATACACATGCCACAAAAACAAAAATAAAAATCCATACATCACATGATATACAAAATTTAACTCAAAACGAATTGTAGATGTAAATGCACAGTTTAAAACTATAAAATTTCTAGAAGAAAACTTAAGGCGAAATCACTGTGACTCAGAGTTAAGCAAATAATTCTCTAACATAATACCAAAAAAGCACAAATCACAAAAGAAAAAAAGTGGACTTCAGCAAATTAACTTCGGCTCCTCAAAAGACACTCAAAGTGAAGCCACAAACTGGGAAAGTATATTTAAAACACACACTTGACTAGTATACAAATATATAATGAATTCTTATAACTCTATAATAACATAAATTAATTTTTAAAAGAGCTAAAGATGCCAACACATAAAAAAGAGAGCAAACAAGCACAAGAAAGGATACACAATATCATTATTTGTGAAAAGCACATTCAAGTATTTGAAATAATGCTATGAACATTAGACTTTTTGTGCTCATGTGCTTGCATTTTTTTAGACATATACCTAGGAATGACATTTATGGTTCATATCGAATGTTTACTTTTGTAAGAAACTAACCTTGTTTGCTAAAGTGACCACACCATTTCACAAGGAATGTATGAGAGGAAGCTTCCAGTTACTGCACATCCTTACCAAACTTAAGACTGTCAGGTTTTATTTGTAGCCATTCTAGTGAGTGTGTAGTGACATACTCTATTGTTTTAACTTGCATTTCTCTGAAGACTAGTGATGCTGAGCATCCTTCTATGTTCTGGTACCTTTCTATGTAATATGTATTGGCCATTCATATATCCTTGGTGAAACATCTGTTCGAATTCTTTGTCCATTTTTTGACAGAGTTCTTTGCCTTCTCATCATTGAACTGTGAGAGTCCTTTATATTAATATATTCTGGTTCATATCCTTTGCCAAGTATGTATTTTTTGTTGTTGTTTTTTGTTTTTTTGAGTTGGAGTCTGCCACTCTGTCACCCAGGCTGGATGGAGTGCAATGGCACGCTCATGACCACTGCAGCCTTGACCTGCTGGGCTCAGGTGATCCTTCTATCTCAGCCTTCCAAGTAGCTGGAACTACAGGGACGCACTACCATGTCCAGCTAATTTTTTTGATTTATTGTCGAGACGAGGTCTCACCATGTTGCCCAGGCTGGTCTCAAATCCGTAGGCTCAGGAAGTCCTCTCGCCTCAGCCTCCCAAAGTGCTGGGATTGCAGGCTTGAGTCATCACGCCTGACATATATGTGTTTTACAAATATTTTTCCCAGTTTGTGGTTAACTTTTTTATTTTTTTAAATGGTAAAATGTGTTCACTTTGAGAAAATTTGCTGAATTGTACAATTATGATTTGTTCATTTTTATTTATTTACATATATACAATAGTCCCCTGAACACAGGTTTGAACTGTGTTATCCACTTACATGTGGATTTTCTTCTGTCTCTGCCACCCCTGAGACAAGACCAATCCTTCCTCTCTTCCCTCCTCCTCAGCCTACTCAACTTGAAGACAATGGGAATGAAGACCTTTCTGATGACCCACTTCTACTTAAAAAACAGTAAATATATTTTTCTTCCATATGATTTTAATGTTTTCTCTAATTTACTACAAAAATATAGTATATAATACATATAACCTACAAAATATGTGTTAATCAACTGTTTAATGTCATCAGTAAGGTTATTAGTAGTCGTTTTGGGGATCCAAAATCTATATGCGGATTTTCAACTACAAAGGGGGTCAGTGTCCCCAGTGTCAAGGGTCAAATAGTACTTGAGTAAGTTTATTTTCACCTACACAAGGGGTCAGCAATCCTAGTTCAAGGGTCAACTGTACATTTAAAGTTAAATGATCATCAACTAATACAGCCTAAAGGTGATACAATTTGGCCTACACATACTAAAATAAAATCCTTCCATGCCTGGTTATGAATCATTCATTCCATTAGATATCTATTTTAAAAAGCCCAGGTATAAAACAATATTAGTAAAGGACAATACATGTGGAAGGTCTCTCTCCTGCAATTCCTTACTGCGATTTGACCTCTGAATTATAGACATTTCAGATTAGGATATATTGTACAGGGCAAGTTTTAAATGGAAACTTTATGTTGATAGGGAAAGCAAAGAAATTCAATGCAAGTGCAAGTATATGAAAAACTAACTCATGTAATGACTTTGACTTTCAATAAGCATCTGATTGTCATATATATTAAATAAAAAGACACTGCATATCCTTTTATTGACAACACAAATAGCTTTATATAAGTACTGCTTATTAGTCCTTATTCATTCCAAAATTTTCTCTCCTAACTTTATAAGAAGCAAAAATAATATGCTATGCTGGTGTTTCTCATATTAATAAGAACACATTATTAGTAGAATATAAAACATCATATAGATCACACTTTTTAAAAGCTATTCTCTACCATAATACCATAAACTCTTCTTTTCCCCAACCCATGCCCCAAAGACGATCACTGTGAACAGTTTTACGTACATCTTTTCAGATATTTTCTATGTCAAATGAGTATATATGTGCAGGTATGTATGAGTGTGTATGTGCATAATTTTTTACATATTATAAATATATTGGGATGCCAAAAAATGTATACACATTTTAAGGGATGCTATCTTTGTATTACATAGATAATGATAGTAACCACTTTGAGCACTTTTTGCAATTGCAAAATGCATCTTTTGCTATCAGTACATATCGAGTATTACCATTTTCATGTTTTTTTCTTATAATGTGTATACATTTTGGGGACACCCTCAGTAATACTTTTCTAAGTAGAATTAAGTTATTATAGCAATGTGTAGCATGAAGTTCACTCAACCATGCTTCCACCATTTTCTTTGACTGCTCTGCCTGTCTCATGGTAACATTAGCATTGATTTGATTAACACCATCTTTTGAGAGAACATCATACTTAAAATGCATATACAATTTTTTGGCACACATATGCACGAACTTTCACAAACACAGTCTATATGGCGTATTAGCATTCTAAGAACCAAAATAAAAACATATTTTAAAATATGAGGCCTTTATAGCTGAAGAACTATAAAATATGAAATCTAAAAGGGAAATAATCTCAGTCAACTAATCAAAAATAAGCTGAAATTAAAAATATAGTCACTGGATATGGTTAAAAAATCTTGCTTAAGTTTTGGAAATTCACAGAATATATTATTACTTCTATAGTAGACACTTCTTACAAGCCTTCCTTCTTCTGTGCCATAATCAATGACAAGAATAGCTATTTGAATGAACCTTTCACAGCAGGGCTATAGCCTCAAAAACTCCTGTCCCAAGTGTACATTCACCAGAATTCTGCTAACAAATCAAAATATAGAGCCTCTAACAACTGGGTAGATAAGATGACCCAAATCATAGATCAAGTCATACTCCTCCAACCAGACTGATCCTTGCTCAATAGGTTCATGAAAACCACAGGTGGAAGGAGAAGCAATTACTCAAGGATTCAATTGCATGAACTCACTACCACGACTGTGGAGAGCCCATTTGCTTATGCCTCCCATAGGAATCACTTTTTAGCAGGCAGATTACATCAAGTCCTTTGCATTACAGAAATGGTGATAGCTGGTTTTCACTGTAAGAAACATCCATTTTGAATGTGCCTTTGCCAGCACCACTATTCAAGACTATGTGAACACTTCATATAAGTCACATGGCCTCTGATTCATGAATTCACCTCAAATGGTGATTGGTATCCTAGGAGCTGCACCAGACTTATCACATAGACTCTTACTCAGATACAGCTGTCCTCACAGTGGGAAGTAATGCATCATGAAGCTTGATATGCAAGCTATTGCTCCAGCTAAAGCTTTCTGAAATTGGGGTGCTGTACAGCAGTATATAAAATTAGCTCTAAACTACCCACCAATATATGATGTTTCCCATCTCCAGAACACACTGGATGAAGGAACCATGTGGTGATGATGTAGGTGGTGTATTTCATCTGCTCTCAAAGTTTTGCTTCTTGTCTCAAGAACTCTGGAATCTGTTGATCTCAAAGTTTTATTTAGTACCAAGGGAAGAAGTACTGACATTAGGAGCCAAAAATAACTGTTTCATTCTACTGAAAGCTGAGCCTACCACATTCAGTTTTTCTCACAACTATAGAAAAACAAGCAAAAATGGAAGTCATAGAATTAATGGAAGTGACTGCTCCTGACCATCATGGGGAAGAGAGGTGGCTAGTACACCTGTGGGTCTAGAAAGACCATGACAAGAACTCAGGGGACTTCCCTGGAGTAACTTCTAGTAGTGCTGTGCAAAGTGCTCAGTGTTAGCCGAAAATGATCACAGTTCCATACAGGTGGAACCTCAGACGCTTTCAGGAAAGAAGGACTGAGTAGGTTTGCTAGGAACAGAACCCTGATAAGCCAAGATACAAGTAGACAGTAATCTGAAGCAAAACATGCAAGGGCTTTATGCACAGATACAAAACTAAAGAAAGCAGCCACCATTATGTCCTTCCTTGTCACTGGTGTGTAATAATAAGTACTCTTATCTTTCCCTTTAAATATATTTTCTTTTTATTTCCTCTTCCTTTCCCCCAAGCATGCAGATGGCATGTTGGCAGGAGTTAAATTTAGGTTGTAAAATATCAAGAAAGAGTCACAATGGAACCAGAGGAAGCATGATATCACGCAGAGCCAGCAGCCCTACGGTACTGCCTCTGAACGTGGTTCCTCAGCTTGCATTTGGAGTTTCTCCCACTGGAAAAAATGGGGATAGCAGGGTTACCTCCATTTTTATATGTGGCGGGGGGAGAGCACAGGGAAAGAGAAGAAAATCAGTGGTTAAGCTACCAAAGAGTGAACTGTTCGAGACACCTCGTAGGAGAGCTACCCGGCTTTTGACTTCTCCTGCTTTGGGAATGGCCCCAGCACACAGAGGCAGGCTCCCTGGGCTAGGCCAATATATCCCAACTCTGCATCCCCTGGCTGTGGTAGAGACAGATACCTGATCTGAATGGGGCTTTCTAATCCTTTCTTGCTGGAATGTCAAAACTGAAAATGCAAGGCAGAGAGAGACTAAATCTTTAGAGCAAAGTCACCTTAGTGGCAGGGGTCTAGAAAGACAGTATAAAAACTCCTGCTGGTAAGATCCTCAGAGCAACTCTGGTTTCTTCTGTTCAAGCCCCACCTGTTCAAATTCCCAGCATGGCTCCCATAAATTCCTTTTTCTCTCCTTAAGCTAGTAAGTGTCCACTGACTGCAACCCAAAAAAGGTGAATATATCTTCTAGGAAGTAAATGAAAGGTGTGGAGGTTCTCATTTTTAGGTCAAATTGTCAAAATCATGCATTTTCCTTGCTTCCTCTTACCCCACTCAGAAACTAAGCTCCTAACAGTATGATTTTGCCTTCCAAATTGTGACATTAGAACCCTCATGCCCAGCATGCTCTTTCATATCCTCCTATTTTGCAAGAAAGTAAATTTACCCCAATGCTTAAGTCTGTTCGTTTTAGCCAGTTCCTTGTTAAGGCATTACTCTGAAACATCAGCAGTTCTGTGTATCTCGTGATGCCATGCCAGTGCCAATACAGCGGACTGCATGATTACTGATTAACAAGGGAGTTGAGGTTTTTTTCTTTGAAAGATACTTAATAGTATATAAGAGAATGTTAAACCCAGCCTGTTTCTGCTCTCCATGTGCCTTGCTTCTCCTGTCCCTTAAATCCCAGGCTACCAATATGGACTTCTCATAGGACACACGCAGTTTCAGCCCCAGCCTTTGATGCTGGTTCAAGTCATCACTAACATTACCCAACCTTTCCAGATTCTGATACCCACCCTGTTGTACTCCTACTCTTTCTGTTGTCCTAGCCTTGCTTATAGCACAGTCACTTTAACTAAATTTCTGTTTTTGACAAGTTTGGAGGTCCCTAGTCTGATCCCTGCCTTTGTCTTTTCCTAGGACTGGGAAGGCTGCTCTCAATTACCAGTCACAATTCCAAGGACCGATATCAGGCCATTATCTAGAGTACAGTATCCACAGAGAGAACTCTCTGGTGACCATTCATACATATGCATACGTGTATTTCTCATTCACTTGGTTATTTACACACACACACACACACACACACACACACACACACACATACACACACAAACCACCTATCCTAGAGTCCACGAGCTTCTTCGCCTTGAACGTCCATTAACAACAGGTTAAGTGGATTGTTTCTCTGGCTATTCCACCCCAGAAATGGCCTACCAAAGAGAACTTTTCCTCAGCAGCTGTAGTTTATGTTGCAGTGGCTCTGACATACAGCTTTATTCCTTAAGAGTGAACTCATTCTCATCTGCCCTGCACAATAGGAACCTCTGCCCTATTCTAAAACTCTCTCATATCACAAATACAACAAAGCTCTTGAAATATTGCAAAGGCAAGCAAACTTAGAGAATTTAAAAATAAAGCAAATAAGCCGGGCTCAGTGACTCAGCCTGTAATCCCGCACCTTTGGGAGGCTGAGGTGAGTGGATTGCCTGAGCCCGCAGGTTCGAGACCCACCTGGGCAACTTGGCGAGACCTCATCTCTACAATAAATCAAAAATTAGCCGGGCATGGTAGTGCGCGCCTGTAGTTCCAGCTCCTTGAAAGGCTGAGGCGGAAGGATCGCCAGAGCCCAGCAGGTCGAGGCTGCGGCGGCCGGGAGCAGCCACTGCACTCCAGTCTGGGCGACAAAGTGAGACTCCAACTCAAAAAATAAATAAATAAATAAATAAAGCAAATAGATACACAAAAGAAAAAAATTATTTTCTAAATGGCATGTGCCATTTAGAAAAATGAAACTGCAATGCAGCACCATTAAAACAATGAAACTACAATGTAGCACCATTAAGACAATAACATAATATTAGGAAGGATAACTGGACATTTACATGCCAAAATTCTTTTTTTTTGAGTTGGAGTCTCACTCTGTCGCCCAGACTGGAGTGCAGTGGCCGCTCCCGGCCACCGCAACCTCGACCTGCTGGGCTCCGGCGATCTTTCCGCCTCAGCCTTCCAAGTAGCTGGAACTACAGGCAAGCACTAATTTTTTGATTTATTGTAGAGATGAGGTCTCTCCAAGTTGCCCAGGCGGGTCTCAAACCTGCGGGCTCAGGCAATTCACTCACCTCAGCCTCCCAAGGCGTGGGATTACAGGCTGAGCCACTGAGCCCGGCTAAAATTTATTTTTTAATCATAAGATGATAATTTTTTAAATAGGGAAAAAGACAATGACTACATTATGTTTTGTAAATATATTCCACTGCAGCATAGTGAAATGACCATTTGATTCCCAAAAGCTCTAGCAACGATTTCTTGATGCAAAACAGGTAAGGTACAATAGCACTATACAACAGTGTACCTATCTAGTAATATAAATTACTGCCTCTTTTGTTCAATGCTGAATTCTTCATGAAACATTAAATTTCTAACTCTACTTAGTGGCAAAAAATATGATTTCCATCACTTTCTCCAAATTCCAGTTTTATAATTAATACTATATCCTTATCCTCTACTGCCTTTCTCTTCAACTTGGATTCCTAACTAAAGATCAAGTCACACATGAAATCATCACTAGTATAAGGTAAAACTACCAAGTAGTCCACGATTCAACGACCCCTTATAAGTCAAGAGAACTGCAGTAAAAACAAGTGCAAGCATAATAACTCCAAAAACTGTGGCTGGGAAGGGAAAGTCAATGATATCTCAAAAAGACACAGTCACTACATTATTTAATATGTGTTCACAAGCTAAACCAGTATACGAACTCTTTGAAAGTAACAGCATCTTATCATCTTAATATTTTCAGCACACAAAGTAGACACTCAGTAAACATATGCTGAATGAAAAAACAAATCAAGGATTCAGATGACTAGTGAAAGTGTACCAAATGTACTTAGCTTACACTGCAATACAATTACTGTGAAATATTGACTAGAAGGAAGGACCTTACTCTAAGAAGCCCAGGTGTAATTTGAATTTTAAGAAAGCCAGCTTTCCAAAAACAACTCCCTATTGATCAACAGACACAATGCAAAATGCGTCTAACATCATAGATTAACTGCATTCACTCTTACCCTTTTACCAAGCAATTATTTTCATCTATTCTAAGTTTATATTCCTATAACCCTTTCCTTACTATGTTTAATATTTATCGTTTAAAACTCCATCTTACTACGAGTTTATTTTGGTAGAGTTTCTCTATAATTCAGGCATCTGGGAATGAGTTGCTGGCCAACATGTTTATCTTCTAAACTGTTGTTCACAGACATGCTTTTCTTTGCAACGGAAGTTACAGGGAGTTGAACTCTCACAAAAAAAAAAAAAACAGATTATCTGATGGAAAAATAAGAATTAAATTTAGTTTTAGTATAAATGCAGCTCCAATAAGCCAGAATATTCTTTACTAACTCACTTTACCATCTTTAAATTTTTTAATAAAAATACGACATATAGATTGATCCCTTAATTAAACATGATAGAATGCAAAAAGTCTAACTCAAACCCTGTGTACAGTACTTACTTCTGCTACTTAGAAAGAATATATATATCAACTTACCTAACAGGCTATGTAAAAGCATCTTTGAACATTAACAACACTCAAAAAAATACACACAGATGTGATTAATATCTGTAACCCATGCTTGACGTTAAATAACAACACCAAAGTAACAATTAGACACTGGAATGCAACCAATCTTCTTCCATTAAAATAGTTCTCACTAAGCAAGACCTTCATTGGACTGGAATGATGTTTTGTCAGATGGCATAAGGATATGCAAAGCAATTATTAAACTATGTCCTAAAGTGGGTGTCAGCAAGCAGAGGAAGAAGGAAGGTTAGAATATGAGGATACTTTTGAAGATCTTTCAACACTAGCAAACAGCAGTCACTAAGTGGCTTCTTTTAACAAGCTGAGAACCAAATAAAAAATCCCATTCACAATAGCCACACAAAAAATAAAATACCTCATCATTCATCTAACCAAAGAGGTGAAAGACCTTTACAACGAGAAGACCTTGTTACAACAACAAGGGCGGGCAACCCATTTGGGTTCCAACCAGCTCTGGGAGCTTTTCTGTACTCTCAGTAAACCCTGCTTTCACCAACAACAACAACAAACAAACAAAAAACAAATCAAGGGCAACACAAACAAATGGAAGAACATCCCATGCTCATGAATTGGAAGAATCAATATTGTCAAGATAATGTCCATTCTATCCAAGGCAATTTACAGTTTCAACGTAATCACTATCAAACTACCTACCAGCGTCACTTTTCACAGAGTGAAAAAGGACAACACTGAAATTCATACGGACGCAAGAGCCCAAATAGCTAAACCAATCCTTAGCAAAAAGAACAAAACTGGAGTTATCACATTAACAGACTTCAAACTTTACTACAAGGCTACAGTAACCAAAACAGCATGGTGTTGGCACAAAAACAAATACACAGACCAGTGGAAGAGGACAGAGAATCTAGAAATAAAACCATGAACCTTCAACCAACTCATCTTTGACAAAGTCAACAAAAACAAACACTGGGGAAAGGAAACCCTATTGAGCAAACGGTGCTGGTAAAACTGGCTAACCACAAACAAAAGAATAAAACTGAACCCCTAATTTTCACCATATATAAAAATTAACTCAAAATAGATTATGGACTTAAAGGTGAAGCCTCAAACTATAAGAATCTTAGAAGAAAACTTAGGGAACACCCTCCAGGACATCAGTTTAGGTAATAAATTCACGACCAAATCTTCAAAAGCAAATGCAGCAAAATCTAAAATTGACAGGTAGGACATTATCAAGCTTATAAGTTTTTACACAAAGAAACTAACAAGAGAGTAAAGAGAAAACTCACAAAACAAGAAAAAATATTTGCAAGCTATGCATCCAACAAAGGCCTAACATTCAGGATCTACGAGAAACTAGAATCGACAGGGAAAAAAACCAAAGGCTGAGGCGGAAGGATCACCGGAGCCCAGCAGGTCGAGGCTGCGGTGGCCGGGAGCGTTGGCAAAAGACATGAACAGTCCCTTCTCAAAGAAAGACATACAAGCAGCCAACAAACATATTAAAAAATGCTCAGCCTCACTAATCATCACAGAAATGCAAATCAAAACTAAAATGACATACCACCTTGCACTGGATGGAATGTCTATCATTAAAAAGTCAAAAAAACAACAGGTGTTGCTGAAGCCGCAGAGAAAGGGAACACTCCTACACTGTTGATGAGAATGCAAGCGAGTTCAACCTTTGTGGATAGCGGTGCAGAAATTTTTCAAAAAACTAAAATTTGAGCTATCATTCAACTCAGCAGTCCCACTTTTGAGAATATACCCAGAGGAACATAAATCACTCTACAAAAAGACACTTGCATGAGTATGTTTATTACAGCATTATTCACAATAGCAAAAACATGGAACTAACTAACCCAGGTACCTATTGAAAGTGGACTGGATTTTAAAAATGTACATATACACAGTGGAATACTATGCAGCCACAAAGAACAAAAGCATGTCCTCTGAATAACATGGATGCAGCTGGAGACCATTGTTCTAAGTGAACTATCACAGAAACAAAAAAATTGAATACCGCATGTTGTCACTCTTAAGTGGACAATAAACATTGGGCACACAGACACAAGGGATGGAACAACAGACACTGGGCACTGCTGAAAGAGGGAGGAAAAGAGGGAGAACAAGGGGCACAAAACCACCCACTGGATACCATGTCACTACTAGATGGAAAGAGGGCCTGCCCAAACCTCACCTGCACACCATATATTGATGTAGCAAATCCTCACATGTACCCCATGACCCTAAAATAAAAATATATAATTGAAGTTTTTGAAAAGTGTCGTGTTTTTTATGATAGTATTAGTCAAGCTTCGAAAACAAAAAGTGCATGAAAATCCAGAGGAAAAAACAATATGCTTTCTGAGAAAGATGTAATACTCTTCTCCAAGTTATGAATAGAGATCACTAGTGCTGTTATCTCAGAAAGACAATGCAGTGGAGTTTTTCCCTACGCGGCCCCAACTACACAAATACATGAGTTTTAACAGTGGCCTTAACACATTTTCCACAGCCGCCATGTCTTGACAGGCTTCCCTCATCCTCCTGAGAGTATGGACACCCATGCCAACACATGTGGTGCTTATGCAACCCAAGAGCAGCTAGAAATCACTGAACTTATTTACTCTGGTGACTCAGATGTAAATCTAGGTCTCTGTGGAAAAGGAGGTGGAGAACACAAATGATGTTATGATACCATTTTTCATTACTATTTATTGCATAACTAAAGCAAACTCAAAAGATTTTCTGCTCCTTGTATGTTTGACAAAAAAATTACGTTTCAGCAATGCTTCAGGTTTTTTTTTTAAAACAAGATCAAATATACAGAGATAAAGTAGTAGTTACCAGGATTGGGTGGTGGGGGGAAATGGGGAGTAGTAGATCAAAGGATAAAATGTGTGTAGAATGAAGTAGTTAAAAAAAATCTCACATGAGGACTAGTTAATAATAGTATACTATAGTTAGGGTTTTTGCTAAATGAGTAAATTATAGCTGCTCTTGCGGGTGGGATGGGTAACTATGTGTGATGATGTTTATTAACATTGGGTTAACATGTAAAGTATGTTAATCTATTCACCACAGTAACCATTTTACTATATATACAAGTGGGGACCCAAAAAAGTCCAGAATTATCTTTTGGAGGGCAGGTCCCTTGTAGAATTTGTTCCTCCACATCAAAAGGTCACCAAAGTTTTTATCTGGAAGTTTTGAGAAGGTAGTAGTCACAATTTGTGAAGAAACACCCTGAGTTGTGGCAAACAGGTGACTCATTCTTCCACCATGACAAGGCACCTGCCCACACCACACTCAGCGTTCAGCAGTCTTTGACTGAAAGAACGGCATGAGCCCCCTGTCCCACCCTTCACATTCACCAGATCTTACCAGGAGGGACTTTTTTTGTTGTGACTTTTTTGTTGTTTCCTCGGATGAAAAAAAGTCCTCAAAGGGAAACACTTCTGCCCATGTGGAAGAGGTGAAATAAAAAACAAAACCGCTGGGCTCGGTGGCTCAGCCTGTAATCCTGCGCCTTTGGGAGGCTGAGGTAAGTGGATTGCCTGAGCCCGCAGGTTCGAGACCCACCTGGGCAGCGAGACCTCATCTCTACAACAAATCAAAAAATCAGCTGGGTGTGATAGCACATGCCTGTAATTCCGGCTACTTGAAAGGCTGAGGCGGAAGGATCGGCGGAGCCCAGCAGGTCGAGGCTGCGGTGGCTGGGAGCGGCCACTGCACTCCAGTCTGGGTGACAGAGTGAGACGCCAACTCAAAAAAAATTAGAAAACATAAAAAATTTAAAAAAATAAAATAATAAAAAACAAAAGCACTAAAATGCATCAAAACTGACAAGTTCAAAAAACTGTTTTGAGCAGGGAAAAAAGTGTCTCAACAGGTGTATTACATCAGAGGCAGAGCACTTTGAAGGTAACTGAGCTTTAAACATGTAAGAATACACAATTTTTTATGCATAAATTCTGGGTTTTTTGGGTCCTTCCCCCTGCATGTATCTCATAACATCATGTGTATGCCTTAAATATACATACTAAAGCATTTTTAATAAAAGAATGCATGCTAAGGAAGTCTTTTGTTGTTGTTTGTTTGAGAAAGCAGGATTTATCAAGAGGACAGAAAAGCTACCACAGCGGGAGGGGACCCAAGGGGGTTCCCCGGAAGTCATATTTAATACTTTTTTTTTTGGACTCAGAGTCTTACTCTGTCACCCTGACTGGAGCGCAGTAGCACAATCGGGACCACTGCACCTCAGCTTGCTGGACTCAGACGAGCCTTCCGCCTCAGCCTTCCAAGTAGTTGGAACCACAGGCATGTGCCACCACACCAGGCTAATTTTTTGATTTATTGTAGAGATGAGGTCTCATCGTGTTGCCTAGGCCAGTCCCGAACCCGTGAGTTCAAGCAATCCTCTCACCTCTGCCTCCCAAAGTGCTGGGATTACAGGCATGAGCCACCACACCCAGCTTTAATACCATTTTTATGATTACCTAGTTGTAAAATGCTTCAGGAGCAAGAGTAACATTTTCATATTGTAAGTATGTTTTTTTCCTCAAGTATTTTTACCTTATTCCTAATCCTTTACTTCATTACTTAAATATTATATTTAGGTTAAAATTTTTCCCAAGAAATCTCTTCTGATTCACTATAGTGAAATCAACTGAGGTTATAATGTTCTATAATTGATATAAGTAAATTTCACAATTCTCACCAAAGAAATTTGATCAGTCCCCTTGCTATTCAGATCAAATATCATCTCAGGGGTCTCCTAATTACTTCAACCAACATATTGTTAAATTATTTGAGTATCTATCTTATTTCCACTATATTACATAAAGTTACTGAGGGCAGAACTACCCACCCATGTCTAAAACCCATGTATAGTACCCATAATACCCAGCACAAAAGCACACAATAAAACATTAAATGAATATTTAGGAAAAAGTTACAGAAGGATAATAATACATTGTAGTATCACTTAAGAGTCTATTTACATTGTATCATCATTTTGGGAATAAAAATTAGATTTGCAGGCAGCAAGTTAAATCTCTTATACTTGATCTAATTTAGTCACTACTCACTACACAAATAAATCAAGCTAAAAAAATTATTATACAGTCAATACACAATAATTATTCTAAAAAACTGATATAGAGTTTATTTTTATTTCATATTTGTTTACTTAACTATGGCATTTATCATTGAAACCATCTAATACCTTGTTTCAATGAACAATGCCATAGAGAAAAAACTTGGACTTCAGAGTCAGAGACAGACCCAGGCTTTAATCAAGAAAATATGATTATAAATTTACCTGGGAATTTCTAGAGTGAACAGAAAAAATAAACATAAAAAAAGTATTAACATTCTTTCACTCAATAGTGAATAGTCTTAGAATTCCTCAAAGTGACACTAAACGTTTTTTTCTTAAGATTTAACATGATTTTCTGACCATATGTTTATTACCTATAAACATTTACTCACCTAACAAAGGCTTATTGTAAGCCAATTATATGCCTATGTTATATGTTTAGAGAGATAATCAAATTTGCTGAACTACATTACACAACGTATAGCAATGTTCTAGATGTCCTACAGATCTTTATTTGGCTACATAATAAACACCATTTCTATTTTTCCATAATCTTTATATTCTGCACAGTGATAGCAGATACTTAATAAATGTGCCTAGGCTAACTGCCCAATAGTTCTTAGTTTATTTCTGCTACATGTTAAGAAAGTTCCCAGTAAGCAAATATGGCAGTGATTAAATAAACAAGTTCAGTAAAGAGGAATTAAGAATGCCATGTAATTAAAATTTTTACATGACTATTTCCAGGGCTGCGATGGAATTACCCAGTAGAAAATAATTAGCCACCTGTTTCATCACTGGCCATCCTTTTTGTAGGAAATGCAGGGAAGAAGCACACCTGGGTCTGCTGCCATGGAGATAAGGTACAGGATCTGAATTTGTACACACTAACATCTTTACCTTCTGAGGAGGACAAAGGTATCAGCATTTCTGTACTTGAAAACATATTTGAAAATGAGTGAGATCACTATGCTTTTAATAATAAAATATAAATCCATTATTGTATGATAATTATAGAAGATGTTGCTACTGAGGAAAGATGGGTGAAAAGTACATGGAGCTCTGTATTACTTTTGCAACTTCCTGAGTTTATAATTACTTCAAAATTAAAAATTAAAAAATAATCAACAAGGTAATGCAGTTTTAATAAGTATTAGAGAAGTTAAAGCAGGAAAATTAATGTTTTTCTCAACTCAAACACTTAACATGTACTAAGTAATTTGAATACTTTGAAAAATATACTTGTGGAAATTCTTTTTAAAGTTGAGTCACATACACAATAATTAATCATCTCTAAGTTATACAATTTATAAAGTGAAATTTATGTGTGTGGGTATCCTACTTAGAGGAAAAAAAAAACTGCAAGTGAATGTGTAGATAAACAATCAGTTGTTCCCACCACCCCTCTCCAAAACACAGCAGATAATACAAAATAACACTAGCTTAATTTTTTAACAAAGTAACGGCTATGTAGCCGATTTCTATTTTCCTTAGGCTAATATTAAATAAGTTGTCCTCCTTTAAGTCCACATCAGCTGGAGAACAGAGGGAACACAAGCTAGGAGAAAATATTATATAAGAAGAGAAAGCTGGGTCTGGTATTAAAAATGTAGCCAATTCATCAAGTGCTGACCACATACCTATTACATTATGGCAAAAATCACCCTGTCACGTGATCTTGACTCATAACGTAGGTACTCATAACATAGGTACCAAGAGCTCAAGAAACAGAGGAAAACTAGAAGGATTCATGTCACAACTCAATTTTCACTATTATCTCAAGATCTAAACTGGAAAGAACTGCTAAGAGATGAAAAACCAGACACCGAACAGGCCAGGGGACCCATCCAAAGGAACACAGCTGTCTAATGGCAGAGATAGAACAAGACTCTTAATTTCTGGGCCCCTGAAGTGCCACTATAAATAGGCATTAATCTTTTATAAGTAATAATAATGAGTTATTTAAAGGGATCAGGCCATACACAAAATAATCAAACAACTGTCATTATTTTTTAAAATCCTAATTCGTTCAGTATCCACTGTGGTTTCACATGCATCTAGCTAATGTTTAGTTTCCAATCTAAGCTGGCAACCTCACCAAAATACATACTTGTAGTATCACCTATATTAGTTCTACTTACTAAGTAGAGATTCAGTTTTCTTAAGGCTTAAAAGTATCTGCTAGCCAGGCTCGGTGGCTCAGCCTGTAATCCCACGCCTTGGGGGGCTGAGGTGAGTGGATTGCCTGAGCCCGTGGGTTCGAGACCCGCCTGGGCAACTTGGTGAGACCTCATCTCTACAATAAATCAAAAAATTAGCCGGGTGTGGTAGCGCGCACCTGTAGTTCCAGCTACTCGGAAGGCTGAGGCAGAAGGATCACTGGAACCCAGCAGGTTGAACCCACTCCGGCCACTGCACTCCAGTCTGGGCAACAGAGTGAGACTCCAACTCAAAAAAAAAGTATCTGCTACTAGATGAGCATAATGATAGAAAGGGTTATCTACTACACACCCAAAAGTCTTAAGCTTGCTTAAGTACTGTGGCACCTGATCACCATGGCACTCTTTTGTGAAACATCACACACACAAAAAGATATATTAAAGTTAAAGTAAGTAAATACATCAATGTTATGTTAAATCATATACTATATACAAATACACTAATACACAAATATAAGTACATGACAAAAGTTTTTTTAAAAAACTTTATGGGCAGAAACTTAAACCTAAGAAATTCAATAATTTTCTTTGACTTGAGAAAATTAACATGCAAATTTAATATTAAGACCACTCCATTAAATAAATAAAACCAAGATCCTACTCATGCATAAACATTAAAACAACAAAACACCAAACCCAAGACAAAACCTCAGCACTTAGTGAAATTACAGTTTAGCTGATCAAAATATATATATAGCACCCGCAGTAAATGGGCTAAGATAAACAAAGTGTTTTGCATACTAAAAAAAAGAGAAAAAAATATAGGACATATCTTAAACAGACTTCTCACAATGGATTACAACACTATATAAAATCAATAATCGAATATTTGTGATCTATTACACACAATCTATTGGACATAATGATTCTTAAACAACTCCTATCACTAACAGACATTACTTTAAATGTTTCCCTTCCAGCCCAACATCTTCTGCAGACACATAAATAAAATACCTCAGTGTCCTTCCCATGCAGGCTAAAGACAGGAAGGTACTAGGGGGTCAGATAGAACGTGGAAGCCTGAATGGGTTCCAAGTCCATAAGAATGGGGTATGTGGAATTAATGGTAATGGTTTTATGCCCATGATGATTCAATGTCCCAGGGTTGAAAGATCTGTGCTAGAGTCTGATACTTCTAGACTCAAAAATCCCAAACCCTCGCACCAGTGCAGTCAAATAAACCAACCAGCATGTAATTCCTTGTTCAACCAAATGAATCACACTAAGAAATATCATTGCCTTTATTTCTGGTGCTAGACTTTTCACACTCTGCAGGAGTCATGTTTCAGTTGTTTATAGAAGTGATATTCTAGACCTATCAGTGTTATGTTTATCAAAGATCTGGGGGCCCTGTAATAAATTAACCTCAAAAAATGCAAACCAAAGAAAGGAAAACAGATGTGTGAATGAACCAAAACATTCTGTAATGAACCCTATCTATTTAACTTGGAGATAAATTATTTCTACATTTCTTTGCTACTGTATTTCTTTATCATTATATTTGTTCATGGTGAATGAACATATTAATTTCCTAGGTAATCGGCATTTTTGTGACATGAGATTAATGGAAGCATAAGACTTTCAGGAAACCAGTTAAGGCATTTAGGGGAAGTTCGCCCATGGGTTTCAAGGAAGCAAAGCAAGAGAGCACAGGATGTACACGCATTTACCAAGTACTTACTGAGCACCTATTGTGCACAGCTCACTGCCCTAGCACTAAACACACAGTGGTCAGCAAAACGGAGTCATGTCCACATGAGCTAGCAGTCATTATGCAATGGTATTGGTATCTCCTACCGCGTTTTCAATGATTAATCCTGTTTTCAGTAATTCCATAATTCAACAAGCATCAATTCAATGAAACAGGAATTCAGGAGTTTAAAAAAAAAAAAACCCTGGCCCTCCCTCCAGGACCTCAGCCTACAGAAGAACAAACTAACAAATAAATCAGCTATGAAGTGTTATAACAGGAGTACAACAAGGAGTGGCAAGGGAATATCTGGAAGGGACAATGCAAAGCACCCTTCCAAGAAGAGGAAAAGGTATAGGCACAGGAGAGTGTGGTATATTTCAGAAACTTCCAGGAGGAGGCAGGACTGTATCTCTGCCATGCAGAGGATGCTTTCAAGGCTCAAATTCACTGAGCTCAGAAGTCAAAAGGACTTATACTGGCCTGTGGGAACTGCCGGGATCTCCACCCTCCTGGCTCCATCACTCACCTCCCTTTGCCAAGCCCTCACTGTTCTCTGAATTTGTCAAGCACCCTCCTGCTTCAGAGCCTTAGCACCTGCTCTTCCAGTGTGACAATCCTCACTCCCTCAGTTGCTTCAAATCTGTTCAAACATATCTTAAGAGGCCTTCTCCTCCAGTCCCCTATAAATTGCATGCTCACCTGTACCTCAGCACCTAACCAACCTTATGTTTTCCATGGCACTCAAAACTCTGATAGTATAGTGTCACTGACAATTACATGACAATCATAATGTAGTATAGTATAGAATACATTATTTACTACCATAAATAACAGTTAGTGTCAGTGTAACTGACAATAATACTTGTTATCTTTTTTGTCCCCATTAGAATGTAGGCTTCTTGATCCCGCTTTATCACCTGGCACCGTGCAAAGCAGATGGCAGGCACTCTAGTCTTTTTTTTTAAAGATGAACAAATGAATGGTTGTTGAAGACAACACTGTAGAAACTGGAGCCAGTCACAAGGAGGTTTGTATAGACTAGAACTCCATGCTTTAGTGGCTTTTTGATAATGACTTCAGATCTATTCAAGGATTGTAAACTGGAAAAAAAAAACAAACAATGCTGGGCATGGTGGCTCATGCCTGTAATCTCAACAATTTGGGAGGCTGAGGCGGGAGGGCTGCTTGAGCACTGGAATTCAGGACCAGCTGGGCAACATAGCAGGACCCTGTCTCTACAAAATAACAAAAAATTAGCCAGGCATGGTGGTGTGCCCCTGTATTCCTAGCTGCTTGGGAGGATGAGGGAAGATTGCTTGAACCCAGGAGTTGGAGGTTGTGGTGAGCTGTGATCATGCCACAACACTCCAGGCTGGGAGAAAGAGTGAGACCTTGACTCAAAAAAAAGGAGAAAGAAATGCATATTGTTAACATCACAATTTTAAACTTTTCAAAATCAGAAAGAGAATTCATCTTGGAAAGGGTGTGAGGGGATCTACAAGAAGAAGGGGTGAGACTGAAGTTAAGGAGAGGATCTGAAAGACCATTATTCACTATAATACTGCAACAGGCCAGGTGTGGTGGCTCACGCCTATCATCCTAGCACTTTGGGAGGCCGAGGTGAGAGGATTGCCTGAGCCCACGGGTTCGAGACCAGCCTGGGCAACTTGGTGAGACCTCATCTCTACAATAAATCAAAAAATTAGCCAGGCATGGTGGCGCATGCCTATAGTTTCAGATACTTGGAAGGCTGAGGCAGAAGGATCGCCTGAGCCTAGCAGGTCAAGGCTGCGGTGGCTGGAATGGTGCCACTGCCCTCCAGCCTGGGAGACAGAGACTCCAACTCAAAAATAAAACAAAACAAAAAACACTGCAACAGACAAATAGAGGCTCAAAAACAAGTGCTGGGGAGGTGGGGGTGAACAGGAGAAATACTAAGAAGATAAAAGCATCTGGACCTGATGCTCAATTGGATGTGGAATCTGAGGAAAGACCAAGGAGTGGATGATCCACACCAAGTTTAGGACTGGTGCTAACAGCATTTACTTAGGCTGAGATGAGGGGAAGAAAGACATTTTGGGGGAAGATTATGAGTTGAAATTTGAATATATGAAGGCTGACACATTTCAGTAGATGTGTCCAAACTAGCAGTTGGACATAGATAAATCAAGAGCTCAGGCTTGGACTGGTTTAAAAAAGTGAAAGTTAAAGATGTAATGCTTGATACAATATTACAAATGTACTATTTCAAAAGTGTACTTATACAATTGGCTTTCAAATATGTTGTTGTTCCATAAGAAAAACTAAAAAATCATCTTATTTTCCAGCATAAGAGCAGTGCTTTGCATGCCATTAATACTTATTACACAAACAAACTTGATAAACTTGATGGCAGCAAAAAAATCAAATACACTTAATTGGGAATATACATTATAATATTAGATAGAAATTAGCTTAAAAATTAAACATTCATGCTATAATCATATCCATATTAATTTTCCTTACAAGATCTGGAGATGATTTCAAAGACCACAAGTACATTATTTCAGTTTAAGAACATTGGAAAAAAAGCAAACTGTCAAACTAATACCTCGATAATGTAGTAAATGTTTGCTTTTATTGTTTTTAACTCAAGTGTTACTTCCCATTAACCTCCCTAAATACAATTGAGACTGGGCAGGAGCAAAAAAAAAAAAATGTAGGTTTTCAAGGGCTTTGTTATTTGAAAACAATATTCCTGTTATATTTACTATTCATGTTTTCTCTCTGGATGTCCGCACACTCTGTTGACACTCTATAACCACTTCCCCTAACTATTCAAATTCTAGAGTTTTCAGTGTAGATGCTGCTTCCTCCTCGGAAGTCCTAACAAATTTTGAAGTCTGAGTTCCATGCCCACCCACCTCCACCCCACATACACCTGTAGCACTAACATCTCACTCATGTAAAATGTCTATTGGTCTCTTCCACTCAACTGTAAGTTCCAATATGACAAGAACTTTTGTATGTGTACATAAATGAATCAATGAATTGTGTATGAATCAATGACTCAACCAATTATTTACTTTCTATGATAATTATTGATGATGTTTTTATAGGCACCTCTTATTATCACAGGGTATGCCAACTACAGCTAAGGCTACTCCTACTTGTAATCTTGTATGACAACTTATTTTTTTACAAGGCTACATTTCTAAGAGTTATTTTTCAATCAATGATATATTGTTCCAACACCATAATTTTACTATTGAAAATTAAATGCGGTGCCTCAGCCTGTAATCCCGCCCTTTGGGAGGCTGAGGTGAGTGGATTGCCTGAGCCCACAGGTTCGAGACCCACCTGGGCAACTTGGCAAGACCTCATCTCTACAATAAATCAAAAAATTAGCCGGGCGTGGAAGCGCGCGCCTGTAGTTCCGGCCACTTGGAAGGCTGAGGCAGAAGGATCGCCGGAGCCCAGCAGGTCGAGGCTGCAGTGGCCGGGAGCGTGCCACTGCACTCCAATCTGGGCCATGGAGTGAAACTCCAACTCAAAAAAAACAAAAACAAAAATTAAATGTTCAGATAGGGTATACGTAACTCAGGCCCTTGCCGTACTAAAACCACATGAAACTTCAAAGTTAAGATTTTGATATTGTGGTTCAGAAAGAATGATAACTAACGTAAGAGTCCTCAAGGTTTTAAAGTAAAAAAAGAGTTCAATGAGTTTATAAAACCTTGGTGAAATCCCTTCAAAGCAAGGTACTGGCATATTGATAGCAACAAAGAATCTTTTTTTTTCTTTAAGTCCAAGGGAAAATTGAAAAAATGCCCTATAATAATTTTTTAAATTCTAAATTTTTCTTAAACAAAGCTTTATCTACCTAACTTAAAAAAAAGTACATTAAAAAAAATTGTTAACAGCTAAGCATTAAAAAAATTCCCTAATGATGTTTCTTTGCAAAAAGCAATTTTAACAACATGAAAGGTAAGTGCGCAGTAAGAAACTCAAGAAACATCCCGTAAGAGCTTCAGCCTTCATAGTGAAATTATGATTGATGACCAAGCTAAAAAAATTTAGAAATATCTATCATAAACTTCCTATGTTGTTCTAACTACTATTGAAATAAGAATTAAGAAGTCAAAAATATTAAAGGAGACCACTACGCATTTAGTAACTGGCTAACATTTTTTACCACTGACGATACCAAGTGCTGACAAAGATGCAAAGCAACTGGAATTCTCACTATTGCTGGTGGGAAAGCAAGAGTGTAAGCCATTTTGAAAAACAATTTGGCAGTTCAATCACAGGTTATTGATACTGACAAGAATACAGTTATCATAGGACCCAAAAATCCCACTCATAGTATTAACTCAAGAAAACTGAAAACTTTTGTACCTCACATAGACCTGTATGCAAATGTTTACAGCAGCTTTGATTCATAATTGAACAAAACTAGAAATAACTTAAATATCCATCAATTCATGAAAAGATGAACAAGTTGTGGCACTCTGATACAAAGGAATGCTACTCAACAAAAAGGGGGACAAGTCAGTGGTCTGCTGGAGTTGGCTGGTACCAGCTTCATGAAAGCTCACTGCTAAATGTTCAGGAATGTTGTAAGATGGTTTCAGTAGCTTAATTTTGGCCACGGTGAGAGTATTTACACTAGAACGATCAGCAAAAGGTATGAGTCAGGGGGTCTCTTTTCTCTTTTCTTTCTTTTTTTTTTTAAGAGAAGGTTGTTAAAATAGTTACTGGTACACCACTGAACAAGCTACTGCTATATGTTAACGACTTAATAAGCATCAAAAGAGCCGGGCTCGGTGGCTCAGCCTGTAATCCCGTGCCTTGGGAGGCTGAGGTGAGTGGATTGCCTGAGCCCGCGGGTTTGAGACCCGCCTGGGCAACTTGGCGAGACCTCATCTCTACAATAAATCAAAAATCAACTGGGTGTGGTAGCGCGCGCCTATAATTCCAGCTACTCGGAAGGCTGAGGCGGAAGGATCGCCAGAGCCTAGCAGGTGGAGGCTGTGGTGGCCGGGAGCAGCCACTGCACTCCAGTCTGGGCGACAGAGTGAGACTCCAACTCAAAAATAAAAATAAAAATAAGCATCAAAAATATTATGCTAAGTAAAAGAGGACACAAAAGGCTACATATGTAATGATTCCACTTATGGGATATAGAAAAGACAAAACTATAAAAATATTAATTAATGGTTGTTGGGGCTGAGGGACAGAAAGGATTGACTACAAAAACATGAGAAAACTTTTTGAATTGATGGCAATATCCTTGTCTATATTTTGATTTTGGTGGAAATTATCCAATTGGATACATTTGCAAAGCTTTAGCTATATGTAAATTACATTCCAACAAACCTGACTTGAAAAAAATTAAAACAAAGCCGGATGTGGTGGAGCACACCTGTAATCCCAGCACTTTGGGAGGCTGAGCAGAGAGGACTGCTTAAGCTCAGGAGTTCAAGACCAGCATAGGCAACATTTCAAGACCTCTTCTCTATAAAAAATAAGCCAGGCATGGTGACATGCATCTGTAGTCACGGCTACTCAGGCAGGTAAGGCAGAAGGAGATGAGGTGGAGATGAGCCATGATTGTGCCACTGCACTCCGGCCTGGGCAACACAGTGAGATCTCCCATTCAAAAAAAAAAAAAAAAAAGAAGAAGAAGAAGAAAAATTAAAGTAGGAGTAATGTACTTCTTAATCATTTTATGGATGATAAATGCGTCATACATACAAAGGGGGACTGGACTTGGCGTATATATTAAAAAGGCAGATTTCTGACTCAACATAAATAGAAATAGAGATTTAGCTGGGCACAGTGGCTCAAGCCTATAATCCCAGCACTTTGGGAGGCTGAGGTGAGAGGATTGCCTTAGCTCATGGGTTCAAGACCAGCCTGGGCAACTGGGCGAGACCTCGCCTCTACGATAAATGTAGTTCCAGCTACTCGGAAGGCTGAGGCAGAAGGATCACCGGAGCCCAGCAGGTTGAGGCTGTGGTGGCCAGGAGCAGCCACTGCACTCCAGTCTGGGTGACAGAATGAGACTCCAACTCAAAAAAAAAAAAAAAAGTATATATATATATATTTCCTGAGGTTTGAGTGAGAAAGCATGAAAAGCAATTTCTATGTGCTAAACTTTTAATCACAAACATTTCTTAGATATCATTAGAAGTGAAAGACATATTATTCTAAATATGGGAAATTTATGCTTTAATTATATATCTAGTGGTTCATAATCTTTTGTGAAGTCAGATCATTTTGAGAATGTAATCACTACATACACCCTTTATCCAGGAAAAAAAATGCAAATATATGCTCCATCCTGCATATGACTTATGGGATTCAAAGACCCTCTGAAGCTCATGCTTGAAATTAAGAATGTCTGATATAAATCTAATATTGAAAAGTTGAGCAGCAGAATTTAAGAATTTTCAAAGCAGAAAATTTAATATTGAAATATTAATTATTTAGTTATACATTTACTTTTTTTACAGATTTTGCAATAAGACAAAAACACTATCTTCTAATTTATATCTCTTTTTCGCAGAGGTTTTAAGTTAGAAGTATATTTTTACATGAATTCATTTCAACTCGTGTAAAGAAACAAGTAGTGGAAACATATTTCTAGCAGCTTGAGACAGAATGGTTCAAAGTGTAACACACACTACTGATGCTCAAATATCCCAAGAACTCTCAAGTCTAAGGCAATATACATTTTAAATATAAAAACATACCAAGCTAATCCCCATATTTAGAGTACCGTGATAAAGTTTCATTTTTCCTTTTAAAGTGGAATTTATTTTTTTACTAGACGCATGCACTAACACCACATCTAGTTTTCTGTAAATCAGCATATTCTTGGTTCTGTTTTATGTTGCATGTTATGTGATATGGCCTGATAGTAGACCCTAATTGTTCTCAACCTACCACCAAACACCAACCTGGAAACACGCCGCTATTTCAAAGAAGAACAGTCCAAAGAATTGGGTTTTGTTTTTTTCTTTTTCAATTGTTTGGTTTTCAAACTACATAATAACCAGTTGGCACACACCAACTCATGCCCATTACTGAACAAAAATAGTTTTCCGTGTGCATAAGCACCATTTTCCCACAGAAAACACTTAACCATTTTTCAGGCACTGGAAGTCTATGCAAGGATTCACAGATAGTAAACATCCTTCCAACCTGGCTTTATTACACAATTTCTGTGAAAGGAGAACCTAATGTAGTAGCTCTCAGAAGTCGATGGTTAAAAATCAGTGAAACGCCGCACCTGAAGCTCAGACCCAGCTAGGCGGCTTTTGGCCGGAAAGGTCACATCTGCTTCGGAAAGCCCGCCGCAACCGTGAACGTTCGCGAAGCCACCACATCCCCCGCACAGGAGCCCTGGAGCATCTCCGGGTCCCCCCAGAACCGAGGGGTCCCAGCACCGGGAGCGGAGGCAAAAGCCAGGGGGGCCCGCATCCCCGGAGGCAGCGCGCCCGAGGGATGGAGGCCTCGCTAGGCTGCGCCCGCGGCGGGGGTCCCGCGGCGGGGTCCGGGCCCGACCCCTGTCCCCGGCGCCGGGTGCCGCCCCCCACGGCTCCCCGGAGGCGGCGTCCCTCCCGCCCGCTCCTCCCCCACCCCGAAACACCCCAGCGCCGCCCCCCGCCCCGTAGTGACCCCCACCCCGGCCGCGACCCGCCCGCGACGGCGCTCTCCCCAGGCCGCAGCGGAGGCCACCGCCGGGCCGCCCGCCCTGGCGGCGGGCCCCGGCCGGCGCGGCCCCGGGGAGGACAGCGGCTGGGCCGCGGCCTGTCCCCGGGGGGAGCGGGCGCGGGGCCGCGAGTGGGCAGCGCCTCCGCCCCGCACGAACAAAGCGGCCGCGGCGCGCAGGGCCGAGGCGCGGGGGGCGGGGGCGGGGGCGCCGGCGGAGCCGGGGGGACTCACCGGAGGGAGGCCGGCGCGCGTCGGGCCTGGCCCGGGCGCCGGGGCCGCGGCGGGCCGGGGGGGCGCCGGGGCGCGCGGGCCCGGGGCGGGGGCGGGCGAGCCCGCGCCGGGGGTCGGGGCCGGGTCTGCGGGTGCGGGGGCCGGGCCGCCCGAGCGGGCAGGGCGCTAGGCGGCCGGGACGGCGACGCCGCCGCCGGGCCCTTCTCCTGCGCCGCGTCCGCGTCCTCGCCGGGTGCCCGCCGCCGCCTCAGCCTCGGCGCTCCTCGGGCCGCCCCTCCCCATCAAGGCCGGGCCGCCCCGCGGGGACCATCCCGGGACGGGAGCGCGGGTCGCCGTCCCCCGCAGCTGCCGGTGGCCATCTTTAATCCTCCTCCTCCTCCCGCGGCCTCCGCCTCCCGCGGGCGGCTGACGGACTGCCCCTGGATCCTCCTCCTGCCGCCCCTCCCCCCCGGCCTCCTCCCGCCGCCCTGCCTTCCTTCCTCCCTTCCTCCTTCCCTTCCCTTCCCGCCCCGCCGCTTCCCCCGCGCCCCGCCTGGCGGCGTCGCCCCGTCTGCGGGCCGGGCTCCCGCGCTGGGGTCGAGCCCCCTTTCCCGTCCCGTCCCCGCTTTTCCCTCTCCCCCGCCCTCCCGACGCGCCGCCCCCCGCGTCTCTCTCCCGGCTCCGCGTCCCTCTCCCGCGGTTCCCACCCTCCTCACTTCCAGTTTCTCCCGAGCGCTGCTGAGAGAGGACCGCCGGTTCCGCTTTCCTCCCCCTGCGCCCTGCGAGGTGCCGCCAGACGGCCGGGGGGAACCGCAGGGCTCGTCTCCCTCGAGCTCGGGTACGAGAAGAACTGCCCGCGCCAGCCGCCTCGCCGCGCCGCGGCGGACCTCCCGCGCGGTCCCGCGTGTGGCCCGGTCGGTCCTCGGACCCACGAGGGCGAGAGCTCGGTCCCAAAGGTTGCCCTCCGTCGATGACCTTGAGGCGGTGGCCCAAGAATTCAGGTGTTCCTCTTCCTTCCCGGAAAGGGCATTGCAGTGGATGCTTTTGCCGTCCCGGCAAACACAGGGATTAGATCCCGTGAGCGTGCCTTGGTAACCCGGGAACTGCTAGGGCTCATCAGTTTGCCCCTCCGTTGTTCGTTCCTAGTCAACCCAGCAGACTGTCTGGGTGACGCCTCGGTTGTAGCAGTGGAGACAACTGAGTCAGCTGTTAGGAGTGGACTCCCTTCCACAGGCCTAGGGTGGGAAGTGGTAACACCGTCGTTCTAATGAAAAGCTTGTTTCTCTAACACTGCAAGTGACAAGTTGCAGGGTTTCCTTTAAAAAGATATAAGTTGGACTTGCGGTTTTCTTCTTTTTAGCTAGTTTGCCTTTGGAATTGAACCCATGTGTAATAATTTACACGCCGATGACTGCAGGGTGCAGCACTGCTAACAAACACAGGTGACCTGATATGTGAGCACATTGGGGGGTCAGTTTCTGCTTCTAGGGGCACTAACCATTAAACAAAAACACCCTGCCCTTTCGGAATAAGACGACTAGATGTGTTCAAAGGCTCCTCCCTTTAGGCCAGATATGGGGAGAAACATTTTAAAATGTAGTCTTAGATTCTACTTCAAAAGGAGTAATTTTTTAAGGTCAAATCTAAGATACTCTGATTATAAAACTTTAAGTGTTTCAAAGCTCTTTGAACAGAATATAGCAAGACAAATCTAAAATATATTTTATTAAAAATAATAGTATCCTTTGAAGGGAATCTAAAATTTTTCTTTAATCCTCGCAAAATAACCTGTACCCAGTTAGGTTCAAGATTTCAGTTGCCATCTTTCAATACTTCAGTAGTTCTTATGTGTGAAATCAACAAATGTGCACCATTGTCTAAAATTGTGTTAAGCCCAAATGAAGTCTTGGAGACAGCATTGTATAATACATTCTGAAATAAATTATTAAAAACAACACCTATGTGTGTGAGTGTGTGTGTGTGTGTGTGTGTGTGTGTGTGTGTGTGTGTGTGGCACATTTTTGTGTTGTTGCAGTTCTTTCTTCTCTTTTGGCATTTATTCCGATTTTGTTTGTTTCTATTATACAAAAATAACCACAGGATTCTTGACTCGAAAGAATTAACTTATAAAACTGTATATTTGGAGAAAAAATATCAGATAACATAAATGCACACAGTGAGAAAATAGGTTGTTGTCTTTTAGACATGAGACCAACATGCATTTTAAAGGGAAGATTTTTAAATGTGAGGTTTCAGGACCTTTGTCATTATTTTATTTACACTGGAGGAAGAAGAGTTACCTTTAAAAATCCATTAATACTTTTACTATAACTGTTTTCTGTTAAAAAGATATATTACAAATGAAATTTCTGAATGTATCAATGTAGCAGTTTTCTTACTAATGTTTTACAGGCTGAAATCTCACAAAGGTTTTCAGTGATACACATTTTTCAGTGCTATATATCAAAATAAATATAGTCAGCTTTTTTCTTTTTCACTGAAGCCACATGCACACAGACACTAATAATGGACAGAATCCAGATAAATCAGACCCTTCTCATTTACTTTTTCGCAATTCTGTGTCAGATTTGTCATCACTACAACCTTACCTTCTTTAGTCTTTGTTGACAGCTAAGTGTAGTTTCACTATCATCTTACGATTCAAGTATTTTTTTTAATGGTCAAATCAGGTTCTCCTGCAACACATTTATTGTTTCATATGTATTCACTCTCAGATAAACTCAGGGTTCTCTATAAAACAAAGAATTGTGTTAAAGTGGGGTAAAGCCTTTGTGTAGAGGCCAGATGGGATGAGATCTAGGCGTGTGCACCACACTCCTTTGGGAATAGAGGAGCCAGCATAAAGGGTCGTTTCTAAACAGTTCTGTACCAGGAGCCTGGCCTCCAACGCACAATTCATGAATAAGGTGGTTGTGGAGCATAATAGGATATCTGTGACAGTAAACAAACAGAACCCATGTTTGCTTTTAACGTGATTGAAAATTCTATGAACGTGAATAAACAAAGCATAACTTCAAAGAAAGGAAGATGGAGATTAAGATTCATGAAAAATACCTAAAAGTAAGAGGAAGAAAAAAATTTTTAAAAATCTGCTATCTAAACAATTATTTCCTTTACATTTGCTTTTAAGAATAAAAATTGTAATTTAAACTTGGGTGAGTAGAATTATCTCAGAGATAAGCATAAGTTATAAAATCTTAAGATGTTTATTACTACAAGATAGAGTGCTAAAGGATGCAGGAACACAACAATTAAAAGGAATCAAAGCTTCCACTGACATATTTTTTAAAATTACCAAACCACTAAGTTATATAACTATTATATTTAAAATATGTTTTTCTTTTCCCAGGCTATTAGATACAACAATAGAATTACCATATTGTTTTTCTTGGTTTGAAAGAACCAGATGGAAAAGTAACAGGGCAAGCAAATGAAAGTCCCTGGGGATCGTGGGAATTGAATGTCTGTAAAAACCATGTTCCAGACAATAATATGGTTTCAGGTAAATGTTCAGTTTTATTTTCACAATCTTTCTTCTTCAGAAAAGACAGTATTTCTGTTCCACATCTTTCTCTTTAGATGGACTGTCTACAATATCAAGTGAATAATGACAAGCCATATTTATCTGCACTGACTGAAATTTAGTATCATGCTTCACTCCTCAATTTACAGAACTCCGTATAATTAACTGATGAGCTATCCCTGAGACAGGGTCGTTAAGAGTCATTACTCTACTCTAGTTGGGGAGAAAGGATCTTAGACCTTTTGTTGTTGTTGTTGTTGTTTTTTGAGACAAGAGTTTTATTCTGTCCCCCAGGTTGGCTTGTAGTGGCACGATTCTGGGTCACCACGGCCATGACCTACTAGACTCAGGCGATCCTCCCACCTCAGGATCCCAAGTAGCTGGGACTACAGGCATGCGCCACCATGTCTGGCTATTTTGTGTTTTTTGTAGAGACAAGGTCTCACTATGTTGCCCTGGCTGGTCTCGAGCTCCTGGATTCAAGTGAGCCTCCTTGCCTCAATCTTCCAAAGTGCTGGGTTTACAGGCATGAGCCACTACACCCAGCCTTGTTGTTTTTCTTATCAATATATTCAAAAATGGTACTGGAGAGTTTTTGTTTTGTGTGAGGGTGGGGCGTGTAGCTTCATATATTGTTATATTTAAGTAACTATGAGATAAAACTGCTTTAAATTTTGAAAAGTAATAGGGCCACGTGACGAAAATGAATAGTATCAATATTTGCTCTTGCTCATCATAATTATCCAGATTATAACACAAACAGGTTTTTAAAAGATAATTATTAATGAATTATATCGCTACTTAAAGGTGAAGGTCCTGTTGATTTTCAGTTCCTGTATATGTCTTTATGGAGAGTTCAGACTTTTAAAACCAGTATCTTCACAATGTTTTTACAAGTTAAACACAGTTGACTCTTGAACAGCATGGATTTGTACGATGCAAGTTCACATATGGTGATACAGTAATTTTATTTTCTTCTACCTCTGCCACCCCTAAGACAGCAAAACCAACCCTTCCTTTTCCTCCTCCTCAGCCTTCTCAACTTGAACATGACAAAGATGATCCACTTCTCTTCTTTATGATTTCCTTAGTCACATTTTTTTCTCTAGCTTACTTTATTGTAAGAATACAATATATATACCATTTGAAATATATGTTAATTGACTATATGTTCTGAGTAAGGCTTCTGGTCAACAGAAGACTATTAGTGGTTAAGTCTTGGGAGAGTCAAAGTTATACACAATACTTGATTTTCCAGGGGTCCATGTTGTGAAGGGTCAACTGCATAGTATGCAGACTAGATTTATTTCACTCGTTAATAAATTTTGACAAAAAAATTCAAATGGCTTAGTCTAGATCATTTAGTGAAGACTTTGTAGCACTCCAAATGAAATCCAGGTCTCTTAACTCAGTTTCAAGTCCACAAACTTCTGAGTTGAAAGTGTTCCTCTTATAAGTAAGAAACTGAGCCCCCAAAATAGTCTAACTGTGCCACATTAGTTTAAAATATAATTTAAATTTTATTTCCAGAATAAATATTTATAACTTTATTTCCAGAATAAATATTTCTTAGAAAGAAAACTAAGTAATAAAGTAAAAGAAACGGGTTTTCTGTTTACAAAAGTGAAAAGAATTGCTTGCAATAAATCAAATAAAAAGCAAGTTTTTTTTTGTTTTTTTTTTTTGAGTTGGTGTCTCACTCTGTCGCCCAGGCTGGAGTGCAGTGGCTGCTCCCGGCCACCGCAACCTCGACCTGCTGGGATCCGGTGATCCTTCTGCCTCAGCCTTCCAAGTAGCTGGAACTACAGGCATGCGCTACCACACCTGGCTAATTTTTTGATTTATTGTAGAGATGAGGTCTTGCCAAGTTGCCTAGGGGCAATCCACTCACCTCAGTCTCCCAAGGCATGGGATTACAGGCTGAGCCACCGAGCCCGGCTGTAAAAAGCAAATTTTAAAAGAGTTTTAAAAAGTTCAAGTTGACTAAAAAAAAGTGTGATTTTTTTTAACCTAGAACAATCCCTATTTTATAATACTTACTCGTGGACCAAAAGTATAAAGTTAACTAAAAAACACTGTCATTTCATAAATTAAGTTGAAATTCTGACTCTTGCAGCACTCAGGAAAAGAAATCTCAATTAGCTAAATAAAGTAAAACACTGCCATCTGCTGACCAGAAGGAAAAAATTAGTAAGTCTGACATCTCTGAGTGGTGAGAAACCACTGTTATTTTATACGATGTAGCTTATAATCATGCTAAAAATACTACAATAGGTGATGTAAAATGAATTAGTCTCCTAGAAATTTAATACTTTGATCTATACTGGTGTACAAGTTAGGGTTCTCCAGAGACAGAGCCAACGGCATACAGATAGAAAGATATGAGAGGGTATTTATTAGGGAAATTGTTTCATATGTTATGCAGGCTGAGAAGTCCCACAATAGGCTTCCTGCAACCTGGAGACCAGGGATACCAGTAATGTGGCTTTTTCCAAGTATGAAGACCTGAGGACCCAGGGACCGCTAGTGGAAGTCCTGGAGTTCGAAGGTTGGAGAGTCAAGAGCTCTGATGGCCAAGGGCGGAAGAGTGTATCCAAGCTCCATGTGTCTTTCCTCTGTTTTTGTTCTACCTGGGCCCTCAGCTGGCTGGATTGTGCCCTTCCACATGGAGGGCAGCTCTTCCCCACTCAGTCTACTCAGACTCACATGCCAATCTCTTCTGAAAACAAGCTTCCCAACACACCTGAAAACAATGCTTTACCAGCTCTCTGGGTATTCCTTAATAGTCAGCTTGATGCCAAAAATGAATCATCACAATGAGCATGAGGTGGTTGTTGTTCACATTACTTGAAAACAGATTAACAGTTAGATCTGATGATAACAGCAACGTAGTCATAATGGGTCAAAACCACATTTAGCTTTATGGCTGAAATGTGAGGAAATAAAGTTGTTGACTGGACATCTTAAACTTGGTAAGATTTTATTTGAAGCTCTTGATTATATACACATAAGTACACTAAAAATAATTTGGAAAATAAAAAAATTAAAGTTTGATGCGTGACCTAATTGATTCACTCTGCAAATATTTGAGTGGTTGCCATGCTCGAAATTATATTGCCTTGCAGGAAATATAAGGAAGACCTAGCATCTGCCCTCATGGGACTCAGTAGAGCGAAAGAGATGGATGTAAAACAGAAAAGATCATGTCTTCACAACTGTAACAGAGACACACACGAGACAGTACAGAGTCACTCCTTCCACGCTAGAGGGGCACACAAATTATTGTCAACACATAGAAATTAAAGTCTAATAAACATTGGCTCCTGCCCTTAATTACTATTAATTCTTGCACTTTTTCAGAGAACTGTATTTTAAGCTTTCTCTCTGAGTGGAGTTTTTATTGCTTTGCTCAGAAGCCAACAAAAGACAGCATCCATGACATGTCTACTGATCTCATTCCCTGCATCAAATCCATCACCAGGTATTGTCAATTTTACTTTCTAATATCTCTCATCTATGAGCACTTTTTCTGTTTTCCCTGGCACCGCTCTAGTCTCATGTGCATAACTGCAATAACCTCTTATCTGGTCAACCCACATCCACCTGACTCCCTTCCAATCCGTTGTTTCCACTTACAGATTTCCAGGGATACTTGAGATTTGGCATAGTTGCTCAACACCCCCTTAGGATTCCCACCTCCTTAGCATCAGCTCAAACCATGGTTCCTTGCACTTTCTCTGTTGTCATCACACTGGCCTGCTTCAGTTTCTTCTCCTATGCCCTTCTGCCACAGGGCCTTGGCACAATCTACTCCCTGCCATTCCATTCCTCACTTACCTTAAAGATGCCTTGACTGAAGTACCTAAGTCCCAAATTCCACCATTAAATTTTTCATAGAACCACTCAATCTTTCTTCATAGCATTAATCACAGATGAAATTTTATATGTTTCTTTGTTTTTTAGAGATGGGGTCTTGTTCTGTTGCTTAGACTGGAGTGCAGTGGTACAATCATTGCTCACTGTAACCTTGAATTCCTGGCCTCAAGTAATCTTCCTGCCTTGGCCTCCCAAAGCACTAGGATTGCAAGTGTGAGCCACTACATCTGGCCTTATAGTTTTATATGTTATGATGTGGCTTATGTCTGTAAATTCAATGAGGAAAATGAGTTTTGGCTCTTTATTGTTCCAATTTTCATACTACAAATTTGCATTGTAAAAATCTTATAAATTATGGTAGAAAAGTTTTGAATCAAGCAGTTAATAACTATCATAACTTAATGAAGATACTAAGTTAAGGAATGAATAAAATATGTTGGATTATTGATGATTCCAAACACACACTACTTTCTTTTATTGGAACACTAATTTAGTTCATTAATTTAGTTTTCCTATTTGTTTCATGTATGTTATGACATGACTAGAAAACATATGGGCTTTTTTTTAACATTGCCTACTGGACCCAACTATCCTAATCATAATGCTTGCTAATTTGGGTGCATTCTAGCATCAAGACAATATTATATTTGAGGAGGAACTAAGGATGAGGTTAAACATTGGCCTCGTTTTTCTAGATCTTCTCCACTGAAATGTTTTGTGCTTCCCCTTTTGTCCTTCCTTATCTCTTGACATTTCTGCTACCATTATATGTCTTTAAAAATCCAGTTCCTTTTTTATTATACTTTTGAAACTTCTAGGCAATGGAATGGAGGCAGAGGCACACAATAAGAAACAAAACCTACCGTTTCATTATTTAAAATTTTTTTAAAAAGCTTTAGTTTCTGGATAGAACCAGTCACCAATACTGTTCTACTCGTCAGGAAATTAAATCATTCTGCATTCAAATTGAGGTTTGATGACATATTATGACAGTTAATTTTATATATCCACTTGACTGGACCACAGAGTACCCAGATATTTGGTTAAACACTATTCTGGGGATGTCTGTGAGGATATTTTGGGATGAGATTGACATTTTAATCAGTAGAGTGAGTAAAGTAGATTGCCCTCCCCAGTGTGTGTGTGCCTAATACAATCTCTGTCAAAGACTTTAATAGAACAAAAAGGTGGAGTAAGGGACAATTCATTCTCTCTGCCTGACTGTCTGACTTGAGACATCAGTCTTCTCCTGCTTTCATACCTGAACTCGAACAGGAACTACACCAGTGACTCTCCTGGGTCTCCAGCTTGCTGACTGCAGATCTTAAAATTTCTAAGCCTCCGTAACCACATGAGCCAACTTCTTATGGTAAATCACTTCACCTATCTACTCATCCATCTATCTATCTATCTATCTATCTATCTATCTATCTATCTATCTATCTATGTTTGATTTATCTGGAGAACCCATACTAATACACATATCATGACATTAAAGACTGACTATAATTGTATAGATTTTTACATGATTTAAGCATGACTATTTCAATTAATTTTGGTTTTAAGTTCCAAGAAATTCTATCTTGCATACTCACCCATTTATAAAATAAGAATGAATAGATACACATACATGAACACACACACAAACACACAATCCTGGGTACTTTAAACATTTTCAAGTTTCTTCACCGTTCAGATAAGGGAAAGAAACTTCCAGTCTCTATTTTTTTCTAAACTATTCAAAAGAGTGATTCATTTATACTTCATTTCTCTACTCAAACTCCTAATACTCTCATCCTTCAATTACTTGTTAGTGGCAAGTAATTGCCACTAACTTTACCATTGAGTTGAAACTACTCTTACCAAAGTTATCAATAATATCCTAATCTAACATAAAATAATATTTTCCATTTTTACTAGATGTTCTTTATTTTTATTTTGGCAATGCGGATTCTTACCCTGATATTTTTTACACTGCTTCTTCCTGGTTCTTCTCAAATTATCTGCCCAGTCTTCCTGTTTCCTTTTTACCAGATCTGTTTCATCTGCCTGACCCTTACAGTTATTGCCCTCTACGGTGACATCTTCATTCTCCTGCTTCTTTTGGTAATTCTAATAAATTTAGTTCTTTCTTTTTTTTTTTTTTTTTTTTGATTTGGAGTCTCACTTTGTCACCCAGGCTGGAGGGCAGTGGCATGCTCCTGGCCACCATAGCCTTGACTTTCTGGGCCCAGGTAACCCTTCTGCCTCAGCCTTTCAAGTAGCTGGAACTGCAGGCACGTGCCACCATGCCCAGCTAAT